>OZ020193.1:48767250-49967250 GCA_963971165.1 Philopedon plagiatum | reverse complement strand
CCTTTTTTTATAATGAAGCGCTATTTATGAATATTTTTATTCAATCTGAATTTATATCAGGATTTACCGGTTTCGATATATGCAGTGAATTTCATAACACCCTGTATATATGGTGTATTTTGTTATGCATTTTTTTAAAGATTTTTTTGGGAAAACGCTTAAAAATTGCTGTCCTCCACCCTTATCACCAGAAGGATCACTCAGAAAAATCTGAAAAAAATCATAAACATTAGGAATTTGGTGTAAATTGAACGAAAATTATCAGGCATAATACCACGAGAGCTTCAAAATTACCGATAATTTTTCACGTTTGCGTGTTTTCTATAATTTCACGAGTCCGCAGGACGAGTGAAATTTGCAAAGAAAACACGTAAGAGTGAAAAATTATCAGTAATTTTAAAGCTCGAGTGGTATTTAGGGGATTATTTCACGAATGAAAACATGAAATTTTTCGAAACACCTTTAAAATGACGATACAAACAACTAAATAACAAATCATGCCGACGGTTGCTAACAGTAACTACGGGTTTACAACAATTGCAAGCCATTTGTTTGTATCGAAATTAATATGACAACCAAGAAAATGACAGGAAAAAATTATCGGTGTAATTTTTTTTAATTGACGTAACGTCAAAAAATTATCGCTGTAACTTTAAAAAAAACTTTACTCATCTTACGGGACTTTTAACACATGAGTGAAATAATCACCATTATCTAGCGCGATCAATTGTTATAAACAATTTAATTGTTTAGTTTCTTATAACTGCTAAACAATTGGTTTTAGAGAAAAAGTGTTCCAACAAAAAATATTTCTCACAATGTAAGAAACAACTTTTGCCCTTACACATTTTTCAAAATTTTTAATTTGGCTCCGCGCCTACGCGCTGTGATACAGCGTTGGTGCCGTCGGCGGCGGGTAGCGCGGCAGATGGGTGGAGATCTGGCGGCCGAGGTTGTCTCAGGTTAAGTGGGGGGGGGCTGATGGCACGGAACACTAATTGTACAAGCATAGCCTGCACTTGACCGAATTTATATATTTGTATTTCTGTTGGTATAGTTTTTTAGTAACAACGTCGCTAGAAATCTAGAGTTAGATGAACTTGTCACCCCCTATCAAAATGTGAAAAGCACTTGTCAAAAAATGTCAATGTACCTGTTTTACATTTTATTAATACAGGATTTAAAAGGATGAATATAAATACATTTTTTTTTGTTTTCAAATAATAAAATGTCGCTATTGCCAATGGAGAAAATATAAGTACCTGTTTTTCTTTTTGAACACTGATACCAATTCAATGAAAATCATACATTTTTTTTTTATAATAAACAAACATGATTTATAATACTGTTAAAATTTCTCTAGGCCTTGAAAACTACAGGTGCCTATCCCCAAAATTCAAAAATTAAGAAATGTAAAGATTCAAATCTGCATTCAAAGAAATCATCCATTTTTCACAAAGATACTGGTTTAAGTTTAGCCAATAAAACATTTTTTTCTAAATCCACAGTGTTATCTGAAAGAATTTTAAAAGTTATTTTTATTTATTATTTTTAATTTTAGAATGATAGTGTACATTAAGAGAATTGTTTTATTGCTTACAATGTGCATTTCTTAGAATATTGTCATATTTTCCCATATATTCGTCATTTTTTCCAAATTTCTACACATTTTCTATATTATTTATTTAACATTTCGGAAACCACTCTACGTGCTGCAATTGCATATCGCTGGCCTCGCCTTTATTTTATGAACCCTGACCAGTTTGTACTGTATGTATAAACTGTTCTTGAGGGATTCATATAAATAGCAGGTCTGCGGGATGCAAGGGTATCCGTAGTAGTGCATCCGTAGTTGCACATTAGTATCAGTACGACGGATCCATCGGTGCCGTTTGGCACCGATGCCATGAGCGTCAGATGAGTCAAGTAGCTACCCCAACGCTCCGTAAGAAGCTGCCCCTACGCTACCCAGTCTAGTTACGTAAGTGCATTGTTTGTGTACCTGAATAAATTATACAAGTGTTTTGGTAAATCGCAGCCTATTTTATCAACCCCTAAGGCTCATACGCGACATTTGGTGGAGGCGCCTGGTTCGTTCTCGTTGGTAAGTTCTTCCTAACTTGCCAAGGGCCTTTTGTGTTTTATAATTTTTTACTATCTCTTTCAGGTCATTTTAGTGTTTTTCAGTGCATTTTTAAAGTGATTTTTTTTTCAGGACGTTATAGTGCATTTTTTTTGTCAAAATTTTTTTTTACAGTGATTTTTTTAAAGGGCGTTTTTACAGTGTTTTCTTTCAGGGTATTTTTTACATTGGTTTTTAAAGGGTATTTATTTTACAGTGTTTTTAAGGGGAATTTTTACAGTGCTTTTTACGTCTATATAATTTCCCTACCCATTCTTATCCCTCACACGTTTGACATAATTTTATCTTGTGCCCGTTTACGCTGGCGAGATTAGAATTATCCAAACAGAACTTACAGTAAAACCCACCTCGTGCCCGTTCACGCTGGCGAGGCTAGGTTTTCTGTAGATCCCACCCCTAAGCGTCCTCTGTGGTCCTGTCTCGTGCCCGTTGACGCTGGCGAGATTGGATTACATAGACTGCTAAATAGAGAAATAGTTCCACCTCGTGCCCGTTCGCGCTGGCGAGGCTAGAATTATTATTTATATATTGGGGTTATTCACTAAACTACCCTTAACCCTTTTATTCCTGTTATTCCTTTTTATTTAAATTTCATGGCCCGTAGGAAGCTAAACATGGTTCAAAGAGAACGGAAAAGGCAAGAGAAGCTGGGGGTTGTCAATAACGGCATAAACGTAAAATCACAAAATTCGTTGGGTTTACCAGATACACTAACGACGGTAAAAAAATTTATTTCTAACGAGCAACAATTAAGGGCACTGAGATTAAAAAGGAAATTTTTACATTTATTTGGCAACAATGAAATATAATATTTTATTTTGTTGACACTGAGGTCGTCGCTCGTGAACTTGAAGTAACCACGATCAAGTGTATTTTGAAATTCAATACAATACACAAGGTTCACGGGCTTATTATGTTATCATTAGCAAGGTGTTATACAAATAGTACCGTCATTTTTATAAACATATTTATATGTATTTAAGCGCCATTTAAATATAAAATTTTCCTATTTTCCTAAATATTTTTTTAATTATTTTAATTACTTTATAGATATATTTGTACTGCCCTTTTTTATCGCCATTTTTGATAAGGTGCCACAGAGTTATTTACATTTTAATTATCATTTTTAGGTTTGACACTTAACATAAGTACTTAAATTTCGCCTGTGATGTTTAGTGAGCCGCCACGACCGGTAACGAGGTCCCGTAGCAGCAAATACAAAATTTTTTACATGTTTTCAGGAAGATGCTCATTTTTACTTTTTTTCAAAATGACTAATCTATTTTTTATTTTTACAGGACAGACCTTCGAAAAAATAAAATAATGTTTTTTTTTTCAAAAAGACCTAAAAGCCGTCTGTGAAAAAAAATGGGGCTAGTACTCTTTTGGGAAATCAAAGAAAGGGGTATTCTTTGTCATGTAATCTGGGCTAAATGCAGTTTTGGTTTTAAAAAGGGACTTGAGAATTAAGAACAAGAATAATCTATTTAATTTCAAAAATATATAAGGGAGCTCAACTGGATAAAAGAATTTTGGGAATTGATGTATGGTAAGATGGTAAGAAAGAACAAGCTATTCTTGACTGAATTTTATTTTTTCAATTTTTTTTATGAATTCAATTTTAAAAATTATAATTATAACGTTTTCAAGTTTGTATTTATAATTAGGTAAAAACAAATGGTTAGTATTTAAATGTGTGTTTTGTGTTGTGTCAGTGTGTGTTAGTATGAAAGAGGGTATACCCAAAATGTGTTGGTTTGAATGTTTTATGCTTGGGAAATTTTAAGAATATTTTACATATTTGTACTATACATGCTTATTTATGAATTGCGGTAGTAAATTTTAGATTGTCAGTGCCATCATTTAGAATACCATTTATTTTATTTTATTTAATGTTTTGCGTTTTTAATAAACAAACAAATTAGCAGGTAGAAATATTATTAAGTTCATTATTATAAATAAACCATGAAGGTAAAGGTAGACACTTCACTATTTTATTTAATCAGCAGAAAAGTAAACAATTGATATTTAATATTAAAGATACCATTCACCCAGGAAAGTGTTGTTAAAGTTAAATTGTAATATACGGTGTCTAATAAAAATAATTTAAACCAAAACAAGGGTATATTTCATGACTGAGACATTGAAAAATAAATCAGGGTCAGAATACTTTTATAAATCCAACTTCTTTTTACTTTTAAGTCGATTATTATTATTATTAAATAAATTTAAATATAGCGTACAATAATGCTTACCATATGCATTTTGTAATTATGTGTTTATTTGTTTACATGACTAAAAGTCATATGTTTTCCAAATAGGGGGACATGGAAGATGACTCTAGGCAAGATGAGTTGAATTTCCGCCTATTTGATGGTTTTATATATATGAGTATTTATTTATGACTAAAAGTCATATATTTTCCGAGTATGGGAACATGGAAGATGGCCCTGAGCATAGAGCTGAATGTTCGCCTACTCGATGGTGGTATGTATACCGTTAATTAAATGACTAAGAGTCATTATGTGAGTATAGGGAGACATGGAAGATGACCATATAGGGTTGAATGTCTGCCTATGTGAAATATTAAGAGTTTTATGCAAGTAGTATTTGAAATTTATGTGACTTATGTATGTGAAATATTAAGAGTTTTATGCAAGAAGCATTTGAAGTTTATGTGACTTTATTAATGAATAAATAGGATGCTAAATATGGTAAATATTAACAATCGTGATTACGCTATATTTGGGTTTTAAACTGTTATGTAAATGTGTATAATTTTGTTTCCCCCTGATGAATTAGAGACCTATGTCTCACCGTCTCCAAAAAGGTAACACTTAGACACCAATAGAAGTCGTATGTAAAAACCGGGTGAATGTTCATAGTCTGTCTACTTTTACTTAAACATCATAACATTATGTAGGGTTTCATTATTTTCATTTTCTTTTTCTAAACTGTATTTTTCCTTTTAACTGCCGGTAGTCTTTTTCTGTTTTTCATGTACCATCGGGAGACCACACAACCTGGATCGAGAGCCACAGACACACCAAAAACCCAAAGGCCAGTCGCCGCTTGCATCCACACAGCCAGCGTCATGCATCCGCCACGCATGGTCCACCATGTCTCGCCAGCCTGGTCTTCCCCCACTAAGACTGAACTGCTGCACAACGAGCCGTGATGACACTGGTACAACGTACATACCTAAGGAACTTGCAGCGCTGGTTGACCACAACTAGCCTCAGGATCAGCCCAGCAAAGTTCCCGTCACTCACGGCTCAGTCCACCCAAAGTCCGGATGGCCGCACTCTTCGGAGGAGGAGACCCCTGCTGCACTGGGAGTTGGCAACAAAACTAGCCGATCCCACCCCCAGGACATAGGAACCGTGACTGCTGCATCTGAACGAGAAACACATGACGACCAGCCTCAACGTGTGGCGCCTAAGATGTGTCGGGTTTTGTCGGTGTGTAGGCTATTCGATCAGTAACGTGTTGGAACTCCCTAATAATAGAACTTTGTAGAGAAAATGTGTAAATTAATGTGAACCAGACTACCAGGACAGTAACCATTTTTATTCTTCATTTTTTAGCTACTTGTACCATTCTCCATTTCATCTGAATGTACTGAGCCTGCGCGCTCCAAATTGTTTGTTTATTAATATTGTATTTGTTAATTTGTTTATTGTATATTTTGTTTATGCTGTATTTCTATTTTGTATTTTGTATATTTGTATTTTGTAAACGTGTGATATTCTGTATATATGTAATGTGTAAATTTTTAAAGCTAGGGGCTAGCTTTTACAGGCGCGGGGGAAATGTCATATTTTCCCATATATTCGTCATTTTTTCCAAATTTCTACACATTTTCTATATTATTTATTTAACATTTCGGAAACCACTCTACGTGCTGCAATTGCATATCGCTGGCCTCGCCTTTATTTTATGAACCCTGACCAGTTTTTACTGTATGTATAAACTGTTCTTGAGGGATTCATATAAATAGCAGGTCTGCGGGATGCAAAGGTATCCGTAGTAGTGCATCCGTAGTTGCACATTAGTATCAGTACGACGGATCCATCGGTGCCGTTTGGCACCGATGCCATGAGCGTCAGATGAGTCAAGTAGCTACCCCAACGCTCCGTAAGAAGCTGCCCCTATGCTACCCAGTCTAGTTACGTAAGTGCATTGTTTGTGTACCTGAATAAATTATGCAAGTGTTTTGGTAAATCGCAGCCTATTTTATCAACACCTAAGGCCCATACGCGACAATATATTACATGTTATAAAATGATACTATGCAATGGGATAGGGCACATGTATATTTCATAAAAATTAAGTTTAAAAAATTCAAAGAAGCCTAATCCACAGCAAAAATTGAAAAATGGTAAAATATAGATTTTGTCTATACAAGTGTCTTGAAAATGGGAAACTCTGTATACTGATATATCCTTAGGGCAATAATAATTACGTCTGTGTTAATTCATGTTTAGACGTGTGCAAATATTCAGGAGTTCATAACAAAAAGAAGGAATAAGCTTAACGAATACAAATTAACGGTTCAACCCTACATCATTGTTGTGGGTAACTCATTAAGCAGCATAACCGATTTTTATTTGGCAATAGATAACAATATTTATCGAACCTATTCGTTACTTCACGCCCTCGATTTTACTTTTAAGGTATTTCACTCCCTTAATGCAAACTATCCAAAGGAAAGTGAGCATATATGGCTCATTCTTGAAAGAGTGCTATATAAGATTGAATCATCAAAAATAAGTATTCCAGCGGTATTAACGTTAATTAAAGATTTGGAACAATGTTAATTGCCTAAGTGGTCAATTTTTTACTTAAATATTTATATTACATTTAAATATTTTACGCATAATGCTTCTTTGCCCAACCTGCGATTTTACCTCTAACAGCATGAGTAGTGTCATCATGCATATTAAATTACGGCATAATTCTATACGAGAGCTTCCTTGCAGACAGCAAAAATGTGCTAGACTGTTTCAGAATATTTATACTTTTAAACGTCACCTTTTATTAAAACATAGTAGCGAGAATACGACATCTTCAACCATTAAAATTCATTTTGGTAACAACATCTCATCTGAAAATGCTTGTCACAGTACTGATGATGTTATACTTTTAGAGAAATCTTTTGATAAAAATTTGGATGAAGATTTTAAAAATTGCCTATCTCGCAACAGTTTGTTATTTGTTTCGAAATTATACAGCAACTATTCATTTTCTAGAAATATTGTACAGAATGTCGTTGAGGAAATATCCGAAACAATAAGTGAACCCCTACAAATTTTGGTAAAAAGATAGTCACATACCGTGATCCTCAAAAAGATGAAATTGTGGAAATGCTTAATTTATTGGGTAACATATTTAAAGAACATTGATCCGAATATTTTCGGTTTAAGCAATTAAAAAGTATTGACAAATTTATTGAGCCCGTCTCGGTAGTTGCAGGAAACACAATTAATGACAAAAGAATTGAAACGCGGCTAGTGGCTGACATAAGAAACTGTACATATCAATATATTCCAATACAACAAACGTTACAGGATTTTTTAAGACTACCTTCCGTATTTGGCTCGATTTCTTTATATATTGAAAATTTAGATGCCACTAATTCAATGTCAAACCTAATTCAAGGCGATTTGTGGAAAGACACGCTTAAACAATTTGTAAATAAGACTGTCTTTCCTATATTACTTTATAGTGATGATTTTGAAATTGGAAATCCATTGGGAAGTCATGCTGGCATTTATAAAATTTGTGCAGTATATTTTTCACTGGGTTGTTTGCCGCCACAATATTCTACACCATATTTTTAGCACAGTTATGCTTTTCCAGTGATATCAAATCCTTTGGCAATGAAAAATTTTTCCAATATCTTATTAGGGATTATTTTTGTTTCCGGTGGAAAATCCTTTATGGACATCGGTCGCCTAGTTCTTCCCTCGACCGATAGTGTGGGACTCCCCTGCACGGTATACCCACTAAAAACCACCTTCTCTCTTCTATCCTCTATATCTCGGCACCACCGTGACCGGTATCTCATCGAGATAGGGATTGGTAAATATATTTAGTTAGAGGCCTTGTCTTTCCCTTTCCTCTCTCTCCTTCTTGCCCATTATTGTTTTCACCAGTTGATGTCCTTTCTCCCAGTTGTTCTTTGTTTGTAGCATGTATTGTATTGTGTTTTGTCCGTTTAGATGTGCTCCCATTTCTATCGTCAGCTCATGTCTTTCTTTATGCCATCTTGGACACCCGCATACTGTGTGTTCTGGCGTGTCAACGTCCTCGCAATAAGGGCAGTTTTCTCCTTGCGTTTTTCCGATCTTCTTAGAGTATGTTCTAAAATACCCATGACCCGTCAGGAATTGTGTTAGGTAATAGTCCCAGTTCTTATGCTGACAGTATAGCCATTCCTTGATATTTGGAATCAGCTTTTTCGTCCACTGCCCTTTCTCCGTAGTTTGATTCCACCTTTCCTGCACCCGCATCGTAGGTCCTTTGTCTCACTTCAGCTCTGTGTCCGTGTCCTGTTTCCTCTAGGTGTCTCCTTTCGTCTATCAGAAGATCTATTGGAATCGTTCCCGTGACTACTTGTAACGCCCCTGTAGAGATTGTTCGATATCCCCTTGTTGTCCTTAGCATCATTTTTCGCTGAGGTCGTTCCAGGAGTTCTCGGTATTTCTTCATTTTTATTATATCGTGCCATATCGGTGCCCCGTATAAAATAATCGAGTGCACCACTCCATTCAAAAGCATTCTTTTTCCCCAGCTCGGACCCCCTATATTAGGGAGAATACGGGCAAGTGTGGCAGCTCTTGTTTCTGCTTTCTTTACCGCTTCTGTGATATGTTTGACGAACGATAGATTACTGTCTATTATTATTCCCAGGTACTTGAGGGATCTCGTTGGCGTGATTTTTGTATCTTTGATGTAGAATTCTATATCATTTCGATCTTTTTTGCCTGATAGGATTACCGCTTAGGTTTTTCGATTTGAAGCAAAGCATAAACAGTTTAAAGCAACTGCACATGTTGCGAACTGTAGGAAAAATATTTTTCCTACGACCACCTATGAAAGTGAGAAAAAAAGCACCGTTAACTTGGCGAGAAAGTGCCTTATATCACACGCGTGTTGAAAAGTACTTTACAACACACGTGTTGAAAAGTACTTGTCAACATGACATTGAAATAGATGGTGCCAATTTCATTTGTTTTATTTTCAGCACACTTGATAAAAATGTTAGTGTTGAAAGTGAGGGTTTTAAAAGACAGAAATTGAGGTTTTTTTGTAAATATTTTTGTGGTCGTAGGAAAAATATTGTACATTACTCGTGTGAAAGTAATTTTCGCACACTCGTGGGCTGAACAACATTCCCACTCGTGTGAAAAATGTCACTTTCAACACTTGTTATGTAATATACTGTTATACTCTCTAGCTATTAAAAGCCAGTTAAACATGTGTCATAGATTACTCTCTGAACATGGTTTTAAAGATACTCTTGAATTTGGATCTGAGGATTTAAGTTTTGTTCCTGAACGTGCGGAATATCACACTTTTCAAAAAATTTTAAATTTTAATATGTTAGATGACTATTTTGCTGTTACATGGGTTAAGTTAAATGCAATTAGGTATATTTTTAATATAGTACTAACAGTTGATTTTGAAAATTTTAATCCAGTTTTTGGAGCTATTCGTTCAATTATTATTAAAGAAAGCACCAACGAAATCTATTTTGTTTTAAATAAGTTAAATACATTAGGTTTTGATGAACACTTTCATGCCTATGAGGTTCAAGAAGATAATGATTTGTTTTGTTTGGAATGGAATAAGTTATATAACAAATCAATGTTCCTTTATTAGTGCACATTGTGAATACAAAGTTGTTTGTTAATAAAGCAGATTAAGAACAACATGTGCACTATACTGGGTGTTAATAAAGTATGTGGCCAAACTTCAGGTTAGTATTATTCCTTAAACAATTTTAAGACAAATCATCATATAAACATAGGCCCTAAACGAGTTTGTTTTTATACACAGGGGTTCAATTTTTTTAAAAGGTTTTTCCTAAATAACTAGAAGACGCAAATTGGCATCACGTTGAAACCAGGTGCCAATTTTTAATGCATAAAGAGGAGTCTTGCTGGTTGTCAAATTTGTTTAGGTGGAAGTGTTTTTGTTTCCATGGCTCTCTTACTTTGTTGTTACTTTCAACAAATTACACTAATAAATAATGTTATGCATAACTTTACATTTTTTCGTGTTTATCGAAAACGGCTAATCTGAGCAAAGACATTCAAGAGATGATTTTCGTATGTAGTTTTAGTTTCTAAATCATAAATCCTATCAGATTGTATATATATATATATATATATATATATATATATATATATATATATATATATATATATATATATATATATATATACAGGGTGGTGCAACCAAGATGGGGTGGACGATTGTGAGTAAACGGTGAGGAATTTCGAAAAAATTTGTTTTGGATATTATCGATAGTCAGACACGCTATGTTTTAAAATTATTGCCATAATACAGGGTGGTCCGAAAAACTCGTGGCGAACCAAACTTGTATTTTTTTAAATGGGACACCCGGTATATTATTGTTCCAATTGATTCTCCTGTTCGTTACGATCATTTTGATATAGGGTTTATTGGGTCTAAAACTTATAGTAAGGGAATGGGAGGCGGTTAAAGTTGAAAAAATGCTCACAGTTCGGCCATTTTTTAAAGAAATTTGAAACAGGTATGGAAAAACCAAATATTCCATAAAACGTTACATATCCTTGAATACATTAATCACTTGCAATTTGTTTAACATTATCCACTGTTATACAGGGTGGTCAAGTTTTGCAAATACGCCCTGGACTCATTTTTTTTAAATGGAACACCCTATATATTTTATTTTCATGTTAAAGATAACATTACTAGCTTTCAAAAAATACCATACATGATGCCTTTCTGACCAACAGTTTTTTAGTAAACCAGCCGTGAAAGCAAAGTTTCTTCATTCTAATACGATTATACTGAATTTACGTTGTTTATTATTGAAATGAAACAAAAGATTGACGAACTTGTCAAAGCTACTGCCGCATAATCCATTATTTACAAGTTAAGTGTAGGTGGCCCAATAATTATGAGGTAAGAAAACTGAGACCCGAAACTTTTACATGTTTATTAGAGATATTTCAAAAAACAGAAAATATTGTTTTTAGGAAATGTAAAGTAATTAATAAACAAAGATAATCAGTTATCAGTATTATTAATAGTGTAAGGAAATTAATTAAGCAAAAACAGAACATCTTTTAAAATTATTTAGGTATGTACTTACTTGTTTAAATTAAATTAGGTTTACAAGTAAGTACATACCTAAATAATTTTAAAAGATGTTCTGTTTTTGCTTAATTAATTTTCTTACACTATTAATAATACTGATAACTGATTATCTTTGTTTATTAATTACTTTACATTTCCTAAAAACAATATTTTCTGTTTTTTGAAATTTCTCTAAAAAGCATGTAAAGGTTTCGGGTCTCAGTTTTCTTACCTCACCTACGCTTAACTTGTAAATAATGGATTATGCGGCAGTAGCTTTGACAATATTTTGTTTCATTTATAATAGTGTCATGGCCTCCTAATATTAGATATTTAATAATAAACAACGTAAATTCAGTATAATCGTATTAGAATGAAGAAACTTTGCTTTCACGGCTAGTTTACTAAAAAACTGTTGGTCAGAAAGGCATCATGTATGGTATTTTTTGAAAGCTAGTAATGTTATCTTTAACATGAAAATAAAATATACAGGGTGTTCCATTTAAAAAAAATGAGTCCAGGGCGTATTTGCAAAACTTGACCACCCTGTATAACAGTGGATAATGTTAAACAAATTGCAAGTGATTAATGTATTCAAGAATATGTAACGTTTTATGGAATATTTGGTTTTTCCATACCTGTTTCAAATTTCTTTAAAAAATGGCCGAACTGTGAGCATTTTTTCAACTTTAACCGCCTCCCATTCCCTTACTATAAGTTTTAGACCCAATAAACCCTATATCAAAATGATCGTAACGAACAGGAGAATCAATTGGAACAATAATATACCGGGTGTCCCATTTAAAAAAATACAAGTTTGGTTCGCCACGAGTTTTTCGGACCACCCTGTATTATGGCAATAATTTTAAAACATAGCGTGTCTGACTATCGATAATATCCAAAAAAATTTTTTTCCAAATTCCTCACCGTTTACTCACAATCGTCCACCCCATCTTGGTTGCACAACCCTGTATATATATATATATATATATATATATATATATATATATATATATATATATATATATATATATATATATATATATATATACATATATATAATATTATTTTGGTAGTCTTTGCTGACTAGTTAGTAAACTCGATTTCTTGATTTTTGGGGTAACAGCCAGGAAGGTTTGGGCTTAAATAAGTAAACTCTTATTTACTACGAGCCGAGCGCTTTCGGAAAATTTTATTCCTTTTTCAAGGCTACAATATAAAGCAATTTTATAAATTAATTAATTAAAAAACTAATTTAAAAATAATTACCTGGGTGCAAAGTGAGTTTAAAAATTGATAACATCTCTTTGTATTAGTACTAATCCTATTTAGTAATATATAGTTATAAATATTAAAAAATCATCTTAACATCTTGATGATTGACAATGACATTTAAATATTGTTATACATGGTGGTTTATAAAACTTAAATATGGGTATTTAATTATTGTTATGATTAGTGCTAGGTAGACAAATTTTTCTTTACCTTATATATTTTAAACTTATTTTTGTTGTAAAAATGCATTTTAATTTTATTAATAAACTTTGACTGCACCTAATAGTAAATTAGCAAAATTTATAACTTCAATATTATCACAAGCTTATGAAAAAAACAATGAATACTATATACAAGACTCCTTTGATTTTGCTGAATTTATTCAAAACAAACAACTTCCTAATGAATATGTCATAGTTAGCCTTGATGTAGTATCACTTTTTAGTAACATACCTCAAAAACTAATTATTAATAGTATTAATAAAAGATGGATACAAATCCAAACATACACATCAATGACTAAAAATAAATTTTTAGAAATAGTAAAGTTCATTTTTGACACTACATATTTCAAATTTAATAATACATATTACAAACAAATTTTAGGCACACCTATGGGAGCTACTATCTCTCCTATATTAGCACAATATATCATGGATGACCTTCTTGATGATTGTACTCCAAAACTATCATTTAATATACCATTTATTAAAAAATATGTAGATGACCTAATTTTATCTATTCCAAAAGAAAAAAAGAATGAGATACTACAAATCTTCAACAGTTATAACACACATATTCAATTCACAATTGAAGAAGAAAATGAGCTAAGTGTACCTTTCTTAGACACCAAACTCATTAGAACTGAAGAAAATAAAATTATTCTTGATTGGTACATTAAACCTACCAATTCAGGAAGGTATATAAACTATAACTCATATCACAGTGAAAAAATGAAAATAAATCTTGTTCTAGGAATGAAATCAAGAATAATAAAAATTTGTCATCCTACATTTAAACAAAAAAATTTAGATAAGCTTTATAACATATTTTTGGATAACTCTTATCCAGAAAGGCTACTAAAAAAGCTAATTTTTAACACAAGAACATTAAATAATAATCTTACCAATGATATCCAGGTATACACACCAGATATCAGTGCTTTTTTAACCATTAATCAACCAAGTTATTATTTCTCTTTACCAGCAATACATTCAGTAACAAATAAAATCATAAAAGTTGTCAAAGATGAACCATATATAAAAATAACACAAAAATTTGTTAAAAAAGTAGGTAATCTTTTTACAAAATTAAAAGATAAAGATGAAGTTTAAAAAAAATCAGGAGTAGTATATAATATTCCTTGCTCAGAATGTAATAAAAACTATATAGGCCAAAGTTCTAGGGTACTTAAAGATAGAATTACATCACATAAAAGTGACTGCAGACTAAACAAACGTTCTTGTGCATTAGCGGAACATAACATAGACATAGGACACATACCAGATTTTGACTCTGTAAAAATATTACATTGTGAACCAAACAAAAACAAAAGACTTTTTTTAGAAATGACAGAAATTTATAAAAATAAAAATACATTAAACAAAAACAAAGATATTGCTGAACTTAGTATAATTTACTCCAATATTATCACAATGGATAAAGAAAATAATAACAATCAAAGTGTAACAAATTTAGGGTAAAACAATGTAATTTTTTTATATGCAGTCAAAGTTTATTAATAAAATTAAAATGCATTTTTACAACAAAAATTAGTTTAAAATATATAAGGTAAAGAAAAATTTGTCTACCTAGCACTAATCATAACAATAATTAAATACCCATATTTAAGTTTTATAAACCACCATGTATAACAATATTTAAATGTCATTGTCAATCATCAAGATGTTAAGATGATTTTTTAATATTTATAACTATATATTACTAAATAGGATTAGTACTAATACAAAGAGATGTTATTATCAATTTTTAAACTCACTTTGCACCCAGGTAATTATTTTTAAATTAGTTTTTTAATTAATTAATTTATAAAATTGCTTTATATTGTAGCCTTGAAAAAGGAATAAAATTTTCCGAAAGCGCTCGGCTCGTAGTAAATAAGAGTTTACTTATTTAAGCCCAAACCTTCCTGGCTGTTACCCCAAAAATCAAGAAATCGAGTATATATATATATATATATATATATATATATATATATATATATATATATATATATATATATATATATATATATATATATATATATACAGGGTGATCCATTAAGGGTGGCGAGCGGCTGTATATCCAAAACCATACATGCTACAACTTTAGGGTAAAAAATTTATTAAGAAACATGACCAAAAAAATTCACTGGAAAATATTTTTAAGTTCCTAATTCTACCGCTTGGGGGCGTAGTCGCTATGCTATGATACAAAATCCTCACTTTCTACTAATATCTTCGATGCAATGTAGGTCACAAATTAACTTTTTATAATATCTGTACTATCCTCTATAAATTGTGTAATAACAATTTTTTCGTAGTTACCATGGTAACGGTGTGGGGAAGGGTAACAATTAAAAATACTTAAAGGCTGTAACTTCGGTTTGCGTTAACCAAATGTAACAAACTATGGCTTGTTTTAAAGAACTTTTTATCCTAATTAATTATTTTTATAAATAATTTTAAAATTACTTTGTGCGGTTGATAAAAGAGGGCGCTTTTAAAAAAATATATTTCTAGCTTCGATTTCTTAAAAAATTTAAATGCAACCATGCATCCATTTTTAATATATTTTGTAGTTTATTAGTTACTAAAGATAACTGCAAAAATCAGAGGTCGTTTTCTCTTGTTTTTTAAAAGTTATCGCAGGAATAGTGGAAGAGTGTAATTCCACTTTGGCTTTTACCAAAGTTTTGCTATTTTCCTTTATAAAAAGAGTTGGAATCCTACAAACATAGCCTTTTTTGGCTATGTTTACTCATTTTCAGCTTTTTTTAAATAAATTATGTTATTTTGTTTTTTATTTTAGTTATTTATCTAAAAAATGCAATAATAATCTAAATGTACATTTATTGCCAAAGCGGCCATGGACAATTACGAAATAAAACAAAAGAATTACCTTGTCGTTCCGTCTAAAGTTATATAATTTGACAGTTTCTGTTATTGTCGTGACAATTAAGGCTATTCTTGTGAGATAAGTGCTATTTTTTAAGGAACAATGCCTGTTACAAATGAAGAAGCCTACGATATGTTAGCCATTTATTTTCAATTGTTTGAAAACGCAGTTTTGGCTTCGAGAGAATACGCTATGCGTTATCCTCATAGAGTTCACCATTCCAGAAAAGTTTTTCAGCGTTTAGCTCGCCGCTTAAGACAACATGGTCGTGTTCAGCCAGTTCTCTCCTTAAGAAGAGGCCGCCCTGCAAGAACAGAGGATAACGTTATTAATGTACTGGCATATGTTCACGCAGAACCCCATATTAGTATAAGAGAAATTGTCAGAGATTTAGGAATTTCTTACGGTACAGTACAAAGAATCCTTGTGGACAAAAAATTACATCCGTACCATGTAGTGCTACATCAAGCCCTAAGTGTTGCTGATTTTGACAATAGACTAAACTATTCCTATTGGCTAAAAAATATGATTAGAGATAATCCCCAATTTTTATCTCAAATATTATGGACAGATGAGGCCTCATTTACTAACACTGGGAGAGTAAACCTGCACAACATGCACTATTGGTCAGAGACCAACCCACACTGGATGCGTGAACTTGATAATCAACATTGATGGACAGTTAATGTTTGGTGTGGGGATATAAACGTAATGATTATCGGACCGCATATTTTTGAAGGTATCTTAACAGGTGAAATGTACCTAAATTTTTTACTATTTGATTTGCCAGGATTACTGGAAAATGTTCCTTTAAATGTAAGAAGACGCATGTGGTTGCAGCTCGATGGGTGCCCCGCTCATTATTCACTTGTGGTACGCAATTTTCTTGACGAACATTTTCCCGACGGATGGATTGGCAGGGGAAGTGTATTTCCCTGGCCGGCGAGGTCCCCCCACTTAACCTGTTTGGATTATTATTTATGGGGCAGAGTTAAAGACATTGTTTACAAAGTCCGACCAACTACTAGAGAAGACATGGTTATTCGAATTGGAAATGCTTTGAATAGTGTATCTCGGGCTGAAGTAGAAGCAGCCGTAATTTCTACAAGAAGACGACTTAATTGTTGCATTTCAAACGATGGAAAACAATTTGAATATTTAAAATAAGTTGTTTTTAATTACATAAATTATTTTATTTATTTGTTTGTTTTATTTCGTTATTGTCCATGGCCGCCTTGGCGATAAATGCAACATTTGGATTATTATTGCATTTTTTAGATAAAAAGAATAAAAGAAAATACCATAATTTAATTTTAAAAAAGGTGAAAATGAGTAAATATAGCCGAAAAAGGCTATTTTTGTAGGATAGCAACGTTTTAATAAAGGAAAATTACACTCTCCCACTATTTTTGCGATAACTTTTAAAAGACAAGAGAAAACGACCTCCGGTTTTTGCAGTTATCTTTAGTAACTAATAAACTACAAAATATATTAAAAATGGATGAATGGTTGCATTTAAATTTTTTAAGAAATTGAAGCTAGAAATATATTTTTTTAAAAGCGCCCTCTTTTATCAACCGCACAAAGTAATTTTAAAATTATTTATAAAAATATTTAATTAGGATAAAAAGTTCTTTAAAACAAGCCATAGTTTGTTACATTTGGTTAACGCAAACCGAAGTTACAGCCCTTTAAGTATTTCTAATAGTTACCCTTCCCCACACCGTTACCATGGTAACTACGAAAAAATTGTTATTACAAAATTTATAGAGGATAGTACAGATATTATAAAAAGTTAATTTGTGAGCTACATTGCATCGAAGATATTAGTAGAAAGAGAGGATTTTGTATCATAGCATAGCGACTACGCCCCCAAGCGGCAGAATTAGGAACTTAAAAATATTTTCCAGTGAATTTTTTTGGTCATTTTTACGTTAATCATAAATTGTTAAAGTTTGTCCAGGGTGTGCAAGCATCCATTCATTTTGAGCAACTTTCATAAAAGTTTTAAACGGACCGTAGACCGATACGTCCAACGGCTGTAGCCTTTGGCTACAGTGGGGTGGGAAAGTAAGCAAAACAACATGATTATTTTTTGCAAAATTAATTACTCCGAAGCTTACGTGGGACTCGTGATTATCGAGAAATAATAATACAGGACTTTCCTTGGTTGGTTTTGTATGATTTGCAAAATGTTCAAGACTATTGCGAAAATTCATTTCTGTCATCCATCCGGATTTATTTGCAAGACCAAGACTTCCAACAGGAGCGCCTTTTAACATATAGTTTTTAAAATTTACCCTTGGAAATATTAAAACCGGGGGGATAAAATTTCCGGATGCATTAATAAAATTGAGAACAGTGACCAATTGTCCACGTTCAGCCGACGTTGCTTGTCCCACTTGCTTAAGTCCTTCGTGTGCAAACACTTTTGGTGGATCTGATACTGTAGTCACTCCTGTCTCACAGTTGAATATTCTGTCTGGTGTAAAACTGTATTGGCTAAGAACCACTTCAACATTATAAAAAAATTGGTTCACGTTTATTAGATTAAATGAAGTTGCCCGACACAAGCTAGTTTTTTCCGGTTTTCGCAAGCTTAGAATGCTATTGTGGTGGCTTTTAAAGCCTTTCAACCAGTCTTCACTAGCTATTTCACCATCATCCCACTTAGGCGGGTATTCCAAATTAAGTTCTTTGGCATATTTGTATGCTAAACTACGTAGGGCTGTACTTCCTAAACCGTAGCACATTTTGGATGCAGAAAGTAGATAGTCTACTAAGAGATTTTCCTGCTCTGTACTGAAAATCCTTCTGTTGCCTATATTAGGCTGATGTTTAAAATTCCGGAAATCTGGTAGAGCATTGGCCGCTAAAATATTACGGTGCAATGCTGATTTGGAGATATTATATTTTGTGCCCCCATCACGGGCTGAAATATTATTTGTAATACAGTCTATCACTGCCCTCTCCATACGTTGTGCCGACACTCTCTCTCTTTTATTTGCAGGTTTTCTTTTGTTCATCTACAAAAAACAATTATTTTTACTTAATGTCCCATTCAGAGCCGGAAATCCCATGTCCCATTCATCACACGAATCCATGTCCCATTCATAACATGAAACAGCCCGAGATAAAAGTCGACACCAAAAATAAAATATAAACTCTTTATTAATCCTAATGCTATAAAAATGAAGAATAGAGCTCATATTACCTTTTAAAACTTCTAGCACTGTTTTCTGAAATGCACAACACAATTTATAACAGCAAAATTCCAATTTATAACTAATACTTTTGGCTGAAACACATATGCAATGCCCACTACAACGTAAATAATGTCTAATAATGGAACTAGCTCGCAGTCTTTAATTTGTTTTCACCCACCGCCATCTATCTTCAAAGTCTAAAACCAAAATTCCGCGCCAATTCAAAATAAATGTATCTGTCCCATTCAAAACCTGTCCCATTCATGGCACTTTTCGGGACACTTTTTTTGAATCGACCATAATTTTTTTGTTTTTTAAGAAACTTTTTTTTCTGTTTATTACGTTTGAGATTATTCTATAAAATATTATTTTTTTACCATTTACTATAAATTAAACTACGAGTACATGTGTTATTGCCAGTTAAAAAATTTACTGAATTTGTCCCATTCAAAACCACGGTGTGTTGAATGGGACAAGTAAGTGGTATGAATGGGACAAATAAGTTTAACAAATTAATTACTGTGCTTAGCAGTGGACTGAACCAAAGCAATGAAACATCAATATCGTGCGGATGGGCATTGTCCAATATTTAATTTATATTTTAATATTTTTTTTATACTTTCATTAAATATGTCCGGATAGCTGTCCAATTAGATATTGTGACAGCTTCTAAGCATTATCATGCCTTTTTATTTTCTCAGATTTTCTTCCGTACATGATAAAACTGTAACTGTAGATTGTAGGTATAATAAATATTTGTGATGTGCCTGTAAATAATTTAAAATAAACTTTATTTTCTAAATATGGAAAAAATAACAGAAAATTAATGAACGCAGTACAAAAACTAAACATAGTAATTTAACCAAAACAATAAAAAAAATTAAAATGAACAAGCAAAACATTACAGAATTCTCCCAAATTGCTTTTCACATTAGGAAAACGAAATATGATACCTCAGAGTTGCATGAGTTACGAGCGGCGTTCGGTAATTCAATTTTTTTCATCGTTTTGCTCGGAATCTTTGACAGCCACGTGATCAGTCGTACTTATGACAACAATGAGTCATGTGCCTGTCAAAAATTCTGAGCAAAACGATGGAAAAAATTGAATTACCGAACGCCGCTACGAAATTGAACCCTCGCCTACTCCAAGCCAAGATGCTGACAATTCGGTCATATTACACGACCCGGTGCTCTTACACGAGCTAAACGATATTCTAGGCGGCGAAGGCGTTGACAAACCAGTGCCAAAAGAAAAACTGCACGAGGCAATAGCGGTTCGTTGGAAACACATCATTGATAAGGGGTTGTCAAAGGAGAACAGGGACTCACTGGTTAATAAACACCCTATCCCGGAAAATTGCCCATACCTGGAGGATCCAAAATTGAATCGGGAGATAGCGACAATCTTATCTAACGATCGCCTCGCTAGGGACAATTTTAATTCAGATATCCATTCCAAAATCGCTAAGGCTCTAGTAGCAATGGGAAAATCCATGTCATAACTTTTAAATGACCAAGAAAACATACCAAAACCCCTACGGGACCAATTGTTGGCTCCTCTAAGGGACTCTAGCCGCATTTTAGCGACTCTCCTAAATGTAATTACACAGTCACGGCGGAAATTAATTACGCCTCCTCTCAATAAAAACGTTAAAGACGTTATTGAGAAAACGGTCCCTGGAGAATATTTAGTCGGTTCCGACCTTTCGGAATAGATTAAGGAGGTAAGACCCTGCAAAGCACTGGAAAAGAGCTGAAGTTGGTTACAACTTTGAATCCCCAACAGTCATTTAGGATGACAGCGGGGGGTAGGGTAAGCAGCGCAAATAGATTAAATAGACCCGCTCATAATCAAATTGGTAAAGACCATCGTCCTTTAAACAGGCGCGGCCCGATTCGTCGACGGGGTCAGACGAAATCACGAGGGCAGGCCCCGAGGGAGGATCGGTACAGACGGTACATCAGGTAGCCTTGCCTTATTTTTTAGCAGGTGGACAGAAGTAACAAAAAATTCAGCTATTCTAGAATGGATTAGGGGTTATAAATTACCTTTCATTAAGGCCCCGGTTCAAAATTTCCATTTTTCGTCAAGACCTCTGCTACCAGCGGAAAATAAGGCTATGCTACAGGAAATTAACAATTTATTAACGCAGGGGACTATAAAAAGTTGCATGCCATGTTCGGAACAGTTCGTTTCAAGAACATTTTTGGCAGACAAATCAGACGGGGAAAAGCGATTTATCCTAAATTTAAAGTATCTTAATACTTATCTTAAAGTTCCCCATTTCAAGATGGAAGATATAAGAACAGCTCTACGACTTATCGAGAAAGATGGTTTTCTCTCTTCCATTGACTTAAGGGACGCTTATTTCCACATAAACATAGACCCGGAGCATAGAAAATTCTTAAGATTCGAATTTCATGGCGTCTTGTATGAATTCTCTTGTCTCCCCTTTGGCCTTTCAACAGCCCCATATGTCTTCACAAAGCTGATGAAGCCAGTTATTCAACGGCTGCGTTCTTCAAAAATACTATGCGTTAATTACTTGGATGATTTTTTAATCATCAGTAACACATACGAGGGCTGTTTAGAAAGTACGAAGACTGCCATAGATTTATTACAATCCCTGGGTTTCTCAATTAATTTCGGGAAAAGTAAGTTACATCCTAATATAGAATGTAGATTTTAGGGTTTTTGTCTGAATTCTGAGTGACTGAGCATCTTCCTGCCTCTCGAAAAAAGAGAAAAAATCAAAAAATTAACTCGTTTTTCTTAACAAAATCTGAATGAAGTATACGAAAATTTTCCGGATATATAGGTTATCTTGTTTCTACATGCCCTGGCATCAAATACGGTTGATGTACATAAAGGAATTTGAACGCCAAAAATATTTGGCCTTGTATTCCAATGGGATTAATTATAATGCCGCCATGGTTTTATCTAAAATACTTAGCCCCGACCTTGAGTGGTGGTTGAATTCGATAGATTCCGCCTATAATGATATAAAACAAGATCATTTTGATCTTGAAATTTTTTCGGATGCCTCGCTCACAGGTTGGGGGGCTTGTTGTCTAGACAGTGGTGGTGGTCCGTCGTTGAGAAGACCTACCACATCAACTACTTAGAGCTTCTTGCTATTTTTAAAGCTATTCAATTCTACGCTTCATCGTTAAGTAATAGGGACATCTTAATAAGATGCGATAACACTACAGCATTGTCCTACATAAATAAAATGGGTAGTTCGGTATCCCCAACTATATGTCTTAGCCAGACAGATATGGCAATGGGGCGAACAAAAAAATCTGTGGTTTCACGAGTCCTACATCAGCTCGAAGAACAATTATGTAGCTGATCGACAGTCCAGAAGTCTCCCACCCGAAACGGAATGGGCTCTTGCTCAGTACGCTTATAAAGAACTGACAGAATTTTTTGGATGCCCTGAGATAGACTTGTTCACTTCGGAGGCTAACTTTAAATGTATAAAATATATATCATGGCAAAGGGACCCACATGCGTTAATTGGGAATATTTTTTCTTTTACGCCTTTCCGCCTTTTTCGCTTATTTTAAGGACTTTGCAAAAAATTGTGAACGAAAAAGCGGAAGGCATAATGATAGTGCCACTGTGGCCGGGTCAAGCATGGTATCCCCTATTTTTAAAGTTAATTGTTAAAGGTCCAATATATTTCAGACCTGATATAAATCTTTTATCAAATCCCTACAGCTCCAGCCACCATCCTCTAGCGGACAAGCTTACACTAGTGGGGGCCAGGCTATCAGGGAAGCATTCAAGTTAAAACTACTCCCGGAAAAAGTTACTGAGACGATTCTGTGCTCGCTGTCGGAGGCTACTATTAAGCAGTATGGGTCAACTTATAGGTTATGGTGGCCATTCTGCGTGAGAAAAGGGATTTCACCATATGAAGGCTCACCCACACACGTAATGGAGTTTTTACAGGATCTGTTTGAGAAGGGAAATAATGTGTATGGTACTTTTAACACGCATCGCTCGGTCCTATCTTTAATCTTATCAACACCTTTAAGCAATCACCTGGTTTTAGGTAGATTTCTTAAGGGTATCTCTAAATTAAGACCCCAAAAACCTAAATATAACCTTACCTGGGATCCCCAAAAAGTTCTCAGATCCTTAGAACATATTCAAAAGGTCCCTGTCTCAAAAACTCATTACTCTCTTGGCCCTATCTACAGCACACAGAATTCAGACACTTTCTTGGATTCGTATTCGTAACATAATAGAATGCGAGTCAGGACTTCAAATCCTTATTGAGGACAGAATCAAAACATCAGGGGTAAACAGAGACCAGCCTTGTTTACAAATCCCTCATTTCGAAAGAAATCCAAAACTGTGTGTCGCCACCACCCTTAAAGAATATCTATGTGCCACAAAGAAGATACGGCCTCAAGATAGTAATCTACTTTTCATTACTTACAAAAAACCATATAAAATTGCAAGCAAACAGTCTCTGATTAGATGGGTGAAAGACACACTTGGTCAAGCCGGCATTGACACAACAATTTTTAAAGCACAGTCAACACTTCACGCCTCAACTTCGAAAGCCTTTAAGAGCATTCATCATCAGCTGATACATACTAATTTATTTCAAAGAATAGCAGCAAAACTAACCAACGAAATGATACGAAATTTTGGAAATATATTCTAATTTTATAGAAAAATGAGGGAGTCATTTAAAAAGAAAAAACAAAAAATTATTTTTAAAATTTTTGTTATTTTGTAAAATTTATTTTTTTTTAAACACTTTCCCTCATTGTTCAACATTTTCTCTATAATTTATGTTGAGACCGAATTTTTAATTAAACCTTTAGTTTTCTGTAAAACTTTGGAATTCCATAATTAATGAATTTTGGAGAAAAGTGCTTACCCTTTTCGGCAGTTAAAACATTTTGGCAACACAGCAACGGCGACATCGGGAGCAGTTTTATTATTAAGATTAGCGTGTAATTGTGATTTGGATTTTCGGTGTATTTAATAGCTAGCAGCATGGGACGGACTAGAAAGAACGAAAATTTATGTGGCAGAAAACGATTATGTTCATCCACAAGTCGCAAAATAGACGACTTGCTATGAAAAAACGGTAAGTATGATATTCTACTGGTTATGGTAGGTACGTAGTCGTGCCATAAGTTCTGTCCCCCAAACGTAAATGCTAATAACAACGCCTAGCGATCATTATAACACTCCCAAGGTACTACGTTGTATTAAGTAGTCCGTCTATTGTGCAAATGTGTTAGTTCACCGCTGGCATTCAAACGCAAAGCATGGAGTGGGGCATGAAAGAAAATCGAATCGCCGTAATTGCACTGCATAAATGCAAAAAGAAGCCAAGAGAAATTTGTGATCTTCTGCGGCCACTGCACGTTACGCAGAAATTTGTGTACCGTACCATCAAAAGGTACACTGAGACTTCCTCTGTAAGTGATCTACCCAGGAGCGGCCGACCACGCACTTCAAGAACACCAGCAGCCGTTGAAGCTGTACGAGCGAGAATTCGGCGAAAACCTCTCCGTAAGCAAAAAGTAATGGCCAGAGAGATGCATATACCGAAAAGGACCATGTCGAGAATAATCAAGAAGACATCAAGCTTGGAGCTTTTCGGAGATCTACTGGACAAAAACTTACAAACAAGCTTCGTCAAATTAGGGCCACTCGATCCAAACGGCTGTTAGCAAAGTACGCAAACAACGAGCACCGCCGAGTTCTGTTTACAGATGAGAAAATTGTTACCATAGAGGAGAAATTCAATCGGCAAAACGACCGAGTCTATGCACACAGCTCTAAAGAAGCCGCTGCAAAAATTCCCAAGGTTGAGAGAGGTCACCACCCCGCTTCAGTCATGGTTTGGTGGGGTGTTGCCTATAACGGGACCACAGAGCTGCATTTCTGTGAACAAGGCGTGAAAACCAAAGCCAAGAATTATTTATCAAACAGACATCTTGGAGAAGATTGTGAAACCGTTAAACACGACCATGTTTGAGAAGCAACACTGGATCTTCCAGCAGGATTCGGCACCAGCCCACAAAGCAAAAACCACACAGGACTGGCTTCGAGCGAATGTACCCGAGTTTATCGCTGCAGAAGATTGGCCTTCCGGAAGCCCGGACTTAAATCCGTTAGACTACCGCCTTTGGAATATTTTAGAAGAGAGGGCGTGCTCTATCCCTCACCGAAATATAGGGTCGCTAAAGGTTGATTTAATCAAAGCAGCCATGGCCATAACTTTGGAAGTCGTGCGTCCTGTGATAGATGCGTGACCGGATAGATTGAGGAAGTGTGTAAAGGCACAGGGGGAACATTTCGAATAATTTTGTAAATAGTTGTATAGCTTAGTGTCTTAAGTATAAAAATAAATAATATGTTTCAAACTACTTCTTGTTCTTTTTGAAATATTTCAAAAAATGTTAGGGACAGAACTTATGGCACGACTACGTATATATGATTTATATGAAATTAACTGATATAAACACGTAATTAAATAAAATAATATAAACCAAGCGCCAATTGAAGTGTTAAACATAACATTTTGATCCATTTTTGACACCCTGTACATCTGAAATGACTTGATAGATTTTAAAAAACGAGGTAAATTTGTTCTCTTTAGCACAAGAAGCGTACAGCAAAAGTGCGTAATTTTTGAAAGGAACTGATTTCTAATGAATCGCTCTCTCAGAATTTTTCTCGGTTTTAAAATCAATTAAGCTGTTTTAGATTTACAGGGTGTTCAAAATGGGGTAATATTTTACGTTGACGCTCTATTGGCCGTGAACCTCGGATATAGCAAACTCCGCTTATTGCGTAGGTTAGGTTGAATTCAAAATTATGTCTAAACACCAAAACCATTAAATCAGGGTATTTTTGTTACACAATAGCGTTATAAGAAACCTACAAATTTACTGTTATATTAGTTATTTTTGTATTAAGTGCGTGAAGTGAGTGTTTTTTTAATGGCATATGAGAGTGTCAATTTTTTGCCGAGACCGCAGGTCGAGGCGAAAAATTCTCTCGAATGTGCCATTAAAACACGAATTTCACAAACGAAATACAAACAACATTTTTTGTACAACTGAAAGTTTGAATTAATCGGTAAAATTGTATATTATAATAAAAATTTTACCATATAATTTCACATAATCAAGTTAACAGCCCTGTCGTTACTATAGAAATGGTTTGTTGGCACGTTGCTTGTTTTGTTGTCATACGTTGATAGCTGTTCATATTTATTGCAATTTTTTAAATAAATAGTATAAGTACTTAAAATGGATGTAGATTACGATAGTGATAGCGAGATTCCTTCAGATATAGCCGATATAGCAAATTCGGCTATAGCTAACATGTTACCGGCGAAATCAAAATTTATATACGAGAAAAATTATAACCAATTCCGTGAATGGTGCGGCAAGAAAAATATACAAAAAGTGTCTGAAAAGGTACTTATATGCTATTTTGAGGAGAAATCAAAAACTGTAAAACCTTCTACTTTATGGAGTGTCTACTCAATGTTGAAGAGTATGTTGAATGTTAAAGAAAATATTGATATAAAGAAGAGAACTTTTCAAGGAATATCTAGCGTTTCTGATCAGCAGCAAGGTGGACTAGCTTCGGGAATTAATATTGGAAGCAATTGTTCGAACTTCACCATCAATTATTATTGTAACAAATGAGATTTTTTGGTAGTTGGTAATTAATTAGTAAATTTGTACAAAAAAATTCAATACATTTTTTAAAAAGTAATGTTTTATCGTTTTTTTTGTAAATCATTTTTCCAGTTAAAAAAAGTCTTTTTTTCACCGTGAAAAAAAGTCTTTTTTTCACTGTTAAAAAAACAAAAGGTTTACGTATCGATAGCGATGAAAAAATGTCAACTTTTTTTGACAGTTGTACAAAAAAGTATTTTTTTTATTTATACAGGAGTATAGTTAGACCAGTTAGAATATAGTTATACAGTACGCATAATAATTTTCCAAATATTTATTACACCTAATAAATTTCTTTATTTTGACAAGTTGCAAACAATTCTGCAATAGCGATATAGTTTCACACTGTAGGAGATATAATTTGATTATTTAGTATTTTAGCTAGTAGTATCCCTGATGGGTATTTCACATTAAAATCGAAATTTTTCCATTCAAATTTGAAATTTTTAACATAGTAATATAGTTCCACATGATAAGTATACTGTGTATGCTAATAAAAACTGTATTTCCGATATTACGACCTCCCGGCTATAACGAATTATTTAAGGATCCCCTTAAATCCCTGGATGATCCGTTATATCCGAAGTTCACTGTAGTTATGAAATACGAAAATGATAACTCATTGCCAAAATGTTTTTATAAGTAAAATAAAAGCAATAATTTTCAGGAAAAAAATAGGATCAAATTCTCAGAAGTCTAAAGAGAATAGTTCTAGCAGTGCTAACAACATTGCTATGCAGGCGAACAGGTAAAAATAGTGATTTTTTTAGTGTGAACTACCGGAAAGTCTTGAAAAGTCGTTAATAAGCCAAAAATAACAACATTTTTGGTGCTACCAATAAAAAGTGGAAAATACTCTAAAAGGGGGACTAAAAATGCATTTTAGTATCGGTAATAGAAATTTTTTAATCGGAAAGAAATAAATAAGTACAAATAAATGCAGTTTTTATCTATTTTTTAACGTTTTTGCATGATCGGTGCAATTTTAAAAATGAATATCATCTCATTTCAGCTTTTGCTTTTTAATTTTAATAAATCCTAGAATGACATTTGAAGAATTTATTTTGTAATATGGTAGGAATACCCTGTATAGTGTATTCTAATATTATATTGTTTAGTAATAGGACCAATAAGTAGGTTACTAATGTAAGCAAGCAACTGTTAAACAATATTCTGCTGATTGGACATATCACCGATTTGTCGAGATTGTGGTAACCTACTAAAAAGGAGAATATACTGGGGATTGATAGCAACAACATGGTAATTTCATTAATTCCTATAACCCAGCGAACATAAAATTATTACATGGCGATCCTGCCAGGATAAATAACAATATGGGGTCCACGCAATCAAAAGAAGAAGTTATAATTGCACAAACCGCAAGTGGAGATGCTACAGCAAGAATAAAGTCATTTTCATTGTCCGAATGGTTATTGATGATCATATTGGCGATTATAAATGGAATATTGGTATATGCCGTTCTGAAAAGCTACAAAAAATGTATCAGAAAAAACATTAGAAGAGAGATAAATAAAAATGAAATTAGAAAATCCCGTAATGGTATTTCCGAGCAAGAAGATATAATTTAAATTTTCAGTTTTATTTTTTTAGCATTATATTTAATGGACAAATTAAAAAGTGTGAAGAAAACCAATGTATAAAATGGTGCATAAATAGTGGAAAAAAAATTTGTATGGACATTTAATTATTCTAGTTAAGAAAAGAAATTTGTAAGTAGAAATATATTAGTATCAAGCAATGTATTCGGGTTAAATGATAATTATGATAATTTTATTAAAGAATTTATACTTACATAACGATATAGGCGTAAAATGTTGACCCAAATAACAATTAATTTATGGAATTTGCTAAACTAGAGAAAATTTATCAGGAACTTACTACCCTTAGAACATATATTGTAAAATTAAATTACGAGCGACGTAAACAACCGATTTTACAAACAAAACTTAATGAAGCAAAAAATTCTTTCTCGAAAGTAGATGCGGAGATTGTAGTTATTAATCAAAAAATTGGGAACTCGGAATTCGACGATAACGAAATTCTTTTAATAAAGCAATTAGTGGAAAAAATTAAAACAACTTACCAAGACATTTTACGGATAACAAAAGAAGACAAAACACCGGACACAAAAATGACATCATTTGATTTAAAAGTTGCCGTGAGCCTGTTGCCCACAATGGACGACACAGAGGACACTACAAACAAACTAATCGACGCAATAGATCTTTATAATTCAATGCTAAATGGTGACGGTAAAACCCTTTTAATAAACTTTGTTCTTAAAACGTGCTTGTCAAATACTGCTAAATTGCGATTAAAAACCAGATACAATTCCGTTGACGATTTACTGGTTGATATAAAAACGCACCTTCTTACTAGAAAATCCGACACCGCTCTTCAAGCTAAACTATTCCGAGCTAAGCAAGGAGATAAGTCAATCGAGGAATTCGGAAAATCAGTAGAAAATCTGTTCGCTAATCTGACGATTTCTCAGGCTAACGGTAATACGGAAGCTTATAACATTTTAAGACCTATTATCGAAAAAACCGCCATTAAAAGATTAGCGGAAGGTCTTAGAAATTCAAGGTTAAGTACAATAATATCCGCACGAAATTTTTCATTTTTAAAAGACGCGATTCGGGAAGCACAAGATGAAGAAGTCGCATCGCACACAAATTTTTCAGAGGTAATGTCTATGTCCAGATTGTCCAGTAATAGGGGTAGAGGAACTTTCAGTAGAAACTTCGCACGAGATTTTACACAAAACAGAAATTGTAACGGAAACTACAACAACTATCCAAGCAAACACTTTAACAATAATTTTCAAACTAATCATTACGAACGTAACAACAATAATCTACGATTTCAGCAATTTTCTAGAAATCCTAGAGGACGTACAGTTTTTCGAGGAAACGGTAATCGAAGAGGCACGCGTGAAATTAGACACAATGTACATTTGGCTGAATTAACCGTTAACGCTAGTCAAGAACATGCGACCAGTAGTAAATTAAATAAAAACTCTGATACACAAAACTGTTCAGAAAAATTTTTTTGTCCCTAAAACAAAATGCATAAGTAAACAAATATTTACATTCTCAAACAATTATTCTAATTCAGTTACATTTGTAGTAGATAATAAAAATATAAGTTTCTTAATAGATACAGGTGCAACCTTATGTGCAGTTAAATCAGAAATTTTAAACCCAAACGTAAAGTTATACAAGGAAAATATAAAAATTAAGGGTATAGGCGGAATTTTAAATTCTGAAGGTTATGTGTATTTAAAATTTAAAGGGGGAGTAGCCACATTTGAAGAGAAATTTTATGTTTTCAATTCGCTAACACGTTCAAATAATGGTATTATTGGTGAGAATTTTCTAAGAAAATATAACGCAATTATAAATTACGAAGAAAATACACTGTCTATAGCAAATTTTGGAAATTAAATAAGTTTACCTTTATATTCTAACGGTAATACCACTTTAGTAATTCCTCCAAGATGTGAAAGTATTTACTATTTAAGTACAGGTAGGACAGAGGAATATGTGGTAATACCGAATGAATTATGCCCGGGTGTATTTATGGCTGGTGTGTTAGCGAAACCCAAAAATGGAAAAATTCCAGTAAAAATTTTAAATACTCGAGAGGAAGAAGTTACGTTAAACAATTGTATTCCAAAAACAGAAATGCTGAGTGAGTATGAATGCTGTCAATTTTCTGCTTCGAATATATCAGTTGATCGTGTGAAAAAATTATTAAACCTATTAAAATTAACTTATCTAAATGAGGAAGAACGAACGGCAATAGAGAATACGTGTGTAAAGTTTTCAGATATTTTCCATATACCAGATGATAAGTTAACAGTTACTAACCTTTATAAAGAATCCATTCATTTAAAAGAAAATTCAACACCGGTTTATGTCAAACCATACAGACTTCCATTTTCACAAAAAGAGGAGATAAATAAACATATTTCAAAGATGCGTCAGAACGGTATAATTGAGAGTGCGCATAGTGCATGGTCTTCGCCAATTTTACTTGTCCCCAAAAAGACGGACGCTACGGGAGAACAAAAAAGTAGACTAGTATTAGATTATAGGCTAGTAAATCAAAAACTTGCAGATCAAAAATGGCCTTTGCCAAATATTGTCGATATTCTAGATTCTCTTTCAGGAGCAATGTACTTTTCCCATTTAGACCTTAGCCAGGGATATTATCAGGTAGAATTGGATGAAAAAAGTAGAAAATATACTGCTTTTACCACGGACCGTGGTCAATGGCAAATGACAAGATTGCCAATGGGCTTAAAAATCAGTCCCAATACTTTTTCAAGGTTAATGACAGTAGCCATGTCAGGCCTGAATTACGAAAAATGTTTTGTTTACCTTGACGATCTTATTGTTTTTGGCAAAAATCTTATAGACGTATTCAGTAGACTTCGTAAAGTCAATCTCAAATTAAACCCATTAAAATGTGAATTTTTGAAAAAAGAACTTCTTTATCTAGGTCATATAATTACGGATAAAGGTATTCTACCGGATCCAGATAAAGTCAGAGCACTAAGAGAATATCCAACTCCAAAAAATACAAACGAAGTAAAAAGGTTTGTCGCCTTCGCTAATTACTACAGAAAATTTATACCACATTTCGCAGAAAACACAATAGCTTTAAACAAATTGTGTAGGAAGTATGCAAGATTCGAATGGACGGATGAATGCGAAAAATCTTTTAATTCCCTAAAAAATGCGCTTACGCAACACCCTGTATTAGAATATCCAGATTTTTCCGATAGTAACGAATTTATTTTACAAACGGATGCGTCTAACATTGCTATTTCAGCAATTTTGGCAAACAAAAATGGTAAACCAACCGCATACGCTAGTAGAGGTTTAAATAAAGCAGAAACAAATTATCCAACTATTGAAAAAGAGCTGTTAGCAATTTACTGGTCAATAAGATATTTTCGTCCATAGTTGTACGGACGGATCTTCAAAATTTTAACAGACCATAGGCCTTTAGTCTATTTATTTATTTTAACTGACCCTTCCAGTCGCTTAACAAAATTTCGATTAGGACTAGAAGAGTATGATTTTCATGTTGAATATATAAAAGGAAGCGAGAATGTCACGGCCGATGCGCTGTCAAGAGTAGTAATTTCATCGAATGAATTAAAAAGCATGAACGAAGGAGTGATTTCTGTTATGACTAGGGCACAATGTAAAAGAATGGAAAATCCAGAAGGTGAGTTAGAAAGTGAGAATGCTACGAGTGTTTGGCCTGATCAACCAAATATTGTAGAAATTCTTAAAAAACCCAAGAATTGTACTGAGTTAATACCCACGTCAACACAAAAAATAAACAAATTACACAAAGACATAACTGCGAAATCGGGAAGTTTATATTATGTTCCGTTACATTCTACCTTATATGTAAATCAAGATACTCGATCGACATTGGCGCGAGACGAAATGTTGAGAGACTTGAATCATTTATGTAAGGAGATAAATGTTATTGAATTAGTTATTATAAAAAATAATACTAATGAAAAATTTATTACATGGCTAGCTAAGGAAATAAAAAATAACTCCAATTGGACCGGTCCCCGTATATGTATAATAAAAGGAGTTCAAAGAATAACGGACAAAGATACAAAAAAAATAATTTTAAATGATTTTCACTTACTTCCCACTAGTGGCCACGGAGGTATTAATCGTATGGTTAATAATATTAAAAAATACTACTTTTGGCCAGGTCTTGATAGCGACGTTCGAAACTTTGTAGGAAAATGTGACAGTTGTCAAAAACAAAAACACACAAATAGATATGTCAAAGAACCCATGGTAATAACTTCAACCGCATCTTCGCCATTTCAAAAGTTATACTTAGATATAGTAGGGCCAATACCAAAAGATATAGATGGTTATTCTTATATTCTTACGCTTCAGTGCGAATTAACAAAATTTGTAGAGGCATATCCTCTTAATCAAAGAGACGCGATATCAGTTGCAAAAAGTTTTGTGGACAATTTTATCTTAAGATATGGGGTTCCGCAAGAAATTGCCACTGACAGAGGTGCAGAACTTATCTCAGCCGTAATGAGTCAAGTTTTCAAACTTTTGTCGATAAAGCAAACTCAATCAACGGCATATCATCACAAAAGCATAGGTGCTTTAGAAAACTCACATAAAGTCCTAGGTGCATATCTCAGAAGTCAAACACAAGAGCATGACGCGGCTTGGAGCACTTGGATTCCATACTGGGGCTTCAATTACAATACGACTGTATATACCGAGACTAAGTATACTCCTTTTGAACTTGTTTTTGGTAGACAATGTCAAATGCCTAGTAATCTTAACGACACTTTAGAACCAATAAACAACTTTGATAGTTACCCCCTTGAACTAAAATACAGACTACAAAAAGCATACAATGACGCACGAACAAACCTAATACAATCAAAATTAAAAAGGAAACAAAGTTACGATAGAACTATGAACCCGATAAGTTATAAAAAGGGAGACATGATTTTATTAAAAAATGAAACTGGTAATAAAATATCTAGTCCTTGTTTTTTGGGTCCATATTTGGTGGTAGAGGAATTATCGCCAAATGTAAAAATCCTTAAGGAGAATAAGGAAATATTAGTGCATAAAAATAGAACTAAGTTATATACAGTATGTCCACGGATAGAGGTCACAAGAGGACAAATCGACCAAAAATTTCATTGTTCGAAAAAAAATCATTTTTGGTAAGCTTCTGCTTCTCAGAAAAATACGATTTACGAAGAAAGTTTTTGACTTTTTTATACAGGGTGCTCAAAAAAACACAAAAATAATAAATTATATGAAGAGTAAACCACCTTTATTTTTCATTTTAGAGCAAAATGATAAAGACAAAAAATATTTCAAATTGCAGTCCAAATTTAAATTCAAAATATCAGCTTAAAATAAATTTTTTATTTTTGTGTTATAATTTTACCAAAATATATTACTGTAGGACCTACGTTTTCTAGGTAATTTTACCTTTTTCACCTCATCTCACTATCTTTTATGACAAATGTCAGAAATTTAAAAATTTTGAGATGCTAACTGTCGAACAAAAAATTTTTTTGGTTCAACGTTATGGAAGCGGTGAAAAATCTTATACTTATCTGCAAGAACAATTTTTTGAAAAGTTTCCGGGAGTGTATGTTTCAACAAATGGAATTCGGCGATTGATAAAGAAATTTAGAAACACTGGGTCGGTGCAGAATTTAAAAAAAAACGAAGAAATTATTTGATGAAAACGATGCGGTTACCGTTTTGGTTATGCAGTCTGTCGTTGAAATGCCCATATTGTCATTGAGAAAACGAGCTCAAAATTTGCAAGTTGTCCAAAAAAGTCAAATTCAAAAAATCTTAAAAGACAAACAAATTAAACCCTTCAAGCCACATTTTAATCAAGCTTTAGAAGAGCGAGATCCAGCAAAACGGCTGAATTTTTGTTTATGGGTTGGGGACAAAATTTTAAATGAAAATAACCACTTTCATAAACTTATTTTATTTTCCGACGAATCGACTTTCTCTACAAATGGTACGGTCGCTTCACAACATGTACGATACTGGAGCGAAGTAAATCCAAATTTTAGGATTCCTGCACGAAGCCAATACTTTAAAAAAGTAAATGTGTGGTGTGGCATTTTTTATGATGGAATAATTGGGCCATATTTTTTTGAGAACACGTGCAATCGAAATTCTTATATGGAAATTTTAGAAACTTTTCTGTCAGAAAAGCTGGATCAGCTGCCATTACAGTACCGACGGCAAATGTACTTCCAGCAAGACGGCTGTCCGGCGCATTGTGCACAAGAAGTGACAGAGTGGCTTAACAATGAATTCGGAGATAGATGGATTGGCCGAAACGGTCCAGTTTTGTGGCCTCCAAGGAGTCCCGACCTCACGCTTTCAGATGCGTATCTCTGGGGCCGCTTAAAGCAACTAACGTTTCAGCAACCCATTGAAAATAATGTCGACATTTTAAAACAGAGAATTTTAGAGTCGGTGCAAATGATTTCGCTTGAGGAAATAAGAAGTTATGATCACATCAGGCGGCAATTTGAAAAATGTGTGGAATACGGGGGAGGAGTGTTCGAATAAATAGTATTTTTGTTCATTGTAAAAGGTATATTAAAATTAATCAATCTTATACTTACTAATTAAGAAATAAAGATAGTTTACTTTTGACAAGATTTATTATTTTTGTATTTTTTGAGCACCCTGTATAAAAAAGTCAAGAAACTTTCTTCGTAAATCGTACTTTTCTAAGAAGCAGAAGCTTACCAAAATGTTTTTTTTTAACAATGAAATTTTTGGTCGATTTGTCCTCTTGTGACCTCTGTCCGTGGACGACAAATGTCAGAAAATTTAAAATTTTGTTGCAAAAATTTTTAATTTTCTGACATTTGTCCTAAAAGATAGTGAGATGAGGTGGATAAGGCAAAAAATACCTAGAAAACGTAGGTACAGTAATATTTGATAAAATTATAACAAAAATAAAAAGTAAAATATTCAGCTGATATTTTGAATATAAATTTTGACTGGAATTTGAAATATTTTTTGTCTTTATCATTTTGCTCTAGCATGAAAAATAAAGGTGGTTTACTCTTCACACAATTTATTATTTTTGTATTTTTTGAGCACCATGTATAAAAATGTCGAGCATTTTCTTCGTAGACCGAATTTTTTTAAGAAGCAGAAGCTAACCAAAAATGATTTTTTTTCGAACAATGAAATTTTTGGTCGATTTGTCCTCTTGTGACCTCTATCCGTGGACATAGTGTAGATCTTAGGTATTTCATTAGTTTATATATCATTAGTTATAATAAGAAAAAAAAGGCCCTATCTTTTACTTACTCTCTCCTTATCTTTTTATCTTACTATATTCTGTTAACTTTTCCTTTCTACAGTTCTTTTCTTAGGTTAAATTATGTTAGATATAACTTTTACAGGTAACTACAGGTATTTTTAACGTATTCCTCATGTTACGAACAAGAAAAGAAATATTATAAGAATTTCCATTTTCCACAGAAAAAGAAAATTCTTTAAAAATTTCCGGGGGAGGTGTAATATGGTAGGAATACCCTGCATAGTGTATTCTAATATTATATTGTTTAGTAATAGGAGCAATATGTAGGTTACTAATGTAAGCAAGCAACTGTTAAACAATATTCTGCTGATTGGACATATCACCGATTTGTCGAGATTGTGGTAACCTACTAAAAAGGAGAATATACTGGGGATTGATAGCAACAACATGGTAATTTCATTAATTCCTATAACCCAGCGAACATAAAATTATTACAATTTATGTTTCCTATATAGAATTTTGAGATCCACGTACAAGAATTATTTTTAAAAATTATTGTAAATACAAAAACAAAAGTTTCATATTTTTCTAAATTAGTTATTAGAGTGTCTGTTAAAAACTGGAGAATATGCCTGCACATGTAACGTTTGGAAAAATTGTCAGCTGTTGAAATCGAATAATATGAAAGATGGATTGGCTTTAGCTTAGAATATACAGGGTGTTGCATTAAAAAAGGAACTTGTCAAAATTTTATATTATGCCAAAAGTTTGCAAAATTTTAATAATTCATAAAAAGAAAATATAAAATTTTTGCATTTACCATAACTTATTAATTTTTTTCAAAAAAACGTTCACGTGGATCTCAAAATAAACGAGAACATCGTTGGAGTATTAAAAATATGTATTATATGCAACTTTATTGGTTTTATAACACTCCTGGTCCCTCGTGTTAATATTATCAAACAGAACCAGAACTTTTTTACAACGAATCATTTTTGATGGAAATGCTTATACTGATTGTTTAGAAAATTCTGAAAGGAGTGAAAGGTATAATCTGATTTATGTCTTTTCACTATTCTTAAATTGACTTTTTTAGTTGCAATAGTCCTTTAACTGCTCAAGATACCGACATAGCAGATGTTATGGAAGTAGAAAGGGAGAGAACCAATATCAGGAAGTAAGTTTGAATCGATTGGCGTGATTCCATTTTTTATATAAAGTCGGAGAAAGATCAAAAGGCTTTCATACATATTACTTATTATTTTTGTTTTAGTGGGGAATCTGTAATAGAAGGAAAAATACTTTTTCCCCCTCCCTGTATTGTAAGCAACCTATTTTGACACTGCTTTGACAGACGGAAGTGAAAGTTACTCAACAAGGTATTGGTTGCCCTTAACGACGGGATGTAAGTCAACTTACATCCCTAGGGAAATAATAATCTGAAATTATTATAAGAATTCATACCTTTTTTTCGACTTTTCCGGTAGTAGAGATAAACAAGCAATATTTGCTGATTCTTCTATGTCTGAAACATCCATTTTGTCCACACAGAATCAAAGAATTCGACTTCTTCAAGCTTTTCGCTATGAATTGTCAAAAAACTGCTTATATTGCTCTGGCAACGGACCACGGCTGCCTTCATAATTTAATGAGAATGCTATCGAATGTAATGATAATAAAAATCCAAAAATATATCCAGCATTTTCTGGTAAACATACAATTCAGGGAGGGGGAAAAATGTTATATACTAGATGGGGTGTAAGTACATTAACCAGTCTCGGACTTTTTTGCCAGCCCTCGCTATCGCTCGGGCGCAAAATTCGTCCTCGACTGGTAAATGTTACTTACATCCCTTATAGTATAAATAACTATTTGACGCTAAGCATTTATTTAAACAAATTTTAAAAGGTGAAAGGCATGAGCCATTTAGTTGCTCCATCATTGACAAGGAAATTATTAGTGAAAAAAGGAGCGGTTTGTATTGTGAATACACTTTAAAATGCAAAATGTGTTTGATTGAAAAAATCATCACTAATGAAGACAAATTGGAGAGTGAACTTGACGTAAATACGTCAATGGTTGTGGGATCGATTACTATTGGAATAGGATTCCCAAATTAATGAACTAGCTGCCTCCGTAAATATGCCGCTTATGTCTGCGAATACTTTCAATAATTATCACACAAAAGTGGCACATTTAGTTAGGGAATCTGCTTGGAAAAGCATGGAGGAAGCCGCAGCTGAGGAAGCAAACCTTGCGATAGCAGAAGGTGATGTCGAAGTCGATGGACTACCTTGCATAACTGTAGTAACGGATGGAGGATGGGGAAAACGATGCTATAACGTGAATTATAATGCTTCGTCTGGCGTGGTATGTAAAAGCCATTACTAATTAGTTATTAATAGGTATTTACATTAATAAAAAAGCTAGTATGATGCCTAAATTGATAATATTATTTCCTAGGCAATATTAAAACAACACATTTGAAATTATGACCTTTTTTAAAAATAATATATGGATATTATAATATAATAGTATTTGTGTTAAAAATATTGTTTATGTTTGTTTGATATAATATATTAAAATAAGTGGAGTATTATTTCACAATTACACCTAAGCAAGAAATCGTTTAAGTACTTTCCATATCAATATCTATTTTTTTAAAGTATAGTTACTAAAAGTCTGTTTTAATTAATTAAAAAATCCAATGTGTAGTGAATATATTTAAACATTCCTGCTACCCCGTGACGTTTATGGGTTCACATGTTTACTACAATTTAATTTGTTTTTGGAAAAAATTGTCAAATAATTAATTATGCAGTGTTTGCACATAAAAAATCATTTTTGCAAAAATACACCTTTTCCCTGTGTAACGCAACTGATCCCGGGTTGTGTTGGAATTCGAACTTGGACATTTTGTAATTTTTTACAGGTTATACACCTTTGTACCGAACAGATATTTCAATATTAAACCTATTTAATGATGCATAGATCAGCATAGGGTAATTACTAATTATTTACCATCTAAGTAACCCAATAAACATTGATTATAATACAATCACATATTACTTATGTTATCATTTTATATATGTATGTGAAGAACTATAACGCACTGTAAAAATTAACTTCAATCAATATAGTGGTAAAAACGAACCAACTTGTTTCAATGTTTTACTTGACGATCCTGCCAGCTGAAAAAAGCTATAGGCAAATCTTCTAACATCATGGAGTAGCAGCAGTAACACAGCTGGTGTAAGCGTTGACACGAAAAAACAATGAATTAAGACGGTCAATGATCAAAGATATTTACAAAAATTAAAATATTTTAATATAGCTAAGATAAAATTATGAAATAAATTTGGTGTTTAGCAATCTACCGTTTTCTACCGCTATTTTGGGCCAAGTGCTACCACTTCTTGAAAAATTCATCTGGCAACACTGGTCCTGCAATGTATAGCAATTTTAGTATCCCGCAGTGTTGCCATTTGGGGCCACAAGTCGCCAAATTGACGACTTTTTGTCTCTATGAGAGTGACGGCGATTTTCAATAAAAAGCTTATTTTTGCCGACTTTTTACAGGTGAAAAAATTGAATATACACGTTGTATACAATACGTAGGAAGAAACAACGTCACAATAATAATCATTATTGCATCGAGGGATTTCTCAAAGAGAATATCTGAACGCGCCACGAATTGTACGTCAAATTTTGGGGATTCCACCAAGCTTGTTCCACAAAAACATTTTTTTTTATTTAGTATTGACAGTTTTCTAACCCCAATATCTCAAAAAAGCTGTGGCGACAAAGTGGCGTATTTTCATACTGATCGATGGCGACTTTTTGCTTTGTTACTCTGGCAACACTGGTATCCCGCAAAATCTGGCTGACTAAATTTCTCAGAGAGTGAACGTAATATAACACAAAGTGCGGAGGTTCGAATTAATTTTTCCTACAATTTTTGCACCTAATTGTTGTGAATTCGTGTTAAAAATGTAGTAGAATTTTGTGCTTCTATCAATATACTTCCACAAGCTTTCATTTGAGCACTGTAAATAAAGTACATCAGTTGATAGATTTTTATATTTAGTGATCTGTTGCTGGGACATTTTTTTGAAAGTGCTCTTACGCTATGCGCATCGCGAAGATGACAAATAAAGTGTTTTGAAGTTTTTTTTTAATTTGCAAAGTTTATGGGTAAAGTATAAATCTTTGATGCTTGGGTTTAGGATCATACATGCGTACTATGAGAGAATTTTTTTGTCACATGTCTTCCTGTGCTGTTGAGTTAGTGCGCGATAACATTATTTTTACCCTTTAATATCTTTTTATTGCTTGTAGATTAAGATTAATTTGGTTGAATATACATACAATGCGATAAAATGTGTGTTTTCTTGATGTTTTTGGGGTGGTTATGCTAAATTTCCGCGAAAGCTGTATGCAGTGTGTTTCTATATACGTTGGGTTATTAAATAAAAAAATAATTTTAAGGTTAATAAATAAAATGGTACAAATCAAAAAATTACAGTGTATTTTTTACCTTTTTAATTTCATTTAAACTTTTGAGTTTACGAGGCTGACAAGTTTTGGTCGTGTCACTGTTAATAATTCGTCATAAAAATATGAGTTTTATATGGTTTCTTCACGCAACCTTCTCGATTTCCAGTACGTAAAATTTAATTAATTCAACCTGCCGCAGATGACGCTAATTGGTATGAATGATCGATTTAGTTTGTTTTCGATCTTGTTATTAAGTAGTAGGTAATTAAAATAATTGCTGAATATGTCGTTTTTGTTTATGGAAGTTTTTAGTGTTAAGAGTTCGATAAATGAAATTTTTTATAGAAAAAATCGGTGTGTACGAGAACATGGATATGTCTTAAGTTTGCAAGCTTACTTTAAAAACAATTTTTAATGACAATCTGTATTTTTAAATTCTATGAGAAAAAATATTTTCCTATATTTATTAGGTAAAATAAAACAAGTAGTGTTTAAAATTTTTTTATTCAATCAAAACAAATCCTAATAGTGGGTAGTACCCTTTTTGAAAAAAGTAGATACAAAAATGTATACAACAAATTCGAAAGGTAAAGTTATTTTTTGTAACAAAGATCAGTTTTATGAAGTAATATGCCTATAGAATACAAACGAAAAATTAAACATGAAATAAGTATTATTATATATGAAAAAATATCACTAAATCTAAAAACCATTACAAATGATTATTAATAATATCAATGAGTCTTTCACTTTCTAAAATAGATGCGCGATTTTCCATTACCGCTTTTTCACGTTTCTTTAAATGGTCTAAAAGTTAATTAACGTTGGCAATCATGGCAGTGTACTGGGTGAGGCGCCTTTCCATCTCTAATCTGGTTAATTTTATTTCATCTAACTGCGTTTCTGTTTCCAGAGCAAGTAATGCGCGTCTTTCCGTGATATCATCTAGCATTTCTACATCATTAAGAATAAGACGTTCCTGGACTGGACTTCCTGGAATTTCCTGGATTGGACTTTCTGGAATTTCCTGGACGTCAGGGTGGACTGCAATTTCCTGGGCAGCGGATTGGACTACAGCGATGTCCTGGACAGCAGACTGGACTACATCGACATCCTGGACAGGTATTTGGTTCACATTTGGTTCTGGTTGATTTTGGATTATATCTTCCAAGTTAAATGCGTCTTCCAATAAATTTTCAGGAAGTTCTTGGTTTATTAGATTTTGAACTGCTTCGCTGATTTCATCTCGAGCCGGTCTTATTACTATATTTTCTAAAATATTGATTCGACCACTTAATCGTGCAAGTTGTTTAATATTTGGTTTGGAGTACATTTTTTTAAATTTTTTTCAAGAAGAATACTGTCTACTCTTAGGATTTGTTTCGATTGAATAAAGTACTTTAGTGCTATTCGTCAATATATACCTACTCTCTGAACAAAAAAGAAAAAATTCTCCACTCCCCCCTGTAATTTAAAATGTATATGCAAAGAACAAAAAAGAAGTAAAGCGAGATGCGTGTAAGAAAAATAAAATTCACCAGAGATTTTAAAATGCCTGTAAGAAAAAATAAAAGTTCAAGTCTTAAAAATATTCGCATCGATATAGTTAAGGTTTTTTTCTTTTACATTTGCATGCATTTGCATGCATTTGCATACATTTGCATACATTTGAATATACAAGATGCAGCTTTTTCTGATACGGCAATAAACTTTATAATGTACTTCGCCTGCTTTGTTTTTTTCTTTTAAGTAACATTTCGTATTTTTTAATGATATGCAGCTGCACCACGTCCTTAACTTTTTATAAAAAATCTTTAACGCTTTTTGCAGTTAAAGGTAAAAAAAATATGCAGACGACCAGCTCAACAAAATAAAAGCATCGTGACCACAAATAAAAGTAAATACGAGAATTTCATTCCTATAAATATTTTTATACAGAGTGTGCAAATATCTATTACATACGGAAAAGATTTTTGTTGGTATCGTACGTTAGTACTTAGGCTTGAAGTCTATATACGTGGGTTATTAAATAAAAAATTAATTTTAAGGTAAATAAAATGGTACAAATCAAAGGACTAAAAATTACAGTGTATTTTTTTACCTTTCTGGATTGTGTTAAATACTGGAAATTTATAGCAATAAAAGTGCTGAGGGGAAAAGCTGGTAGGAGCAATGGTTTTAAAAGCTCCTTTGGAGCTAGATTTGATATCAGAGTGGCTTCATTTGGTAGGGTGAAGAGTGGGGGTATTTGATGGGGTGAAGAGTGAGTGGATTTGGTAGGGTGGAGAGTGGGGGGATTTGGTAGGGTGAAGAGTGGGTGTTGTGGAATCATTTTGAAAGCTCATTTGGAGCTGGACTGGATTTGATGCCATTTCCTGGAATTGAGTGCACTATATCCATATATATATACATGTAAATTGGAAGCTCATTTTGGATTTGGATTGGTCTGGAAGGAGTTGGATTTGAGATCAGAGTTATGGGATGTGGTGGGGTCATTATTCCTATAAATATTTTTATACAGAGTGCGCAAATATCTATTACATACGGAAAAGATTTTTGTTGGTATCGTACGTTAGTACTTAGGCTTGAAGTCTATATACGTGGGTTATTAAATAAAAAATTAATTTTAAGGTAAATAAAATGGTACAAATCAAAGGACTAAAAATTACAGTGTATTTTTTAACTTTCTGGATTGTGTTAAATACTGGAAATTTATAGCAATAAAAGTGCTGAGGGGAAAAGCTGGTAGGAGGAATGGTTTTGAAAGCTCCATTGGAGCTAGATTTGATATCAGAGTGGCTTGATTTGGGAGGGTGAAGAGTGGGGGGATTTGGTGGGGTGAAGAGTGGGGGGAAGTGGTGGGGCGCAGAGTAGGGGGATTTGGTGGGGTGAAGAGTGGGGGGATTTGGTAGGGTGAAGAGTGGGTGTTGTGGAATCATTTTGAAAGCTCATTTGGAGCTGGACTGGATTTGATGCCATTTCCTGGAATTGAGTGCACTATATCCATATATATATATATGTATATATATATATATATATATATATATATATATATATATATATATATATATATATATATATATATATATATATATATATATATATATATTTGCACAGCTATCCAAGTGAGGACACGGTTTGAATCGTAATAAGTGAGGACCAGCAGAAAGACTGGAGCTGGAAGCTCCACCTCTTGACAGTAACGTGAATTTTCGATTAGCAATGGTAAAACTACAAGTATACACATAAAAACCTATAACGGAAGCTTTTATTAAATTGCGAGTATATTGGTCCCAAGTGAGGACATGACATTTGCCTATCAAAGTGAGCCGTGTATATTTTTTCGGTTGAACTCACATCTCACATAGTGAGGACCATCATAAGTGTATTTATCCATGAAACTCACCAAGTGAGGTCTATGCAATGTTGCCAATATTTTATACTCTTCGCGGTCTTTTTTGACATTTTTGACCAGCATTCTGTAACGGAAATTAACAGATTAACACATCGTTTTTAATGCGGAAGATGTGCTTGATTTACTTAACGTTATAATAAAGAATAAAGTGAAAATTTGTGTAAACTGTGAACTAAGGTAAGATTAAGCATATTAGGAACTTATTTTTGTTTGTTACGATAATATATTTATCGTATTTTGGTTAATTTTGACTTCCCTGACTGACAAGTCAAAAAACCACTTTATTTATATTTATGTAATTAATTGTGTTTAGAATGGATCGAAAAACAAGAATTTTAAAAATGGCCCGCAGTAAGAAGGATAATAGTACAAAATATAATAGTTCAGGTATGTACAATCTTGCAATTACTGTGTTATATTTCATTTATTTTTTACTTGGGCGTAAGGTAAAACAAAATATTATACAGGGTGATCCAAGTTTATTAGAAACTTATTTTATTGGAAATGTGTCAAACAAGATGATATCATAGGGCAAAATGTCATTTTTACAGTTTGGTCGATTTAAAAAAAATTAACGTTCAGATTCACTAAGAAGATTTAAGATGTCGTACTGGTTTAAATTAGGATCTTCTAGTTGATCAGTTATGTTTTAGCAGGTTTTTGTCCTGTCATTGTTAATAAGTTGTCATTAAAAACTTATGAATTATTCTGATATTTCAGCGATTTGCTTGGTTTTGCTTAATTTTCATCTTGGAACGGGATGCTACAATGGGTTTGTTTCTGCAGCAGTTTCAAATCAATCAGAGCCAATGAGGTTGCCCGGTTTCGATCAGCAAACCGCTTTGCTTGAAGATGATTGGCACAGCTATCCAAGTGAGGACACGGTTTGAATCGTAATAAGTGAGGACCAGCAGAAAGACTGGAGCTGGAAGCTCCACCTCTTGACAGTAACGTGAATTTTCGATTAGCAATGGTAAAACTACAAGTATACACATAAAGACCTATAACGGAAGCTTTTATTAAATTGCGAGTATATTGGTCCCAAGTGAGGACATGACATTTGCCTATCAAAGTGAGCCGTGTATATTTTTTCGGTTGAACTCACATCTCACATAGTGAGGACCATCATAAGTGTATTTATCCATGAAACTCACCAAGTGAGGTCTATGCAATGTTGCCAATATTTTATACTCTTCGCGGTCTTTTTTGACATTTTTGACCAGCATTCTGTAACGGAAATCAACAGATTAACACATCGTTTTTAATGCGGAAGATGTGCTTGATTTACTTAACGTTATAATAAAGAATAAAGTGAAAATTTGTGTAAACTGTGAACTAAGGTAAGATTAAGCATATTAGGAACTTATTTTTGTTTGTTACGATAATATATTTATCGTATTTTGGTTAATTTTGACTTCCCTGACTGACAAGTCAAAAAACCACTTTATTTATATTTATGTAATTAATTGTGTTTAGAATGGATCGAAAAACAAGAATTTTAAAAATGGCCCGCAGTAAGAAGGATAATAGTACAAAATATAATAGTTCAGGTATGTACAATCTTGCAATTACTGTGTTATATTTCATTTATTTTTTACTTGGGCGTAAGGTAAAACAAAATATTATACAGGGTGATCCAAGTTTATTAGAAACTTATTTTATTGGAAATGTGTCAAACAAGATGATATCATAGGGCAAAATGTCATTTTTACAGTTTGGTCGATTTAAAAAAAATTAACGTTCAGATTCACTAAGAAGATTTAAGATGTCGTACTGGTTTAAATTAGGATCTTCTAGTTGATCAGTTATGTTTTAGCAGGTTTTTGTCCTGTCATTGTTAATAAGTTGTCATTAAAAACTTATGAATTATTCTGATATTTCAGCGATTTGCTTGGTTTTGCTTAATTTTCATCTTGGAACGGGATGCTACAATGGGTTTGTTTCTGCAGCAGTTTCAAATCAATCAGAGCCAATGAGGTTGCCCGGTTTCGATCAGCAAACCGTTTTGCTTGAAGATGATTGGCTCTGACTAGTTTCAAACTGCTACAGAAACAAACCTAATGAATTTAGTTCTATTATTGTCGAAAGTACATACTAAAATTGGCCTTTTCTTTATAAATTTGCGAAAAACCTCAGAAACGAATTCCTAGTATAAAACTTAGTTGTCTTGTTCTTAAACTTGCCAGTTGAAAACTTTTGGTTGTCAAATTAGACCGGACTAGCGTTGGAGAATCTGACCGGTATTTTTTTGTTTCTTTTAAACATATTAAAGCATACATTTTTCTAAATCTTTAAGTTTGTTTCTAAAATCATCCTCATAGACTCAACAGAACTGCGAAAGCCTATAATAGTTATTGGGAAAATAATACAGAGAAATGTTGAAATACTTTCAGAGTGATTTATTTTAAAAAAGGACTTTTTGCATTTAATTAACTGTATTTTACAAACAATATACACTATTGGTATAAAAACTAGAGGCCAAATAGCGCTTGTTACCCCCTAAGATATTAATGATCAATAAACTTGTTAGTCACCAACTTCATAACATTCTAATTATTTTGATATAAAACGTAAGGTGTTGTGGTGTTGTAGCTACCTCTTAAATAACTATTAACCTCAATGGCTCTGTGGGCTCTGTAAGAAAACCGAGACAGTATATTACGTAACCGGCATGGAATGTGGAACCTAAAACGCGTGCGTAAACAATAATGCACGAGGCGCCAGCCGCGTGCGGGAATCACACGAGCGTGTTAAGTGACTTTCCAGAGAGTTTTCTACTATCGTACAAAATGGCTGTGGGAAAAATATCTTTTTTCCACAACTTTAGATCCAAAAAAAAAAACGATAAAAGCCACTTTTTATAGATTACTTGTAAAATATTTCATATCTCTGTTGGGATTTCTGAGACAACAAATTCAATAATGTATTTTTTGCTGAATCTGTAACTACTCGGTCGAGTACATTCCATAAAATATTCGGCGCTGCAATCAGTTTATACCCCTTTTTTACATTTAAACACTTTAGAATACCTTCCAAATTATTTTTGAAAAGTAAATAAATATTCATTCGTTTCTAAATATGTATAGTCATACTTAAATAAACCCTTACTTATTAATCCGTAGGTCAAAAGAAATACTTTGGCCAATATATTGCAGAAGAAGAGTAAAAGAACGTTGGAACCATGGACAGGTATACAAAAAGAACTTGCATTGTCCCATTTTGCATATATCACTTAAAACATAAAATTCCTCCAAAAAAAAATGAATGCGTTGAGTTGCAAATCAAAAATCCCGACGGGTTTGCTAACAAAAGTTGGCCTAAAATTAAAATTTTTGTCGTTAATACTTATAATAAGAGCGTATAAAATATGTGTGAGTAGAGGGTGTCTCAGTTGTTATTAGAGATAGAAGAGGTTAATTAGAAAAAGTTTTCTAAATTTAAAGGAGAAATTAAAATAGCTCTTTAAAATTTTAAAGCTTTGCGTTTTTCGAAATAATATTGTAAAAAGAGACAGACAGTGGCGGTTGGTGAAATTTCAAAGTTGTATATCTCTGTTCATTCTTACAGGACCCGTACCAAATTAAGGGGTTTTGATAGTGAGCCCCCTGGAAATGTTTTGGTAAAGAAAAAAAACATTTTGTAATTTGCGAAAAAAAAGTTAAATTTTTGGTGCGGTGTGGCATCACGGCCTATAAGTATTTATTTAAGGGCGTAAAACCGTGTAAACAAATGAAGGAAAGAAAAATTTTGAAAAGGAATTATATTTAGGAGCACAAAAGGGCAATAATTAAAATAAGTTACGTTCGCGGTTGAAGAATGTTTAAAATATTTATTGAGACAGGAAAATATTTGAAAACAAAATATATAAAATAATCGGTAATAAATAGTTGGGTTAAAATTTTATTAAAGAACTTGAAACATTAGGAAAGGGTTGAAAACTTATTTGAAAATAATTCATTTGAAAATTATTCAAACACCTAAGCGGCCATGAATCGACTAATAAAAATGATTTAAATAATTTATAAAATAATTATAAAGTCAACTCACATAATTGAATGGTATCCGGTTCAAATAGGCTAAGTGCCAAAATTAAAAAGCCGAGATATCTTCGAAAAACTAATTTTTTATGGGATATGTTGCAAAGGGTGATATACAGGGTGTCCCAGATAAGAATGAACTCTACAGGGATCTCGTAAACCATTAGAGCTACAGAGATGTTTAAATTAGAGAAAAGTTGCGCCCCACTGGACTCTGCAATATGATGTTTTAAAATTTGCAAAATTCCGAATACTTCCGAAGATATTTGTGAAAAACCGAAAATTCCCGATTTCGTTTTTATTTCTTTATGACTCTATTTGAAAAGATATGACAAAATAAATTTCACTTTCTCATTGCTACTTTTTCTGCTTTACAAGCCGATGTTCTTAGATTTTCAATCCAACGTTTCGTTTTTTCGCAACCATCATCAACTTAATTTTTTCAAATAGCCAAAAAATTTTGTTTTATTTTTAGTAAACCCTAATTTTGATTAAGTCCAACGACATATCACAAATAACATTTTTCCGATGTTTCGGACTAAAGAACCATCATCCATTCTAGTTGATGATGACTGCGGAAGAACGAAACGTCGGATTAAAAATCTAATTATGTCAGTGTGTAGACGAGAAAAAATGGCAATAAAAATGCTAAACTTATTTCAGTATATCACTTTTAGTAGAATAGGAAAAATCCGCAGTTACGAATATTCTGCACTGTCCAGTAATTCAGAGTATAATTCGTATTCGATCATCGTCGGTAGTTTTTTAAATTTTGGCACATAGCATGTTTGAACCCTGACACCCTTCAATTAGAAGAAAATTAATCCTTTATTGTAAATAAAAGTTTCACTTGTGTATGAAGAACACATTTCACATAACCTCACCGAGATCCGTGAAAACTTTTCTAAGTCTCGAACCGGATAATGTTCTTAAATCGACCGTTCATTTCGGAAGGTTGGAGCCAACTAACCGACTGCATTATCATTGACAATGAAGAAGAATCATCCCCATCCGGAAAAAACTCCTCCCCTAATCATGATATTATAACAGTGAAATTATGCGCTGTTAATTTTGATTGGACCACCGAAAGAAGGCAACGCGATGCCATATGAGCAGATGCAATCGGGAAAAATAAGGGAATTAAATATAGCCAAATTAATTTATAGCCCTGTTATGAAGGCGCGCGCTACTAAATGTCACTCGGAAAAGCAGAAAGCAATAAAAATGTCGTAAATAACCGAGAAATACCGATTTTTTCCTTCATTTGCCGGCTAAAATAGGGTCGCCCACGTAGATTTTCCTGGAAAACGCAGTTGGAACACGATTTATGGGGTCGTAAATAGCATGTTGTCACATTAATTCCGCGAAAAAGCTGTAAAAGAGGGAAAATGTATGGGAATTTTCCCTATATAAGCGGGAAAGCGCCGGCTAGAAATCAGGATCGTGTACGTACTCGAAGATGTAAGATCGTTACTCTGCCCAAATTTAGTCCGAAGTTTCTGTCAACGGGAAAGTTCAAAATCTGGTATCAATAGTACGGTGTTAATCGGAAGTTTTGGAGCGCGCCGAATTTTTCTTGATTAAAATTGCGATAAATAGAAAGTGAACAAGTAAGTGCGTTGAACCCAAGAGATTGTCTTGGCATATTAAAAAGTTTGTGAAAATTAACAAAAGTTGTAAAAATTGAAGAAATTGTGAAAAGGTGTATTTTTGGGTGGCTCCCAACCGTACTTGTGGAAATAAAAGTGTATTTGATCCAGAATTTTGTGTTTTACTGTTGGGGAACAGGGAAACATAGTAAATAAGTAATAAATTTATTAAAAATCAAAAATTATAGAAAAATTGGAGTTAGTGAACAAAACCTCTGCAGTAAGTACAATATTAAGAGATAGTAATTTGCAAGGCTAGGAAAAGTGTTAGATTAAGTGGTAGGTTACATGCAGTAGACACAAGGGTCTTCCGGCCCCACGCAAAAGGTTTTCTTGTCACCGCCAACTGTATTCCTGGGTTACCGCTCACCCCGCCAACCAAGTAAGGAAAAGAGAGATAGGATTCAGTGCTGGGTGTTACAGCGGCCCTCCCAAGAAAAAAATTAACACGTCTAGGTATTTTATTTATTATTTTTTCTAAACAAATTTGACATCATTTTGTCGACAGTTTTTAAATTTTGAGAGAAAAAAATGTCTTAGTAGAAAGTTGTAGTCATTTGAATTATTTTTAAATTATATTTTAGGCTTAAAAAAATTCAAATGACTACAACTTTCTACTAAGACATTTTTTTCTCTCAAAATTTAAAAACTGTCGACAAAATGATGTAAAATTTGTTTAGAAAAAATAATAAATAAAATACCTAGACGTGTTCATTTTTTTCTTGGGAGGGCCGCACCAAAAATTTAACTTTTTTTCGCAAATTACAAAATGTTTTTTTTCTTTACCAAAACATTCCCAGGTGGCTCCCTATAAAAACCCCTTAATTTGGTACGGGTCCTGTAAGTATGAACAGAGATATACAACTTTGAAATTTCACCAACCGCCACTGGAGACAGACTATTCTTTATTAGAATATTATTAAAAAATACAATTTCTTTTAGTATAAGCTTTTGTTAATAATCCAGAACTATTATGAAGCAGTATCATCCCGAGAAACTTACTAAATGTGAATATATAAACAGTTTTGCCAAAAAAATGTGTTTTATTATGTACGGAATGCCACTTTATCTGGTATTTATGAACTCGTATTATAAATTTGTATTCCTTTACTTTTGTTAAAGTAAAAAACATGGTGGCATTTAAATTCCACCAGGTTTGTAAAAAAAACAGTTTCTGATCTAAAAGACAAACTCAAAGTTAATATTTAATACGCAAAAAAATATCCGGGAAAAACGTAAACAACAAACAGTACAAATTAATTTTTGCCACACGCTTTAAATTTTCGCGGGTATCCACTGCTCCAGTATCAGTATCAGTATCCCTTTTATATGGAATTCTCGGTCAAATAATTTAGATTTTGCCAATTTGCAGGCAGATAAACCTGAAATAGTGCTTAACAGATGTTGCGACTTCTTTGGTCCTCACTATGTGAATCGCATGGTATTCCATACGTTAACCTATATACACTGTCAGAAAATATACATTTGAGTCAGCGCCCCCACGTGGAAAATCCTCGAACTAAAATATACATACACCTTAAGAAGTGAGGTCCATCTTTTCTTTGCAAAAAATGATGATTTAGGACAGGGGCATGTCACAGGTAAAGTCTTAAGAGTTTGACAAAGTGAGGTCCGTATACCAGTTCTCACTTTGCATCGGACCTCACTTCAAACGCAATTTCTTTTAACATGAGCCTCACTTTATACGCTGGGAGAAAATATATATATATATATATAATAAATGTAAATGCGAAGATTTACTTCTTCGCTAGTGCAGCGAAAAGGCCGTGAATGAAAAATAAAAATAATTAGGACTATCTTTGATTCTGGTCTGGGTGACCTCCTGCTATCGATTTCTGGGCCCTTACCCATCAGCGGGCAGGCTTACACCCAGGGTGGCTGAAGAACAGACCACGATTTGACCAGAATCAAAGAGAGTCCTTATATCCAAAATGTTCGGAAAGGATGGGTAAGATGTAGTGGCTCGCGCCAACTAGTTCACCCAGTGTTGCTCCAAAAATGTTTGGCTGCTAACACAATAATACTCGAAAGTATGTCGAATGTCGATTTTCTCGACGTCGACGGTACAAATGCACCATTGTACAACAATAGTAGAAAAATGGAAGATTTCTTGGCCTATAGGCAATATAATAAATGTAAATGCGAAGATTTACTTCTTCGCTAGTGCAGCGAAAAGGCCGTGAATGAAAAATAAAAATAATTAGGACTATCTTTGATTCTGATCGATAGCAGGAGGTCACCCAGACCAGAATCAAAGATAGTCCTAATTATTTTTATTTTTCATTCACGGCCTTTTCGCTGCACTAGCGAAGAAGTAAATCTTCGCATTTACATTTATTATATTGCCTATAGGCCAAGAAATCTTCCATTTTTCTACTATTGTTGTACAATGGTGCATTTGTACCGTCGACGTCGAGAAAATCGACATTCGACATACTTTCGAGTATTATTGTGTTAGCAGCCAAACATTTTTGGAGCAACACTGGGTGAACTAGTTGGCGCGAGCCACTACATCTTACCCATCCTTTCCGAACATTTTGGATATAAGGACTCTCTTTGATTCTGGTCAAATCGTGGTCTGTTCTTCAGCCACCCTGGGTGTAAGCCTGCCCGCTGATGGGTAAGGGCCCAGAAATCGATAGCAGGAGGTCACCCAGACCAGAATCAAAGATAGTCCTAATTATTTTTATTTTTCATTCACGGCCTTTTCGCTGCACTAGCGAAGAAGTAAATCTTCGCATTTACATTTATTATATTGCCTATAGGCCAAGAAATCTTCCATTTTTCTACTATATATATATATATATATATATATATATATATATATATATATATATATATATATATATATATATATACACGTTTTCATATCAAGTGGAGATCCAACTATATTAAAGGCAACCCGAGATCCATCAGTGCGAAACATTTTTTAGGAGTATATTTTTACCATTACATTTCCTAGTACGGTCCATAATACAAAATCTTAGAGAGGGGTAAAGATTTTATGTCATAAATTCATTTATATAAAATTTTAACAAATCGAGATCTGGTATATGAAGTACACAAGGTCTTTTATGAAAACCGTCAACCACAGATCCGGAAATGTATATGTGGGTATAAATAGTCTAAGATGAGATCCTGCAGTGTTGTCATATTATGTTGAACTTAATGCAAGAGAACAACATAAGTCACAGCGGTACAAGATTTTGCTTAGTTGCGAAATCCTTTTATAACTTTTTATGGTGTAATATTATCCTCAGTTATTTAAATATTTTTAATGTTCTAGACTCAATTTGGCGATACCTAAGTAAAATAAGAAGTCATCTTGTAGTTATTTTAATAATTAGGCTGTGCCATAATACAAGTATTTTTCGTGTTTTCTGCAGTGAAATATGTCCAAGAGGAATAATTAATATTTATTAACAGAAAAATATGTACCTATTTAAATCAAAATGTAATCACCATAAATCTCTATCACTTGGTATCTGTATCAGCATAATTATTTAATTAAACATACATAACATCTTTAAAATAAAATAGTTCTTATCATCCGTTATTATACAGGGTGATTACAAACTCGAACTCGAAAAGGGCATAATTTTTTTTATAAGTCTTAATATTAAATCCGTTATTTTTCAACATCCTGTATAACCATGTTCAAAATAATTTATTATTATCTTTCTAGATATCTCCTCTAATCATTTAAAATACTAGAACACGAATTTACCCGATCAGAGTGGTATTTTAGAAACCGCAAGTTAAATAGGTCCTAATTTTTAAAAATTACACGTACGCCTATGAGTCCTTGTAGCGCAGAAACCATCCAATCGACCCCTCATTTTTTTCTTGAAAATCAAAGTAGGAATCAAGAGGTACAATATACCAAAAATTTCGCCGAAACCACTTTTCAATGTATTTTGTGCGTGGTCCTTTATAAACTCACTAGTTTCAAAATCTTACTAAAACACAATCCCCATAAGAATATAATACAAGCCCATATAATTCTGCTTTATTATATTATTTTTCTGTATTTATTAATTTTTATTTGTATTTTTGTTGCTTCTTATATAGGATTTCATGTTAGTGCCTCAATTCTCAGTATAAAAATATTTTTCTGGAAATTAGAAAACGATTTATATTTTCACTTCATTTTATTGTATTATTACCTAAAAATGATGTCATAATATTTAATATATTTTATTTAATATAAATGGATATGTTTATTCATAGAACTCATCACCTACAGGTCAGGGGGCAGCCCCCTATCCCCTATCCCACCATCCCTCCTAAATCCTGCAACTCGAGGAGTGCTCACTCTAATTCAGTTTTCTGTACACGCATGTGTATACACGAAAAATGGATCTATGTTTAGTTTTTTAGTATTTTTAGTTACGAATTTTTCAAGTTTAACAATAGGTCATCATTTCATTAATGGTTGGCTTATAATCAAATAATTTGTATTTTATGATAAAAATGCAAAATAAGCAATAGTAACATATAAAATATTTGTATTAATATTTCTTTGTATTATTTTGTTACTCATACCGTACGGTTTATAGGTATACAGGAGACGCTTAAAAATATTTAAGTTATTATTAACTAAAATATTATTATTTTAAAACAATGATTTATATCAACAACTGAACTAAGCAGAAAGTGGCATATAATAGGTTTAGGTAGAAATAATATTTTAGTGAATATTAACTTAAATATTTTTGATCGCACCTGTATATAATCCGTAACTTATGTGTAACAAAATGATACAAAAACTTGTCTAGCAACATACCGGGTGACAACGAGATCACTTTCCGGCTGCCAGTTTTTTATTTTTTGATCGGTCGTAATGAAACTCGGCAAGCTTTATATACCCATAAAATGACACTTTTTAACATCCCAGTCGAATTTTAGTGACTTCCGGTTTAACCAGAAGTGACACTAACTTTTGATTTTTAAATGCAACACCCTGTATATTTTTTATGTTTACAATTTAGACATCATTCGACTTAGGATTGTGACATTTTTGTCAGTTTTGAAGTAAATTTGTCAATTTTACCGTCAATTTTATTTACAGTGCCATGAAAACAACTATATCGTGGGTATCAAAAAATTTACAAAGACTGCCTGAAAAAATAATTGAGTAAGGACATCTCAAGCTAATAACATCACTGATAATTAATTAGTTATTCAATTGTTTTTGATTGCTTTAAAAATTTTATGATTTTCACATCTTGCAATAGAAAAACGGCAATTTTAAAGTATAAGTTGTGATAAAATGTGTGTTGTGATATTTACATCGTTGTGTTCGTTATGAAAAACTAGATCTCATTTTGTTATGAAAGCAAGGTAGTGCTCTTCGAAATTTTCGAGAAATTTCCAAAAAACTGATTTAGGGAACTTTAAAAGCCTCTGGAAAGCAAATGGTCCACTGAGAAATCATGTACGTAGATATTTTTCTACAGTCCAGAACATCGCTTAGAACGATTTTAGGTGTCATGGCTCTCTAGATTGCAAAATAAAATAGGCTTGAAAATTGACAGATTGACTTAAAAACTGACAAAAATGTCACAGTCGTATGTAGAATGATGTCTAAATTGCAAAAATAAATATTCAGGATGTTGCATTTAAAAATTAAAAGTTAGTCTCACTTCCGGTTAAACCGGAAGTCACTAAAATTCGACTAGGATGTTAAAAAGTGTCATTTTATGAGTATATAAGGCTTGCCGAGTTTCATTACGATCAATCAAAAAATAAAAAACTGGCAGCCGGAAAGCCATCTCGTTGTCACCCGGTATAATAAAGTTTTTCGATATGTCATTTTTGTTTATTTTGCATTTTGTGCAATAAAACATGTTATTTAACTACAAGTCACCCTTACTCATTAACTATATGACGACATATCATAAATTAATTGTGACATGCCTCAAGTGCTGCTCAAGAAGGTCTTAGTTCGTGGTTTAGATCCTTACATTGGTTATACACAGAAAAATCAAGGTTCCTACTGATCGGAGAAATTAGAAAAATATATTTTCGAATAGAAGTACCTTTATCGCCAATTTAACCAAAATATAATGCCCAAAATTTTTAAATTTTTATTATAGCAGTTGAAAAGATTTTTAAAATTGAATGCATATTTTACTATACTATAAGGGCAGTATTTTAAGCAATAATAAATTACTTAATATAATATATACATATTTTTATCATAATTTCGAAAAAAAAAACATTTTGTTATTCATTCAAATATAATTATTATCAACGATAATTAACTTGTATACAATAGTATCATGTTACAACTAACAAATAATAAAAAGACGATAAAGAATGCCCACTTAAACAAAAAAGCGAAGAATGCGGTATTGCCACTTTTATCGGATCTCATCTTAAACGTATAACCCATGTCGCATAACGCTGACGGCGGCTCCCCCTACATACGCTTTTACGAACTGAGATTGTATAACAAGTGACAAAAAAGTGAAAAACGAGATCCTGAGACTTTTTAAAATTTAAGCAGTTTTCGTTTGACCTCGGACCAAGGAACGGATATACACATGAAAAAAGATGAGATCCAAAATCGGATCTCGTCTTTCCAAACGGATCTCAGGATGACCATATATCACCAAAAAATGATCTCGTTTGGCCACTTTACGTGTATATATATATATATATATATATATATATATATATATATATATATATATATATATATATATATATATATATATATATATATACATGTAAATTGGAAGCTCATTTTGGATTTGGATTGGTCTGGAAGGAGCTGGATTTGAGATCAGAGTTATAGGATGTGGTAGGGTCATTATTCCTATAAATATTTTTATACAGAGTGCGCAAATATCTATTACATACAGAAAAGATTTTTGTTGGTACCGTACGTTAGTAGTTAGGCTTCAAGTCTATATACATGGGTTATTAAATAAAAAATTAATTTTAAGGTAAATGAAATGGTACAAATCAAAGGACTAAAAATTACATTTTGGTGGGGTGAAGAGTGGGGGGAAGTGGTGGGGCGAAGAGTAGGGGGATTTGGTGGGGTGAAGAGTGGGGGATTTGGATTTGGATTGATCTCGTGTGCCTATAAACACTCTACTTACTTAGCCGATAGTACCTAGATACCTACCTTTATAAATTGCTTAAACTGCTTTAATAATGTAAAAATGTCCCTACATAGGGGTTATTGATATTGGAGTTAGTTGATCAAGCTAACAATAATAACTAATAGGATATTGTAAAATTTGGGTAGTACGTGTTATTTATTATTAAATAATTATATTTTTCTTTAATACACTAAATTCATGTAGGTTTTTCTCGTGGCTATTTCGAATTTTTAAGGCTCCTAGTTTTACATGTAGAAACGTTTTGTAATATTTTCAAATTGTTTTGTATATTTTAGGTAATTATGCCAGGTATACAAGATTAAAAGGGTTCCTCCCAGAATTTGCTATTGTAATCTCAGCATGACCATAGCAGAACTTAAACATAAGTAAGTACCAAATTTGATTATGAAAAGTAATTACTTGGCAAATGTTAGGATGTGCTCAAGTTAATATGGGTTTTCCTCAAGCCTCGTGCACTCACACAGTTGCACAGGAAAGAAAGAAATTTTTTGCAGCACATTTGCAACTCCTTTTTCACAAAATCATATTTGATCATGTCTGGTGTTTCACTCCCAATATAGCCAAGATGCAAAATTTATTAAAAATTAATGGAGTTTTATATGAAGAGATCTAGAGTTCTTTTTACCTTCTATTAATAGTTCCGTTAAAATAAAAGTAGAAACAATATTTTAAAAATGGGGTGCTAACTTCAAGCAGGCCCCCATTATTGCAAAAACAAAAGTATGGCCACAGTCAGTGATGTGAAATGACGGTCATTTATAATCCGTGACAAATGACCATCATGTGACGGTCATATAGGTCATTTATAAAAAATACCCTTAATTTAGATTAGTAATAAAACTAAAAGTTTAAGAATACTTTGTAGTTAAAAAAGAATATTCTTACAAAATTTAAAAAAGAAAAGCTTGTCCTTAAGTTTCATCATGTTCTTCTACGTCATGTGCAAATTCGTCACTTATTTCGTTTTTGTCTCGTTTTAGAATTAAGCCAGAAATATTCTAAAACGCGACAGAGCACGCGTGATGTCTTCATTTCTTTGTACAAGCCCAAGGTTCGTGCTTTTGTGATGCACCAAACTGCACTAACCTGCACATTTTTTATTCGTGGACGAATCCCATAAAAAAAGCCAGTGCAGATTAGTGCAGTTTCGTGCAACATAAAAGAACAAACCGCTAGTGTGCAATGCCAACAGGTGATCTGCTTTAAGATTTTTTTATTATTGTTAATAATATATCCTATTTATAAACGAATCAAAAAGTTTTTAGATAGTACGTAATTCGTTTTCTATTTTTCTTTAAATTTAGATTTTTTTGACTTCAGTAGGATACATGACAATTTTTGCAAACTAGTTTATTAGGATAGCCGAAAAAAAAACTTTTTCATTATTAGTTATTGTTTCTATTTTTAGTAATATTATTAGTATTACCAAACTTGGGCGTTTTAGCTGTTCTTGTGTTCCTGTTGATAAATAGGTGGTTTTAGTTCGTTTCTTTTTAAACATATGTTTACTTATTGACAAATTTATTGCATATTATTTACTTTATCGTTACAAATGTAATCACATTTGGATTTCTAATTAACTTTCCTCTAAAACCTTGCATATTTGTCAGTTTGTGAAAAAAAACGCTATTTTGAAGAAAAAAAACAAGCCTTATGTTTTTTTTTCACAAAAAACACGGTTTTAAAAAAAAACATTGACGTTTTATTTCATTTACATCACTATTTCTATGACGCTCGTGGCTTTTTCTTGCTTAATTTTTACTCTTACGTCGAAACATGAAATTTAAGAGGTTAAATGACCTGATGGCCCTTTATTAATGTGATGTGACGGTCATGACGTCATGACCGCACAAAATGACGGGGTCATATGACAGACTCACATCACTGGCCAGAGTGCTTAATAGTTCTAAAGGAGGTCCACAAGTTCTTGATGGTTTTCGAGGTCAGAACTCTTACAAAAAAAATTATTACGTTTTGTGCTCTTTGGAAAGTAAAATATTCAACAACAAAATATCATTATCTTGATGCAGACCTGTAGAACTATGGCAACACTAACGGGAACTCATGAGTTGTAAACCAGAACTATTGTTAAAAATATTTCGTTTTAACACTCAAAAATGTAAGTTGTAAACACAAAAATATCATTCTGATTCTGCAGAACTGTCGAACTATAGCAGCATTCACGGGAACTCATGAGTTTAAAGCAGAACCCTTGTTAAAAAGTATTTCATGGGGGGGGGGGGGGCAACTTCACACTTTTTAAAAAAGGGTTTACAACTTAAATTTTTGACTTAAAAAAGTGTAAGGTTGGTCCCCCGTGAAATATTTTTTGACTGGAGTTCTGGTTTAAAACTCACGAGTTCCCGTTGGTGCTGCCATAGTTTTATAGTTTTACATAAAGATGATGACATTTTGTTGTTGAATTTTTTACTTTCGAAAAAGCACAAAACATGTAATAATTTTTTTTGGTAAGAGTTCCGGCCTCGAAAATCATAAAGACCTGTAGAATTCCTTTAGAACAATTTTCTTTATCTTCTGACAACCCACGAAGACCGAAGTCTAAGTACTATGTAGCGCGAGTGTATTGGGGAAATCCGACTCACACATCCATAGGGATTTCACCAGCCCTGTGGCCAAACTTTTGTTTTTTCAATAATGGCCGGCTACGTGAAGTTAGCACCCCATTTTTAAAATATTATTTTTACGGAACTATTAATAAAAAGTAAAATATTCTGTTAAAAGTAAATAATTTTAGGATAGCGGTTTTTTTTCTGGGATTGTATAAATATATATATATATATATATATATATATATATATATATATATATATATATATATATATATATATATATATATATATATATACGCGTAAATGGTACGCTTTGTAGCCCGCAGTTTAAATAGACCGCTGTGAAACCCGACAAGGGGGCAAAAGGAGAAGCTGTATTATGTCATATATTTGCTTAATATGACTTTGTAAAGCCCAGTATACTATCAGATCGTGGTGTAGCCCTTGCATATATTGAATAATATTAATACAGCTTTGTTTAGCCACGCGATGATGCCGTTTTTTCGTTGACGAATAAGCTATAAATAGAATAATATTGTGCAAGGTCAACTGTTTATTTCTGTTTTTGTCTTCGTGAATTGTAATAAGTGGAGTGAGCGTTTTAAGTAGAAGTCGTTCGTAGTGTGTCCCGAGTCCCGATTGGCGCCAGAATGTCCAGCAGATCAAGAATGATGTTAAACCTTTGCAAGAAATGGGAATGCCCAGTCGATGATGTAAGACAATTTTATTTGTTTGTGGTTTTTAATTTGAAGTTTTTTTTTAGGTTGTAAGGGATAATATTGTGGTTTACCAAGATGTAGGGAATATCGTGTCATTTGATATAAGTTTATATACAGGTTCTTTAAATAAGTCGAAAAAATAAGGATACGTTTATTTAATGGAAACACATATTATTAGTATCCTCGAAAGATAACCCTGATCTTTACATCCATTGCTAGGTTCAAATTGAAAGAATCGACATAATCGCAGTGTGTGCATAAGTTGAAGAGGTCTTTTAAAATTCAAATATAACTCTCATAAAAACGCTAAAACTAGAAAATGTTTAATGGTAGTTTCCCATTTTCTAAACTGTACATGTATACTATACTCTTTTAAAATTCAAATATAACTCTCATAAAAACGCTAAAACTAGAAAATGTTTAATGGTAGTTTCCCATTTTCTCAACTGTACATGTAAACTATACTAAACTGTAAGCATCCTTGTTTATATATACTTTTTTCGCATTTATTGATTTGTTTAATCTTTAAACATTGCCTTCATAAAATAATGTATTTTTATTTTTCGTAAAATCAAATAAGGTAAACACTATATTTGTTGAGCATTTAGCTATATTAGGGAAAGGGAAAAATAAATGAAAGGAATACAATACTGCCATATACGTTTCTGTTTTCTTTTCTTTTATCTTAGTACACTTCTCGCCTTCTTTTTTTGTTTTCTTTTTGCACCGTAACACCACAGCTGTTCATTTTTATGGGTTTGGATATGAGTTTTCTGAAAACTATAGTATTATGGATAATTTTTTTTTTAAATAATGTAGGAAAGCTTATTAATGTAAGAAAACTGATTACGGTAGTGTTTTGTTTTTTGTTTTATTATATAATAAGTTTTGTTAGTTTGTTTTTTTGCGGAGATATGTGTTTGAGTATGGTATACTCCAGGGCATTGCGTTGGGACTGCGCGGGGATAGGTATGTGTCAGGGGCGGCTACACGATATTGCTCCCGATGGCTGATGACGAGAATGCGGACAGGCCTGCATCTGTTGCTGACTATGAATCGAATGTGAGCTTTTCCAGTGTCAGATGCTCAAATACACTGAGTATCGCACACTTAAATATAAGATCAATGAATACTGGCTCTGATGAGTTTCTTAATTATATTAATGACTACAGGTTTGACATAATTGCTCTAACAGAAACGTGGCTAACAGAGAACGACTCAAATGTAGCTTTTAGCATACCAGGATACAAACTGATTAGAACTGACAGGGATGGCAGAGGCGGTGGTGTGGCGTTTTACATCAAAAATACTCTCCAATTTAAAAAAGTTGAAATTGACTTCGATTCTCATAACCTGTTCGAATATATAAGTATCACCATGAAAATAAGGAATAACAGTTATTTAATAACTTGCATATACCGCCCACCCTCTCAAAGCGCCGCCCAATTTGTTGACAGTATCGAGGAACTTTTTGCACAATCGATTCCTTTTTATGATTATGCTTTAATTACAGGAGATATCAACATACATTTTTTGGAGGAGTCACCTCCAACAACCAGGCTTGAAAATCTTTTTCATACTTTCAATCTTTCACAAATTATCCAAGAGCCTACCCATATAAATTTAAATGAAAACAGGTACTCTTTAATCGACTTATTTGCTGTAAGCGATAGTCTTCATTATCTTCAATCACACTCAATCCCAGTATCTGAGTCGTTGTCCAACCATAATATTATTTGTGCCTTATTCAATATACCAAAACAGGGAAAGGAAACTAAATTTCTTCAATTTCGGAATTACAGTAATATTAATATGGAACTGTTTTATAGCGACGCTGGTGAAATTGAATGGCATCGTATTTATAACAAGCCAAATGTAAACGATAAAATAAATTTCCTTAATAATAATATCCTGGGTCTATTAAATAAACATGCTCCCATTCGTACTAAAAAAATAATTGATAAACCATTTATTCCGTGGATAACTGACAATATAAAATTATTAATTAAACTTAGAGACAAGGCTCATCGAAAATACCTAAAAAATAGAACACCCGCTCGTCTACAGTACTATAGAGAACTACGAAATTTTACTAAACACTCCATAATCAGAGAAAAAATTACGTATTTTACTCAGCTATCCTCAAAAACAGGGAAAGAATTTTGGGACACTTCAAGAAAGCTTAATCTGACTAAAAATAAAAAAAATACCGAACTACCAGAAGAAATTTCAAATGCAACTGATGTAAATAATTACTTTCTTTCATGCACCGCGCAAACAGAGACGACCTCCTTAAACAAAATTAATTTTTATAATTCAAACAGACATCCTAATGTTAAAAGCGACCTTGACTTTAATTTAATTGATAAAAACTCGCTTATACTAATTTTAAATAAAATAAATACAAATGCTGTAGGAGAAGACCATATATCTTAAAGGATTTAAAAATTTGTCTGCCTTTTTGCATTGATCCACTAATAAATATTATAAATAGTTGTATCTTAGATAAAACTTATCCAGAAATTTGGAAAAAAGCAGTTTTAATTCCATTGCCAAAAATCCCAGATCCAAAGGGATTGAAAGACCTAAGGCCAATTAGTATTTTATCCGTTATTTCAAAATTAATAGAAAGACACTTATATAACCAAATACTAATGCATGCAAATACCTTTAATCTTATTCCAGATTGTCAATCGGGGTTCCGACAAAACTTTAGTACTACTACCAGTTTAGTTAGTCTTTTGGATAACGTTCGTTTTAATGACGACAAAAAAAAGATCACTTGTTTAACCCTATTAGATTTTAGTAAAGCATTTGACACTATTAGTCACAATATGTTACTAGCAAAATTACATTACTACGGTTTTTCTGAAAATTCGATAAATTTTTTTAAAAGTTTTCTTTCAGATAGAGGTTGTTGTGTTGCTGTCAAAAGGAATGATAATAAAGTCTGATTTATATCAGACTTTCTTCCCATCTCCAGTGGCGTACCACAAGGTTCAATCTTATCGCCTTTGTTATTCTCCCTGTATGTCGCTGATATGAAGGAATGTGTTCAGTTTGCTAAAATCCAGCAGTATGCTGATGATTCGCAAATATATATTTCCTTTGCAATTGAAAATCTACAAAGGTCCCAAGAAAACCTAACATCGGATTTAAATAAAATTAACCAGTTCTCAAAAAGATCACAACTTAAAACTGAATGCTTCTAAAACACAAGCTTTAATTTTCAGTAGCGATAAAAATAAGAGACAATTGGCATCAAATAATTTTAAAGTTTATATAGGTGACGATCAAATTTCACTAGTAAAAGAGGCAAGAAATCTTGGAGTAATTTTTGACTCACTGCTTAGTTTTGAACCTCATATTAATAACAAATTGAAAGTAGCATATCTGCGTCTTAAAACACTTTATCGCATGAAAAAATACCTTCCGTCCACAACAAAATATTTTCTTTGTGAAAGTTTAGTTATTTCTTTGCTTGATTACGGAGACTGTGTTTACGGTGATTCATTATCGTGCCAGGTCTCTAACAAAATTCAAAAACCAAAACAGCTGTATGCGATTCTCTTTTAATATACCTTATAGAAATCATATAACACCGTATTTAAATAATAAAAATATCCTAAACATGAAAAACAGAAGACGTTATCATATGCACCTACTTGTTTATAAAATTATTAAATCCGGTAAACCACCCTACCTAAGCAATGTTTTAAATTTATTTACGCATAACCATGTGACAAGAAACACACATATTTTTCAAATACCTCATCATAGAACATCAAATTTTCAAAGATCATTTAGCTATGTAGCTCCGCAATTATGGAATGAGCACCCCAATTATGTCAAAAATTTATCTTTTAAAAAGTTCTCCAATTATATTAAACAAACCTTAATGCAACAACAACGGAATGCCGTCTAATTTCTCTCTTTGTTATGCACGCCTGTTCGATACCCGCTACGTCGCTCCCCACCTCTGCTCCCGCTGGCGCGCGCCTGTCTCCCTGTGTTTCATCGCCTTGCACCTGGACAAACTATAGTATTAGAATGCATTTTGTATGTTGTCAATGGGATTAAGACTATTATTACTTCTCTATTATCAGACCAATTGCCGTTTATATTATATTAAATTTAAAATTCACAGTAAGTGGGACTGGGCTATGCCTTGCGTGCCAAATCGTATGCACGACACCATCGGTTCATCAATAATCGCAGCTCAGCCCCAATTTGTCTGCTTCAATAAGTTTATGCTTTTTTAATCTAATTATGTAAATTGATTGCTGACAAATAAAATGTTTTGTATTGTATTGTATTGTATTGTATACAGGGTTGCTCTAAAATAGATATAACATCACACTGAAACTGAATTTTTTAAATGATAGCCTACATTTTTTATTTAATTTTTAAAATTGATCCAAAATTCTAAACATGTTTCATCCATGTTGTTATGGCGAAAATTTTTTTTTTGCTTAAATGTCCCAACATTTAAATTTTTCAAGTTAAAATTTTGCATCTAGGGTTAAAACAAGCACTATTTAAAAGTATTTATTAGTCAATAAATACAGGCACCCGAATATTAAAATTTTATATTAAAATATTTGTCCAACATACTCGTAACTGGTAAGTGTTTTAGCGTTTTTTAAAGGAATTAAGACCACACCCCAAATGTTTTTTGAAATAAAAAATATAAACGGAAAAGTCAACTTTATTTTATAACGACACTTCTTCAAAGCTTAAATTATTGCTTCTGAAAGGTGGATATAACCACCTAATTTAAAAGTAATTATGACTAGACAACTACATTCAATAAAACGTAAAATTTCATGTTGAGAGTCTTCGTTTAAAATTAATCGGTCTCTTAACGTTTTTTTAATTCGCCCCAAAATATGTCATGTGGGGTATCAAATTAAAGATGTGATATAGAATACCAAAAAATGTATATAATAAAAAAATCAACCCCTTGGACCTCGCGAATCACGGGTACCCCGTTAATGTATTATATTTGAAATTTAGCTGTCAGTCGCATTGTGAGTATATTCAGCCTTGTAGAGTCAAATTGGAATCAAATAAAAAATTAATTTGGCCTTTATTAGTCTTTATTGGTTTGGGTTAAGTTTAATATGATACATTTTTATCAGCTCAAAATTCCTTCTAGATATTGCCCAAAATGATTAAATACCTTGAAACTCTAAAAAAAACTTTGCTTCGTTTGGTAAATGGCAACAAACTGTATTTTCCAAAAAAAACAACGTTTTGTTTCCTTTTTATTACTCGACTACCAAAGAGAAAAGTTTATGTTTTTAACAGTCTGTATGTAGGTATGTATGTAAATATTTATAACTAACCGATCTTAACGTGTGAGGTATCAAACGATTCGTTTTGGTTTGGCGAGTGTCGGTCCATATTTTTATAAAAAAATTCAACATGGCGGCTGCTGCTTGTTAATACAAAAAAGTTGAAAAATTAATTTTTTAGAATGTCAGGGTATCAAATGATCGTCTTAATTACGCATTTATCATGGTCATTATTTTTTCACAAAAAATCGATATAGCCGTTACAAACTAGCAAAAAAAAAAAACAGTATCTAATTAAATTTCTTTTTTAATTTCGTCATGTGGGGTATCAAATGATTCGTCTTGATTATGCGAGTGTCATAGGCTGTATTTTTTCCAAAAAAATATGGCGACAGCAAATCAGCAAAGAAGCAGTACTTGAAAAAGTTTTTTTTTAATTACTTATGTGGTGTATCAAAATTAGATGATTACGAGAGTGTCTTAGGCCATATTTTTTAACAAACAAACTAAATGGCAGTTGCTAACTAACAGAAAAATAGTAGTTTAAAGAAGTAGTAGTGAATCTTTGGGAGTTGACCCCCCACCGTCCGCCGGCGGAGATCTTATCTTGTGATCTATGACGTCATATCTCGGCCACCTTTGCGCATGTGCAAATTTCAAGTACGTCATCGAAGTCTACGTCACTGGATCTTACGTCAGCAAACCCAACCTGCGCGCGCAGCTGTCAAATGTCACCTGTCAACTGTCACCTGTCACTTGTCAAATGTCAAAATTAAAATTGAACATACGTCACGTGTGAAGGATGACGTCATAAGAGAGAAGAAAAAAATTAGCCAGCTGTCACTTGTCATTTAAGATATGTCAACTGTCACCTGTCACTTATGAAACGCCAAAATTAAAATTTAACGTAGGTCACGTGTTCAAAATGACGTCATAAGACATGTGTAAAAGTATGTCAGCTGTCACCTGTCATTTAAGATATGTCAACTGTCACCTGTCACTTATGAAACGTCAAAATAAAAATTTAACGTATGGCACGTGTTCAAAATGGCGTCAGAAGACATGTGTAAAAGTATGGCGGCTGTCACCTGTCATTTAAGACATGTCAACTGTCACCAGTCACGTGTTAAACGTCAAAAGAAAAATTTAGCATACGTCACGTGTTCAGGGCGGTGTCAGAAAGCGTTTAAAAAAAGAATGGCGTCGATCGGCCCTTTGGTCTCGGAGATACAGTTTTTTGCTATTAGCGCTCTAATGGCTCAGGTTGGAGAGTTGAAATTTGGATGTAGGATAGTAGATGATGAGATCATTCGATTAGTAAAATTATTAAATATTAAATTATTAAATATATAATTTAGGAATGTTATTTCAGTTAATAACAACAGCAAAAATCTGTATTAGTACAGGAGAATTTACTAGGATGTGGCTAACATTTCCGGCTGATAAGGCTTAGGTCGTGCAGGATGTGGTTGTCATTTCCGGTTGATAAGGTTTAGGTCGTACAGGATGTGGTTTCCATTTCCGGTTGATAAGGTTATCACTTGTTTTAATTTAGGTATGGTAACCGCATCGTAGGTAGCGGATGTAGATAAATAAAATGCGATGTAGGAAAAAATAGTTTTTAATTAATAATGTTCTCGAATTGTCTTACAAATATTAAATATTACATTACTTAGCAATAATGAACAAGCTATAGTTATAAATATAAGTAAATTCAAAACTGAGTTTGATGATGATGGTGTGCTAGTTAATGTATCCCCACGAATTATTGTTTTCCAATCGGTTTCGCCAACGGTGTTATCTCGAAAGACGAACTTTACTTTGTAGCGAAGAAGGTTGCTTGATGCTGCTGCTGCTGCTGCCGTAGGAATCTTCATAGAGAACACAGGCGTTTGCTGATGGTCTATTCTTTCGTAAACCATATGCAGCCACGTATTCTTGGAGGGAAAATCCTCGGTTTCAATCATGATGGCGGCATCCTTAACATTATTTGGCATGTATACGTAGAAGACGTTTTGCACTAACGCAACGAGCAGAATGTACGTCGAACTTAACGCTGCCATGACTGATGTCAAAATGATTTAAAACTTGGAATGATAGAGATTTATAAGGTCGTATATGTGTATCAGTCCGCTGTACGATAGTACCAAAAGCGGTACTAAGAACAGAGAACTAACATGGAGAGTTGGGAGCGGTTCCTGCTGCTGTATCGTCGTCTTCTTCTTCAAGCTTTGGGACGATGATGATGATGGGGGTGGAACTGCCTTTTTCAGTTAGCGACACTTCCACAATACTTTCGCTAACGGACAATGTTGGGAGTACTTATAGTGGTCGGCTAGCGGATCATCTCCCTCTTTCCAATCAGTAAACTCACAGCGGCAAAAGACACATTGAACGATATCCAATCGCTGGGTGTAATAAAAACCAGCCTGTGCTAGGTCTTTAGGACTAACTTTATTGGTCCAATTTGCAAACGTGATCAGTCGTTCTTCAAAAGTACGAATAAAGCCAAGACCATCGTCTAAGCAATCAGTACAATCTACACTACGACCAGCCATTTTACAACGGCTTTCTACTTAGACTAATCGAGCTATACTAAGAAATAAAACAGACAAAATAGGTTATATACTTTTATTCCAGATCATTTAAAAAACAATGTCGGAAATTATACAATAACTTAGCATTATTACAGGCACAATGCCAAACATTAAAGTCCTTATGGTGAAAACATTCCACAACTTTCTTATATTTACTTAATTTAGGTTCAGTCTTTAAAGGAATACTAAATATAAGGGAAGAATCAAAAATCTGCTTTAAACAAGCTGCCTTTAAATCGCCCTTAACCAGAAATTTCGGAGAGTCATACTGAAACCATATGTTACGTAAAACACTTTCAAATTGATTCAAGTCCAAACAGCCAGACTCCCACATTAGTCCATGGTAGTTTTCCTCCAAATATTCTAATATCTTGAGATCTTCAGGCTTTAAAAATTTCCTCCCATACGAAGGTTTGAAGAGAAAGCTGCAAAATCGTACGCCATCATACACAGCCAACTTCTTCGGTATAAACCCACTGGCTAAGGGGTAACCTTGAAGATCGATGCAAACTTCCTGACGTTCTTTTGACATCTTGCACAGACACACTTATGAGACTCAAAGACGTGTGTTTTAAGGTTATGTAACAAGTTACGACAGGTCTGAACAGGTTACAACTGACTGCAAGGAACGTCGGAACAACTATGAAAACTCTGCCGGAAATCGAGTGGTTTTATGAGTAACAGTAGGATAAGGGTGATAGGAAAAAAATAAAGGAACCTAGAGTTGTAAAAGATTTATTATTATAAGTCATCAGAATACATATACAGTTTATCAAAGTCATCTAACAATTTTTGCAGGTTGTAATGCAATAATTCCAACATGTAATAACTCTATTCAGATGGGTTTAAATTACACAGATTGGTTACAATTTGAAAAAAGTTATCCTTAATATTAACAAAACATTTTGCATACTGCAAAGTATCGTCATAATAGCTTCTAAATTGTAAACGTTCAACTAACTTTAATCTATAGTTAATTAAATGCCTAATGCTAACAATAGATTTTATATCATTGGAAGAAAACGTAAAAGTTACATCATCATCATTAATCTTGAGTCTAAATAATCGATCGTTCAAAAGAATAGCACTGGATACGGTAAAATTTTCCGATGAAGACATCAGCGTTGTTGTCACACTTCCATCAGTATCGGCAATCATCTTGTCGATCATCTCCAAAAACTCGATCCAATCAGAATGGCAGAGGGAGAGCTGAAGATGTTCGGGTGTTGTTGTGGTTAGTTTTACACTTGGCATCATCCCCCTGGCAATACTAAGACCCACAATTACTGTAACATTGTCAGTAGGATAGCAAAATTCACCCAAGAGTTTCTTCTCGTTGCGAATATCTCGGTTACTTCGGAGAATCATACTGTCCAGATATGTCCAATAGGGCGATGAGCTTCGGGAACTGTCGTCGTTGTCTTCCATCACCTCAGAAGCAACAGCAGGAGCAGCAGGAGCAACAGTAGCAGCGGTACAACGTTTACTGGCCATGGTTCGCACGAAAATAATGACGTCAGCCAACGTATTAGGATTAGTATGAGTTGAGAGGAAACTATACCCCCACTCCACATTTATTGATGTTAAGTTCGAGAAACAGCAGTTTGGATAACGCCCATCCGCTTCCCATCTCGGTGAATTCGGAAGCTTTTTTCACTAGAGAGATCTGATATTCGCTGTAAAAGTCCTCCAAATTAGTGTTGGGAGAAATAACACTAAATTTTGTATTAAACGATTTTATATCTTGTTCTTGTGTTGATGCCAACAGATAACGTCCATATAGCTCCATATTAACTTTAAGCTGGGGAAAAGTCTTTAAAGGATCAGTGAGTAGAGTAATAACCATATCTTTGAGATCGTCTAAATACTGCTTAACATCTGTCGAATGTAAGTCACTTGTCAGATGGTAAGTTAGTATGCGGTGTTTAAAAGCAGTTCGAACTAATTTTACCTGAGAGTACAAGTTCTCACTACATTGTTGCTTATGTTTTAGAGTGCGGTTATGAGCACTATGAGATAAAATTTCACTATCACACTCTTTGCAATACGGCATAGTTTTAACTGATCGAAAGCTGTAAAATGTTGTCTATTTATACAAAGAACGAGCATTTAAACCACATCCCTAGCCATATCTATCCAACTGTTATGAGACTTATCAAACCCAAGCCATTTTACATACATCTTTTTGCCCTTTTTACGCAAAATTTGTTCAATAAGAAATACATCAGATTGTTTGGTTTTTTGCAATTCCTCTTCATAGAATCCCCCACTAATGGGTTGACCGCTCGTGTCCTCGAGCAAATAAGTCGTTGGATTGGTAATCTTCACCTGAGATACTTTACACAACTCAGTGGTCCAATTAGGTACATAACCCTTTTCAAACACGTGCTTGGCCTTACTGATGCGAACAATGTCGCCAACTTTGAATTTTTGCTTTCCCACAACCTTTAAACGACTATAAACAGAGTCCAAGATTTTCTTCTCATTGCTCTTGCTAACATCCTTCGGTTTCATGTGGATTGTGTGATGTTTGGTGTTATTGTAAGTATTTGTAACTTGTTCCAACAAGTCGATCCATTTATGATTACCATTCAAGGTAAACAACTTAAACAGGTGTTCTTTAAGCGTTCGAATTACTCGTTCAGCAATAGAAGCCTTTAAAATACTAAAGGTACTGTAATGATGTATCCCATGCTTCTTCATAAGACTTTGAAAGCTAGCGTTGTAATACTCTTTCCCATTATCTGTCACCAGCTTTTTCGGAATCCTCCGAGACTGTTTGAGTATATGATCCATGGCATTAGTCACATCCTGAGCATTTTTCGACTTTAGAGGTCTGGTCCAGAGAAATTTGGAAAAGCAATCAATTACAACCAAGATGTATTTAAATCCCTTGTTTTCACGAGCGTACTGATCGAGCTGCGCAAGATCGGAGGCAAACGTATCGTCTAAACCATACTGGATAAATCTGCGACGTTTAAATTTGATTCTAGCGGGTTTATGTAGTTCCTTAACAACTTGTTCTCTCGCCTTCGTAATGCCCTTGGCCATTATTTCTCAAAGAATGAGGTTCTGCAGCAAGATATCGAATTATATACGTCTAAATTTTAGATAGTTGGTGGGCGGGACGATCCTTTCTTTAGCAAATCAACTGTTTGTAATAATTTTGAGAGTTCTTCACGAATCTTCCCCATATCCGTCCTGACTGGTCTGAGAGCATTTTGAATATCCTGATTGGTGTAAACTTTTAGGAGTTTTTCGAGGTCCTTCAATTGGGTAGAGAGACGATCCAGGTTTGTATTCAAAACTAAAGTCTCACTCTTGAATTTGTTGTCAAGCAGCTTAAGTTGGTCGGATACCGAGTCTACAGAACCCTTATTAGTTTTTGTAAAGGTCTTCATTTGTTTTACAATACTACCGATAGAGTTGTTTACTTTTTGTTCCAACACCGTTGTTTGTCTCAGCATCTTCACGTGGGATACTTGTATTTTATCATTCAGCGATCTATCAATGGTAGTAGAAAGTGAAGTTAGCATACTCTCTACAAACTTTTTATTTACAGCATCAGCGATATCTGCTGGTGATTTAACGTTACAAAGCCGATGATCTCGAATATTGTAATCACCATCTTTTGTAAGAGTGATCAAGTTGGGTGCTTGCAACACTCTCACTCTTTTCTGATTAGACGACGTGGGCAAGGAACGTCCAAACTTATTCATGATTACTGCGGTACTAAGGCATAACAGCTTTAACAAACTTATTTATAGAATTCAATTACTCCAAGGTGTTCCAATTCGTGCAAAATGCTCCAGATCTCGTTCATGTTATTATTGTTGCCAACCTGATTGGAAGTGTCTAGCTTTTTTAATCTGTCAACCAGCTCATTTACGTCATCATAGTAGACATATTCTTTGGGTTTTTCGTTGTATTCCATTAAGGCAGATCCGGATTTATCAGACTTCAATCTTGTCAATATTTTACCCCCGGGCGAAGGAATTTTACTGGTAGAACCTTTCGAAATTAGTGGTTTCACAATGGCATTGTATTTGTGGGATCTATTACCTTTCAACTGGCCATTGTCTTTCAAGTATAAATCTGTTCGCTTTAGAATATCTCTATATTGTTCTTAGTAGATGATTTTCGTTCGCGGGAAATATGGACACTATCCCTACCACCACACCAGATATGGATCCAAAAATAAATCCCCCCACCCCTACCAAATCCCCCCACTCTCCACCCCACCAAATCCCCCCACTCCCTACCAAATCCCCCCACTCCCTACCAAATCCCCCCACTCCGTACCAAATCCCCCCACTCCCTACCAAATCCCCCCACTCCGTACCAAATCCCCCCACTCCGTACCAAATCCACCCACTCTTCACACTACCTTATATAAATTCCTTAAAGCTATAATAAAACAAAATTCACAACAATGTCTTTGGCAGTACCTATTGATCTCTCCTGGGACACAGAACATTGCGAAAGCTATAATCCACAAGACTACATAGAAAATAATTTAATTTTACGAAAACCTCCACCGAACCTATCCAAAAAAGCGAAAAAACAATTTCGAGAAGCAGAGCGTAAAAGGATTCAAGAATTGGAAGCAGAAAAGAAAAACTATGTCTTGCCCAACAGCAAATGTGATGTTTAGTCATGTAAGTGGAAAGAAAACCTTGCAAGATTTTACTACAGATGAACTAAATATGTTACCTTTGGAATATCTAATTAATTATGCAGACCCTTTGGAGCTCTTGGATGTATGGGGAAAATTACCAATGTCTTATAAATCAAGTTTTAATCTTCAAATTAACTTACCATGTTTTTTTCATTACAATCGTCCTGACTGGAGCACACACTTCGATGGACCTCCTACATCCCAGAAAGCATGTTTCGTTTGCAACAGAAACATCAAGTAGACTAATGTAGATATTGTTATTTATTTCAAAAATAAACTGTATTTTAATAAATGTATTTTTTATAAATGTCAAACAAATTTCATTGGATTCATTGATTCACTTTACAGCGTACCACCTCTCTTTTAAACGCACAATCCTCTCCACAGCACTTCTCCCTACCAAATCCCCCCACCAAATCCCCCACTCTCCACCCCACCACTTCCCCCCACTCTCCACCCCACCACTTCCCCCCACTCTCCACCCCACCACTTCCCCCACTCTCATCCCACTCCTCTCCCCTCTCTCATCCCCACTCCTCTCCCCTCCGCTTAAAATCCTTATTTAAATCAATACCGAATGATTCCTTGTTAGTTATGTATCCTCCATGGTTTAGAATTGCTATACTAAGCTTTTCTATAATATCCCGGTGTCGTTGTTTAGTTTGCAAAAACCTAATTGTTAAGAGTAATAGTGCTTGTATACAGTATTGTGCAAAGTGTTGTGAGCTGAGACCAGTTAAAATAACCCAAGAATGTGTTGACTTTTATAAAAGAATAAGAAGATGTTAAAACATAAACATCAAATAAAAGTAAAAAATTTAAAAAAGTGTTTTGTGGACACGCGCTATGAACTTGTAGAATTAGACTGTAGTGATGATGAACTCTTTACGTTGCTTGAGGAAGGTATAGCGTTATGTAACAATGTTCTTGCAGGAACTATAAAATCAAAACATTTTAATGACCATATAAGTCTTATAAGTTTAGGTTTAGATTTATATGAATGGTTTACCGTAATGAGAGGAAGAAATCTGATTGCGGAAGAATAAGTATAAGTTTCTCGTGCTTTTTTGTTTAGTTCTCATCATGTTTTCATGCAGGGAATGCAACAAGACTTTTACCCATCAATCGAATGTATATAGACATAAAAGAGAATCGTGTCCCATGAGACCATCTTGTTCTCGAGAAAAACGAAAGTCCAAGATTCCCTTATGTGATGTACCCTTGAAAAGATCCAAAGTAGAAGATAGACCCTCCATACCTAAACTTATTCTATCACGATGCAAAGACTGTGATACTTGGTATGTGAAAAATAAACTTACTGCCCATTTACGTTCAAACTTACATAAAAGTAAACTTAAGAGTGATGATGAAGTGAAAATTTTAACTTCCGCGTTTAAAAACAGGATTGTGTCCTACATGTTGCTTCCATCGAAAAAGTATGTGGACATTGATGAATTTTTTAATGAAGTACAACAAAAATTTGTAAGTTTACTTTCCGAACAGTTAGCTAAGCATAGAAGTGTTAAGATTAATGTAGAACTATTTGGTCAATATCTCTTACAAACAAAAGAGACCTTAGAGACTAAATCATTTAATACCAAAAATAAGGTCATAACTTCAACAACAGATTTATCTGATATTTATAAGAAGTTCTTGTCTGAAATTAAAGAGAAAGTAGCAATATTTGCTGAGAATGGTTCGGGTTGGGCATTGGAAAAAATATTACATTTGGAGCTTAATATAAATAAATTTAATCCAATTAGAGCTTCATCCTATATACCTTTACCAAAACAAATTTTAAATAAACAAGGTGTAATTAACATCAAAAATAATGATTTATATTGTTTCGGATGGAGTGTGATAAGTGCACTGTTTCCTGCTGAAACAAATGTTAATATAACGAGTTCATATCCTAATTTTTTTGAGTATTTAAATTTTGAAGGAATAGAGTTTCCTGTAAAGTTGAAAGATATACGAAAATTTGAAACTCTTAATCAAATATCTATAAATGTTTACGGTTTGGAGAGCGTTTATGAAGATAGTAAATTAAAGTATGAAGTAGTCGGTCCTCTCCATTACACTGATAAAAAACTTCCAGTACATATAAATTTGTTGTTGATAAGTGAAGGTGAAAACAATCATTATTGTTGGATTAAGGATATGTCAAGATTACTTTCAGCACAAGTAAATAAAAATCATTTAAAAAAGTATTTCTGTGATGGTTGTTTAATGTATTTTACTTCGATGGAAAAATTAAAACAACATCAATCACATGATTGTAATCATTTGTTTACAAAAGTTCCTACCAATAACATTAAAATTAATAAGTATGGTCAGCATATACCAGAAAATATTTTACAATTTGAGAGTTTTCAAAAACAACTGAAAGTTCCATTTGTCATATACGCAGACTTCGAATGCTTTTTAAAACCTTTGCAGTTTGAGCAACCAGATAATGAACAGAATTCTTATACTTTAAATACATTTAAACATGAACCTTATGCTTTTTGTTACCTTATTAAATGTTCATATGATGATTCTTTGTCCGTATTAGACTACTATTTTGGTATGGATGCCGCTGATGAATTTTGTAAACGAATTGAAGGTCATGTTCATAGAATTTATAATGATCATCTTAAACCTGTAGTAAAATGCTTCCTTTATCAGATGAAGAAGAGCTGGCTTATAAAAAAACAAATATTTGCCACATTTGCAATAAAAAAGTTGAAGAAAATGAAAAAGTAAGGGATCATGATCACTCCACTGGTAAATTTCGAAATGCAGCTCACAGTATCTGCAACCTAAACTTTCAAATTCCAAATTTTATACCCATCTTTTTTCATAATTTAACTGGTTATGATAGTCATTTATTTGTTAAACAACTGTGTTGTGAAGAAGATAATATTGATGTACTTGCACAAACCAAAGAAAAATATATTTCATTTTCAAAATCCATATTAGTTGACAAAGTAAAAGACAAGGATAATAAAGAAAAAAATCTGTTTATTAAAATGAGATTTTTAGATTCATTCCGTTTCGTTGGTTCCTCTTTGGAAAAGCTTGGTGCAAGCTTGGAACCAAATCAATGCATTGAGATTAAAAAATATTTTGAAGATCCTAACCAGTTTAATGAAATTCGAAAAAAGGTGTTTATCCTTATTCTTATGTTGATTCTATGGATAAACTGTATGAAAATCAACTCCCAGCTATTGAACATTTTTATGATAAACTTAAAGATGAACCTATGTGTCCATCGGATTACAATAGAGCAATTAATATTTGGAATTTATTTAACTGTCAAAATCTTATGGATTATACCAAAATTTACTTAATATCCGATGTTCTCATATTAACAGATTTTTTTGAAGCTTTTCGAAATGTTTCTTTAAGTAACTTTAAGCTAGATCCTGCACAGTATTATACATTACCAGGTTTAAGTTGGGATTCAATGTTAAAAATGACTGATGTTAAATTAGAATTATTAACGGATATAGATATGATACATTTTTTTTTAAATAATATAAGAGGTGGTGTATGTCATTGCAGCATTCGAAAAGCTGAAGCTAATAATCCATTCTTGGAAAATTATGATCCAAGCAAACCAAATTCATTTATAATGTGTTTAGACGCAACTAACTTGTATGGACATAGTATGAGTCAATGTCTCCCCGTAAGTGATTTTTCTTGGTTAAGCGAGGAAGAAATAGATGATCTTGATGTGATGTCTATGTCTGATGATGCTGAATACGGGTTCGTTTTGGAAGTAGATTTAAAGTATCCTCAACGTTTACATCAAGAACACAATGAACTACCCTTTTTGGCTGAAAATATTTGCGCACCAGGTTCAAAACAAAAGAAATTAATATGCAATTTAAACCATAAAGAAAAATATGTTATTCATTACCGAAATCTGAAACAGGTGCTTCAAAATGGATTAAAACTAACTAAAATTCATAGAGTTGTTAAATTCAAACAAGCAGCATTTCTTAAACAATACATCGATTTAAATACCGAAATGAGGAACAAATCTAAAAATAAGTTGGAAAAGGATACTTATAAATTATTTAATAATGCCATTTATGGGAAATCTTTAGAGAATATTGATAAACGAGTTGACATTAGATTAATCACACACTGGGAGAACATTGGTAAAAATCAAGGTGCGCAGACATTGATTGCCAAACCAAATTTTAAAGATCGATTAGTTTTTAATGAAAACTTCGTCGCGATACAAATGGAAAGAGTAAAGATAACTTACAATAAACCCGTTTATGTTGGATTCACAGTCTTGGAATTATCAAAAACCGTTTTATATGATTTTTATTATGACTATATTAAGAGCAAGTATGGAAACGAAGCAATTGTTATATACGGATACAGATAGTTTAATTTTAAACATAAGAACAGAAAACTTTTATCAAGATATGCAAGACAACTTACATAAATTTGACACTTCTAATTACAATGAAAATAATATACATAATATAACTAGGAACAATTCTGTATTAGGGCGAATGAAAGATGAATTTGCGGGTAAACCAATTTCAAGTTTTTATGGGACGGGAGCTAAAGCCTACTGTGTCAATTTAGAGAATAAATCTGAAAAAAAGGCGAAAGGAGTTAAAAAATATGTTATAGAAAATTCCATTACTAAACAAGATTATAAAGACGTAGTTGAAAATTCTGAGATCAAATTTAGAAAAATGAATATTTTTCATTCAATTTTACATGATATGTTCACACAATTAAAAAATAAGGTTGCTTTGTCTCCAAAAGATGATAAACGCTATATAATTCCAGATTCTTTTAGAACTTTAGCTTGGGGACACAAACATATAAGTATTTTGGAAGAGAAATCCAAGACTGATGATGAGATGGTTAATAATGTAATTGATATTCTAAAAGATTTAGTCCATGATGAATATAAAACATAAGAACCCTGGAAAAATATTTTATTTTGAAAATGGCTCTGCTACCAGTAGGAGTTCTATTTCTATCAGCATTTGTTAACAATACTTTGTTCATACAAGTTGATCCTAATGTTCGAGAAGCATTTATTTGTCTATCTGTTAATAATGTAAATAATGATAGTTGGCCTTCAACATGGAAAAGAATGAATATAAATAATGGTTTCTTTAGCTCCAAAATAGATGATGATATTATAAATAATTCTACCGTTGTACAGTATAAGTTAAGATTATATTATTTCAATAAAACTTCAATTGTGACACAGGAATGGAATCAGTTGTATAGAAAATCTTGTATAGAAGAATGCAATGTAAATGTGTGTATAGTATTATTGAGTATATTGTTAGTAGTGTTTATATGTACTATGGGATATATATTATTCAAAGTATATTTGTATTATAAATAAAATTCTGGAGTCAATAAAAAAAGGTTTTTATTCATAACAATGTCTATAATTATATAACAATTTTACGTTTGCTAATGCACAATGCCATGGATTCACATTTTTGTGAAAATAACATTCTGGAATTTTCTTAAATCTACTTAATTTTGGTTCTTGACCAATGGGAATAGCGTATATGAAATCTTCATCCAAAAACTTTTTTAAGTAGTTTATTTTTTCATTCCCTTTCACGTAAATTTTGGGCGATTGGTAAACTTCTAACACATGCTTTAAAATATCATCAATTTCATTAAGTTCTATATTTCCAAATTCCCATTTTAGTCCATGATACTCTTCGTCCCATTTAACCAGTTTGAGATCAGGAGCAGATAACTTATTTTTTTGAAATGGTGATTTAAACAGATAATTTGAGCAACGAATCCCATCATAAATCGCTACTTCTTTTGGAATGTATCCAAAGGAACAGTTATATCCTTGAATGTCGATAAAAAGTTCTGTCTTACACTCATTCATGGTTAGTCGCTAAATGATGTTTAAATCTATAAGATTAGTGTTTAAATCCTCCCACCACTATCCCCACTACCACGCTTACTATCCCCACTACCACGCTTGCTTATTTAAGCAGTCACCCACAGTTCTACTCTCATTATTTCAAGCAAACATCTGAAAATGTATCAACCAACAGGAAACCAACAAGAGTTTAGTAAGAAGCGCAATGCAGCTCTCATCAATGAATCCATCTACTACATCAACAAATCCAAATCCAAATGGGTCAGCATTGGATTTTCCTTAGAGAGAAAATATATTCCTGTTGTTAAACTCTGTGGATACAAATACAATCAAAATGTGATTTTTAATGAAGATCAATGGATTTCCTTCCTAAATAACCAAGGAATTATGTTGAGCTTTATTTATTCCAACAACACCGGGTGGCAACCCATGAAGGGAAATGGTTATGAGATTCACTTTGTGTTTATTGGTGATGCAAGAATAATTAAGATTACACAAGATGGTGGTAATGAAGTATTTTTAGCTGGTGACACCATAAATGAATTAGTGAACTTCACAAATTTAATCAAATATCGTTTTGATATCTTAAAAAACCAGGAATTTTCCAAATATTATAATATTTTAGTTAGTGGAATCTCTATGAAAAATGGTGATTTGTTAAAAAATGTATATGATGTTATTTCACCTATGGAAAATAGTTTAAATGTTTGCTGTGTTTTAGAATTATTAAACTTTTACTCAGATTGTGTTGTGGAGGATGTAGAAATATTTGCATGTAATGAATTTGTAAAGAGTTGCATTGAAAATAAAAATTTATAAACATATTTTTCTTTTTATTCCCCCCACCTCCTAAATTAATATTTAAAGCTCTGAACTTACTTTAAGTCTGAACATTCTCCAACAAGATGTGGTTAGCATATACATCTCAACGAGTAGCATATAACCTAACAAGTGCTATAGAGAATCTATCGCAACACTTTAGTAATTTAGAATTTGATGCTGAGCATGAAGCCGAGTATGGATTCGAAAACTTCTATACGTATGAGGAATGTATGGAATTGGCAAGAAAGTATGAAAAAGCTGCAGAAGCCTGTAACATATATTTACATACTTCTGATATAAGAACTTTTCTGCAAACCATAAAGGAAATGGGATTTGAGGAGCATTTGGATGAAGTAAAGAAGTTTTTGTCACCTGAAATTATTCAAGAATTCAACCTAATTTATAACAAATAAAAAACTTTATTTCATTTATGTGTTTTATTCAATCATTAAATTATAATTATATAAATTGTATACATTAGTAAGTGCACATATACATGGTGATTTAGAATGATAAAAACAATGAGCTTCTCCTTCTTGGAATTTTGGATTTTCATCAAGTTCTATGACTGGTTTTAATGAATAGTTTCGAATGTATTCGGATTTCTCTCTCCCTTTAACATAAACATGATCTACTTTCTCTGTTAAATTCTTGATTATAACAGAAAACTTGTGAATTGGTCTATATCCTTCATTCCATGGGATACAGTGATGATTCTTCATTAACCACACAGCTTGTTTGTGTAAGTCAGGCGGTAGGTATTTTAGATCAAATGGTGCTTTAAAAACATAGTGACAAGTCTTGCTTCCATCATAGGCAGCCAGTTCTTTGGGAATAAACTTCTTATTTTCTATGGTAAATCCTTGCACATCGACAATTAATAACCTCATAATTTCAAAAATGAGAATTGTTTAATCATAGATTTCTTGTCAGAATATTCTTGTAGTTGTTGTTTTCATTTTTTCAGCTCTTCTAAAAAGTAGGATACTCGAAGTTCCAGTTCTTCACCCATAATGGTAGGAAGGAATAGTAGAGCATTGATTTTATATAGTCAGACATGCGCGTTAAAGTTGTCTAACATTTTTGGTTAATGGATTGTAGCTAAATACTTTGTCATGCATAATAAGACAATAGGCAGATATTTTGTCTTTAAGATCATCATGTAATTCAAACTCAACTCTCATAACAATAGGTCCGGATTCAATTGATTATTTCTGATGTGAACAATCGATATATACGATAGGAGCATAAGTATTAAATTCCTTTGGAGAAAAAATGGGTTCAGGTGTTAATCCATAGTAAGATTTTTGAAATTGTGAAAACATTTCATATAATGATGCAAATTTATTCTTAGCAAAGTCTAAATATAGATCGTTGTAGGGATATCTCTCAGAGTTTAAAAATATTTTGATGTTTCGTAATTTAACGTTGGAAAATAGAGACATATCAGTAGTTGATTTATCCCTTAAGTCTTTTTGAAAAGCAATTGCTACATGACGTGGGGTATTAACTTTCGTAGATGTTTTGACAGGCCAGTTATGACGATTAGTTTTTAATAATTCCGGATATTCAATCAGTTCCCAACTCCGGAAAGCAATTATTATATCAGTATTCTTATTAATTATTTTAGATAATGCCAATTCTTGAGGAATAGCTACTGAAATGTGAGGTATATTCCAAGTTAGCTTTGTAAGCTCAATTTTTGGATTTTCGTCTGCAGTATTAATTGTTGCATTTTTGTCGGAAGTATCGCGTACTAAAATAAGTTCTTGTTTGGCATTTAAAATAATTTTTTTGTAGTCTTCAAAAAAACCCATTAAGAATTTAAGCGGAATGCAAACATTGAATAATCCTGTTGTTGCATCAACAACTTGTGAAGATTCCATAGGAAACCAGCCTGCGTTTTTAAGTTTATTACACTCATTTTTATTATATGACAAGTATCCCTTTATTGTTGAAGTTAACCCAACATCTCTAACTGAATCTATTGTAACGCCGTTTAGTTGATAACGCATTTCTTTAAAAAGGAATGCAATCCCATTGTTTATCAATTTTAATGTATTTGAGATGGTATTATTGTCTTTTGTTAGTTTACCCTCTATGTAAAGAAAGCTTTCGGAAGGAAGAGAATACTTGTCTACTTCATGAACAGGTATTATAATTTCATCATTATTTCCCAATTTAGTAGGTAGGTATGGTTCATAACCATGAACTTCGGAATGCACAATTGAATTATCTATGAAAATACCTTCTGCTACGTTAAGGATATCCATTATACTAAAACCTTTAAACCTAGAGATTTCAAAAAGCTTATATTTTCAGGTGTTATCCCTTGTGTGTTTCTCTTTCTACTAATCTTTGGTTTACGGTGTTTAGTCTTCTTATAGTTCTTATTAATTTTTGTAGGTAAATTGGAGGTTTTTCTATTATAAAGGATACCCATTATACTTCTTTTATATGCAACCTTATTGTTACAGTTTCGTTTCGAAAATCAACAATATTTAAATCTTGGTCTATTACCTTTATTGTTATTTTATCTATTACTTTTACTGTAACAGGAAAATAAATAATATTTTGAGGGCTTTCTATTATTTTAAATCCAGGGCTAACATTAGGGAAAAACTGATGAATAATGTGTACTGGCTTTCCGTTCAGATAGGAACCTTCTGCGATACTGCAGTCTATGCATAAAGAATTAACTTATATAATCTCTGCTGGATTTTGCGATGTTCTTGGAACTCCATCACCAGATACAATGCCCTTATTAAAACCCAAAAGTTTTCCTATTGTTCCATCTTTAAAAATAATATCTGTAGTAGACTTTATTGTTGATTTTAATGTGTTGTTATTTGCATAGAGGTGAAACGAAATATTTCTTTTTTGGAATTCACTCTGTAAATATTTATTAACATCGTCCATTTCATAACTTCCCGTAGGAATTGTTAAAAATTCATTATTTTTTCCAAAATATACTTTATTATTACTTTTATCAATATTTGGTATTGCATTAAAAGTTTCAAAGTTGGTAAGTCCGACAACGTAGGAAGTGTTAGGATCTAAGTAAATAGGTGGATGGAAATCTGCTTGAATTATAGCTGAATTTGCGGAAAGAGCTATAGTAAACGACATGATGATCGTAATAAGAATAAAATGGAAACACAATTACGTATTATTATAAATAAACTGTAAGGATAACTATCCACAAGTTGAGGTATTAAAAGATTGATATTTATCATAGTTATATTTAATATTGTTGTTGCTACCATCGCTATAGAAATAAGTTATAACTTCATTTGGTGGTCGTAGATTTCCAAAACTATCAAAGTAAATTATGTTATTATTATTTTTAACATACGCCGTCCAGTGAGTGCCTTCCCCCATATAGTCATCTAAATTTATAATACCTGTTTCATATTTTTTTATTTTTTTGGGTAACTTGTTTCTCATAAAGACACCTCTGAAATGTAGCAACTTTAATATTTTCGCATACTTTAATAAATCTATATTTGTCAAAGGTCGGCGAGGTAGCAAATTTAACAGTTTTTTGAACATGGTTTTAAATATAGACCACACCCTTTCTTATATGGTTTTAAATAAAGACCTTTTCCAATTGATATTTTTTCCATTTCTTTGTTTGTTGTGTCTTGTTTGCTCTTCTAACTTCTTTTGTGCATTTTTGGTGGAATTTACTGCCTGGGCAATGCCAGCAGCGCTCCCGCTTAGGGCTCCTAGAGCAGATAAACCAGCAAAAATAGGTATTAAAGGTAAAATTCCACCAGTTTTTGGAATTGGAATAATTCTTTGTTTAGGTTGTTTTATTTTTAATTTTTTAATTGATGACAAAGCAGTGCCGGCAGCGGTTCTTATATTAGCAAATTTTTTTCCAACGAGCTCTTTACGTGCTTTTCTTACACATTGGTTAAAGGATATTTGACCTCCTTTCTTGCGTTTATGACTTCTTTTTCTTATTCCCATACCGAGTTTTGTTTTTGCTTTCATGATTCCGGCCACAGCCAAGGCTGACAGTTTTTCGCCTAGATTTGAATCTGAAGCTTTAAATCTATTAAATGCCTTTTTAGCTAATACTTTATCTGCCTCGTTTCTGTTTTTTAAATCGGAATATTCCGAATATGCTATATCGTGCTCTTTGCAAGCTTCGTCTAATAAATTAATTCCCTTATCACCTCGGACAAGCCGTTTATTTAACTTTGTACCAGGTCCACAAAAGTTATAAGAAGGAATATGGAGCTCTACTGGTACTTTATTAATAAGAGTATTTAATAAACCACTACCTTTTGTCTGTCCTTCCACGCAGTGAATGACATTATTATGTCTAATCATTATATATAAATGATTTAAAAACGCAAATAACCTTACTTAAATAGTGATGTTCGAACAATGAAGATTAAAAAACAAGATTTTTCTTTACCGATAAAAAATTTTGATTTATATCATGATAATTATCGAAAACATGGACAATTATTTGGTGGAAACTGTAAAAGATGTTTAATAGTAGGACCATCGGGTTGTGGGAAGACAAATGTTATGATTTCTCTTATAACACACGCTAATGGATTAAGATTTGAAAATATATATGTGTACTCAAAATCTCTATATCAATCAAAATATGAATATCTAAAAAGGCTTTTTGCTCCACTAAAGTTTATTGGTTATTTTGAATCATCGAACGCTGAGGATATTGTTTCACCCAATGAAATAAAACCAAACTCACTGATTATATTTGATGATACAGTATGCACTGATCAAAGTCTTATGAGGGATTATTTTTGTTTTGGACGTCATAAAAATACAGATTGTTTTTATTTGTGTCAAACATATTCATCAATCCCTAAACAACTTATACGTGATAATGCAAACCTCTTGGTAATTTTTCAACAGGATGCTACAAACTTGAAACATATATATGATGATCATGTAAATGGTGACATGAGCTTTCAAGAGTTTAAAAACTTGTGTTCAATGTGTTGGAAACATAAATATGACTTTGTCGTTATTGATAAAGACTGTGAATTAAATGTTGGTCGCTACAGAAAAGGATTTGATAATTTTATTTCCACTATATAACTCTCTGACAAAACGATAATTTTCTAGTATACAACCTACCTTTTGTAAAGATGGACGAAAAAACAGCGAAAGAGTTGGTAAAAACTAGACAAGCTGTTAGACAAAAGTATAAAGCTTTAAAATCAGATATATCTGATAAAGAAATTCGTATGGAAAAAGAATTTAAACCAATAACTCAACCTTTGCATGAGTTAATTCAGACAATTAAAACAGAACCGTTCATTAAAAAAGAAGTATATTCACCACAATTAGTTTCGACCCCAAAATTTCAATTTCCTACGCCAGAGATCAATCAAAGGAAATCAAATGCATATAGTAAATATCTTTCAACGCACATGCCCTCACTTTTAGGAGATGATGAAGTAATTGGGGAAGATTCGCAACAGTCAGGAGAATCAAGCCCTGAAACAACAATTGAACCAACTATAGGTGAATTGTGACAATATGTTTTAAGCAAATTACATTATTTTATACGTTTTAGTACCTACATTTAAAAGCGTGTTTTTATAGTTTTTTAAACTATAATTTATTTTTGACGTTTTTAGTTTTGGAAAACTATAACCGCAGAACATATGTGAAGTTAATCGGATATGTAGGCATCGGTCATTTTGAATCCGCCATATTGATTTTTTTAAAGTCTGATTAAAAATTCGTAATCCTTATCCTCAAAAACCCCTACATACCAATTTTGAACCAAGTCGGACCAACTTGCATAGTACCCCCCACCACTATCCTTGGCGAAGGGGGAGTTGGAAACTTAGTACTAACATAATATTATATTGTCACCGGAACTATAAATGGGTACCAAATTTCAAGTCAATCCGACAAGTAGAAGTCGGTAAAAATCGACTTTCTAGATTTGTTACATACATACTTACGTACATACTTACATACAAACTTACAAGTGAAGCTAATAAAAACGTGTTAAAAATTGACATAACAGTAGGTAAAAATTGCCAGATGTTCACTATTTAGGGTAAATTGTTACTTTAACATTATGTTTTGAGTTGACGAAATGACTTTGCTAACCGCAAGAGAATAAAATTATTAACGATGAAACTTTTTTTGTGAGCTATGTAAAAATTACAAAAAAAACTTACCAGTTGAACTAATATTACTGATTACCCCCAATACATCCTTGCTTTGCCAACACTTTTTAAATGTTAGGTCATTATCAACCCAAGTTTCGTCCAAATACACAATGTTTCGGCCTTCTTCTCGATATTTTTTTATTTCTCGTAAGTATTTGTAGCGCCAATGAAGGATGTTTGGTCTTTCCATTAAGATTTTTCTTTTATTGCCACACTTACGGAAATGAAAACCATTAGCTTTCAAAAGACGCCTTAAGGTGAATTTGCTGTAGGGAAAATCCATGTCCTCTTGCAACTTTTGTAATAATTTTCTTAAAGTTGGTACAACTTTTATTTCTAAATAAAATTTCTGAATGGTGCGCCTAATAATGGAAAAATCAGCCTCATCTATTTTGTCGCTAATTAAAGGTCTAGGCCTACTTTTCCCAGGAGACGAGAGTAATTTTTCTGGGTTCTCTCTTCTTCTTTCCTCATCTTCATTTCTAATTCTTTGCACTGAATCCACACCTACCTATAATTAAAAAAAAAAACGAAAAAATAGGTGTTTTAATTTAATAAACAATTAATCCACGAACCTCGATGACGACACGAAAATTGAAGCCAAATTCCTTTAAAAGGGTATTACAATACTTTTAAGTTATAACATGGAATTTCCAGACAAAAACATTTTTTCGGTGTTTCTTCTACGCTTCCGTACTTACCCCAGCATAAAGCGCTGCTCTCTCCAATTTTCGTTTTAAAGGTTCCGACAAAAGTTATTTGGTCCCTCTTCATCGCAAACCATATATATATATATTGGCTATAACCTCTCTTGTTTGGCTATGAAGAGTTTTTCCCTGTATATATTTATTCATATTTACCACCTTTTTGCCACGGCACTGAATAAAACCTTGAACGAACAAACAACGTTATGCACACAACACGCATGTAAAATAAAAATGTGTCCTTCCCCGCCAAGCGTCGCTTTGGTGGGATTCCAAGCGCCCAGCCATTTTTCGCTATTTCAATACATACGGGAAGTATGGCTCGGTTCGAAACGTTCCACATGAATGACCTTTAACTGATCTTAGTGTTGTCGGATTTCGGAAATATCAAAGTTTACAGAATATATACCTAATATATTCTTTAAACTGTGGAAATACAATGGATTTGTAATGATATATGATTTATTAAAAATATTTTTGTTATTCTTAGAATATTATTGGATTTCAAGAATATTCTTACCCACATTATTTCAGAGACGAAGGAGATTCTATTGCAATTTGTATACAGGGTGTCCGGGAAAATGTGGGAAATCTCCCGGATATGAAAAAACACGTGAAAAGAGTACTACAAGTTCATATAAACTTTTTTCGTATAGGCCTCCTCTTCGGAGAGAGCTCCAATGAAATCAAGTTTTTTACACATAATTATTGAACCACCAGGTATATTCCCAATTTTTTTTTAATATGATGTATACCAGGTTAGACCCTTCAAATTACTATCCAAGAAAGTGTTGTGAAGTACTCACAGCTGCAGGGACGGACTAGCTCTGACACTCATGACCCCATTTTTTTTTAAGCCCTGTATGATAAGAACTTTGGACCACGTTTTTTACATACCTTTAACCATTGACTAAAAATTAAGTACTCTTCATTCATGTCGTTAATCCTAACAGTTTTCGAAAAAACGTCATATTATTTCCATCATGTATTTGGCGTATTTCGATAACAGATACATCTAATTCTGTGAATTGCAATTCGACCTAGGTTCGCAAAAAATGTGCGTTTTATTTTATCGGCCCCAAAAACAAAGTATTGTTGTTGCAAACGTTACTAGGTACGAAAGAAATAAATATCCTGCATTTTAGAACTTGTCAAATTTCACATCGCTGATTTCGTGGTGAAATTAATTGTGAAATAATTCGAAATAACACGTTTATTGAGTATGCAGATATGCATCTGATGTATGGTCTTGCACCTTGCAATGCTTTGGAAGCCAGAAGATTCTCTTCACGGACGAAGCATGTATGGGCTGATGAAAATCCTCATGCAACTATTGTTTCGCATCGTCAACATCGGTTCCAATCAATTAATGTCTGGGCAGGAATCATTGGCAATTTTTTGATTGGACCATTCGTATTGCCGGTACGACTGAAAGGACAACTTTATTTGGAATTCCTCCAGAACGCTTTTCATGATTTAGTAGAGCACTTACTACTTGAAATCCGCCGAAACGTGTACTACATGCACGAAGGGACACCACCTCATTTCAGCGTTGCTGTGCAGGAGCACCTGAATAACGTCTATCCAAACCGTTGGATAGGTAGGGGAGGACCTATTGCCTCCTCGATCTCCCGACCTAACGCCGTTGGATTTTTACCTGTGGGGACACCTCAAAACCTTGGTGTATTCTACTCCCGTCGATAGTCAGGAGGAACTTCTATATGGAGAATCACGTTTCATTGTGATCAAATAAGGAACAATGCTGGGTTATTGTGACGGGTACAGCAGTCCTCAGTTCGTCGTGCCCGCGAGTGTCTAAGACTTCACGGGGCCCATGTTGAACCCTCTTACGAAGTTTTTAACTAAGCAGTTAAATTTTAACGTTTTATTGAAAAATTCCTCTTTTTCATATTCAACCCGACAGAAGTTAGGGGACTAACAGTGTAAATAAAATGACGTTTTTTTCTGAAACGGTTAGGATTAACGACATGAATGAAGAGTACTTAATTTTTAGTCAATGGTTAAAGGTATGTAAAAAACGTGGTCCAAAGTTCTTATCATACAGGGCGTAAAAAAAATGGGGTCATGAGTGTCATAGCTAGTCCGTCCCTGCAGCTGTGAGTACTTCACAATACTTTCTTGGATAGTAATTTGAAGGGTCTAACCTGGTATACATCATCTTAAAAAAAAATTGGAATATACCTGGTGGTTCAATAATTATGTGTAAAAAACTTGATTTCATTGGAGCTTTTTGGGAACCCATATCTCCGAAGAGGAGGCCTATACGAAAAAAGTTTATATGAACTTGTAGTACTCTTTTCACGTGTTTTTTTCATATCCGGGAGATTTCCCACATTTTCCCGGACACCCTGTATATTAATATATATGACAACGCCGCAATAGCGAATTTTCTCCCCTGTCTCTTCAGTCGTCGTAGCTCTAGAACCGTGCAACTGACTTTATCTACTGAGCCGCCAGTTACAACTGCAAAAAGATATGACAAAAACCAAAAATTAAAAGTAGACGTACCTTGTCCCAACATTGTCAAACACTATAATGCTCATATGGGAAGAGTAGATTTAATGGATATGTTAGTTTCTCTGTACCGAATTTCATTAAAAACACGTCGCTGGTATTTACCGATATTTGCTCAAATGATAGATATATGCATAAACAATGCTTGGTTACTTTACCGCAGACAGACATTTATTAGATACAGGGCAAAGAATTGTCTCTAAAAAAGTTTAGATATTTAATAGCACAAACACTGAAAATGAAAAATAGAATAAACAAAAGAAAAGCAAACACGGAAAATGTGGAAAATGTAAAAAAAAATTAAAAAAGCGGTTGTTTTGAGACCACCACTAGAGGTAGGTAAGGATAAAGTTGACCATTTTCCTATTTATTCCACTAAAAGTCGATGCCGTGAGTGCAAAACAGGGGAAACTCATTGGATTTGCTCTAACTGTGATACAAGACTTTGTCTAGTTAAAAACAGAAATTGTTTTTATACATTTCACCACTAAAAAAGGTATTGTCATTACTTCTTACTGTTATACTACGGTCTATATATGCCGATTTTTTTTATTCCTAGGGTTTTATGTAGTCTGTTCTTACTGTATAACACTTATTATATTATTTAATAAATCAAACTTAAAAAAAAAATTAAATATAGTTTTTTAATCTGTCATTGGTTATGTCGCCTATAGTATACACAACATAATAAGCTTATTGCTCCGATTTTTTAGTAATGTATCTTATAAGATACGGCCCTTATTTTTTTACTATTTAATGTTTCAATACTTTTTTGTCAAAAATGTATTAAGTACATAAACGAACTATTTATATCACTTTTTTAATTTTTTTTAATTTTAAAGACGTCTTGCCAAATTAAGGGTTAATAATCAAGCATCTATTAACTTATCAGCGCCAAGTACCTCTGTTGATTCACCAATAGCTAGGCAAGAATACGGAACATTGCATCTTGCTCCTGAACCTATTGCTAGTACTTCTGAAGATGGTGTTGTTCTTGTTGCTGAAGATCATACAGTTCTGGATTTGGGAAATTTTATTGAAAACCGCTCTTATATTTCTGATGAAACGAGACACGCGTTGCTATCGCCTCATTTTATTCCCGATAAAAAGTACAATTTTAAAAAAGATTCCGACGACACAAAGAGAGCTTTTCGTTATGAATGGTTATTCGAGTATAACTGGTTAGTTCTAAAAAACTGAAAGGTGGACTTTGCAAGAATTGTGTCACTTTTTGTTCGAGCTTAAGAAGGGGAGTTTTTGGATCTTTTATAATAAAGCCTTATAAAAACTTTAAGGATTTTTACGAAAACGCAAAACGACATATGACTTAGAATGGCACCGTGAATCTACGCTGAAGGCTATAAATTTTCAAAACATTGTTGAGGGTAAAAGTACAAATATCACTGAGTAACTTAACAATTTTGACAAAGAAAAGGTTGAGGCCAATAGAAACAAACTTGTGGCCATAATTTCCACAATAACATACTGCGGGACCCATGATTTACCGCTTCGTGGTAAAACATCTGGGAATTTTGGTGATCTTTTGAATTTTAGAATAGAAACTGGCGATACTGTTTTGGGAGAACATTTGGAAAATTGTGCCGGAAATGCGAAATATACATCTCATCAGACCCAGAACATTTTAATTAAAATTTGTGGGGACATTATTCGAGAAGAAATTGTGGCAGAGGTAAACGCCAGTGAAGGATTTTTATTGTTAGCTGATGAATCTGCCGATATTTCAGGCATCGAGCAGCTTTCTGTAGGTGTGAGATTCGTTGATCGAAAAAATGTCATAAGAGAGGAGTTTTTAGGATTCACTCAACTCACTCACCGCAATATTACGAACATGTGAAGAATATGACCTAAATATGCAGAAGTTGGTGGGTTTGGGGTTTGATGGTTGTGCTACTATGGCAGATAATGAAAATGGGGTACAAAAATATATTCGCGAGAAATACAAAAAAGCTACCTTTTTTTACTGTGCTTCGCACACAGGGCCGTAGCGAACAGGGGGGGAGGGGGAGCCTCCAACCAGGGAGCGCCAAAGTGACTTAACAAAGGCGCGAAAACAGGCAAAGGCAAAAAACAAAAATTCAACCCGCAATTGGCAATTACTATTTCTTTTATAGATAATTACGAGTGCAATACCATAATATATTCCATGTTTAAATTTTATTATAATTTATGTTATTCAAATTTAAATATAATTAAAATGGATAATATTTCTTTGATGCAGCAGTTAATAGCAACAGCTGATGGGATGGGAGTTTACTATTCGTCCTAAATAAGTTGTTAAACATGTTACGTGTTTCTCGTATTTTGACTGCGCCTGTGTCTGTGCAGTGCGCGAAGTGCAAGTTGCGAGTGCGGGCTGAGCGGGTCTACGGTTTGAAGCTATCGAAATCTAATTTACGTGAGCTAAGCAATGAACATGAACAGGATTTCAAAAAAGTCAGGGGCGGCATATCGTCGGGAAAAACAAAAAAGGATTATTTTAAACGCTGAGCTGAAAGGCTCTATGCAACAGTTCTTATTGTAATTATTGTAGATATCTAATAAGATATAAGGACCGTATTCTGATTATTCCGAAACTGCAGAATATATAATAAAAAAAATATATTCTACATTCTACAAAGTCGAGGCTAGGGTCGGTTAAATAGGGGCAAAGTTGCGCATTTTGATACTTGAGGAAATGCCATTTTAAAATTAAATAAATTGCGACTACGTTCGAACCTCGGTTCTAAGTTATCCGGAAAAAAAAACCGAAATTTTGCAAAATCATTTTTATTTTTTCCTGAGCTTATTAAAAAAAAATTAAGATAAGTAACACTTTGTCATTGCCAGTTTTTGTCGTCTACAAGGTGGCGTTATTAATTTTAAAATGCGACGTTTCGTGTTTGAGCAGTTATCATCAACAGTATTATTTTAAATACGGCATGGATTTTTTATCCCGGTTTTTATTAGTTTTTTACCTCCTAATAGCAATGACGTATCGCAAGCATCAAAAAAATGATTGGGTCTCTGAAAAATAATGCCTTAAAACGTATGCATGTGCCCATCTCTGTCTAATACATAATTTTATTTTCGTCATAAATCTGTCTATATTTCACATTATCATATGAAAATTACTGAAAATGGTAAGTTTTCACTAGCAGCTAAGTTTTAACAGATAAAGATATACCGACAAGCTTTTGATAAGATATTTACGTATTTTATAAATTTAATATTATTAATAATTTTTTTTTGTTTTAATTAAATTGGTATTAATTTAATTCTTGTGATGCATCGTATCCAAAAAAATGGTTGTGATACGTCATTGCTTTTAGAAGGTCAAAAACTAAGAAAAACTGAAATAAAAAATGCCGCGCCTTATTTAATATGATAAAGTTGATGATGACGGCTCAAAGACGAAAAGTCGCATTTCAAATTTAATAACGCCACCTTGTAGAGGACAAAAAGTGGCAATGACAAAGTGTTTTTTTTTTATTTTTAAATAAGCTCATTTAACAGACCCTGACCAAAAACCAAACGGGATCCGATACAGTGTTGCCTGATCAGTAGTAGTAATGTATAAGCCAATACTTTTGTAGAGGAGGGGAAATCAAAGATCCAAAAGATAAAGAAAATGAACAATTACAAAATCCGAGTTGTTCATCAAATTCAGTTATTAATATAGAGGCCAGTCAAATTATTAACAATGACAATAGGGATACCATGATTATGGAATTGTCTAGCAATTGCGGTGACGTTAGTATAAGCGATGAAAATGGTGAAGGCGATGTAGATTGTGAAGGCGATTTGGATGGTAAAGGGAATGTAGGTTGTGAAGTCGACGTGGATGGTTAGTCAAACACACCTATCTACCTAAAATATACAATTATTGTCGTATCGATTTTTTTTAGAAAAGCAGGATATTGAAGACGGCACGAATAATCTTCATATTCTTGAAGATTTCTTATCTCCACCTCCACCAGATTTTTTAGAAAATACGTTGGATAGCAATGAAAACAACTGGAGTGTTTCTTGCCAAGTTTTCGAATGTTATAGATCAACTGACGGAATCACAAAACAATTATAACAAATGTATTAGCGAAGAACAAATTATAATTAATCAACACGCTGTTACTATTGAAATTCTATCTAACTTAGAAGCCATTAAAAATGCATGTGGTGATTGCATTAATATTGGAAACAACCTACTTTCAAGTTTTGAGAAGCCAATAATAGTCCAACAAATTGATGCATCTTTACAGGACTTAGTTTCAATCTCTCATGACCCATGTTTACGACCAAATTTTCAAAACATATCTGATGCTCAAAGAAATTATCTATTATCCTTGGGTCCCCACCAACCTAATTTGACAATTTTTCCAAGCGACGGAAAAAACCGATTCAATTCTATTTGGTATAAGGAATTTAATTTCTTAGAATATAGCACTATCAACAATACCGCATATTGCTTTATTTGTTATTTATTTGCTAGTGCTAGTTTAGATGCATTAGAAAATTATGCATGGTATACCAAAGGGGTGCAAAATTGGGGAAAAATGAAAAGTTTGGGAAAAAATAAGTTAGGAAAATTATAACAACATTTTTCCTCCAAACGTCATAAACTTTCTTTGCAAAAATATTATAACTTTTCAAATAGAGATCAACATATAACCACTTTTTTAAATAAACAATCTACACGCATCCAGCTTGAAAAAGAACGAATTTTACAATTTAATAAAAATGTAATTAATATACTTTTTGACACAATACTCACTTTAGCTCAGCAAGGTCTTGCTTTTCGTGGTAGCGATGATGATAATGAAGCTAATTTTCGTCAAATTGTCTATTTATTATCAAGATATAATCCAATTTTAAAAAAGTGGTTGGAAGATGCAAAACTAAGACCATATCATGTAACATACTTAAGTCCCCAATCACAAAATGAATTTATAACTATTATTTCCGCTGAACTTAGAAACAGAATAGTAGAAGAAATTAATTCTTGCGATTTCTTTACTGTCATGGCTGATACAACACCAGATTATTCTCATGTTGATCGTCTTTCAATAGTTATTAGAACTGTAGATGAACATTGCAATCCCCGTGAACGACTTCTCGAAATTATGGAACCAACAGGAAAATCTGGAATAGAAATAACAACTGACATCTTACAATGTTTAAATAAAAGCGGAATAAACTCCAATAAATTGGCCTTTCAATCGTATGATTTTGCTTCCGTAATGTCCGGCCAGTACAATGGTGTACATAAAAAAATTAGCGATTTGGTACAGCATGTGGTGCCATTTGTTCCATGCCAAGATCACCGAATAAATACTGCAGTCGAACACTGTAGTAACGCCAGCATTTTAATTTTAGAACTATTTAATTATTTGGAAGAGTTGTATGTGTTTTTTACTTCCAGTACTAAAATACATCATTTTTTATGCGAGAAAATTAAAGACCTTGAAAATTCCCTTAAGTTACGAAATCTATCAAAAACAAGATGGACAGCTCGTGCTGAGAGCATTAGACCTGTTCATGTTTCTTACGAGAAAATTATAGATGTTTTGAATGACATCTCTTCTAATACTCTTTTTGATAAAAACACTAGACTGAAAAGTTAGGGTTTAAAACGAAAAAACCTTTGATTTTATTGCTTGCCTCTTCTTCATGAAAAATATAATGTATAAAGTGCAAATTTTAATTGAGACCATTGAAACACCCAATCTAAACATTATTGACGTTAAAGATATAGTAGTAACAACTACAGAAATTTTACAAAAAATTAACAGTGAACAATCAGAACTTGATAATCTCATTATAGCGGCAAAAAATACTGCCAGTGGGAGGCATTAACGTTGAACAGGAATTTAAGAAATGTCATAGAAGAAGGCTTCCACCAAAGCCGTTGGATGATAGAAATTCTAACCAAGTAGATTTAGATTTTTTTACATTTTATAGAAAAGAATTTAAAGCTGTACTAGATTCCTTAATTTTTAGAATGCGATCAGCAATTGAAGATGTTATTCAAACCCTCTCCCCGATATTTAAGGTTTTTCATTTTCCCATCTGTCCAGATAATCTGAAAATAGAAGATATAGAAGCTTTACTGCAAATGATGCCTTCAAATAATAATACCCCAAAACCAGATGTTCATGCTTTATTTGCAGAGCTGGAAGTTTTATTTACAGCTTGCAGTAAGGCTTCCTCTTTAAAAGATATAATAGATGTTTTAGAAAGTAAGTTAAATATGTTAAAGCTAGCAAAATTTGTGATACAATTCATTGTAACTGCCGGCTACGTAACCGCCACTAATGAAAGGTCATTCAGTCAATTAAAAATTGTTAAAAATTTATTAAGAACCACAATGAACGATAAAAGATTGAATGACCTTTTATTGTTAAAATGCGAAAAAGGATTATTGGAAGAAATAAATTTTGAAAACCTATTGCTTTCTTGGGCAAAACTTAAGGAGAGAAGAATCGAATTGAAATAAATATACATAATACATAAAAAAAAATACTTTACTATTATTAAGTAGAAGTAGGTAGATAGTTTTTGTTTGTTTTTTGTTCAATATATTTTTATTTTGTTTGGTTTCTCTTGGTTTTGATTATTATATGGTTTTTTAATTATTAACAATTTTTTACGTACCTATTCAAAAAAATAATCATCATTAAATGGAGTTGAGCAAACATGAGCCTTAGGCATTCGGTACTAGACTAAGCGTTAAATTAGTGCAACGGCTTCCTCAAAATTTAAGTTCTGGAAAAGTAAATGACCGCGCAATCTGGGCGACCCCCCCCCATTAGAAATTCAATATATGCTACTGCTTAGGGGGCGCCAAATGTCAGTCCTCCCCCCCCCCCCCTAGTGAAAGCAATGTCGCTACGGCCCTGTTCGCACAAGCTAAATTTGGTGCTCAATGACTTGAATAAGAATCAGGATGTTCAAAATTCTGTTGACACTATTAAAAAAGTAATAAATTTTTTTCGTGAAAGTCCATATCGAAGGAGGTATGTAGGGGAGAGGGGGGTACCTTTGAACTGGGGAACATTTGAACACATACTATTGGTGGTTGCATATCGCATATCATTATTTCTTGGCTTGGCAATATTGTCGTGCATCTATTCAACTCATCTAAACAGATTTTTGAATCAGTCACTCGTTAGTTTGTGTATGAGACGGTTGGCATTTGTTACTCTGTTAAATTATAACATAGCACGTGCATAATTCTTCGTCTCACAATTTAAATACGTGAAATTAGTGTACTGCTCGTATTTCATAGTGTGAGCCTGTATCAAAGAAGTGCACTTTAGATGTTCTTTGCAAGGTAAGTTACATGATTTTTTAAAAATGTTTTTTAAGAATATTTTTGCCTCTTGGGGCACAATTGAACAACACTAAGTGAGGCACATTTGAATAACGTTCAATGCTGCCCCAGTTGGTCAATGGTGCCCCACTTAGTCTGCATAGAAAGGTATCATGTAGTTTAGGATATAGGGGACACATGGGTGAGATGATCCCTGAGGACAAAATGATCCCCCCTGATTTCTACAAAACTAAAGCTCCATCTATCGGCTGGCGGCAGAACTTATTAAAGCAAGAACAGTTGCCGATCAAATGAATGTTTTGATAACGAGAGTTACAAACGCCTGATTAATATAATATAAAGTTTATTTTCTGGCATTTTCATTTAATTTAACTGTGTTGTCAAGTCGAACGTAAATTGGTTGTGTCGACGGTATTGTGCTGGGTGTCTGGTATCTCGTAAGGTATGTATTATTGCTTAATTTGTATACATTAAACCCTTTAAAAGTTGTCAGTCAAGAAATTGTGGTTATGTTATTTATTTAGCACCTAGAAGGGGCAATATGATCCCGCCAACCTGAGGTAAAATGATCCCGGGATCATTTTGCCCCGCTCAAAAAATAGTGTTAAAGGCGCAAAATTTAAAGGGTAAAATTAGGTGGGTTTTGGAAAGAAAATTGGATTTTTTGGCTATTATTGTCTAAAAAAACGTAAAAAAACTATGTAGGTATGAGTAAGCATGTTTTAGTGTATATGCGGTATGTGGGCATTCTGTAAGCATATTTGACTGTGATAAAAAAGTGGCGTGACTGCTGCCAGTCTAAGTTTTTCGTTCTCTTTCAGGATGCCTAGAAAATATATTCGGACGACCAACAGGCAAAGATGGGATCCCGCCCATATGGAAAATGTTTTAAAAGAAGTAAATAATGGGATGCCTTATAAAACAGCCGCCAGAATTTTTGCTGTTCCCCTGATGTCCCTCAAACGTCGCGCAAAAGGGCAAAATACCAGAGCTACAGGTAATACTAAAGTATTAGGTGGATTTGATACTATTTTCACCATTGAACAAGAAAATTTAACGAAAAGGTGAACAAGTTACAAGTTACTTTTATGAGAAAGAAAGGACTAAAATTCTATTTTCCTGAGAACGAAGATATTTCTACAGTAGAAATAAGTGATGTGGTTCGCAAATTGCCTTCTCCTTCTAATACCAAGGGAACCGCAAGAACACAATCTTTAATTTTATATAAGTTTAATCACTCTCAATTTAATTTCCGTTAAAAGAAATGTTTCACTTACTTTTTTAAATTAAATTAAACTTAGTTTGCTTGTACGTAACGTGTAATTATTTTTGGTCAAATGTACTATTACGGTTTGTTTTTGTCGTACGAAAGTAAAATATTATTAGGACAGCAGTCGCAGCGATTAGTTGATTTTTACGATTTCGTCCTTCCTTGTTGAATATATTCCCTTGTTCCCTTGAACGTTTTATTTTGAATTGTACCTCCATTTAGTAAAGACTTTTTCTTAACCTCGAATTTAATGGTTATAAACTTTCCGTCACAGGTCTGTCTTGGATCCAGCCTTGTTTTTCCTCATTCGGTATAGTTAATCCCTAGGGAAATACGTCTGAATTTGGCCCTAAAAACTATATTTGCCTATTAATATAAATTAGAATTTGCTTACAATGACAACGTAAAACGGCATTTTTGACATTTCAATCAGCTGGAATTATCTTCTGTCGAACCTGTTGGAAAAATCTCAGTTTTCTGTCCTGAGCCGCCCTCTGTGGCTATTGGTGAAAACTGTCAAAACCCAGGTAACGATGGAATCTTTTTTTTTTTTCAGTTACAGGATCCTTGATTTTGCAGTTCGGGTTCGTTATCGGTCCCTACCTGTGATCACAGGTGGTCATTTCTTGAAGTAGGAAATATGGGATCCAGTTTTCTTACAGCTTTATGAGTTGGACGACAGAGGTCAGACGAGGTATTGGATTTTTGAACTCCAACTGTGTTAGTTGCCCATTTTGTCTTATTTCACTAGTAATTTGGACGAGTCTAGAAGCTGCTATTTTTTTAAGGTCGTATTTCTTAATTTTTGGTTAAAATAGGTAAGGGATGACAGTAGTGTGTTATGTCACTTTGTAAATACAAGGAAGCTCCCAATCCACCCATTCCATTCCCAATCCACCCATTCCATTCCCAATCCACCCACCCCCTACCAAATCCACCCACTCCCTACCAATTCCCCCCACTCTTCGCCCTACCAAATCCTACCACTCTGATATCCATTCCAGCTCCAAAGGAGCTTCCAAATGAGGTTTCAAAACCATTCCTCCTACCAGCTTTTCCCCACACCGCTTTTATTCCTATAAATTCTCAATATTTACAGTATTTAACACAATTCAGATCATGTCTGTAGCAGTCCCTATTGATTATTCATTGAACAAGAACTAACTATTAATAATGGCATGTCCAACAGCTAGTATAAGGCTTTTGCATATGCAAGGAAAAAACAGTTGATTTACTACCCACCAGTAGCTCAGGAAATATGCTTATTATTTTTAATGTCCTCGTATAATAAAAACATACAATTTAAATATACTCTATTTTATCGTTTTTAATGTCACCTGTATAATAAAAACAATTTAAGTACACGCTGTATTTTTATTAAGTTCTCAATGCCCCCCCTGTACATGCAATTTAGAGAATCGCATCGCTAGTTCATTTCCCACGTTTGCATGCATTCACCTCGGTTTGTTTACACATGTTGCACATGTGATTACATAATTTCCGTGTTCGAGTTGATTACTTATAAAGTGTAACCAAATGTTTTACATTTTGCAGATCGTATGATTTATTTTTGTACTGAGTTGACTATTTAGAAAATTATGTTGGGTTCCCAGAGATATTTTCCTGGTTTTAACTTTTTTGCATGCTCTCAGACCTATGTTTAATTTTATATGCAAAGACTTATGGACTTGGTAAATAAAAAAATAATGAACTTTAGAGTATAACTTTATACATATACAGGGTGGTCAGAAAAGTTTGCAACAAATGGAAAACTTTTTTATTTGACGTTTCTCAAAAAATTTTATTCTTGAGAAAAGTTGGTGCTTGTTTCAAAACCTTTAAATACCATGACAGTTTTTCTAACATTTGCGTACTAAGGTCATAAATTATAAAAAAGTGAAAATCGCCGAAGAATAAACTACCCCTATTTTTAAAAATTGACGAAAATTTTATTTAGAAAAGTTACTTAGAATCTCATAAAAGTCCCAAATACAAAATTTGAAGTCAAAATTGTAAAGAAAAAAGTTTGCAATATTTTTCACAATTTCATATCGCCCGAGTACGGCTCTGGCTCGTTTTATTTTTTTAAATGTGCGACTCCTATTCATGCGACGGTAAAACATTAAAAGAATAATTTTTTTTAAGTTTTACTAACTAATTTTAGTGATTAATTTTTTTTATAAAATTCAACTTGTTTTTTGTTTCAATGAGAATTTTCTGAAACAGTGTGCAACAAAAATCTCCGAAGGAGATTTAAACAAACCAGTGGTACTGTAAGTAACACGAATAAAGTCTAATTGCAGCAATTTATTCTAATGTTGCTTTCTTTTGCATAAATTTGGTAAGCCATGTTGGTGTTTAGTATCCGTAAAATACCTCCCATTTGTGAATAATAAACCATATTAAAGTTTCATAAATTAATACATTTGGATTTAATTTAAGAAAATAATAATATCTTAAGCCAAATGGTGTAAACTTGTATCAGTATCTTTATTTTATCCATAATTTTAACAAAATAAACCCCTATTAGTTCACTTCTAGTTCGATTCATAGAGAATATTTTTATTAGTTGGCTTGGAATGCATTTGTTTTAAATTAGGATGGTATCTTGCCGTAGCTGTCATTTTTATAAATGAAAGTCATAAAGACGCTTTTCATCGTAAAAACAGTTTAAAATGCCAGCTTCAAATTTGTCTTTGGTGGAAAAAGCAGAAATTATATTGATTTGTGGCGATAACTATAAAACAGTGAGAGAAGCTGCCGTTATTTTCAATATGCGCCATCCTGACAAATATGTCAGTTATAGTACCGTGCAAAGATTGTTGCAGAAGTTTAAAGAAACTGGGTCCCTGGAAAGTAATTATAAAAAACCTCATGAAAAAACTGCCAGAACAGAAGAAAATGAGTTAGCTGTTTTGCAGACTGTAGTTGAGTCACCCCAAATATCTACTCGGAAAATTTCTGACCAGGTAGGAGTAGGAGTAACACCGGTTAAGACGATATTACATAAAAACAGTTTTCGTCCATATAAACCCCAATATGTGAATAAATTATATGATACTGATTACCATCAGAGATTTGGATTTTCTGCATGGATACAGGGCCAAACAGAAGAAAATCATGATTTCCCCAACCACATACTTTTACGGATGAATCAACCTTTACCACGAACGGTGTTGTGTGTAGCCAGAATTGTCGGTGGTGGGCAGACGTCAATCCAAATTTTGTAATTGATCATAGGGATCAAAAATATCAAAAGACCAATGTATGGTGTGGAATTTTTAATGGAGAGTTAGTGGGGCCATATTTTTTTAGAGACACTCTAAACGGAGAACGATATTATGCCTTTTTGGAATCTGTAGTCCAAGATTTTATTGAAGAGTTGCCTATAAATATTCGATTAAAGATGTGGTATCAACACGACGGTTGCCCAGCGCATAGTACTGGGCAGGTTTCTAATTGGCTTGCTGTCACATTTCCCCAGCAGTGGATAGGAAGGTATTCGGAATTTAACTGGCCACCTCGTTCACCAGACTTATCACCTTTAGACTTTTTTCTTTGGGGATATCTGAAGGAAAAGTTTTATAAAAATAGGCCTTTTCAAAACTTAGAAGAACTCGAAAATACAATAAGAATTTGTGCGGCAGAAATACCACGTGGTATGCTAATTTCAAGACTTAATGAGTTTAGGCTGCGTACAATAAAGTGTATAGAGAGACATGGTGGTCACACTGAGACTCAACAAGGATTGTAAATAATTTAATTTTTTTTATTTTTTGTTCATTATTGTTTTAACCATAAATATAACCTTGTAACAAAAAAACTATAGAGTCTTCTGATAAAATATTGTAAAATTCGTCAATATTATTATTTTGTTAAATTAAATCTAAATTTACTAATCTATAAGACTTTAAGGCTGGAATTACCCAATGTCTTAATTTTAATTCTTATTTCTTAAGTCATAATTTTAATTCATAGTCGTAATTTTAGTCTTTAATGTGGTTAGCCAATGTTTTAATTCCTAATTTTTAATGCTTCAAAATGACAATTTTGACAGTAGAGCTAGTATTGACAGTTTGAAGAATTTGGCGTTTTAAAAAAAACTGGAAATATTTTCTTCAAAAATAATGAAAATTACCAAGAGAAATCTATTGGGTATAACGTCCCTTTACCTGACTATGGTGAACTGTATTATATCAATTAAAAATCTAGGTCGAAAAAGAATTCGACGTTTTGGTGTTCGACCAATCAATCGAAAGAGAGATTCTGAGGGATTCTATAATACTCTCATTAAAGACATGAGAACGTTGGAATGGGATGAAGAACAATTCTTTAAATACACGCGAATGACAAAAAATCAATTTTTGTATCTCCTACAATTAGTTACTCCATTTTTAATAAAGAACGGGAAGAAAAAACACATATGTGTAGAGCAGCGTCTTATTATGACTTTACAGTAAGTTGGTACATGTTATTTGTATTTAAAAGCTCAAATTCACTTTATTTACCTTATGATCATATACATGACATTGGCTTCGTCATAAAATAAAAAGCTCATAGGTACTTTTCTTTTTTAGTTATCTCTCTGAAGGTTGTTCCATCCAAGAGATTGCATGGGGTTATAGAACGGGCCAAACAACAGCGAGGAACATCATAATAGAAACTTGTCAGATAATTTGGGATGTTCTTAGTCCCTCTCAGCTTCCTATACCTACAGAAGATGATTTTAAGCGAATATGTCAAGAATTTTATACTAGGTGGAACATCCCAAATTGTATCGGAGCAGTTGACGGGAAACATATTGTTATCAAGGCGCCTAGAAAAACAGGAAGTGAATACTTTAATTATAAAAAGTCATTCAGTCTAGTACTCATGGCAACATGTGATGCTTACATGAGGTTTACCATGGTAGATATAGGTGCATCTGGATCAAATCATGACTCCACTGTGTTTAAAAGAAGTGGTCTGGGCTTAGCCCTAATTAATGGAAGTTTAAATAGTCCAGCTCCAAAAGAACTACCTAAGACCAATGATACTATGCCACACTTTTTAGTTGGAGATGCAGCATTCCCTTTGCACGAAAATATTATTCGTCCATATCCGGGAAACTATTTAGAAGAAAAAAAGAATATTTTCAATTATAGAGTTAGTCGTGCTCGGAGAACCATAGAAAGTGCTTTTGGCATTTTATCACAGCGCTGGCAAATATTAAAAAGACCTATACAAGCTGGTATAGAAGTGTGTGAATTAATTACTCAGGCGACTGTCGTACTGCATAATTACCTTCAAAACAGTGAGCAAGATATCCCAGTTTCACAGAGGAAATATTGTCCAACTGGTTTTAGTGATTATGTTGATGAAAATGGCCAATTACATTTAGGAAGTTGGAGGGAGGATATACAAAATTTGAGATCAGTCAACAGGTTAGGAAGTAATAATGCAGCATCCACAGCAAAGAATCAACGTGATATGCTAGCAGAGTATTTTGTTTCACGAGAGGGATGGGTTCCTTGGCAAGAGCAATATGTATACAGGGGAGCTATACCTACAAATTAATTGGACTTACCAAAATTAATAAAAAGTATGTCAAAGACTATCTTGCAACTAAACTTTAGGAATATATAGTGGAAAAAATTTACCTTAAGCCGAATAATTATTTTTGTTAAAAACATCTCGTTACCTTTCATTGTGTTATAGTTTCAATAATTAAAATCTATACACATTACAGTCGTTTCATTTTAGGAGGGAGTGTCTGGAATATGAGAATATAAAACTGCTCTGAAATCTATCAAAATAAGACATTGTAAGTCGCATATGCACCAGTTTGGCTTGCAGTTTTGCATGTTTGTACATGTGTATTAATATTTACATATAGAAAAACGGATTTACAAAAACTCAAACCTTATTTTTAAAAACACATTTAATCTTTCAAAAAACAAAACAATATACTGCTACATTCAAAGTAAGAACAAAACAATAGATTACAACTGGCTGGTGTTTTTTTTAAATCTTTATTTCATCAGAAACAACCCATGGAACCTACATAAGATTTCATACCTTTCACATTTGGTCCTAGAGAAAAAATTTACTGAAAGAAATTTTCATTTTTCAATTTGCAGAAAAAATTTATTTTGTGTTGCAACACCCAAGACATCAGAAAGCAAGTTAACAAATTCCATTTTTATATTTCTTTCTTATATATTTATAGAATTTTAACGAAAATTTTTATTAAACTAGGTGCATGTTGGAAATCAGACAATTGAAATTTTATAATAAACTTTTTTAATAAAATTTGAACTTTTCCGATAAGATTCAATATATGAAAAACATATAAATATGTTTTTTTAACATGCTTTCTGATGTCATGTGGGTGCTGCAGCAAAAATCGAAAATTTCTTTCAGTAAAGTGTTCTTACGACTAGTGTGAAATTAACCAAATCTTATGTGGGTCCCATGCGTTGTTTCTGAAAAATTAACATTTAAAAGTCACCAGGCGCTAGTGATATTAATACAAATACAACATAAACAAAAATTAAAAAATGTCCTCTTCGTAAATATTTTTTTTTAAACAGAAGTTTCCACAACTAAGAACTATTCATCGTCGTCACTGTTATTGACATTCTCTGCTATTTGCAGAAGTATTTTGGCCTTGAACTGAAGCTTCCTTTTGTACGGAATTTTTTTTAAGGAAGGCAGCAGCGACATCACAAAAAGGTAGTCCTCGTCTTTCTCCTCAGTGTTTTCCTTTTCAAACATTTGTTGGACATTCCTGCCAATAGAGGAGCATGTTCCAATGAGTTCTTGTAATGGCTCATCGGTTTTTTTTTTTGCAACATTTTTCTCTTTTCTTAAGGTAGAAGCTCTAGCTGATGCAGTTGTTGCAGCTTCTTCAGCCATAACTTCTATCTTTTCACTAGTGGAAGACCTTGCAGAAGACATTCCTTGGGACATTCCTTCCCCTTCCTCAGTAACGGAATCCTCCATTTCATAAACACTGCTTTCAGGGGAAAGCAATACACCATCATCCCCTACTGTTAGTTCTTCCCATTCTTCTCCAGGTTTCTTAATATTTTTTATTATATTACCTTTTGTCCTAAAAAAGTTATATACAATGTTTTTTTTTCTAAATTAAAAGTTAATTATGGTTTACCTCCTAGTTTGTAGTACTCTGTTTAAAAACCCGAGCCGAGTGCTTGAATAATCGGCCCCTGAACCTGATGGGACATTTTTCTTCACTCTTCTTTCCCTAATAAATTTTCTTTTCAGGTAGTCCCACAATTCTTGAGCTTCTTTAACTAAAAAACAATAATAATTACACATTTTTATCAACATCAGCACAAAGCAAAAACATACCACTAATTTCCATTATTGTGGCAATGGAAGACCATGCATTTTCTGTAGCTATCTTATCCTTAAATTTTGCCTCCTTTTTGTCCCAGAGGAAGCTGTATTTTTCTATCAAGTCGATAAATACGCTTATATCTACGTTTTCAACACTCATTTTTATACAGAAAAACTCAAACAGCAGAAAGTTTCAGGTTATGTTTCAATTTCAAACAAAACTGATGTTTCGCGCCACAGCCCTTCCCAAACGGTTGGTGCACATGCGCAGATGGGATTTGGTCTTAATTTCTATGTCCTAATGCTTAAAAGATAAAAATTGGCAACTTTCAAGGTCAACAATTAAGCAATAAAATTGTGATTAAGAAATAAGACATTGTTAAAACCATCACGTTCAAAAACATGTGTTTTATCTTTAAGATTATGCACTAAAATTAAGATTACAACTACAAATTACGATTAAGACATTGGGTAATTCCAGCCTAATTTGGATTACGACGGACTCAAAGGTGTAAGGAGTAGAGTGTTTGTGCCGGTTGTCCATCAATCCAAATCCAAATCCAATCCCCCCACTCTTCACTCCACCAAATCCCCCCACTCTTCACCCCACCAAATCCCCCCACTCTTCACCCCACCAAATCCCCCCACTCTTCACCCCACCAAATTCCCCCACTCTTCACCCCACCACATCCCCCCTCTCCTCTCCCCTCTCCTCTTCCCACTCCTCTCCCCACTCCTCTCAGGAGCTTCCAAATGAGCTTTCAAAACTATTCCTCCTACCAGCTTTTCCCCACACCACTTTTATTGCTATAAATTCTCAATATTTACAGTATTTAACACAATTCAGATCATGTCTGTAGCAGTCCCTATTGATCTCTCCTGGGACGCAGAACATTACGAAAGCTATAATCCACAAGACTACATAGAAAACAATTTAATAATAATGAATCCACCTCCCAACCTATCTAAGAGTGCTAAAAAAAAGTTTCGAACTGAACAGATAAAGAAAGTTCAAGAATTGGAAACAGAAAAGGAAAAGACTGAAAAGAAAGAAAAACTATGTCTTGCCCAACAGCAAATGTAATGTTTAGTCATGTAAGCGGAAAGAAAACCTTGCAGGATTTTACTACAGATGAACTAGAAATGTTACCTTTGGAATATCTAATTAATTATGCAGATCCTTTGGAACTCTTGGATGTATGGGGGAAATTACCAATGTCTTATAAATCAAGTTTTGATCTTCAAATTAAATTGCCATGTTTTATACATTACAATCGTCCTGACTGGAGCACACAATTCGATGGTCCTCCTGTATCTCAGAAATCATGTTTCATGTGCAATAGAAACATAAAGTAGAATAATGTAGATAAACTCACTGTTATTTTTTCAAAAATAAACCTGTATTTTAATAAATGAATTTTTCATAAATGTCAAACAAATAATTAGAAGTATTATTCATTAATCCACCTATCACCAATCACCCTACCAAATCCCCCCACTCTTCACCCCACCACTTCCTCCTCTCCATACCCCACCGCTACTTCCAATCCATATTTAAAGCTATAACAAACCATTTTTGCGGTTAGTTATGTATCCTAAGTGGTTCAGTATTACTACATATAACTTTAGTGTTTTATCAAGGTGTCGTTGTTTAGTTTGCAAAAACCTAATTGTTAAGAGTAATAGTGCTTGTATACAGTATTGTAAAAATTTTTGTGAGCTGAGACCAGTGAAAATATCTGAAGAAATGTGTTGACTTTTATAAAAGAAGAAAATGCTAGAACCTCAACAGAAAATAAAAGTGTTGGAACTCCAATATCATCTTATTAAAGTAAAATACAGACTTTTTCAGAAAAATTATGGTAGTGAAATACTAACATTGTATGATGAAGCTATTATTTTATGTGATAATCTACTAAAGGAATCTATAACAGTTAAACATTTTAATGATCATTTGATGATAATAAATTTGGGATTAGATTCACATAAATCCTATAATGTAATGAGAAGAATGATTGCTGAAGAATAAAATCCATTACAACGTTAAATTCATACAGTTCGTCTTCTCAGTTCATTTGTGATTTTAGAGAAGCACTATGAAGAAGGTTACATTTAACGAAAATATGAATAAAATCCATGTATTGTTTGCATGGAAGTTTGCTTACAAAGCAGCACGTGAGAGTGATTATGAGCAGTATGTATTGGATCGCTACCGCTTTCAAAATAGACTTCAATATGCTGAGAACCTCCTAAAGGATGTTTTGGATGAAAACTATAGGAAGAAAATATACAATGAACGTTTTAAATAATTTTTGTTTTATTACAACCAATTCAAGCTCATATCCTCCCACCTCGACCATGTGGTCTTGACTTGCAATACTGAGTGGGGGAATATCTATAAATTTATACGCACACGGTTTCTAAAACATTATTTGCTAGAAATAATACATAAATATGATTCAAAAACGAAAGCTGGTTGGTTGCAGAAAATCGGTGAAAAAGCTTAAACAAGAAGACAGAAGCAGATGCCCTGTTTGTTTATATTCCATGAGAAGAGAAGAAATTTGCACACCCAATTCGTGCACACACAAATGTTGTATAAAGTGTTTAACAGAGTAGACGAAAACAAACGCACATTGTCCTCTTTGCAGAAGATTCTATTTCTCAATTGTTTTAAAAGAGACTAAGGAAAAGATTCTTGTGAAGAAAAATGATAGTGCTGATCAAGCTCTAGTGATATTGTTGTACATAAGTGACATGAATTTAATATAGATATATCAGAAGTAAATAAAACCATGTTGTTAAATATAAAGTTTCTTTATTTTATTTTATTATATTACATCTTTTTTTAATATCCAAGAATTGTGTGATTTATCCATTCCCAACCATTTAACATAAACTTTATCTCCCTTTCTTCTTAGCACCTTTTCCACGAGATACACGTTTGAATGTTTGACTTTCTGCAACTCCGGTTCATAAAAACTACCTAAAATTATTTCATTTTTGTCATCTGTCAGCAAATATGTTCTTGGGTTGGTTAATTTAATTTCTTTAATTTGAAAAATTTCATTTGACCAGTTTGGTGTATAGCCCTTTTGAAAAGCCTCCCTGTATTTACTAACCCTAACATAATCCCCTTGTTTAAATTTTGATTTTCTGGGGTCAATTGTTTTTATATTATTATAAGTTGATTTTAGAACATCTTTTTCATTTTCTTCATTTATATCTATAGGTTTTAATCCTGTTGTTCTATGTTTAGTTGTATTATACTTAAAAACAGTATTATTTAGGATATCCAACCATTTATAATTGCCTTGCAAGCTAAACTGTTTCTACATGAGAGTTTTTAATGTTCTGTTGACCCTTTCAACAATCCCCGCTTTGATAGTGGAATATGTACTGTAGTGATTAATGTTATATTTTTCCATTAATTTATTAAAGTTTTTGTTGAAAAATTCTCTCCCTTGGTCTGTATGTATGTTAGTTGGAGTAGTTTTCGCAAGCTTTAAAATTTTTTCCATAGCTAAAGTTACTTCCTCAGCAGTTTTTCTTTTAACAGGTTGAACCTAAACATATTTGGAAAATGTGTTTATAACAACTAAAATATATCTATATCCTTTATTTAGTTTTGCATAAGGTATCATTTCCACCAAATCAGCTTGCCATAAATCGTTTAAATTTTTAATAATAACCCGTCGTCGTCTAAAATTTTTTTTAGCAGGTTTATGTAACTCGTTGACTAGATCTTCCTTGATGTTAGGTTGTGCAGACATGATAATTAAATGTTTAGTTTGTTACTTCTACAGGACATTTTATTAACAATTCACCATAAAAATCTTCTAAATGACTACCTTCAGGACGATGAAAAGAAAGAACATCCCCTTTCTTTAACCGAATACCTACAGGGTCGGTGATCTTTTTTCCGTTAATTTTTAAGAAAACATATTTTTTCGGGTATTCTCCAGAAATTATAGTAGCAGATTCCATAGGAAAAACATATGTAATTCGTTTGTCTTGTAATAAATGGTAAACTCTATCGGATAGAGAGTAAATTCCCATGAAGGGTAACACCAAATTATACCAAAGTTTAACTGCACTAAAGTCAACAACTTTTATAATGTTATGTTCTTCAGATGAAAATTTATTATCCTTGCCAAAGATGTGGGAACCAAACTTGTCAATAGACATGGTTGTTGCCAGCGGTAGAATAAGGAATAAACATGTGAGAATTAGTATTTATTTAATTATTTTTGCTTCTCTTAGTTCTTCTAAAATCGATATTATTTCATTTTGATGACCAGTATGTCCTGCCATTTGCGATGACATCAACAATTTCAATCTATCTATGATTTCGTTTGGATCGTCATAATAAACGTAATCTAATTTCTTTTTTGATAAATTTAACATAGCTCCCCCCTTTCCACTTTTTGTAGACAGATTTCTTGTAGAACGCGGTCTTTGTGGAGGTAACAAACGTGAAGTGCTTGGTAGAACTGCACGATAACCTGTCTCTGTTGTGCTTCCACGTTTTAATATACCTTTTTGTAATAAGTAAGGTTTAACCATTGTCAAGTATTTAATGTCGGTCGAACCTTGAATTTGACTATTAGGATCAAAATTTCGTCTATATGCATTTGTCCTATTCAAAACATCCATATAATTTTCCATATCATTTGATGTATAACCAACAGGTTCTTTTTTAAAAAGAAGCTCATACAATCCAGGTGTTCCCTCATACCTAACTCCTTCAACTTTAAAATCTTTTCCTATGAAATCCACCACAGAATTAGCAATCTTATATTTATCTGCATCAACATCATGGCTAAACCCATATTTGTTATCAAATTTGCCTTCCGTGTCTTTTATTAGCCCATCCACGAAAGGTCTTAGAAGTGAATGATATGCTTCCAAATATTCTTCATAAGCAGGTGTTCTTGTTAATTCTAAAACATCTTGTCGCAACTCACTTGTAGTTGGTTCAATTGTTGCTTCAGGGCTTGATTCTCCTGTACGAGACTGTTGCGAATCTTCAAAAAATACTTCTTCATCTCCTAAAAGTGAGGGCATGTGTGTTGAAAGATATTTACTATATGCATTTGATTTCCTTTGATTAACCTCTGGCGTAGGAAATTGAAATTTTGGAGTCGAAACTAATTGTGGTGAATATACTTCTTTTTTAATGAACGGTTCTGTTTTAATTGTCTGAATTAACTCATGCAAAGGTTGAGTTATTGGTTTAAATTCTCTTTCCATACGAATTTCTTTATCAGATAAATCTGATTTTAAAGCTTTATACTTTTGTCTAACGGCTTGTCTAGTTTTTACCAACTCTTTCGCTGTTTTTTCGTCCATCTTTACAAAAGGTAGGTTGTATACTAGAAAATTATCGTTGTGTCAGAGTTATATAGTGGAAATAAAATTATCAAATCCTTTTCTATAGCGACCATCATTAAATTGGCAGTCTTTGTCAATAACGACAAAGTCATATTTATGTTTCCAACACATTGAACACAAGTTTTTAAACTCCTGAAAGCTCATGTCACCATTTACATGATCATCATATATATGTTTCAAGTTTGTAGCATCCTGTTGAAAAATTACCAAGAGGTTGGCATTATCACGTATAAGTTGTTTAGGGATTGATGAATATGTTTGACACAAATAAAAACAATCTGTATTTTTATGACGTCCGAAACAAAAATAATCCCTCATAAGACTTTGATCAGTGCATACTATATCATCAAATACAATCAATGAATTTGGTTTTATTTCAGTGGGTGAAACAATATCCTCAGCGTTCGATGATTCAAAATAACCAATAAACTTTAGTGGAGCAAAAACCCTTTTTAGATACTCATATTTTGATTGATATAAGGATTTTGAGTACACATATATGTTTTCAAATCTTAATCCATTAGGGTGTGTTATAAGAGAAATCATAACATTTGTCTTCCCACAACCCGATGGTCCTACTATTAAACATCTTTTACAGTTTCCACCAAATAATTGTCCATGTTTTCGATAATTATCATGACATAAATCAAAATTTGTTATCGGTAAAGAAAAATCTTGTTTTTTGATCTTCATTGTTTGAACATCACTATTTAAGTAAGGTTATTTGCGTTTTTAAATCATTTATATATAATGATTAGACATAATAATAATGTCATTCACTGCGTGGAAGGACAGAGAACAGGTAGTGGTTTATTAAATACTCTTATTAATAAATTACCAGTAGAGCTCCATATTCCTTCTTATAACTTTTGTGGGCCTGGTACAAAGTTAAATAAAAGGCTCGCCCGAGGTGATAAGGGAATTAATTTATTAGACGAAGCTTGCAAAGAGCACGATATAGCATATTCGGTATATTCCGATTTAAAAAACAGAAACGAGGCAGATAAAGTATTAGCTAAAAAGGCATTTAATAGATTTAAAGCTTCAGATTCAAATCTAGCCGAAAAACTGTCATCCTTGGCTGTGGCCGGAATCATGAAAGCAAAAACAAAACTCGGTATGGGAATAAGAAAAAGAAGTCATAAACGCAAGAAAGGAGGTCAAATATCCTTTAACCAAGGTGTAAGAAAAGCACGTGAAGAGCTGGTTGGAAAAAAGTTTGCTAATATAAGAAATGCTGCCAGCACAGCTTTATCATCCATTAAAAAATTAAAAATAAAAGAACCTAAACAAAGAATTATTCCAATTCCAAAAACTGGTGGAATTTTACCTTTAATACCTATTTTTGCTGGTTTATCTGCTCTAGGAGCCCTAAGCGGAGGCGCTGCTGGCATTGCGCAAGCAGTAAATTCTGATAAAAATGCACAGAAGAAGTTAGAAGAACAAACAAGACACAACAAAGATATGGAAAAAATATCGATAGGGAAAGGGCTTTATTTAAAACCTTATAAGCAAGGGTGTGGTCTATATCTTAAACCATATTCAAAAAACTGTTAAATTTGCTACCTCGCCGACCTTTGACAAATATAGATTTATTAAAGTATGCAAAAATATTAAAGTTGCAACATTTTAGAGGTGTCTTTATGAGAAACAAGTTACCCAAAAAAATAAAAAAATATGAAACCGGTATTATAAATTTAGATGATGATATGGGGGAAGGCACTCACTGGACAGCGTATGTTAAAAATAATAATAACATAATTTACTTTGATAGTTTTGGAAATTTACGACCACCAAATGAAGTTATAACTTATTTCTATAGCGATGGTAGCAACAACAATATTAAATATAACTATGAGAAATATCAATCCTTTAATACCTCAACTTGTGGACAGTTATCATTACAGTTTATTTATAATAATACGTAACTGTGTTTCCATTTTATTCTTATTTCGACCATCATGTCGTTTACTATAGCTCTTTCCACAAATTCAGCTATACTTCAAGCAGATTTTCATCCACCTATTTACTTAGATCCTAACACTTCCTACGTTGTCGGACTTACCAACTTTGAAACTTTTAATGCAATACCAAATATTGATAAAAGTAATAATAAAGTATATTTTGGAAAAAATAATGAATTTTTAACAATTCCTACGGGAAGTTATGAAATGGACGATGTTAATAAATATTTACAGACTGAATTCCAAAAAAGAAATATTTCATTTCACCTCTATAACAACACATTAAAATCAACAATAAAGTCTACTACAGATATTATTTTTAAAGATGGAACAATAGGAAAACTTTTGGGTTTTAATAATGGGATAATATCTGGTGATGGAGTTCCAAGAACATCGCAAAATCCAGCAGAGATTAATGCAAAATTTATGCATAGACTGCAGTATCGCAGAAGGTTCCTATCTGAACGGAAAGCCAGTACACATTATTCATCAGTTTTTCCCTAATGTTAGCCCTGGATTTAAAATAATAGAAAGTCCCCAAAATATTATTTATTTTCCTGTTACAGTAAAAGTAATAGATAAAATAACAATAAAGGTAATAGACCAAGATTTAAATATTGTTGATTTTCGAAACGAAACTGTAACAATAAGGTTGCATATAAAAGAAGTATAATGGTTATCCTTTATAATAGAAAAACCTTCAATTTACCCACAAAAATTAATAAAAACTATAAGAAGACTAAACACCGTAAACCAAAGATTAGTAGAAAGAGAAACACACAAGGGATAACACCTGAAAATATAAGCTTCTTGAAATCTCTAGGTTTAAAGGTTTTAGTATAATGGATATCCTTAACGTAGCAGAAGGTCTTTTCATAGATAATTCAATTGTGCATTCCGAAGTTCATGGTTATGAACCATACCTACCTACCAAATTGGGAAATAATGATGAAATTATAATACCTGTTCATGAAGTAGACAAGTATACGCTTCCTTCCGAAAGCTTTCTTTACACAGAGGGTAAACTAACAAAAGATAATAATACTATCTCAAATACATTAAAATTGATAAACAATGGGATTGCATTCCTTTTTAAAGAAATGCGTTATCAACTAAACGGTGTTACAATAGATTCAGTTAGAGATGTTGGGTTAACTTCGACAATAAAGGGATACATGTCGTATAATAAAAATGAATGTAATAGACTTAAAAACGCAGGTTGGTTTCCTATGGAATCTTCACAAGTTGTTGATGCAACAACAGGATTATTTAATGTTTGCATTCCGCTTAAATTCTTAATGAGGTTTTTTGAAGACTACAAAAAAATTATTTTAAATGCCAAACAAGAACTTATTTTAGTACGAGATAATTCGGACAAAAATGCAACAATTAATACTGCAGATGAAAATCCAAAAATTGAGCTTACTAAGCTAACTTGGAATATACCTCACATTTCAGTAGCTATTCCTCAAGAATTAGCATTATCTAAAATAATTAATAAGAATACTGATATAATAATTGCTTTCCGGAGTTGGGAACTGATTGAATACCCAGAATTATTAAAAACTAATCGTCAAAACTGGCCTGTCAAAACATCTACGAAAGTTAATACCCCACGTCATGTAGCAATTGCTTTTCAAAAAGACTTAAGGGATAAATCAACAACTGATATGTCTTTATTACGTCAAATTACGAAACATTAAAGTGTTTTTAAACTCTGAGAGATATCCGTACAACGATCTATTTTTAGACTTTGATAAAAATAAATTTGCATCATTATATGAAATGTTTTCACAATTTCAAAAATCTTACTATGGAATAACACCTGAACCCATTTTTTCTCCAAAGGAATTTAATACTTATGCTCCTATCGTATATATCGATTGTTCACATCAGAAAGAAACAATTGAATCCGGACCTATTGTTATGAGAGTTGAGTTTGAATTACATGATGATCTTAAAGACAAAATATCTGCCTATTGTCTTATTATGCATGACAAAGTATTTAGTTACAATCCATTAACCAAAAATGTTAGACAACTTTAAAGCGCATGTCTAACTATATAAAATCAATGCTCTACTATTCTTTCCTACCATTATGGGTGAAGATCTAGAACTTCGAGTATCCTACTTTTTAAAAGAACTGAAAAAATTAAAACAACAACTACAAGAATATTCTGACAAGAAATCTATGATTAAACAATTCTCATTTTTGAAATTATGAGGTTATTAATTGTCGATGTGCAAGGATTTAACATAGAAAATAAGAAGTTTATTCCCAAAGAGTTGGCTGCCTATGATGGACACAAAATATGCCACTATCTCTTTAAATCACCATTTGATATAAAATACCTACCACCTGACTTACATAAACAAGCTGTATGGTTAATGAAAAATCATCACTGTATTCCTTGGAATGAAGGATATACACCAATTCACAAATTTTCTGAAATAATCAAGAATCTAACAGAAAAGGCTGATCAAGTTTATGTGAAAGGGAGAGAGAAATCCGAATGCATCCGAAAATATTCATTAAAACCTGTCATAGAACTTGATGAAAATCCAAAATTACAAGAAGGAGAAGCTCATTGTTTTTATCATTCTAAATCACCATGTATATGTGCACTTACTAATGTATACAATTTATATAATAATTATTTAATGATTGAATAAAACACATAAATGAAATAAAGTTTTTTATTTGTTATAAATTAGGTTTAAAATACTTCTTGAATAATTTCAGGTGACAAAAACTTCTTTACTTCATCCAAATGCTCCTCAAATCCCATTTGTTTCATCGTGTACAGAAAAGACTTTAAATCAGAAGTATGTAAATATATGTTACAGGCTTCGGCAGCTTTTTCATACTTTCTACCCATTTCTATACATTCTTCATACGTATAAAATCTTTCAAATCCATACTCGGCTTCATAGGCAGCATCAAATTCTAAATTACTGAAGTGTTGTGATAGATTCTCTATAGCACTTGTTAGGTTATATGCTACTGGTTGAGATGTATATGCTAACCACATCTTGTTGGAGAATGTTCAGACTTAAAGTAAGTTCAGAGCTTTAAATATTAATTTAGGAGGTGGGGGAAATAAAAAGAAAAATATATTTATAAGTTTTTATTTTCAATACAACTTTTTACAAATTCATTACATGTAAATGTTTCTACATCCTCCACAACACAATCTGAGTAAAAGTTTAATAATTCTAAAACACAGCAAACATTTAAACTATTTTCCATAGGTGAAATAACCATAGGTGAAATAATCATATACATTTTTTAACAAATCACCATTTTTCATAGAGATTCCACTAACTAAAATATTGTAATATTTGGAAAATTCCTGGTTTTTTAAGATATCAAAACGATATTTGATTAAATTTGACACGTTCACTAATTCATTTATGGTATCACCAGCTAAGAAAACTTCATTACCACCATCTTGTGTAATCTTAATTATTCTTGCATCACCAATAAACACAAAGTGAATCTCATAACCATTCCCCTTCATGGGTTGCCACCCGGTGTTGTTGGAATAAATGAAACTTAACATAATTCCTTGATTATTTAGTAAGGAAATCCATTGATCTTCATTAAAAATCACATTTTGATTATATTTGTATCCAGAGAGTTTAACAACAGGAATATATTTTCTCTCTAAGGAAAATCCAATGCTGACCCATTTGGATTTGGATTTGTTAATGTAGTAAATTGTTTCGTTGATGAGAGCTGCATTGCGCTTCTTACTAAACTCTTGTTGGTTATAGTTTGTTGGTTGATACATTTTCAGATGCTTGCTTGAAATACTGTGAGTAGAACTGTGGGTGAGCGTTTAAATAAGCAAGCGTGGTAGTGGGGAAAGCAAGAGTGGTGGGGGATAGAAAGAGTGGTGGGGGATTTAAACACTAATCTTATAGATTTAAACATCATTTAGCGACTAACCATGAATGAGTGTAAGACAGAACTTTTTATCGACATTCAAGGATTCAATTGTTCTTTTGGATACATTCCAAAAGAATTAGCGATTTATGATGGGATTCGTTGCTCAAATTATCTGTTTAAATCACCATTTCAAAAAAATATGTTATCTACCCCTGATATCAAACTGGTTAAATGGGCCGAAGAGTATCATGGACTAAAATGGGAATTTGGAAATATAGAACTTAATGAAATTGATGATATTTTAAAGCATGTGTTAGAAGTTTACCAATCGCCCAAAATTTACGTGAAAGGGAATGAGAAAATAAACTACTTAAAAAAGTTTTTGAATGAAGATTTCATATACGCTATTCCCATTGGTCAAGAACCAAAATTAAGTAGATTTAAGAAAATTCCAGAATGTTATTTTCACAAAAATGTGAATCCATGGCATTGTGCATTAGCAAACGTAAAATTGTTATATGATTATAGACATTGTTATGAATGAAAACCTTTATTATAAATATGTTTTTTTTACTATTGAATTTTATTTATAGTACAAATATACTTTGAATAATATATATCCTATTGAACATATAAACACTACTAACAATATACTTAATAATACTACACACATATTTGAACTACATTCTTCTATACAAGATTTTCTATACAACTGATTCCATTCCTGTGTCACTATTGAAGTTTTATTGACATAATATAATCTTAACTTATACTGTACAACGGTAGAATCATTTATAATATTATCATCTATTTTGTGGGTAAATAAACCATTATTTATATTCATTCTTTTCCATGTTGAAGGCCAACTATCATTATTTACATTATTAACAGATAGACAAATAAATGCTTCTCGAACATTAGGATCAACTTGTGTGAACAAAGTATTGTTAACGAATGCTGATAGAAATATAACTCCTACTGGTAGCAGAGCCATTTTCAAAATAAAATATTTTCCCAGGGATCTTATGTTTTATATTCGTCATGAACTAAATTTTTTAGAATGTCAATTACATTATTAACTTGGTCATCATTAGTCTTGGATTTCTCTTCCAAAATACTTATATGTTTGTGTCCCCAAGCTAAAGTTCTAAAAGAATCTGGAATTATATAGCGTTTATCATCTTTTGGAGATAAAGCAACTTTATTTTTTAATTGTGTGAACATTTCATGTAAAATTGAATGAAAAATATTCATTTTTCTAAATTTGATCTCAGAATTTTCAACTACATCTTTATAATCTTGTTTAGTAATGGAATTTTCTATTACATATTTTTTAACTCCCTTTGCCTTTTTTTCAGATTTCTCTTCTAAATTTACACAGTAAGCTTTAGCTCCCGTCCCATAAAAACTTGAAATTGGTTTGCCCGCAAATTCATCTTTCATTCGCCCTAATACTGATTTCTTCTTAGTAATATTATGAATATTGTTTTCATTGAAATTAGAAGTGTCAAATTTGTCTAAATTATCTTGCATATCTTTATAAAAATTTTCAGTCTCTACTTGCAAGATCAAACTATCTGTATCCGTGTATAACAAAATTGCTTCGTCTCCATACATGCTTTTAATATAATCATAATAAAAATCATATAAAACGGCTTTTGATAATTCCAAGACTGTGAAGCCAATATAAACAGGTTTATTGTAAGTCACTTTTACTCTTTCCATTTGTATCGCAACCAAATTTTCATTAAAGACTAATCGATTTTTAAAATTTGGTTTAGCAATCAATGTCTGCGCTCCTTGTTTTTTACCAATATTCTCCCAGTGTGTGATTAATCTAATGTCAACTCGCTTATCAATGTTTTCTAAAGATTTACCATAAATGGCATTATTAAATAATTTATAAGTATCCTTTTCCAACTTATTTTTAGATTTGTTCCTCATTTCGGTATTTAAATCGATGTACTGTTTAAGAAATGCAACCTGTTTAAATTTAATAACTCTATGAATTTTAGTTAATTTTAATCCATTTTGAAGCACCTGTTTCAGATTTCGGTAATGAATAACATATGTTTCTTTATGGTTTAAATTACATATTAATTTCTTTTGTTTTGAACCTGGTGCACAAATATTTTCAGCAAAAAAGGTAATTCGTTGTGCTCTTGATGTAAACCTTGAGGATACTTTAAATCTACTTCCAAAACGAACCCGAATTCAGCATCGTCAGGAAGAGACATCACATCAAGGCCTTCAATTTCTTCATCGTTCAACCAAGAAAAATCACTTACGGGGAGACATTGACTCATACTATGTCCATACAAGTTAGTGGCATCCAAATACATTATAAATGAATTTGGTTTGCTTGGATCATAATTTTCCAAGAATGGATTATTAGCTTCTGCTTTTCGAACGCTGCAATGACAGACACCACCTCTTATATTATTTTTAAAAAAATGTATCATATCTATATCCGTTAATAATTCTAATTTAACATCAGTCATTTTTAACATTGAATCCCAGCTTAAACCTGGTAATGTATAATACTGTGCAGGATCTAGCTTAAAATTATTTAAAGATACATTTCGAAACGCTTCAAAAAAATCTGTTAATATGAGAACATCTGACAATAAATACATTTTGGTATAATCCATAAGATTTTGACAATTAAATAAATTCCAAATATTAAAAGCTCTATTGTAATCCGATGGACACATAGGTTCATCTTTAAGTTTATCATAAAAATGTTCAATAGCTGGGAGTTCATTTTCATGTAATTTTTCGAAAGAATCAACGTAAGAATAAGGATAAACACCTTTTTTACGAATTTCATTGAACTGGTTAGGATCTTCAAAATATTTTTTAATCTCAATGCACTGATTTGATTCCAAGCTTTCACCAAGCTTTTCCAAAGAGGAACCAACGAAACGGAATGAATCCAAAAATCTCATTTTTATAAAAATACTTTTTTCGCTATTATCCTTGCCTTTTACTTTGTCAACCAATATGGATTTTGAAAATGAAATATATTTTTCCTTAGTTTGTGCAAGTACATCAATATTATCTTCTTCACAGCACAATTGTTTAACAAATAAATGACTATCATAACCAGTTAAATTATGAAAAAAGATGGGTATAAAATTTGGAATTTGAAAGTTTAAGTTGCAGATACTGTGAGCTGCATTTCGAAATTTACCAGTTAAATGATCATGATCCCTGACTTTTTCATTTTCTTCAATTGTTTTATTACAAATATGACAAATTTTGCTATTTTTATAAGATAGTTCTTCCTCATCTGTTAAAGGAAGCATTTTCACTACAGGTTTAAGATGGTCATTATAAATTCTATGTGCATGACCTTCAATTCGTTTACAAAATTCATCAGCTGCATCCAAACCAAAATAGAAATCTAGTATCGACAAAGAATCATCATATGAGCACTTAATAAAATAGCAAAAAGCGTACGGTTCGTGTTTAAATGTATTTAAAGTATAAGAATTCTGTTCGTTTCCCGGTTCTTGATGCTGTAAAGGTTTTAAAAAGCATTCAAAGTCTGCATATATGACAAACGGAACTTTTAGTTGTTTTTGAAAATTTTCAAACTGTAGAATATTTTCTGGTATATTTTGACCGTACTTATTTATTTTAATGTCATTGGTAGGAACTTTTGTAAACAAATGATTACAATCATGTGATTGGTGTAATTTTAATTTTTCCATTGATGTAAAATAAATTAAACATCCATCACAAAAATATTTTTTATGGTCTCTTTTATTAATCTGAGATGACACTAATCTTGACATGTTCTTAATCCAACAATAATGGTTGTTTTCACCTTCACTTATTAACAACAAATTTATGTGTACTGGAAGTTTTTTACTAGTGTAATGAAGAGGACCTACTACTTCATACTTGAATTTACTATCTTCATAAACACTCTCTAAACCATAAACATTTATAGATATTTGATTAAGCGTTTCAAACTTCTGTATATCCTTTAATTTCACAGGAAAATCTATTCCTTCAAAACTTAAATACTCAAAAAAATTAGGGTATGAACTTGTTCTATCAAAATTAATATTAGCAGGAAACAGTGCACTTATCACACTCCATGCAAAACAATATGAGTCATTATTTTTGATATTAATAACAGCTTTTTTATTTGAAATTTGTTTTGGTAATGGTATATACGATGAAGCTCTAATTGGATTATACTTGTTTATATTAAGCTCCAAATGTAATATTTTTTCCAATGCCCAACCTGATCCATTTTCCGCAAATATTGACACCTTTTCTTTAATTTCAGACAAAAACTGTTTATAAATATCACTTAAACTTGTTGTCGAAGTTATGACCTTATTTTTTGTGTTAAATGATTTAATTTCGATTCTCTCTTTTGTTTGTAAAATATATTGTCCAAATAGTTCTACATTAATCTTAACACTTCTATGCTTAACTAATTGTTCGGAAAGTAAACTTACAAATTTTTGTTGTACTTCATCAAAAAATTCTTCAATGTCCACATACTTTTTCGATGGCAGCAACATGTAAGACACAATCCTGTTTTTAAAAGCAGAAGTTAAAATTTTCACATCATCGTCACTTTTAAGTGCACTTTTATGTAGGTTTGACCGTAAATGGACAGAAAGTTTATTTTTCACGTACCAAGTAACACAATCTTTACATCGCGATAAAGTAAGTTTAGGTATTGGAGGTCTGTCTTCTTTAATATCTTCTATTTTAGCTTTTTTCATGGATACATCACATACCTGGGTATTAGCCTTCCTTTTTTCTCGCGAACAAGATGGTCTCATGGCACACGATTCTCTTTTATGTCTATACACGTTCGATTGATGAGTAAAACTCTTGTTGCATTCACTGCACTGATACATCTTGAGAACTGAACAAAAAGTAGAAAAGGTTGATATTTATTCAACAGTTCTTGGGATATTTTTTTTTGTCTGGGAGTTTTTTTTTTTTTCGTCTGGGAGTTTTTTTTTTCGTCTGGAAGGTGGGGCTTAAGGGGGACGGGTTCTTGGAGGCGGGGCTTAAGTTTGGGCCGGCCAATCCGGTTCTTGGAGGCGGGGCTTAAGTTTGCGCCGGCCAATCCGGTTCTTGGAGGCGGGGCTTAAGTGGGGAGTGGGGGGATTTGGTGGGGTGAAGAGTGGGGGGATTTGGTGGGGTGAAGAGTGGGGGATTTGGTGGGGTGAAGAGTGGGGGGATTGGATTTGGATTTGGATTGATGGACAACCGGCACAAACACTCTACTGTAAGGTATTTTACAAATACTAAAAAGCAATATGGGTAACCAAATTTATGCTAAAGGGAGCAACAGTATAGAGAAAATTGCTGCAGTAATGGTTTAGACGTGTTCCTTATAGCACAACTGGTTTAATTAAACTGCCTTTTGCGAATTTTGTTGCACACTGTTCCAGAAAATTCTCATTGAAACAAAAAAACAAGTAGAATTTTATAAAAAACATTAATCATTAAAACTAATTAGAACTTAACAAAAATTATTCTTTTAATATTTTTTCGTCGCATGAATAAGAGTCGGGCATTTAAAAAAATAAAACGAGCCAGAGCCGTACTCGGGCGATATAAAATTGTGAAAAATATTGCAAACTTTTTTCTTTACAATTTTAACTTCAAATTTTGTATTTGGGACTTTTATGAGATCCTAAGCAACTTTTCTAAGTAAAGTTTTCGCCAATTTTTAAAAATAGGGGTAGTTTATTCTTCGGCGATTTTCACTTTTTTATAATTTATGACCTTAGTACGCAAATGTTAGAAAAACTGTCATGGTATTTAAAGGTTTTGAAACAAGCACCAACTTTTCTCAAGAATAAAATTTTTTGAGAAACGTCAAATAAAAAAGTTTTCCATTTGTTGCAAACTTTTTTGACCACCCTGTACATATTCAAATTAAAAAATAATTTGTTAGTTTTGTGAATTTTATGTAGACAATAAAAAATGTTTTTTGTATTTAACTAAGTTTAAAAATGTATTTTGGTACTATCCAAACAATAGTGGAGCAAAGAAGACTCATGGATTTATTAAATAGAACTTTACAGTTTTTATCAGTGGTAGTAAAAAATTAGAAATAATGTGTGTAATTTTTTGCCTACATTTTTTTCTTCAAAGACTTATGGACTTGGTAAATAAAAAAATAATGAACTTTAGAGTATAACTTTATACATATTCAAATTAAAAAATAATTTGTTAGTTTTGTGAATTTTATGTAGACAATAAAAAATGTTTTTGTATTTAAATAAGTGTAAAAATGTATTTTGGTAATATATGGTTTTGAACACATTTTCTTTTGTTTACGTAGTTTGACTTTAAACTCTAAGTTGCTGTTCTAAAGTTGGGTGTAATTGTGTAATTCTTCATAATAAAAAAATGTTTATTTAAATTAATCCAGTATTTTATTTTTATTAAGTTGGTAATATTCATATGCTTGTATTTGTGGAAAAGCCCTAAAAATCACATTACTTATTAACAAATGATATAAAATAAAGTACTTACAACTCTATCATGAACATTATGTAGAAATACCACAATTTTCCCCAATCTAATTCACTTCATTAGCACATTAAAACTTTATTTTAAAAACACATTTTTTACACGGTTTTATAGTAGTAACGTTGAACTAAAAAGCCATGTGTGCAGCAAGCACAAAGACGAGGCGTGGGAAGAAACCTTATGCTAATATATTTTGCATATGGTTACTGTATAAACAGTGTGTTGTGAGAAACGAATTTTATATAGCTTTTATTTTATAAATTCATAGACAGAATAATAAAGAAAAGAGTGACTTTTACTGGAAGGCTTTCTGGAAAACTGTTTTTACACTAAATCTAAACGTTTTAACGACGTCTTTTTTACTCTAATAAATTAATTCTTTCCTCTAATGTGAGGTCAATAACTACAAATTTGCCGAAACAGTATCTTTTTTATGAAATATATGAGATCTGGAAAAATAAAAGTAGATATTGTAAGTTGGTTGCTATTCTCCCCTTTGGTAGTAGTAGTAATACTAAACCGTTCTGTTCCTCCCACTCTTGACCTTGACTTGACCTTGAGTAACTGTTAATAGTAGAAACACTAGTATGTGGAGCTGACTCTCCCCTCCCCCCTCCCCTCCCCGCTCATAACATGACCTTGACCATTAATATATAAAAGGAGGGAATAAAACTTGTGATTTTAGAGAAGCAATATGAAGAAGGTTACATTTAACGAAAATATGAATAAAATCCATGTATTGTTCGCATGGAAGTTTGCGTACAAACAAGCAAGGATTAGTGACTACGAGCAGTATGTATTGGATCGCTACCGCTTTCAAAATAGACTTCAATATGCTGAGAAGCTCCTAAAGGATGTTTTGGATGAAAATTATAGGAACAAAATTTACAATGAACGTTTTAAATAATTTTTGAGTATTACGACGATTCTACAACCAATTCAGGGTCATATCCTCCCACCTCACCGATGGGGCTTGACTTGAGTGGGGGGTATCTATAAATTTCTACGCACACGGTTTCTAAAACATTATTTGCTAGAAACAATACATAAACATTATTCAAAAACGAAAGCTGGTTGGTTGCAGAAAATCGGTGAAAAAACTTAAACAAGAAGACAGAAGCAGATGTCCTGTTTGTTTATATTCCATGAGAAGAGAAGAAATTTGTACACCCAATTCGTGCTCACACAAATTTTGTATAAAGTGCTTAACAGAGTGGTCGAAAACCAACGCACATTGTCCTCTTTGCAGAAGATTCTATTTCTCAATTGTTTTAAAAGAGACTAATGAAAATATTCTTGTGAAGAAAAATGACAGTACTAATCAAGCTCTAGTGATATTGTTGTACATAAGTGACATGAATTGAATATAGATATATCAGAAGTAAATAAAACCATGTTGTTAAATATAAAGTTTTTTATTTTATTATTATATTACATCTTTTTTTAATATCCAAGAATTGTGTGATTTGTCCATTTCCAACCATTTAACATAAACTTTATTTCCTTTTCTTCTTAGCACCTTTTCCACGAGATACACGTTTGGATGTTTGACTTTCTGCAGCTCCGATTCATAAAAACTACCTAAAATTAGTTCATTTTTGTCATCTGTCAGCAAATATGTTCTTGGGTTGGTTAATTTAATTTCTTTAATTTGAAAATTTTCATTTGACCAGTTTGGTGTATATCCCTTTTGGAAAGCCTCCCTGTATTTACTAACCCTAACGAAATCCCCTTGTTTAAATTTTGATTTTCTGGGGTCAATTGTTTCTATATTATTATAAGTTGATTTTAAAACATCTTTTTCATTTTATTCATTTATATCTATAGGTTTTAATCCTGTTGTTCTGTTTAGTCGTATTATACTTAAAACAATATTATTTAGGATATCCAACCATTTATTTTTATTACCTTGCAAGCTAAATTGTTTCCACATGAGAGTTTTTAAAGTTCTGTTGACCCTTTCAACAATCCCCGCTTTGATAGTGGAATATGTACTGTAGTGATTAATGTTATATTTTTCCGTTAATTTATTAAAGTTTTTGTTGAAAAATTCTCTTCCCTGATCTGTATGTATGTTAGTTGGAGGAGTTTTCGCAAGCTTTAAAATTTTTTCCATAGCTACAGTTACTTCCTCAGCAGTTTTTCTTTTAACAGGTTGAACCCAAACATATTTGGAAAAAGTGTTTATTACAACTAAAATATATCTATATCCTTTATTTAGTTCTGCATAAGGTATCATTTCCACCAAATCTGCTTGCCATAAATCGTTTAAATTTTTAATAATAACCCGTCGTCGTCTAAAATTTTTTCTAGCAGGTTTATGTAACTCGTTGACTAGATCTTCCTTGATGTTAGGTTGTGCAGACATGATAATTAACTGTTTAGTTTGTTACTTCTACAGGACATTTTATTAACAATTCGCCATAAAAATCTTCTAAATGACTACCTTCAGGACGATGAAAAGAAAGAACATCCCCTTTCTTTAGCTTTAATCCGACAGGGTCAATAACTTTTTTTCCATTAATTTTTAAGAAAACATATTTTTTCGGGTATTCTCCAGAAATTATAGTAGCAGATTCCATAGGAAAAACATATGTAATTCGTTTGTCTTGTAATAAATGGTAAACTCTATCGGACAGAGAGTAAATTCCCATGAAGGGAAGAACCAAATTATAATATAGTTTAACTGCACTAAGGTCAACAAGTTTTATAATGTTATGTTCTTTATTATCTTTGCCAAAGATGTGGGAACCAAGTAGAATAAGGAATAAACACGCGAGAATTAGTATTTATTTAATTATTTTTGCTTCTCTTAGTTCTTCTAAAATCGATATTATTTCATTTTGATGACCGGTATGTCCAGCCATTTGTGATGCTGTCAATAATTTTAATCTATCAATTATCTCATTTATATCGTCATAATATACATAATCTAATTTCCTTTTTGATAAATTTAACATAGCCCCCTTTCCACTTTTTGTAGACAGATTTCTTGTAGAACGCGGTCTTTGTGGAGGTAACAAACGCGAAGTACTTGGTAGTATTGCACGATAACCTGTCTCTGTTGTGCTTCCATGCTTTAATATACCTTTTTGTAATAAGTAAGGTTTAATTATTGTCAAGTATTTAATGTCGGTTGAACCTTGAATTTGACTATCAGGATCAAAATTTCGTCTATATGCATTTGTCGTTTTCAAAACATCCATATAATTTTCCATATCATTTGATGTATAACCAACAGGTTCTTTTTTAAAAAGAAGCTCATACAATCCAGGTGTTCCCTCATACCTAACTCCTTCAACTTTAAAATCTTTTCCTATGAAATCCGGCACAGAATTAGCAATCTTATATTTGTCTGCATCAACATCATGACTAAAACCATATTTGTTATCAAATTTGCCTTCCGTGTCTTTTATTAGCCCATCCACGAAAGGTCTTAGAAGTGAATGATATGCTTCCAAATATTCTTCATAAGCAGGTGTTCTTGTTAATTCTAAAACATCTTGTCGCACCTCACCTATAGTTGGTTCAATTGTTGTTTCAGGGCTTGATTCTCCTGTACGAGACTGTTGCGAATCTTCAACAAATACTTCTTCATCTAAAAATGAGGGCATGTATGTTGGAAGATATTTACTATATGCATTTGATTTCCTTTGATTGATCTCTGGCGCGTAGGAAATTGAAATTTTGGGGTCCAAACTAATTGTGGTGAATATACTTCTTTTTTAACGAATGGTTCTGTTTTAATTGTCTGAATTAACTCATGCAAAGGTTGAGTTATTGGTTTAAATTCTTTTTCCATACGAATTTCTTTATCAGATAAATCTTATTTTAAAGCTTTATACTTTTGTCTAACGGCTTTTCTAGTTTTTACCAACTCTTTCGCTGTTTTTTCGTCCATCTTTACAAAAGGTAGGTTGTATACTAGAAAATTAACGTTTTGTCAGAGAGTTATATAGTGGAAATAAAATTATCAAATCCTTTTCTAAAGCGGCCACCATTTAATTCACAGTCTTTATCAATAACGACAAAGTCATATTTATGTTTCCAACACATTGAACAAAAGTTTTTAAACTCTTGAAAGCTCATGTCACCATTTACATGATCATCATATTATATATGTTTCAAGTTTGTAGCATCCTGTTGAAAAATTACTTTATGCATTATCACGTATAAGTTGTTTAGGGATTGATGAATATGTTTGACACAAATAAAAACAATCTGTATTTTTATGACGTCCAAAACAAAAATAATCCCTCATAAGACTTTGATCAGTGCATACTGTATCATCAAATATAATCAGTGAGTTTGGTTTTATTTCATTGGGTGAAACAATATCCTCAGCGTTCGATGATTCAAAATAACCAATAAACTTTAGTGGAGCAAAAAGCCTTTTTAGATATTCATATTTTGATTGATATAGAGATTTTGAGTACACATATATATTTTCAAATCTTAATCCATTAGCGTGTGTTATAAGAGAAATCATAACATTTGTCTTCCCACAACCCGATGGTCCTACTATTAAACATCTTTTACAGTTTCCACCAAATAATTGTCCATGTTTTCGATAATTATCATGATATAAATCAAAATTTTTTATCGGTAAAGAAAAATCTTGTTTTTTAATCTTCATTGTTCGAACATCACTATTTAAGTAAGGTTATTTGCGTTTTTAAATCATTTATATATAATGATTAGACATAATAATGTCATTCACTGCGTGGAAGGACAGACAAAAGCTAGTGGTTTATTAAATACTCTTATTAATAAAGTACCAGTAGAGCTTCATATTCCTTCTTATAACTTTTGTGGACCTGGTACAAAGTTAAATAAACGGCTTGTCCGAGGTGATAAGGGAATTAATTTATTAGACGAAGCTTGCAAAGAGCACGATATAGCATATTCGGAATATTCCGATTTAAAAAACAGAAACGAGGCAGATAAAGTATTAGCTAAAAAGGCATTTAATAGATTTAAAGCTTCAGATTCAAATCTAGGCGAAAAACTGTCAGCCTTGGCTGTGGGCGGAATCATGAAAGCAAAAACAAAACTCGGTATGGGAATAAGAAAAAGAAGTCATAAACGCAAGAAAGGAGGTCAAATATCCTTTAACCAATGTGTAAGAAAAGCACGTAAAGAGCTCGTTGGAAAAAAATTTGCTACTATAAGAAACGCTGCCAGCACAGCTTTATCATCCATTAAAAAATTAAAAATAAAAGAACCTAAACAAAGAATTATTCCAATTCCAAAAACTGGTGGAATTTTACCTTTAATACCTATTTTTGCTGGTTTATCTGCTCTAGGAGCCCTAAGCGGAGGCGCTGCTGGCATTGCACAAGCAGTAAATTCTGCCAAAAACGCACAAAAGAAGTTAGAAGAACAAACAAGACACAACAAAGAAATGGAAAAAATATCAATTGGAAAAGGTCTTTATTTAAAACCATATATGAAAGGGTGTGGTCTATATCTTAAACCATATTCAAAAAACTGTTAAATTTGCTACCTCGTCGACCTTTGACAAATATAGATTTATTAAAGTATGTCAAATTATTAAAGTTGCCACATTTTAGAGGTGTCTTTATGAGAAATAAGTTACCCAAAAAAATAAAAAAATATGAAACAGGTATTATAAATTTAGATGATGATATGGGGGAAGACACTCACTGGATGGCGGTGTATAATTTACTTTGATAGTTTTGGAAATTTACGACCACCAAATGAAGTTATATCTTATTTCTATAGCGACGGTAGCAAAAACAGTATTAAATATAATTATGATAAATATCAATCTTTTAATACCTCAACTTGTGGACAGTTATGCTTACAGTTTATTTATAATAATACGTAATTGTTTCCATTTTATTCTTATTACGACCATCATGTCGTTTACTATAGCTCTTTCCGCAAATTCAGCTATACTTCAAGCAGACTTTCATCCACCCATTTACTTAGATCCTAACACTTCCTATGTCGTCGGACTTACCAACTCAGAAACTTTCAATGCAATACCAAATATTGATAAAAGTAATAATAAAGTATATTTTGGAAAAAATAATGAATTTTTAAAAATACCTACAGGAAGTTATGAAATGGATGATGTTAATAAATATTTACCGGCAGAATTCCAAAAAAGAAATATTTCATTTCACCTCTATGCAAATAACAACACATTAAAATCAACAATCAAGTCTACTACGGATATTATTTTTAAAGATGGTACAATAGGAAAGCTTTTGGGTTTTAATAATGGAATTTTATCTGTTGATGGAGTTCCAAGAACATCGGAAAATCCAGCAGAGATTATAAAAGTTAATTCTTTATGCATAGACTGCAGTATCGCAGAAGGTTCCTATCTGAACGGAAAGCCAGTACACATTATTCATCAGTTTTTCCCTAATGTTAGCCCTGGATTTAAAATAATAGAAAGTCCTCAAAATATTATTTATTTTACTGTTACAGTAAAAGTAATAGATAAAATAACAGTAAAGGTAATAGACCTAGATTTAAATCTTGTTGATTTTCGAAACGAAACTATAAGATTACATATAAAAGAAGTATAATGGTTATCCTTTATAATAGAAAAACCTTCAATTTACCCACAAAAATTAATAAAAACTATAAGAAGCCTAAACATCGTAAACCAAAGATTAGTAGAAAGAGAAACACACAAGGGATAACACCTGAAAATATAAGCTTTTTGAAATCTCTAGGTTTAAAAGTTCTAGTATAATGGATGTCCTTAATGTAACAGAAGGTCTTTTCACAGATAATTCAATTGTGCATTCCGAAGTTCATGGTTATGAACCATACCTACCTACAAAATTGGGAAATAATGATGAAATTATAATACCTGTTCATGAAGTAGACAAGTATACGCTTCCTTCCGAAAGCTTTCTTTACACAGAGGGTAAACTAACAAAAGATAATAATACTATCTCAAATACATTAAAATTGATAAACAATGGGATTGCATTCCTTTTTAAAGAAATGCGTTATCAACTAAACGGTGTTACAATAGATTCAGTTAGAGATGTTGGGTTAACTTCGACAATAAAGGGATACATGTCGTATAATAAAAATGAATGTAATAGACTTAAAAACGCAGGTTGGTTTCATATGGAATCTTCACAAGTTGTTGATGCAACGACAGGACTATTTAATGTTTGCATTCCCCTTAAATTCTTAATGGGGTTTTTTGAAGACTACAAAAAAATTATTTTAAATGCCAAACAAGAACTTATTTTAGTACGAGATAATTCAGACAAAAATGCAACAATTAATACTGCAGACGAAAATCCAAAAATTGAGCTTACAAAGCTAACTTGGAATATACCTCACATTTCAGTAGCTATTCCTCAAGAATTGGCATTATCTAAAATAATTAATAAGAATACTGAAATACTTGCTTTCCGGAGTTGGGAACTGATTGAATACCCGGAATTATTAAAAACCAATCGTCATAATTGGCCTGTCAAAACATCTACGAAAGTTAATACCCCACGTCATGTAGCAATTGCTTTTCAAAAAGACTTAAGGGATAAATCAACAACTGATATGTCTTTATTACGTCAAATTACGAAACATTAAAGTGTTTTTAAACTCTGAGAGATATCCGTACAACGATCTATTTTTAGACTTTGATAAAAATAAATTTGCATCATTATATGAAATGTTTTCACAATTTCAAAAATCTTACTATGGATTAACACCTGAGCCCATTTTTTCTCCAAAGGAATTTAATACTTATGCTCCTATCGTATATATCGATTGTTCACATCAGAAAGAAACAATTGAATCCGGACCTATTGTTATGAGAGTTGAGTTTGAATTACATGATGATCTTAAAGACAAAATATCTGCCTATTGTCTTATTATGCATGACAAAGTATTTAGCTACAATCCCTTAACCAAAAATGTTAGACAACTTTAAAGCGCATGTCTAATATTTTATATATAAAATCAATGCTCTACTATGTTTTTCTATCATTATGGGTGAGGAACTGGAACTCCGCTTATCCTACTTTTTAAAAGAATTGAAAAAATTAAAACAACAACTACAAGAATATTCTGACAAGAAATCTATGATTAAACAATTTTCGCTTATTAAATTATGAGGTTACTAATTGTCGATGTGCAAGGATTTAACATAGAAAATAAGAAGTTTATTCCCAAAGAACTGGCTGCCTATGATGGAAGCAAGACTTGCCACTATGTTTTTAAAGCACCATTTGATCTAAAATACCTGCCACCTGACTTACACAAACAAGCTGTGTGGTTAATGAAAAATCATCACTGTATTCCTTGGAATGAAGGATATACACCAATTCACAAGTTTTCTCTTATAATCAAGAATTTAACCGAGAAAGTAGATCATGTTTATGTTAAAGGGAGAGAGAAATCCGAATACATTCGAAAATATTCATTAAAACCAGTCATAGAACTTGATGAAAATCCATCGTTACAAGAAGAAGCTCATTATTTTTATCATTCTAAATCACCATGTATATGCGCACTTACTAATGTATACAATTTATATAATAATTATTTAATGATTGAATAAAACACATAAATGAAATAATGTTTTTTATTTTAAAAATTAGGTTTCAAACACTTCTTGAATAATTTCAGGTGACAAAAACTTCTTTACTTCATTCAAATGCTTCTCAAATCCCATATCCTTCATGGTTTGCAGAAAAATTCTTATATCAGAAGTATGTAAATATATGTTACAGGCTTCTGCCGTTTTTCCATATGTTCTAGCCAATTCCATGCATTCATCATATGTAGAAAATCGATCGAATCCATACTCGGCTTCATGGGCAGCATCAAATTCTAAATTACTAAAGTGTTGCGATAGATTCTCTATAGCACTTATTAGGTTATATGCTACTCGTTCACGAACATATGCTAACCACATCTTGTTGGAGAATGTTTAGACTTAAAGTAAGTTCAGATCTTTAAATACTAATTTAGGAGGTGGGAGGAATAAAAAGAAAAATATGTTTATAAATCTTTATTTTCAATACAACTTTTTACAAATTCATAACATGCAAATATTTCTACATCCTCCACAACACAATCTGAGTAAAAGTTTAATAATTCTAAAACACAGCAAACATTTATACTATTTTCCATAGGTGAAATAACATCATACACATTTTTTAACAAATCACCATTTTTCATAGAGATTCCACTAACTAAAATATTGTAATATTTGGAAAATTCCTGGTTTTTTAAGATATCAAAACGATATTTGATTAAATTTGTCAAGTTCACTAATTCGTTTATGGTATCACCAGCTAGGAATATTTCGTTACCGCCATCTTGTGTAATCTTAATTATTCTTGCATCCCCAATAAACACAAAGTGAATCTCATAACCATTTCCCCTCATGGGTTGCCACCCGGTGTTGTTGGAATAAATAAAGCTCAACATAATTCCTTGATTATTTAGGAAGGAAATTCATTGATCTTCATTAAAAGTCACATTTTGATTATATTTGTATCCACAGAGTTTAACAACAGGAATATATTTTCTCTCTAAGGAAAATCCAATGCTGACCCACTTGGATTTGGATTTGTTTATGTAGTAGATGGTTTCATTGATGATAGCTGCATTGCGCTTCTTATTAAACTCTTGTTGGTTATAGTTTGTTGGTTGATACATTTTCCGATGCTTGCTTGAAATAATGAGAGTAGAACTGTGGGTGACTGCTTAAATAAGCAAGCGTGGTAGTGGGGATAGCAAGCGTGGTGGGGGGATTTAAACACTAATCTTATAGATCTAAATATCATTTAGCGACTAACCATGAATGAGTGTAAGATACAACTTTTTATCGACATTCAAGGATATAACTGATCCTTTGGATACATTCCAAAAGAATTAGCGATTTATGATGGGATTCGTTGCTCAAATTATCTGTTTAAATCGCCATTTCAAAAAAATATGTTATCGGCTGCTGATACGAAAATGGTTAAATGGGCTGAAGAGTATCATGGATTGGTATGGAATTTTGGAAATATAGAACTTAATGAAATTGATGATATTTTAAAGCATGTGTTAGAAGTTTATCAATCGCCCAAAATTTACGTGAAAGGGAATGAAAAAATAAACTTCTTAAAAAAGTTTTTGGATGAAGATTTCATTTACGCTAGTCCCATTGGTCAAGAACCAAAATTAAGTAGATTTAAGAAAATTCCAGAATGTTATTTTCACAAAAATGTGAATCCATGGCATTGTGCATTAGCAAACGTAAAATTGTTATATAATTATAGGCATTGTTATGAATAAAAACTTTTTTTTATTATTGAATTTTATTTATAATACAAATACAAATACATATTAAACAATATTGAACATATAAACAATAATAAGAATATACTTATTAATACTACACACACATTTGAATTACATTGCTCTACATGAGATTTTCTATATAATTCATTCCATTTGTCTATTAACGCATGAGCTTTATTAGAGTAATATAACCGTAACTTATACTGTACAACGGTAGAATTATTTATAATATTATCATCTATTTTGTAGGTAAATAAACCATTATTTAAATACATCATTTTCCATGTTGATGGCCAACTATCATTATTTACATTATTAACCGATAGACAAATAAATGCATCTCGAACATTAGGATCAACTTGTATGAACAAAGTATTGTTAACGAATGCTGATAGAAATAGAACTCCTACTGGTAGCAGAGCCATTTTCAAAACAAAATATTTTTCCAGGGATCTTATGTTTTATATTCGTCATGAACTAAATCTTTTAGAATATCAATTACATTATTAACCATCTCATCATCAGTCTTGGATTTCTCTTCCAAAATGCTTATATGTTTGTGTCCCCAAGCTAAAGTTCTAAAAGAATCTGGAATTATATAGCGTTTGTCATCTTTTTGAGACAAAGCAACCTTATTTTTTAATTGTGTAAACATATCATGTAAAATTGAATGAAAAATATTCATTTTTCGAAATTTGGTTTCAGAATTTTCAACAACGTCTTTATAATCTTGTTTAGTACTGGAATTTTCTATAACATATTTTTTTACTCCTTTCGCCTTTTTTTCAGATTTATTCTTTAAATTAACACAGTAAGCTTTAGCTCCCGTCCCATAAAAACTTGAAATTGGTTTGCCCGCAAATTCATCTTTCATTCGTCCTAATACTGATTTGTTTATAGTTAAATTATGTATATTGTTTTCACTATAATTCGAAGTATCAAATTTCTCTAAATTGTCTTGCATATCTTCATAAAAATTTTCCGTTTTTACGTTTAAAATTAAACTATCTGTATCCGTGTATAACAAAATTGCTTCGTCTCCATACTTGCTTTTAATATAATCATAATAAAAATCATATAAAACGGTTTTTGATAATTCAAAGACTGTGAAGCCAAGATAAACCGGTTTGTTGTAAGTTATTTTTACTCGTTCCATTTGTATTGCGGCAAAGTTTTCATTAAAAACTAATCGGTCTTTAAAATTGGGTTTAGCAATCAATGTCTGCGCTCCTTGCTTTTTACCAACGTTCTCCCAGTGTGTGATTAATCTTATGTCAACTCATTTATCAATATTCTCCAAAGATTTACCGTAAATGGCATTATTAAATAATATATAAGTATCCTTTTCCAACTTATTTTTAGATTTGTTCCTCATTTCGGTATTTAAATCGATGTATGGTTTAAGAAATGCAGCTTGTTTAAATTTAATAACTCTATGAATTTTAGTTAATTTTAATCCGTCTTTAAGCACCTGTTTCAGATTACGATAACGAATAACATATTTTTCTTTATGGTTTAAATTACATATTAATTTCTTTTGTTTTGAACCTGGTGCGCAAGTATTTTCAGCCAAAAAGGGTAGTTCATTGTGTTCTTGATGTAAACGTTGAGGATACTTTAAATCTACTTCCAAAACATACCCGTATTCAGCATCATCAGATATAGACATCACATCAAGCTTTTCGGTTTCTTCATCATTCAACCAAGAAAAATCACTTACGGGGAGACATTGCCTCATACTATGTCCATACAAGTTAGTGGCATCCAAATACATTATAAATGAATTTGGTTTGCTTGGATCATAATTTTCCAAGAATGGATTATTAGTTTCAGCTTTTCGAACGCTGCAATGACAGACACCACCTCTTATATTATTTTTAAAAAAATGTATCATATCTATATCTGTTAATAATTCTAATTTAACATCAGTCATTGTTAACATTGAATCCCAACTTAAACCTGGTAAAGCATAATACTGTGCAGGATCTAGCTTAAAATTATTCAGAGAAACATTTCGAAAATCTTCAAAAAAATCTGTTGATATGAGAACATCTGAAAATAAATAAATTTTGGTATAATCCATAAGATTTTGACACTTAAACAAGTAGAGTGTTTGTGTGCGCATCAGATCTATCCAATCCATGGATATATATCCATTTTACATGGTTATATATGGATATACTGCATTCAATTCCAGGAAATGCCATCAAATCCATACACCAATTCCCCCCACTCTTCACCCCACAAAATCCCCCCACTCTTCACCCTACCAAATCCCCCCACTCTTCACACTACCAAAATCCCCCCACTCTTCACCCTACCAAATCCCCCCTCTCCGCTCTCCTCTCCCCTCTCCTCTCCCCGCTCCAAAAACAAAAAAACAAAAACAAAAACCATTCCACAACACGCACTCTTCACACTACCAAATCCTACCACTCTTATATCAAATCCATTCCTCCTACCCCCCACACCACTTTAATTCTCAATATTTACAGCATTTAACACAATTCACAACGATGTCTGTAGCAGTCCCTATTGATTATTCATGGGACGCAGAACATTGCGAAAGCTATAATCCACAAGAGTACATAGAAAACAATTTAATAATAACAAATCCACCTTCAAATCTATCTAAGAGTGCTAAAAAAAAGTTCGAACTCAACAGAGAAAGGAATTTCAAGAATTGGAAGCAAAAAAGGAAAAGACTGCAAAAAAACTATGTCTTGTCCAACAGCAAATGTAATGTTTAGTCATGTAAGCGGAAAGAAAACCTTGATAGATTTTACTACAGAAGAACTAGAAATGTTACCTTTGGAATATCTAATTAATTATGCAGATCCTTTGGAACTCTTGGATGTATGGGGAAAATTACCAATGTCTTATAAATCAAGTTTTGATCTTCAAATTAAATTGCCATGTTTTTTTCATTATAATCGTCCTGACTGGAGCACACAATTCGATGGTCCTCCTGTATCCCAGAAATCATGTTTCGTGTGCTATAGAAACATAAAGTAGACTAATGTAGATAAACTCACTGTTATTTTTGTTCAAAAGTAAACCTGTATTTTAATATATGTTTTATAAATGTCAAACAAATAATTAGAAGTATTATTCATTAATCCATGGATTTACAGCATCCCACCACTCTTCACCCACCAAATCCCCCCACTCAAAATCGTTAAACATCATTACGCAAAGCTTCACTCATTTCATCGTATTACAGCGCGTTACTTAAAAGGGTAAGTGCGGTTAAAACGCAAGTGTTGTACTAATTCGAACAATACACAGGTCAATACAGACCCCATATGTAGAGCGGTAGAAAGGACAACAAATTTTTTATTTGTGGCTTCACTATTGGAGTTATATTCTTAAAAGTGGGTGGGTTGGAATGTACACACCAAAGTATATCTCCTAACACTCCGTGCGCATGTCTAGCAAGCTCGGTGTGCGCGTGGTACGCATTTTGGTCTACTGCGCATATAAAAAAAAATGGCGGCTCAAAAAAAAAAAAAAATGGCGGATTAAAAAAAAAAAAAAAATGGCGGCTCAAAAAAAAAAAATAAAAAAAAATGGCGGCTCAAAAAAAAAAAAAACCTTTTTTATATTTTTCGTTTTTTTACAACTGCGCAATAGAGATGCGCATGGGCATGCCCCGCCTAGACGGATTCTCTTTATATTCTCTCTTCGCTTCTCGTTCTGCAGTCGCATCTTCAGCTCGACAGTTGTGTCTTCTCCTTGTTACCTATATATCCTCAGCGGTTAGTTAGCGTTGATATTATATTAATTGTTTAGTTTGCAAAAACAGTATTGTACAAAGTGTTGTGAGACCGGTGAAAATATCCCAAGAACTGTTGAATAAGTATCAGTCTTTTCTGCTTTTTTGTTCAGTTCTCAAGATGTATCAGTGCAGTGAATGCAACAAGAGTTTTATTCATCAATCGAACGTGTATAGACATAAAAAAGAATCGTGTGCCATGAGGCCATCTTGTTCTCGCAAAAAAAGAAAGGCTAATACCCAGGTATGTGATGTATCCATGAAAAAAGCTAAAATAGAAGACAGACCTCCAATACCTAAACTTACTTTATCACGATGTAAAGATTGTGACACTTGGTACGTGAAAAATAAACTTGCTGCACATTTACGGTCAAACCTACATAAAAGTGCACTTAAAAGTGACGATAATGTAAAAATTTTAACTTCCGCGTTTAAAAACAGGATTGTGTCTTACATGCTGCTTCCATCGAAAAAGTACGTGGACATTGAAGAGTTTTTTGATGAAGTACAACAAAAGTTTGTAAGTTTACTTTCCGAACAGTTAGTTAAGCATAAAAGTGTTAAGATTAATGTAGAACTATTTGGACAATATCTCTTACAAACAAAAGAGGCAATCGAAACTAAATCGTTTAACACAAAAAATAAGGTCATAACTTCAACAACAACAGATTTATCTGATATTTACAAACAATTTTTGTCTGAAATTAAAGAAAAGGTGTCAATATTCACAGAAAATGGATCAGGTTGGGCATTGGAAAAAATATTACATTTGGAGCTTAATATAAATAAATTTAATCCAATTTAGAGCTTCAGGGGCTTCAGCTTGGGGGCACAAACATATAAGTATTTTGGAAGAGAAATCCAAGACTGATGATGATCAAGTTAATAATGTAATTGATATTCTAAAAGATTTAGTTCGTGACGAATATAAAACATAAGAACCCTGGAAAAATATTTTATTTTGAAAATGGCTCTGCTACCAGTAGGAGTTCTATTTCTATCAGCATTCGTTAACAATACTTTGTTCATACAAGTTGATCATAATGTTCGAGAAGCATTTATTTGTCTATCTGTTAATAATGTAAATAATGATAGTTGGCCTTCAACATGGAAAAGAATGAATATAAATAATGGTTTATTTACCCACAAAATAGATGATAATATTATAAATGATTCTACCATTGTACAGTATAAGTTAAGATTATATTATTTCAATAAAACTTCAATAGTGACACAGGAATGGAATCGGTTGTATAGAAAATCTTGTATAGAAGAAGAATGTAATTCAAATGTGTGTCTAGTATTATTAAGTATATTGTTAGTAGTGTTTTTATGTTCAATAGGATATATATTATTCAAAGTATAGTTGTATTATAAATAAAATTCAATAATAATAAAAACATATATATAATAATGGTTTTTATTCATAACAATACCTATAATTATATAACAATTTTACGTTTGCTAATGCACAATGCCATGGATTCACATTTTTGTGAAAATAACATTCTGGAATTTTCTTAAATTTACTTAATTTTGGTTCTTGGGCAATGGGAATAGCGTATATGAAATCTTCATCCAAAAACTTTTTTAAGAAGTTGATTTTTGCATTCCCTTTCACGTAAATTTTGGGCGATTGGTAAACTTCTAACACATGCTTTAAAATATTATCAATTTCATTAAGTTCTATATTTCCAAATTCCCATTTTAGTCCATGATACTCTTCGCCCCATTTAACCATTTTGAGATCGAGAGCAGATAACATATTTTTTTGAAATGGTGATTTAAACAGATAATTTGAGCAACGAATACCATCATAAATCGCTAATTCTTTTGGAATGTATCCAAAGGAACTGTTGTATCCTTGAATGTCGATAAAAAGTTCTGTCTTACACTCATTCATGGTTAGTCGCTAAATGATGTTTAAATCTATAAGATTAGTGTTTAGATCCCCACACCACTCTTACTACTCCCCACTACCACGCTTATTATCCCCACTACCACGCTTGCTTATTTAAGCACTCACCCACAGTTCTACAACCATTATTTCAAGCAAGCATCTGAAAATGTATCAACCAACAAGCCAACAAGAGTTTAGTAAGAAGCGCAATGCAGCTCTCATCAATGAAACCATCTACTACATAAACAAATCCAAATCCAAATGGGTCAGCATTGGATTTTCCTTAGAGAGAAAATATATTCCTGTTGTTAAAATCTGTGGCTACAAATATAATCAAAATGTGATTTTTAATGAAGATCAATGGATTTCCTTCCTTAATAATCAAGGAATTATGTTAAGTTTCATTTATTCCAACAGCACCGGGTGGCAACCCATGAAGGGAAATGGTTATGAGATTCACTTTGTGTTTATTGGTGATGTAAGAATAATTAAGATTACACAAGATGGAGGTAATGAAGTATTCCTTGCTGGTGATACCATAAATGAATTAGTGAACTTGGCAAATTTAATCAAATATCGTGTTGATATCTTAAAAAACCAGGAATTTTCCAAATATTACAATATTTTAGTTAGTGGAATCTCTATGAAAAATGGCGATTTGTTAAAAAATGTATATGATGTTATTTCACCTATGGAAAATAGTTTAAATGTTTGCTGTGTTTTAGAATTATTAAACTTTTACTCAGATTGTGTTCTGGAGGATGTAAACATTCGTATGTAATGAATTTGTAAAAAGTTGTATTGAAAATAAAAATGTATAGGTATATTTTTCTTTTTATTCCGCCCACCTCCTAAATTAATTTTTAAAGCTCTGAACTTACTTTAAGTGTCACATACTCATACAAGATGTGGTTAGCATACATCTCAACGAGTAGCATATAACCTAACAAGCGCTATAGATAATCTATCACAACACTTTAGTAACTTAAAATTTGATGCTGTCCATGAAGCCGAGTATGGATTCGAAAGATTTTATACATATGATATGGAAAGAAAGTATGAAAAAGCTGCAGAAGCCTGTAACATATATTTTCATACTTCTGATCTCTCTCTTATGTTAACCGGGTGGCAACCCATGAAGGGAAATGGTTATGAGAATCACTTTGTGTTTATTGGTGTTGCAAGAATAATTAAGATTACACAAGATGTTGGTAATGAAGTATTCCTAGCTGGTGATACTATAAATGAATTAGTGAACTTGTCAAATTTAATCAAATATCGTTTTGATATCTTAAAAACCAGGAATTTTCCAAATATTTCAATATTTTAGTTAGTGGAATCTCTATGAAAAAATGGTGATTTGTTAAAAAATGTATATGATGTTATTTCACCTATGGAAAATAGTTTAAATGTTTGTAATGTTTTAGAATTATTAAACGTTTATTCTGATTGCGTTGTGGAGGATGTAGAAACGTTCGCATGTAGCGAATTTGTAAAGACTTGTATTGAAAAATAAAATTTTAAAATATATTTTTCCTTTTTATTCCTCCCACCTCCTATTCCTCCCACCTCCTATCCTAAATTATTATTTAAAGCTCTGAACTTATTTTAAGTCTCACATACTCATACAAGATGTGGTTAGCATATACATCTCAACGAGTAGCATATAACCTAACAAGCGCTATAGAGAATCTATCACATGACTTTAGTAACTTAAAATTTGATGCTGCCCATGAAGCCGAGTATGGATTCGAACGATTTTATACATATGATGAATGCATGGATATGGAAAGAAAGTATGAAAAAGCTGCAGAAGCCTGTAACATATATTTACATACTTTTGATATAAGAACTTTTCTGCAAACCATAAAGGAAATGGGATTTGAGGAGCATTTGGGTGAAGTAAAACAGTTTATTCCACAAGACATCATTGAAGAAATATTTGAAACCTAATTTATATCAAATAAAAAACTATTTCATTTATGTGTTTTATTCAATCATTAAATAATTATTATATAAATTGTATACATTAGTAAGTGCACATATACATGGTGATTTAGAATGATAAAAACAATGAGCTTCTCCTTCTTGTAACGATTGATTTTCATCAAGTTCCATGACTGGTTTTAATGAATATTTTCGAATGTATTCGGATTTCTCTCTCCTTTTTACTACCTCTCCTATGCCACCTCTCTCTTATGCTACCTCTCTCTTATGCCACCTCTCCCTACCACTCCTCTCTCTTATGCTACCTCTCTCTCGCTTTTACTAGCTCTCTCCTCTCTCTTATGATACATACCACCTCTCTCTCTCTTATGTTAATTTCTCGCTCTCTCCCTATGCTACTTCTTGCATACAAGCTGCCGTTTTACCATTTGTTTCAAACATTACATAGTTCTAACGTATAAAAAAGAATGTACAAGAAGGTATAAAATGTCTATTTTTTCTGAATTTGGTTTCAGATTTTTCCAATTTATCTTTATAATATTGTTTATTACCTATACCAAATTTAAATTAGATTTATCAGCCACATCGCCAGCTAAAAGCTTGGTTTTTCTCTTCCGAGCCAGAAAACGATTTCTTCCATGCCTAATTACACACTCTTTATGTTTCCCAACTAATACCTCCAAATGAGAGCCATTCGACTTATCATTAACTCAGTCCTCCCAAGAAAACTCTCTTATTTATTTTCTATCGATACTTGCACGGATTTTGCTTTGAAGACCTCACCGCTATAATTATCATCCTTAATTGTTTATAATAGAACAACAAAAGGCGTGTTACGTATGCAAGGAACTCCAGATTATGGATCAAAATTGTCTGCAGACGTTTTTCCCTGCCCCATCCCAATCTTCAATCCTTTAAATCCAGTGTCAATAGATCACATTTTCCTTCTCTCTTCAGACTCCCACGACACATTAGTACTTAGGCTTGAAGTTTTCGTGGACTGTCTCAGATAAAAAAGCCAAGTGTTTCACCTTTATTTGTGAAAAGACAATATTTTGATGTGGAATAAATAATGCATTTTTGAGCTTTTTCTAAGACCGATATCTTTCAAAAATCTTGCTCTTGATGGTAGTTTTCGACTGAACAAACTCCTGGCAACGCATAACTGGTCAACTAGAGCACCTTACTTTAAACCAATACTAAATCTAAACTTTCCTAGTGAATCTGAACGTTTATGTCGACAACACCAAAAAAGTATTAATCCAGTACACTTTGACGCTAAGAAATGAAACATCCTTTGAAGCTATTTTTAATAAATTTGATCTTAGATCGGTACACTTAATTGTAGCAGCTCGAAAAGGCGGATTAAAACTTTGTTCTTTAACTTGATGCATTCCAGAATAATATAATGACAACTTGTGTTACTATCTTTATTTAACCCATCAGTGTACATCTTACCTAGTAAAAACATTATTGCATTCACAACTAAAACTATTAATAAAACTCAATTCCAAGTTGCTCCAGTTCTCTTAAAATACTCATAATTTCAGGTGTATTAATGCCATCCGTATTATTCTCTTCCAAACATCGAAATTGGTCTATCATGTCATTGACATCTGTGTACTCTAGGATAGGACTCTCCGTCTAACTTCCTGAAGCCCTCCTCCCCATTTTTCTACTTCGTAGTTCCCATCGCTAGTGTCTTCGATTAATTTTCTCCTTTGGATTTCGTTTTGAAATTTTAAAAATTTTAAATATTTCGTATTTTTCTTTTTAGCCACTATATTATTCAATTCTTTATAAGTGCTTCGGGGAGGAAATAGCTTTTTAATAATATTTACATACTTCCAACCAGACGATGAACTAATGCGTTCACACCGTTTAAAGTTTCTTTTGTGGGCATTTGTTAGAACTAAAATGTTTCTATATTGTAAGAGGTCGTTATCGGTGTACTCTACAGGGTGTTCCTCAGTCAGGAGATTTAGGAGGCCATCTGTTAACTTAAACTCTTTCTCACTAATAATTAGAGTATTTCCTTTAAAAACAGCTGGCACATTTCCAAGAAACCAACTGGAGCACACCTCCCGAAAACCAAACACGTTTTTATTTGACATTTCCATCAACTTTAAAGTTATTTTGCTGATAGCCATCTTATCTCTTTGACATCTAACTTGATAATGAAGCTTTCTTAGTGATATTAGGATATTTATTAACACGTAATGGCGTCGTAAAATAGACGTAACATAGACGTAACATAGACGTAACATAGACGTAACATAGGCGTAACATAGACGTAACATAAACGTAAAATGGTATATGGCCTGTTTTTACCTGGTTTTCAGCTGGTTTTAGCTGTTTTAGCTGGTTTTTAGCTGTTTTTAGCAGTTTTAGGAAGAGTCTTTTCTATCCGTTAAAAAATAGAATATTTCATAACGAGGGAAAAAACACAATTTACACTCGTGTGGCATCATCCCGAGCCGAAGGTGAGGGATGATCGAACGCCACACTCGTGTGTCATCATCCCGAGCCGAAGGCGAGGGATGATCGAACGTCACACTCGTGTGACATCATCCCGAGCCGAAGGCGAGGGGTGATCGAACGCCACACTCGTGTAAATTGTGTTTTCTCCCTCGTTAAGAAATATTCTATTTTTTTAACTGATAGAAAAGACTCTTCCTAAAACAGCTAAAAACAGGTAAAAACCAGCTAAAACAGCTAAAACCAGCTGAAAACTAGGTAAAAACAGGCCATATACCATTTTACGTTTATGTTACGTCTATGTTACGCCTATGTTACGTCTATGTTACGTCTATGTTACGTCTATGTTACGTCTATGTTACGTCTATGTTACGTCTATTTTACGACGCCATTACGTGTTAATAAATATCCTAATATCACTAAGAAAGCTTCATTATCAAGTTAGATGTCAAAGAGATAAGATGGCTATCAGCAAAATAACTTTAAAGTTGATGGAAATGTCAAATAAAAACGTGTTTGGTTTTCGGGAGGTGTGCTCCAGTTGGTTTCTTGGAAATGTGCCAGCTGTTTTTAAAGGAAATACTCTAATTATTAGTGAGAAAGAGTTTAAGTTAACAGATGGCCTCCTAAATCTCCTGACTGAGGAACACCCTGTAGAGTACACCGATAACGACCTCTTACAATATAGAAACATTTTAGTTCTAACAAATGCCCACAAAAGAAACTTTAAACGGTGTGAACGCATTAGTTCATCGTCTGGTTGGAAGTATGTAAATATTATTAAAAAGCTATTTCCTCCCCGAAGCACTTATAAAGAATTGAATAATATAGTGGCTAAAAAGAAAAATACGAAATATTTAAAATTTTTAAAATTTCAAAACGAAATCCAAAGGAGAAAATTAATCGAAGACACTAGCGATGGGAACTACGAAGTAGAAAAATGGGGAGGAGGGCTTCAGGAAGTTAGACGGAGAGTCCTATCCTAGAGTACACAGATGTCAATGACATGATAGACCAATTTCGATGTTTGGAAGAGAATAATACGGATGGCATTAATACACCTGAAATTATGAGTATTTTAAGAGAACTGGAGCAACTTGGAATTGAGTTTTATTAATAGTTTTAGTTGTGAATGCAATAATGTTTTTACTAGGTAAGATGTACACTGATGGGTTAAATAAAGATAGTAACACAAGTTGTCATTATATTATTCTGGAATGCATCAAGTTAAAGAACAAAGTTTTAATCCGCCTTTTCGAGCTGCTACAATTAAGTGTACCGATCTAAGATCAAATTTATTAAAAATAGCTTCAAAGGATGTTTCATTTCTTAGCGTCAAAGTGTACTGGATTAATACTTTTTTGGTGTTGTCGACATAAACGTTCAGATTCACTAGGAAAGTTTAGATTTAGTATTGGTTTAAAGTAAGGTGCTCTAGTTGACCAGTTATGCGTTGCCAGGAGTTTGTTCAGTCGAAAACTACCATCAAGAGCAAGATTTTTGAAAGATATCGGTCTTAGAAAAAGCTCAAAAATGCATTATTTATTCCACATCAAAATATTGTCTTTTCACAAATAAAGGTGAAACACTTGGCTTTTTTATCTGAGACAGTCCACGAAAACTTCAAGCCTAAGTACTAATGTGTCGTGGGAGTCTGAAGAGAGAAGGAAAATGTGATCTATTGACACTGGATTTAAAGGATTGAAGATTGGGATGGGGCAGGGAAAAACGTCTGCAGACAATTTTGATCCATAATCTGGAGTTCCTTGCATACGTAACACGCCTTTTGTTGTTCTATTATAAACAATTAAGGATGATAATTATAGCGGTGAGGTCTTCAAAGCAAAATCCGTGCAAGTATCGATAGAAAATAAATAAGAGAGTTTTCTTGGGAGGACTGAGTTAATGATAAGTCGAATGGCTCTCATTTGGAGGTATTAGTTGGGAAACATAAAGAGTGTGTAATTAGGCATGGAAGAAATCGTTTTCTGGCTCGGAAGAGAAAAACCAAGCTTTTAGCTGGCGATGTGGCTGATAAATCTAATTTAAATTTGGTATAGGTAATAAACAATATTATAAAGATAAATTGGAAAAATCTGAAACCAAATTCAGAAAAAATAGACATTTTATACCTTCTTGTACATTCTTTTTTATACGTTAGAACTATGTAATGTTTGAAACAAATGGTAAAACGGCAGCTTGTATGCAAGAAGTAGCATAGGGAGAGAGCGAGAAATTAACATAAGAGAGAGAGAGGTGGTATGTATCATAAGAGAGAGGAGAGAGCTAGTAAAAGCGAGAGAGAGGTAGCATAAGAGAGAGGAGTGGTAGGGAGAGGTGGCATAAGAGAGAGGTAGCATAAGAGAGAGGTGGCATAGGAGAGGTAGTAAAAAGGAGAGAGAAATCCGAATACATTCGAAAATATTCATTAAAACCAGTCATGGAACTTGATGAAAATCAATCGTTACAAGAAGGAGAAGCTCATTGTTTTTATCATTCTAAATCACCATGTATATGTGCACTTACTAATGTATACAATTTATATAATAATTATTTAATGATTGAATAAAACACATAAATGAAATAAAGTTTTTTATTTGATATAAATTAGGTTTCAAATATTTCTTCAATGATGTCTTGTGGAATAAACTGTTTTACTTCACCCAAATGCTCCTCAAATCCCATTTCCTTTATGGTTTGCAGAAAAGTTCTTATATCAAAAGTATGTAAATATATGTTACAGGCTTCTGCAGCTTTTTCATACTTTCTTTCCATATCCATGCATTCATCATATGTATAAAATCGTTCGAATCCATACTCGGCTTCATGGGCAGCATCAAATTTTAAGTTACTAAAGTCATGTGATAGATTCTCTATAGCGCTTGTTAGGTTATATGCTACTCGTTGAGATGTATATGCTAACCACATCTTGTATGAGTATGTGAGACTTAAAATAAGTTCAGAGCTTTAAATAATAATTTAGGATAGGAGGTGGGAGGAATAGGAGGTGGGAGGAATAAAAAGGAAAAATATATTTTAAAATTTTATTTTTCAATACAAGTCTTTACAAATTCGCTACATGCGAACGTTTCTACATCCTCCACAACGCAATCAGAATAAACGTTTAATAATTCTAAAACATTACAAACATTTAAACTATTTTCCATAGGTGAAATAACATCATATACATTTTTTAACAAATCACCATTTTTTCATAGAGATTCCACTAACTAAAATATTGAAATATTTGGAAAATTCCTGGTTTTTAAGATATCAAAACGATATTTGATTAAATTTGACAAGTTCACTAATTCATTTATAGTATCACCAGCTAGGAATACTTCATTACCAACATCTTGTGTAATCTTAATTATTCTTGCAACACCAATAAACACAAAGTGATTCTCATAACCATTTCCCTTCATGGGTTGCCACCCGGTTAACATAAGAGAGAGATCAGAAGTATGAAAATATATGTTACAGGCTTCTGCAGCTTTTTCATACTTTCTTTCCATATCATATGTATAAAATCTTTCGAATCCATACTCGGCTTCATGGACAGCATCAAATTTTAAGTTACTAAAGTGTTGTGATAGATTATCTATAGCGCTTGTTAGGTTATATGCTACTCGTTGAGATGTATGCTAACCACATCTTGTATGAGTATGTGACACTTAAAGTAAGTTCAGAGCTTTAAAAATTAATTTAGGAGGTGGGCGGAATAAAAAGAAAAATATACCTATACATTTTTATTTTCAATACAACTTTTTACAAATTCATTACATACGAATGTTTACATCCTCCAGAACACAATCTGAGTAAAAGTTTAATAATTCTAAAACACAGCAAACATTTAAACTATTTTCCATAGGTGAAATAACATCATATACATTTTTTAACAAATCGCCATTTTTCATAGAGATTCCACTAACTAAAATATTGTAATATTTGGAAAATTCCTGGTTTTTTAAGATATCAACACGATATTTGATTAAATTTGCCAAGTTCACTAATTCATTTATGGTATCACCAGCAAGGAATACTTCATTACCTCCATCTTGTGTAATCTTAATTATTCTTGCATCACCAATAAACACAAAGTGAATCTCATAACCATTTCCCTTCATGGGTTGCCACCCGGTGCTGTTGGAATAAATGAAACTTAACATAATTCCTTGATTATTAAGGAAGGAAATCCATTGATCTTCATTAAAAATCACATTTTGATTATATTTGTAGCCACAGATTTTAACAACAGGAATATATTTTCTCTCTAAGGAAAATCCAATGCTGACCCATTTGGATTTGGATTTGTTTATGTAGTAGATGGTTTCATTGATGAGAGCTGCATTGCGCTTCTTACTAAACTCTTGTTGGCTTGTTGGTTGATACATTTTCAGATGCTTGCTTGAAATAATGGTTGTAGAACTGTGGGTGAGTGCTTAAATAAGCAAGCGTGGTAGTGGGGATAATAAGCGTGGTAGTGGGGAGTAGTAAGAGTGGTGTGGGGATCTAAACACTAATCTTATAGATTTAAACATCATTTAGCGACTAACCATGAATGAGTGTAAGACAGAACTTTTTATCGACATTCAAGGATACAACAGTTCCTTTGGATACATTCCAAAAGAATTAGCGATTTATGATGGTATTCGTTGCTCAAATTATCTGTTTAAATCACCATTTCAAAAAAATATGTTATCTGCTCTCGATCTCAAAATGGTTAAATGGGGCGAAGAGTATCATGGACTAAAATGGGAATTTGGAAATATAGAACTTAATGAAATTGATAATATTTTAAAGCATGTGTTAGAAGTTTACCAATCGCCCAAAATTTACGTGAAAGGGAATGAAAAAATCAACTTCTTAAAAAAGTTTTTGGATGAAGATTTCATATACGCTATTCCCATTGCCCAAGAACCAAAATTAAGTAAATTTAAGAAAATTCCAGAATGTTATTTTCACAAAAATGTGAATCCATGGCATTGTGCATTAGCAAACGTAAAATTGTTATATAATTATAGGTATTGTTATGAATAAAAACCATTATTATATATATGTTTTTATTATTATTGAATTTTATTTATAATACAAATATACTTTGAATAATATATATCCTATTGAACATAAAAACACTACTAACAATATACTTAATAATACTAGACACACATTTGAATTACATTCTTCTTCTATACAAGATTTTCTATACAACTGATTCCATTCCTGTGTCACTATTGAAGTTTTATTGAAATAATATAATCTTAACTTTTACTGTACAATGGTAGAATCATTTATAATATTATCATCTATTTTGTGGGTAAATAAACCATTATTTATATTCATTCTTTTCCATGTTGAAGGCCAACTATCATTATTTACATTATTAACAGATAGACAAATAAATGCTTCTCGAACATTATGATCAACTTGTATGAACAAAGTATTGTTAACGAATGCTGATAGAAATAGAACTCCTACTGGTAGCAGAGCCATTTTCAAAATAAAATATTTTTCCAGGGTTCTTATGTTTTATATTCGTCACGAACTAAATCTTTTAGAATATCAATTACATTATTAACTTGATCATCATCAGTCTTGGATTTCTCTTCCAAAATACTTATATGTTTGTGCCCCCAAGCTGAAGCCCCTGAAGCTCTAAATTGGATTAAATTTATTTATATTAAGCTCCAAATGTAATATTTTTTCCAATGCCCAACCTGATCCATTTTCTGTGAATATTGACACCTTTTCTTTAATTTCAGACAAAAATTGTTTGTAAATATCAGATAAATCTGTTGTTGAAGTTATGACCTTATTTTTTGTGTTAAACGATTTAGTTTCGATTGCCTCTTTTGTTTGTAAGAGATATTGTCCAAATAGTTCTACATTAATCTTAACACTTTTATGCTTAACTAACTGTTCGGAAAGTAAACTTACAAACTTTTGTTGTACTTCATCAAAAAACTCTTCAATGTCCACGTACTTTTTCGATGGAAGCAGCATGTAAGACACAATCCTGTTTTTAAACGCGGAAGTTAAAATTTTTACATTATCGTCACTTTTAAGTGCACTTTTATGTAGGTTTGACCGTAAATGTGCAGCAAGTTTATTTTTCACGTACCAAGTGTCACAATCTTTACATCGTGATAAAGTAAGTTTAGGTATTGGAGGTCTGTCTTCTATTTTAGCTTTTTTCATGGATACATCACATACCTGGGTATTAGCCTTTCTTTTTTTGCGAGAACAAGATGGCCTCATGGCACACGATTCTTCTTTATGTCTATACACGTTCGATTGATGAATAAAACTCTTGTTGCATTCACTGCACTGATACATCTTGAGAACTGAACAAAAAAGCAGAAAAGACTGATACTTATTCAACAGTTCTTGGGATATTTTCACCGGTCTCACAACACTTTGTACAATACTGTTTTTGCAAACTAAACAATTAATATAATATCAACGCTAACTAACCGCTGAGGATATATAGGTAACAAGGAGAAGACACAACTGTCGAGCTGAAGATGCGACTGCAGAACGAGAAGCGAAGAGAGAATATAAAGAGAATCCGTCTAGGCGGGGCATGCCCATGCGCATCTCCATTGCGCAGTTGTAAAAAAACGAAAAATATAGAAAACGTTTTTTTTTTTTTGAGCCGCCATTTTTTTTTTTGAGCCGCCATTTTTTTTTTTGAGCCGCCTTTTTTTTTTTTTTTTTTATCCGCCATTTTTTTTTTTTGAGCCGCCATTTTTTTTTATATGCGCAGTAGACCAAAATGCGTACCACGCGCACACCGAGCTTGCTAGACATGCGCACGGAGTGTTAGGAGATATACTTTGGTGTGTACATTCCAACCCACCCACTTTTAAGAATATAACTCCAATAGTGAAGCCACAAATAAAAAATTTGTTGTCCTTTCTACCGCTCTACATATGGGGTCTGTATTGACCTGTGTATTGTTCGAATTAGTACAACACTTGCGTTTTAACCGCACTTACCCTTTTAAGTAACGCGCTGTAATACGATGAAATGAGTGAAGCTTTGCGTAATGATGTTTAACGATTTTGAGTGGGGGGATTTGGTGGGTGAAGAGTGGTGGGATGCTGTAAATCCATGGATTAATGAATAATACTTCTAATTATTTGTTTGACATTTATAAAACATATATTAAAATACAGGTTTACTTTTGAACAAAAATAACAGTGAGTTTATCTACATTAGTCTACTTTATGTTTCTATAGCACACGAAACATGATTTCTGGGATACAGGAGGACCATCGAATTGTGTGCTCCAGTCAGGACGATTATAATGAAAAAAACATGGCAATTTAATTTGAAGATCAAAACTTGATTTATAAGACATTGGTAATTTTCCCCATACATCCAAGAGTTCCAAAGGATCTGCATAATTAATTAGATATTCCAAAGGTAACATTTCTAGTTCTTCTGTAGTAAAATCTATCAAGGTTTTCTTTCCGCTTACATGACTAAACATTACATTTGCTGTTGGACAAGACATAGTTTTTTTGCAGTCTTTTCCTTTTTTGCTTCCAATTCTTGAAATTCCTTTCTCTGTTGAGTTCGAACTTTTTTTTAGCACTCTTAGATAGATTTGAAGGTGGATTTGTTATTATTAAATTGTTTTCTATGTACTCTTGTGGATTATAGCTTTCGCAATGTTCTGCGTCCCATGAATAATCAATAGGGACTGCTACAGACATCGTTGTGAATTGTGTTAAATGCTGTAAATATTGAGAATTAAAGTGGTGTGGGGGGTAGGAGGAATGGATTTGATATAAGAGTGGTAGGATTTGGTAGTGTGAAGAGTGCGTGTTGTGGAATGGTTTTTGTTTTTGTTTTTTTGTTTTTGGAGCGGGGAGAGGAGAGGGGAGAGGAGAGGGGAGAGGAGAGCGGAGAGGGGGGATTTGGTAGGGTGAAGAGTGGGGGATTTTGGTAGTGTGAAGAGTGGGGGGATTTGGTAGGGTGAAGAGTGGGGGGATTTGGTGGGGTGAAGAGTGGGGGGAATTGGTGTATGGATTTGATGGCATTTCCTGGAATTGAATGCAGTATATCCATATATAACCATGTAAAATGGATATATATCCATGGATTGGATAGATCTGATGCGCACACAAACACTCTACTTAAACAATTTCCAAATATTAATTGCTCTGTTGTAATCTGATGGACACATAGGTTCATCTTTAAGTTTATCATAAAAATGTTCAATAGCTGGGAGTTGATTTTCATACAGTTTATCCATAGAATCAACATAAGAATAAGGATAAACACCTTTTTTTCGAATTTCATTAAACTGGTCAGGATCTTCAAAATGTTTTTTAATCTCAATGCACTGATTTGTTTCCAAGCTTTCACCAAGCTTTTCCAAAGAGGAACCAACGAAACGGAATGAATCTAAAAATCTCATTTTTAAAAAAATATTTCTTTCTTTATTGTCTTTATCTTTTACTTTGTCAACTAATATGGATTTTGAAAATGAAATATATTTTTCCTTAGTTTGTGCAAGTACATCAATATTATCTTCTTCACAACACAGTTGTTTAACAAATAAATGACTATCATAACCAGTTAAATTATGAAAAAAGATGGGTATAAAATTTGGAATTTGAAAGTTTAAGTTACAAATACTGTGAGCTGCATTTCGAAATTTACCAGTTAAATGATCGTGATCTCGTACTTTTCATTTTCTTCAACTTTTTTATTACATATATGACAAATAGTACTATCTTTATAAGCCAGCTCTTCTTCATCTGATAAAGGAAGCATTTTTACTACAGGTTTAAGATGGTCATTATAAATTCTCTGTACATGACCTTCAATTCGTTTACAAAATTCATCAGCCGCATCCATACCAAAATAGTAGTCTAATACTGGTAAAGAATCATCATATGAGCACTTAATAAAATAACATAAAGCATAAGGTTCATGTTTAAATGTATTTAAAGTATATGAATCCTCATCATTATCTGGTTCATCAAACTTCAAAGGTTTTAAAAAGCATTCAAAGTCTGCATAGATAACAAATGGAACTTTCAACTGTTTTTGAAAATTTTCAAACTGTAGAATATTTTCTGGTATATGCTGACCATACTTATTAATTTTGATATCATTGGTAGGAATTTTTGTAAACAAATGATTACAATCATGTGATTGATGCTGTTTTAATTTTTCCATCGAAATAAAATAAATTAAACAGCCATCACAAAAATATTTTTTTAAATGTCTACCTTTAATCTGAGATGATACTAATCTAGACATGTTCTTAATCCAACAATAATGATTGTTTTCCCCATCATTTATAATCAACAAATTTATGTGTACTGGAAGTTTTTTACTTGTATAATGTAGAGGACCTACTACTTCATATTTTAATTTATTATCCTCATAATCACTCTCCAAACCATAAACATTAACAGATATTTGATTAAGCGTTTCAAATTTATGTATATCTTTCAACTTTACAGGAAACTCTATTCCTTCAAAATTTAAAAAATCAAAAGGATTTGGATATGAACTTATTTTATCTACATTAATTTCAGCTGGAAATAATGCACTTATCACACTCCATCCGAAACAATATAAATCATTATTTCTAATATTAATAACAGCTTTTTTATTTGCAATTTGTTTTGGTAAAGGGATATAGGATGATGCTCTGATTGGATTATACTTGTTTATGTTAAGCTTCAAATGCAATATTTTTTCCAACGCCCATCCTGATCCATTTTCTGTGAATATTGCTAGCTTCTCTTTAATTTCAGACAAAAACTTCTTATAAATATCAGATAAATCTGTTGTTGAAGTTATGATCTTATTTTTTGTGTTAAACGATTTAGTTTCTAAGGTCTCTTTTGTTTGTAAGAGATATTGACCAAATAGTTCTACATTAATCTTAACACACCTATGCTTAGCTAACTGTTCTGATATTAAACTAATAAACTTTTGCTTCACTTCTTGAAAAAATTCTTCAATGTCTACATACTTTTTCGAAGGGAGCAGCATGTAGGACATAATCCTGTTTTTAAACGCGGAAGTTAAAATTTTCACTTCATCGTCACTTTTCACAAGTTTACTTTTATGTATGTTTGAACGTAAATGGGCAGCAAGTTTATTTTTCACATACCAAGTATCACAATCTTTACATCGTGATAAAGTAAGTTTAGGTATTGGAGGTCTGTCTTCTACTTTGGGTCTTTTCATTGGTACATCACATACCTGGGTATTAGCTTTTCTTTTTTCACGAGAACAAGATGGTCTATATTGACATGATTCTCTTTTATGTCTATAAACATTTGATTTCTGAGTAAAAGTTTTGTTACAATCACTGCATGAAAACATGATTATCAACACAGAAGACGAACTGTACGAATTTAACGTTGTAATGGATACAAACACTTAAATAACTACTTATTATTTTTTAAAAACTAAACAACGACACCTTGATAAAACACTAAAGTTATATGTAGTAATACTGAATCACGGAGGATACATAACTAACCGCAAAATCCTTTGCTATAGCTTTAAATATTATTCAAGAGTGGTGGGAAGCGGTGGGGAGAGGAGTGGGGAAAAGTGGTAGGGTGAAGAGTGGGGGGATTTGGTAGGGCGAAGATTGGTGGGATGCTTTAAAGTGAATCACTGAATCCAATGATATTTGTTTGATGTTTATAAAAAATACATTTATTAAAATACAAGTAAATGTTCATCTACATTAGTCTACTTTATGTTTCTATTGCACATGAAACATGATTCCTGGGATACAGGGGGGCCATCGAAGTGTGTGTTCCAGTCAGGACGATTATAATGAAAAAAACATGACAATTTACTTCGAAGATTAAAACTTGATTTATAAGACATTGGTAATTTTCCCCATACATCCAAGAGCTCCAAAGGGTCTGCATATTTAATTAGATATTCTAATGGTAACATTTTTAGTTCATCTGTCGTAAAATCTTCCAAGGTTTTCTTTCCGCTTACATGACTAAACATTACATCTGCTGTTGGGCAAGACATAGTTTTTCTTTTCTGCTTCCAATTCTTGAATCCTTTTACGCTCTGCTTCTCGAAATTTCTTTTTTCCTTTTTTGGAGAGATTAGGTGGAGGTTTTCGTAAAATTAAATTATTTTTTATATATTCTTGTGGATTATAGCTTTCGCAATGTTCTTCCCATGAATATAATCAATAGGGACTGCTACAGACATCGTTGTGAATTTTGTTTTATTATAGCTTTAAGGAATTTATATAAGGTAGTGTGAAGAGTGGTAGGATTTGGTCGGGAGAAGAGTGGGTGGAGGAATGGTTTTGAAAGCTCCTTTGGAGCTGGAATGGATATCAGAGTGGTAGGATTTGGTAGGGAGTAGGGGGATTTGCTAGGGCGAAGAGTGGAGGGAATTGGTAGGGAGTGGGTGGATTTGGTAGGGAGTGGGTGGATTGGGAATGGAATGGGTGGATTGGGAGCTTCCTTGTATTTACAAAGTGACATAACACACTACTGCTGACAGCCCTTTTTCAACAAATAATTTTAGGTTGTGCCTACGCCACCTAGGGAGCACAAGTGGTACCTCCGGGTTCAGTCTTCAAGTTTTCTACTATTCATTCATGCCTACACGTATTCCTGGTTGACGAAAATCGTAAGTTGTTTCCAATTGTACAAACTACAATGAATTGTACAAACTATTAATGAATGTCGGCTTATGGACACGGAAAAATGTATTTAATTGTTAGTATATTGCTGTCGTTCATTGGTTAAGTTAATTCTACTGGCAGAACATTGTGCCAATGCGTTGAAGGGAATACCATCAAACCAAAGCTTTCGGAAATGTACCTGATTGTGTACCAAAGTGTACTTAGAAACAACCCCTTCGTGTCGTCACTTTGGGGACAAAAAAAATCGATATTGAAATCTAGGTAGGACGTGGCACGAGAAGCCGGGTTCCTTTTTCACAGACACATCGCGTCGTCTACAGTACCGTTATTCTGAAGTCTTTTGGAAAGACACCCAAAAATTTGGATCCGTGAATGCGGTACGGCTAAATTCTTCTGCATTGTTTTGTTATTTGCCATTTTGGCGTTACCTTGTGGTCTAGGGAGACCGTTTTTGAGTTTATTTGTAGAAGAGATAAGACGTATTTTCGTCGGTTCTTAGGACGACAGCGGACATGTTGATTTAGACCCGCCACAAAATCTACAGGTAAGCCCTTTTGCCTCTATTAAACCCTTGAAAACACAGAATTCCGCGTTTAAACTGTTATTTTAATTAATTTTCGTTAATTTCCTTTTGATTCTATTTTTTTGACGTCCACGTTTTTAATTAGTTTTTCTGTAATTAAAGATTTTCTAAATTCGAGTAGATCGCTACATTTCGTGGTAGGTAAATTATGTACAGACGGTTTTTTTTATTAAGAATTAAATGGGTTGATATTTGCCCTTCACGTAGGTCAAATTCTTGCGAGTTTTTTTTTAATACGGTTTTTTTTCAGCTATCCTAGCTTGATTTACTGCATTCCTTTGATAATGTTGGTTAAAACTGTACAGGGTGACCCAAGGTTAAATTTTATTTTGTTATTTTGTATTCATAACCAGAGTGAGTTAGTCATTGGTGTATATACGTGAATTTGAATTTAATGATGTTTTTTTTCAACTAATTATGTTAATAATCAATAGCCATTTTGTGAAAATTAATATCTTGTGCTTTGGGATATCAGCTGATAGCGTTAGAGACCCGCAATTTAAATGTTTTATATTTTTGGCTGTCAGTGAGGTGGAACTTTAGAAATTTGAGTAAATATTTTAAATATTCGATAGTCAGTAGTATTGATTTTCATATTTCTCTCATTCTTTTTCTCTTGTTAACGAGCTTATAATTAATATTGTGTATGAAATTGACAAGGCTTATCCTTAATTATATTTGGTTACAAAATTTCAGGGTGGGTGAAGTATAGTACCGTTAACTACTCACGGTGGCATTTGTTCATTTTTGGGTTACGCTTACAGATACGGTATGGTTAGTTTATATTCATAAATATTACGCTACGTGTACTATATTTGATGTATATGTTTAGTAATAGTAATACTGAATTTCTCTTTTGATTATATTTAACGTTCTAAATTTTATAACATTGTATTTTGCGGCTATAACTTTTCTTTGGTGTAATTAGAGCGATTACCTAACTATTTTGGTTATTTTGTTACCAGTGTATAATTAATCGTTTAATATTTTTGTATCTGCATTACTTATGTAAATATAATTAGTTTATAATGAATATTTTTCTGAGCACAGTAGCGCACAATGGCTATGCCTATGTAAATTTTATCTTAACTTTGTTTTGTTAACTAATTGGCTTCGATAACACCTGTTTATTTTTCTTTTGACCTGATGTCACTGTGTAATTCAAAATATTTTCCTTCGGTTTTACTTTCTTGATACCAATGAATAATTGCTTAAGGCCTTCAGCCAGTAACAGTTTTTCTTGTGATTTAAATTTAATATTTTGAAATTATATTTGCATAGTACCTGAATTTTACCTTGCCTTGACGCATAACTTTTGTTTTATCAGGGTCATTTTACTGGAGGATTACGAACTCCTTCTTTTTACTGGAGGATTACGAACTCCTTCTTTTTACTGGGGGGACACCGCTACCCCACAACTTCTTTTTGCTGGGAGGCAGCTATTCTCTCTACTTAGAGACATCTCCAGGCACTGATCTTTTTACTGGGAGACATCTCCAGTCTTTCTTCGTGCTGGGAGTCAGTTAAGCTGCCTAGGCCATTTCAGCATTGACCTAAGACACCGTCATCAGGGGACGACACCCCTTCAGGCAACTTTCTTTTTTTTTTTAATTTTATTATTAGTATTACCTTTTTCATGATAACAACTTTATTCGATTTCGGCTTTAACCATGGTTGGCACTATTTAATTTAAAGCGGATTAGTACCTTACCTTTTTTTATTTTATTTCCCTCTCAGGGTTTAAGTTTTGTAATAAAAAAAAGGGGTAAACGCAAAAGTGGTCACACGACCTACAAATTGTTATATTCACGTCCTGGTAAACATATTTGTAAATTTGTTTTAAAGGTAGTGTTTTATTTGCCTCACCAGACAACGCAGCTCCCAGTTAGTTCTCTCTTTTAATATGTTGACTTTAGGTTCGGAGTGAGTTGAGAGCGAGGTCCCAATATTATCTAGGAGGGTTTCTGTTTTTAGCTCGGCATTAAAAACAGTGGCGCCCGCATTAATCCACCCCTCTCTCCGGCATTGGAGCTAGGGCATTTTTTTTGGCACGCATGCGCAAGCCTCTCGCATTCAACTCAACTCTTTACGAAAGTTAATTTTGGAACTTCTCAATATTTCTATTTTTAATTTTTTTTTTAACTTAGAATTTTTAATTATGAGTAAGTAGAAGTAAAATTCTTCTTCTGTGCGGAAAAGAGCGTGGCAGTACCCCATAGCATGGTCAAACGTGCCCCATAGGGGGCACCTATGAACGTTGGCTTCGAAAACATTGAAAAATTCACAAAAAAAAATAAAATTTGTATAAGGACAAAAAAAAGTTCTGAATATTGTAAAAGAGATATATGACTAGGCTACAGTGGATAAAACACTACATCTTTTCTTTCCTTGGGTGAACGGTAAAGCCCTACATGACAAAATGTTAAAAGGTGCCCCCTTCTCCCCTACCTAAAATCCCACTACTTTGCGAAACACGATGGTCAGCGAAGTATAAGTCCGTTCGGATATTTTCCGAAAATTTTGAATAAATACGAGGCGCCCTAGAACATTTGTCATATACAATGGAAATAAAAGCAGATACAAGAGCGAAAGCCAGCCAATTGTTATATGCAGTTTCAACTTCTAAATTCCTAGTTTATTTATACAGGGTGTCCGGGAAAATGTGGGAAATCTCCCGGATATGAAAAAAAAAACACGTGAAAAGAATACTAAAAGTTCATATAAACTTTTTTTGTATAGGCCTCCTCTTCGGAGATATGGGCTCCCAAAGAGCTCCAATGAAATCAAGTTTTTTTACACATAATTATTGAACCACCAGGTATATTCCAATTTTTTTTAATATGATTGGATAGACTGTTAGGTGGCCCACCTAACAGTCAGTGTTGTACGACAATGTGAAAATAATAGTGTAAAATTTGTATTGCTGCCTCCAAATTCTACGCACATGCTACAACCACTAGATGTGGCCTACTTCCGACCTTCAAAGCCGCATGGCGTAAAGTGTTAGAAAAATGGAAGCTGATAAATCGTGGTGTCGTGACAAAGACAAGTTTTCCGAGCTTGTTAAATGAAGCTATTCAAACTGTAGGAGCAAAATCTGTGATATATCACCATTTCAGCCAGATGCTGTTTTAAAAAAGATTAGGCATCTTAGAATAACAGTAGGACAATAATCAGAGGGCAGACAACAAATGGAGAAAGCTTGGTGCGACACAGTTGTTGACCACCTCAGTCAAATGAGAACAGGAAGTCTAGAAACCCCAAAACGTGGAAAAAAACTATGTGTTCAAGCGGGAAAAAGTGTGGCAGTAGCAGATCTCATACCCACACTTATAGATAATGACTTGGAATATAACATAGAGCAAGAAGATGACATGGAGGTATTTGAAATGTCAAACCTTGTCAAAAAATCAGAGGAAGATGGGCCAATTCCGGGTTGTTTCCTATCTCTGGATGCTCAAACGACCTATAAGGATTTTGAAGTTGGCGATTTTGTTATTGTGAAGTTTTCCACCAATAAAGGGGATAGACTGTTTATAGCCAAAATAGATACTAAAAATGAGTTAGACAATGAATCACAGTTTTAAGAAAAAAATTCACACCCAAACAAATTTTTTTTGTGTACCCGGATATCCCGGACATTAGTATAGTCACAAAGGAACAAATAATTAGGAAAGTGTTTGGAACATTAACTCGAAGAGGCAAATATATATTTCAGAATATTGTAAATTATAACCTAGAATAGATAACCAAAAACATGTATCTTCAATATTTTTTCGTTCTTACGTTTCAGTATTATTTTTTAATTTTTACGCTTAGTTTTACCAAAATACAGACTGTACTTTGCTTTTCATTTAAGAATTTGTTAGGTTGTATTTATTGCCTAATAAAAATATCTTTACTGCAAAATGAACTTTTATTAACGTATGAAAAATATTTATTAGACCAATAACACAGTTTTTTTTTTAATTTTGATCCGGTCCACCCACTGCTGTTCTAAAGTAGATAATAAACGAGAATAAATGACTGATCCTCGTCACCCCCATTCGCGGGGTGAAGCGGACCACTATTTACCCAAAAAAAGTACGGAATTCGGCGAGTTAAATTTTTCAAAAAATAATATTTTACAGATAAATAATAATGCTCGAACATATATATTTTTCAGATATCCTCTCTGTAAAAACCACTATAAAACAAACAAAAAACCCCAAATTATGATCCGTTTCACCCCGTTTGACGGTTCATATTGTACAAGCATCGTTTTCCCTCGTCGGTTCTCTCCCACGAGACCAGACTGATGTTTAGAATGAAGAGCCTTGAGCGCAGACGAAGGGACGCACTCCTGCTTTTTTTGTACAAACTTCTAGACGGCCAGATTGATTGTGACAGACTATTGGGGCTAGTTTCACTATTTGTTCCTGTGAGGCGCACAAGGCAGCAACAACTTTTTTTATGAAGGCTACCAACGGACCAACTACGGCCAAACCGCCTTTGTCAACAGAATAGCGTGGAGCTACAATTCTGTATACTCAGACTGCGATATTTTTAAAAGTACTTTGTCAAAACTCAAAAGATTAATATTGTTCAAGTAATTTTAATTGTTTTATACTCTCCCTCTCTGTTAGTTTACTCATCATGTTCATGCTTTTCTTTTTTTTTTCTTATTTTTTAGGAATTCTTATTTTTCTTCTTATTTACTCGGAATGTTTTGGTAAAGAAAAAAAATATTTTGTAATTTGCGAAAAAAAGTTGAATTTTTGAATTGACCCACCTGGGAAAAAATTAACACGCTTAAGTATTTTATTTATTATTTTTTCTTAACAAATTTCACATTATTTTGTCGACAATTCTTAAATTTTAAGAGAAAAAAAGAAAGTTATAGTCATTTGAATTTTTTTTATAATTTAAAAAATAATAAATAATATAACTAAGCGTGTTAATTTTTTTCCCAGGTGGGTCAATTCAAAAATTCAACTTTTTTTCGCAAATTATAAAATATTTTTTTTTTATCAAAACATTCCTAGTAGGCTCACTATTAAAAAACCTGAACTTGGCATGGGTCCCATAAGTAGCAACAGAAATATACAACTTTAAAATTTCACGAGCCGCGCCTAGTGCCCCCCCCCCCCTAAATTCAAGTCTTCCGGCGCCCATGCACATTGCACATATTGCCGCACATAAAAGCAATAACTGTGTTTATTTTATTAATATTAATTTTGTGTAAAAGCAAGAAGCTGTTCAAGTTAATGGTTTACCGTAGTTCATAAGTTTGTAAATTAAAGTTAAGGCATGTTTGTGAAAAATAGTTTTTTAAAAGGAAGTTCGTTGATCGCGTCATGTACATTGGCGTAGTTAGGGGGACGGGGGGGGGGTCTTAGTCCCCCCTGATGAAAAATTAGCCCCACCTGATGAAAAATTAGCCCCCCCTTAAAAATTTCTCGGCAAAAATAATTTCAGCTCTTCAGTTCCCATGTAAAACAAGTATTTTTTAAAATAACAATTGATATTTTTATACAATATTTCTTGTCTCTCAATACCTCCTTAAAATCAGTATCAGTGGCAACGCTGTGCATATCACATATTCATATTATATTTCCTTTTCCGTTCTGCTCATCTAACGTCACATGTCGCATGTAGCATCTCTCTTTGCGGCATCTTTTTTAAGCTCTATAAACAAGGAAATGGCATTTATTAATTCGGAATTTCTAATTTTTGAACGTGTGGTTTCGTGATTTGTTGTGGATACGGACAACGGACTTGCGAAGAGAACTTTTAACTTTATTACTTTACAGTCAGTTGTTGGGTCTTGCATAGTAGGTACTGTAATACTACACGAAGTGTATAAATTGTGTTTGTTATTTTTGTGTGTAAATTTTGATTTCTTTTGTGTAAATATTGTAAACAAACATTACAATTAAACATGAAAAAATTTAGTGGCGATATTCGTTCGTTTTTTAAACCGAAGGAAAATACGACGCCTAAGCGTAAGAATGAAGATGAAAATGTCATTGATACCGGTGCTGGCGTTGCTGAAACTGTGGTTGTCGAAAGCAAGACAGAAAAAATAGCGTCCCTGTCAAATGTAATGATTGGTAGTAATGCCGAACCTTCCGAAACAGTCAGTTTTGTAAGTATTCCAAAAGACTTAGGTATATTAGATACAAAACCAAACCAGCCGTTGTTAGATAAGTACCCAGCTACCAAATTTGGATTGCAAAATAGATCTTTTTCGGCCAAGTATTGTAATGATTATAAATGGCTCGAGTACAGTTTACAGAGTGACGCAGTATTTTGTTATTGTTGTCGTATATTTGGAAGTAACAACTCTGAAGACCTTTTTACGCTCCAAAGGTTCAGAAATTGGAAAAAATACTCGAAAAATTGCAGAAACACGCCCAATCAATGTTTCATATATGTAATTTTCAAAAGTACCTCCAGTTTCAAAGTACCAAAACGCAAGGAACAGTTGTCAGTCAAATTTTGTCTGAATGTAAAGATCAAGTGATGAAAAATCAAGAACTATTTCAGATATTCTTTTAACCCTTTCCCGTCAAGGTGTTGCTTTAACGGGCCACGATGAAGCTAGCCATTCTAAAAACAAAGGAAATTTTAAAGAAATATGTGAGCTTTTTTCACGACACAATAGTGTTTTTGCTGAAATGTACCAAAAACATCATAATCTAAGTAGTCCCAAGATTCAAAATGAACTCATTAATATAAGTGTATGGTTAGAAAAACTATTATAAACAGCGGCAGTTTTTGTTTAGGATCAATTGTGCAGCACCCTAAAAATCTACGCAAAAAGATGGTTTTCTATACCTTATAACTATGCTTATTATACTATTACACATCAACCATAACTTGTTTTAATTTTATTATTATAATTTCAAATATTACATTTACTTCTACTACTGTATAATAGATTTTTGTATTTTTATAACAGTCAAGCTCTTTTCTTTCACCGTCTAACATTAACATTAATACGAGCTCTAGCGCGTTCAATATCAGAACTGAACGCCGCCGAGAGTATCGGCAAAGACCGTGTGTTGGAGAAAGAGGAGTCCGGCGCGTGAGACAAAACATCTTCGTATCAAAATAATAATAATAATAATAATAATAATAATAATAATAATAATAATCGTCTTTTATTTTAAGTTAAAGGTACTACAGAGTTATATTACTAAAACAAGAAGATCAAAGAGAAGTACCTAAAAAGAACCAATCAACCAAGACTAGGGCGAGATTTAGCTGTAACAGCTACTCTTAGATCTAACCCTGTCTGGCTGTGGAGAAAGATAACAAAAGAGAAGAAAAAAATGCAATATAATTACAATAAAATTTACAAAAAATAAGATATTAAATTTGAAACCTATTCTAAAATTTAAACATTAAAAATATTTTACGTATTAACACACAAATACACATGTGCACACACCATTACATATTCCGATATATTTCTGGCACCCCCAACTATATTATCTCCAATTATGGCAATTTTATTCACATCGCGTGTCACGGTTGCGCCATCTATTACGAACTGATCCATCTACTAGGATTTACTTTACACACCATATGAAGAAAACTATAGTAAATTTTAGTTGTGGCACCCCTGGCCATAAATATAGTGTTGGCAAACTTGAGGGTAAGGATTCCAAAATTATGCAACTTTGTGACTTTTTACACCCGCGATGCCAGTATTCAGGTTGCGGTGTTGCCACACATTATTTATCAATGTTTTTCATGTAACTGTGTGTACCAGTTGCATTTGTGTTGAGTTTAAAGTTTTTTGCGCATTACTTGCTTTGTGTTCTTGTTAAACTTGTTAAAAACCATTTGTAAAAAAGGTAAGTATGTATTTTTGATGATTTGATGTTTAATTACTAAACTTTTTACTGTAGGATACCGTAAGTAGTAGGTTTTATCGCTTTGCATATTGCTAAGGACAAAAAGACTTTAATTTTGTTATTATATACATATTTAAAAAGTTTACAAGTTAGTCACCATTAAGACTGTTTTTATATGATTTAAGGTTTATCCGCGTAAGATTTTTTTACAAAAGCCGGTCAAAATTTGAGGTTAGGTAAATGGCAAAAGAAAACTATGTACGAATTCGTCACAGTCGAAAGACCTATTTTTATTTGCTTAAAAGTTTATAGGTATCCGTCCGATTTTGAATAAAAGCGGGTTAAAATACTCTTTAAAGGTTCCGTAATACGGTCAAAATTGGAGAAAAAATAGGTAACGCTTTTAAACTTTTTTGGCAACAAAATTCACTATTAATTATTGAAAAATTATATGTGATTAAAGGGGTTATTTTTTTTAAATAACCCATAAGATTTTGTAGAAGTACAGGGTTCTGATATTTTGCCACATACCTAGACCTTTTATTTTAAGAGATATCCAAAAATGGTCAATACAAAACTTCTATTATTTTTGCTGAACCATTAAAATAAGTTAACCAAAAATCCAGATATTTTTAGAAATGGCAAAATTTGACGTGAAATAGTTATTTTCAAATAAAACACCCTGTATATTATGTAACATTTAGAAATGTTTACTCTTCCTGATGTCAAATGTATTTCGTCAAACCGTTTTAAAATATAAGGGCATACATTTTGTTTGATTCGGTCATCATCATGACTGTTTGGTTTTTACTATTTTTTAATATATCTTAACATAAAAGCCGTAGGTAGCAGGCGCGGCCCGTGAAATTTTAGAGTTGTATATCTCTGTTGCTACTTATGGGACCCATGCCAATTTCAGGTTTTTTAATAGTGAGCCTACTAGGAATGTTTAGGCAAAGAAAAAAAAAAGATTTTCTTATTTGCGAAATTAAGTTGAAATTTTGAATGACCCACCTGGGAAAAAATTAACACGCTTAGGTATTTTATTTATTATTTTTTCTAAACACGTTTTACATCATTTCGTCGACAATTCTTAAATTTTAAGAGAAAAGGATGTATTAGTAGAAAGTTATAGTAATTTGATTTTTGTTTTAAATTATATTTTAGGTTTAAAAATATTCAAATGGCTATAACATCTACTGAGACATTTTTTCTCTTATAATTTAAAAATTGTCGACAAAATGATGTCAGATTTGTTTAAAAACAATAATAAATAAAATACGTGGGCGTGTTAATTTTTTTCCCAGGTGGGTCAATTGAAAAATTCAACTTTTTTCGCAAATTACAAAATATTTTTTTCTTTACCAAAACATTCCTAGTAGGCTCACTATTAAAAAACCTGAACTTGACATGGGTCCCATAAGTAGCAAGAGATATACAACGTTAACTTTCATGGGCCGCGCGTGGTTGGTAGGTGGCAACCTATAAGGGAAAACCATCGGGAATACCCTGTATATTACAAAATTAAAAAGGGTAATAATCTGGTTTCTAAATTTTGATACATATAGTGTCCGCAAGAAGTCTCGCATGAAGCTTTTATTTTGAACATTAGCAGGTTTACAAGGAAATGTTTTGAATACAAATTTTTGATGAATAAGTTTTCCACTAAGAGGTCAAAAAGTTTTCTCCAAGAAATTTTTTTTTTAAATGGCACACACTCATAGAGTCAGTACACAGAGCATTACAATAGGAATTCAGTGATATAGGATCTAAAATATATAGAGTGTGCCATTAAAAAAATACTTAAAGCTGTTGCTTGGGTGTGTACCCAACGAACCATGCAGCCGTCGAAGAACTATGACCACTAAGTAGAAAATTTATTTCTACTTAGTGGTCATTTTTTATTATTATTATTTTTATTATTTATTAATAACTTTTTTTTGAAAAATAAATGTTTTCAAGCATTTTTAAACTGTTTTGTTTTTATTATTTCATTACTGGAGAATACAATAAATATTTATTATTTGTAGAAAAAAAATAGCTACTGGCCGAAAATAAGGACAATTATACTAGTTCTTGCTATTTTTTTTAGCTATTTGGCAGGAACTAATTTTGATAATCGCTCTAATACAAAAAGATAAAATGTATTTAAGACGCAGCAAACGAATTTTTTTACTGGCACAACAGGGCACAACATGTAACACGTGGGAGACAGAGCTAGCCGATCAAACGCAAACTATTTTAGTACCAAAATATGAAACAACCAAAGGAAGTAGTTCTTTTCAACAAGAATTAGCAATTAGACGTAATGTCCATTCTGATACTACAAATTTTTATTTTAATAAAATGAAGAGAATATAATATGTAGGTATATGTCGTTTTTTGGGACATGTTTTACTTTTTTTAATTTTATTGTCTAAATTGTAATTTTTAAACGTTTTGTGATAGGTCTATTACATTACACGTTCAATTTTCTGTTTTAAAAAATCATACCTAAATATACATTAATTTGATTTTGTACTTAGGTTTTATCTAAGTGTCGCAAGTGCCAGAACAATCCAATTCCAATTTTATTCCCATAGGCCATTTCTCAAAAATAACTGAACTGTTAAACTATTAGTTTTGATGTGACTCTCTGAATATTTTTTTTATAAAAAGATCTAAAAACAACATAGGTGTATATTAATATATTTTTGCTGGTTTAATATCTCTTAATGGCTTTTTAGGAAATTTACTAATAATAATTTTCTTAATCATTCACAGACAACAGCGTAGGATTTGTTCGGCCTTATGTAGTGCCCGCCAAAATTTTCGCGCCATATGGGAAACATTTTTATTTTAAGATTTTTTATAAAAATCAAAATGGCCAATTATATCTCTGCGTCATTAGATCTCCAAAAGGCATTAAACAGTGCCTTATCTGCTTCCCGCCAAATCAGTCTTTACTGATTTGGCGGGAAATTTAAAAAAGTGACTAAGTGAAGAGATATTGAAAAAGTTCTTAAAGAAAACTTGCTTAGAATGATATTTTAGGGACGTGCACTTATTTAGAAAATTATTTAAGGAACAATAACAAATGCCTATTTTTTCCAAATAACACTATCTCTAATTTTCAAAATGTACCTTTCGGTTTAAAATTGTATTAGTTGGAATACAGAAAATATTTTAAATTGCATTTCCCAAAAATATACTCCCTCTTCAGCCTTTTTTTTTGGTAAAATATTAAGAACTTTAAATTTCGGCTGGATGGAGCTGCTTCATAAACAACCACAGACATGTGTTTTGTATAATAAAATGCAAAATCAATTTATTATGATTTGAAAGCAAACGCATTTAAACTTTTTATTACCACTTTTTTTAAAATTTTAAAACATTTTGAAAATTAAAGATAGGTAGTGTTTTTTTGGAAAAAATCGACATATCTTATTTTACGTCAGTTGTTTTCAGAGTAAGTACGTACACATCCCTAAAACACCGTTCTAAACAACTTTTATTTATAAACTTTTTTAATATCTTCTCTTCACATTTTAAATTTTTTTTAATTTCCTGCCAAAGCCGTAGGGGCGCACTCTTTAGTGCCTTTTGGAGTTTGTAATAACGCAGGGAAGATTGGCCGCATCGATTTTTACAAAAATCTTGAGATAAAAATGTTTCTCATATGTCCCGTATATTGTCCCGGTAACTGTACCATAGCGTAAATTATGTTAATCTGCAAGCCTTTAGAAAACAAATTCCTAATCAAAAAAGTTTTCTCCTGGAAAAGGGAAAGAAAGGAAAATGCAAAAAGATCATTTCCTGCTAGTGCAAAAGTGACCATATAATAATAACTATAAGGACTATTCTAATCCCGGGCGTCTCTCTTACAATCGCGATTTCTAGGCCCTTACTCAGGTAAGCTTGATACCCCGGGTGTCTGAGAGAACAGACCGCATAGAGACCAGAATCAAAAACATCCTTAAATGCAAGATATCGCCCATTTATTAAATACTGCAGATGACAACATCTTATTTAAAAACACATTGTTTTTTTTAACTAAGTTGAAGTAATGACTAGATTTAAAAACAAAATGGTAGTAAAACATGTAAGTAGCTTCAAAATAAAATACTTCAAATAAAATTCAGTGCTGAGCGCCAGCGGCCTCATATTTTAATGCATAAATTCCGATTTAGTTAAACCATATTGTTCTAATCTCATAGCCCCTAACTTAATATATTGTTATCTTCCTTACAGCAGGGCCAGTTCTAGGACCTGGCAAACTGGGCAGCCGCCCAAAGCACAAGTCGGCGCCGTACGTGCGAAATGGTATTATTACACTATTTTGCACTCACAGCGCAGCACAAAATTACGAAGAACAATAAAAATTTAATTTATTTTTGCCAAAGGGGTTGGCAAATTGTTGCTTTCCCCAGGACGGAAAAATACTGGAACCGGCCCTGCTTCCCACAATTTTCTACATCATCGTCATAAAGTGTATTTTTATGTAGTTATTTAATCAAATAATAATATGCAATTTAAAATTGCATTGCTTTCAGTAATAATTTGACGCTAAACTAATTAAGAATCTTGGGATCGCATACTTCGATCTCTTTTGAACACTCAGCCAGATTCGCTATTGCTAAAACCGGTCTAATTTGACAATAGGGGGTTTAAATTGATGTGTAAAAATAAGCCAATTAAGCTTCTTTCTTGTTAAATGGTGTCATAAATGTAGAAAAAAAAACACAGTTAGGACTATAGTCTCTATACTTATTAAAATAAAATTCGTTATTCGGTTTGTCGGTCTTCTTACCGGGATTAGCATTTTGTTTGACTACTGCACACTGCAGGTATGATGACAATCACCCGCACATCTCAGCTGCATGTTTTATTTCTTTGTTTTTAGCTTCTAGTTTTAAGCAACATGCAGTACCAGTTGATGTCAACAGTAACAAGAATGTTTCTTATTCCTTATTCTTTTTCCTTTTTCCTACGTTTGGTGGTAGATATTTTTACCAAAGTAGTACTCGTTGAGAAGTCTAACTGTGCTCTGTGCAGGAGCTATAATAGGGCCGGCATCTCCTGTACGTTACTAAATAATTTTAGGTTTGAACTACGTATTAAAAAATAAACTTCCTTTAATTTCTTTTTGGCCAAAATCGCTAAAACGCATTGTTTTTCTCGTATTTGACTTGCAGTTGGAACTGGATGGTTTATTGAGGTCAGAGTGCAACTTGCTTACGTAAGTAAGTAGAGGTATATGATGCTTCCTGAGTCTCCGCATGCGCAGTAGGGTCGACCTTGAACGCCCAGCTGTGCTATTGTTATTTGGCCTTGATATGCGCAGGTGTTATTCCAAGATCAAGGCCAAGAACTTGGCCTTGAATGCGAGCAGATGTTTCTTTGTTTGGTGATGACCAGGTGGACGACGCTTAGTTCAAGGTTACATTTGCGGTGCATATTTTCAATGAATGCGAGCAGCTGTTTCTTTGTTTGGTGATGACCAGGTGGACGACGCTTATTTCAAGGTTACATTTGTTTTGTATTTTTCGAGGTCGTCGGATGTATTCCTCCCACCATAAATAAATACTTGACCTTGGATTACTTCCCAATAAATATGGCTCATTTCGAAAATAGCTTTCATTGTCACTCATACATCGTATGCGTTAACTGTTCCTTTGGCATATAAAGTATTGTGTTTGTGGTGTGTTGTACTAGTGTATATTCAAGGTACTTGAGAGTAATTGTTTTTATTGTATTTTAAATCATGAGCATTTCAAAGCAGACCATAGCCGAAATTAACAATATGATAAACCAAGATATTCAATTTCTGGAACGTAGAAAATTCTCTACATTAACGGTGGGCAAAATTTATATGATAAAAAAAATTAATTCTTTGACTTCACGTTTTGGAAAAGCCATTGTCGTCACATTGTTTGATCCAACACATCAAGCAACATTTGAAACATTTTTACCATCACGCGTAGCTGAAATTCTGACAGAGGATACTATTGAAACGATGAATAACTCCGGGGATCAGTACACCTTAACTTATTTGGGGCAAAGCTCACATGTATTCTCTGGAGGTAATACTAGAGCGTTGTTAAATTTTGGTTGTTTGTAATATATTGTTGATTAGGCTATTTTAATGTTGATTTAAAATGTAATAAAATAGTTCTTGTTAAGTATATATCGAAAAACACACAGTCACACATAATCACATGTCCATTATTTTCTATTTAAGATGTGTGACTGCCCTACTGTCATTGAAAATCGAGATATGTACATTAATTGGTTATCATGTAAATTAAGAGAGCTGGCTGAAGAAATACTACACTTTGCAAATTATGGTAAATCCGATGTGGGTTTTAGTGAAAGTCAGTATAGGAAGTATATGAAAGACGCTGTAAATTTCACGGCTGGAGCACATACGTGCGAGAAATACCTATATGGGACCATTGATCTGGACGAATTTTGCGCTGGAATGATAAATGAAGAATTGGGAAGCTACCTATTCGAAGTGCCTCATTTACCCGATGAATTAGCTAGAAAATATGGTTTGGCTCCCACAAATGATAACACCCTTGTTGATGGCCTTGGGAGTGAAGCAGTCAACACCGATGAAGTTGATGGGGAAGCGTGTGCTATTGTTAGCGATGAGTGTGTTCAAAAAGATGAAGACCATTTCTAAATTCCTATTCATTGTATAATGTAATATGCGATGTTAAATAAATCATTATATACCTAATTTATTGTTTTATTTTTGCTTAAACTAGTCTTAATATTTCTTATAAATTGGTAAACTTGCAAAATTACTTCAGTTTAAGTTCAAAATGGGTCGTGTTAACAACACAATTGATAAATTTGGTCGTCATGGGACCAATGTACAAGTTCAGTTATTACGTGGTCCACCTGGAGTTGGTTTCAAACTAACCCATGATGGACAATATGACATTGAAGGCAAATCTTTGTCCAATGTTGCAAATCCGATAAAAAGTCATGATGCGGCAACCAGTGAGTACGTCCTGAATGAACTTCATAAAATTCATACACAAATATTATCTAAAATTAATACGGAGGTATATTCACTTAATGAGAAGATCACCAGCCTTGGAGATATAAACCACAGCTTTCTATGGGGCCTTGAGAAACGAATTAGCAATTTGGAAGGTCAAAAAAAAAGCCAAGGCAAACCTAAAACGAAGTTAAGATAGGGGTGGGGATGCCAAGGTTATGTCGGTGTGTGAAGGTCGACTCTTGGGTATAAGAACTTCTCTCGAAAATTTTAAAATTCAGTTCAGTTGTATTATTTGGTCTTGAGTTTACTACAATATATTTTTTAAAATGCAGTCGAAATAAGAACGTCCAACTGCAATGGTTTCGCCATTTTCCATTAATGGTCATCAGATGTGTGCCAATTGTGAACATTGGGAATTGCTAGTCGGACAAATGGGTTTCTGTGAATGGTGTCAAAATGAGCACAGAAAACAGCAAGAAGAACAATTAGCATCATCGCATATCACCCAACCCACTCAAACCCCAATCACTTTAAGCGGGGGAGGAGATTTGTTAGAGCAGCAGCGACAGCAAAATTTCAACTCTTTTACAGAAGAAGAAGAAGAAGTCAACGGAGATGGTTCATCATCGCCATCGTCGTCGTCATTACCGTCAGAGTGGTCACCAGGTAGAACGTCGCTACCGGATGTCCCATTCGACTCTTCTGATGAAGAGTATATGCGTGACATAAGTGGCGATAATGAAGATGAATATGATGCAGAACAAGGTTTTCGAGCTATATGTTTAAGGAGAAGCGAACTTATACAATTTGGATATAGCCCATAAATTTAATTTTATATATTTTTTAGTTTGTTTATGAAATAATAAAAATCTTCTTGTACTAAATATGTTTATTATTCACCATACATTTAAATTAACAAATCGCTCTTGATATATATTATTTCTGTGGTTCCGTTCTAAAAACCTTGCTAGCATTGCATCCATTTTTCCAATTCTCCTTTGAAAACGATATCTATCAAGTATTAGTTGCTGAAAATTACTTTGTCGGGCTTGTCTATATGCGAAACACCAAACAGACATACGGTGGATAATATTTCTTTCTTCGTCAAATCTTACTTGCTTCATGGTGTATTGTAAAATGAATTTTTATTAGTTATGTTATTTATATATAGGCTGAACATAAAGAGAGTGAATTAGTTTTACTTTAAAATAGGTCGTGTTAACAACACAATTGATAAATTTGGTCGACAGAAAACTCTTGTTTGTAACAACGTATCGCGAGGGCTGCCCGGAATCGGATTTAAACTTACTTCAGATGGACATTTTGATATAGAGGGAAAGGTATTAAGGAATGTTGCCCAACCGATAAATGAGAATGATGCTGCTACCAAAGAATATGTCCTTATGGAAGTTCATCAACTTGGTTCGCAGATAAATACCATATTTAGTAATGTGCTAGTACCAGTTGTTCAAAAAATGTTTGAAGATGATGAGGACAAAATTACGTACCTTAAGGAAAAAATATATCAATTCATCAAATTCACCCACATGCTGCACGGCACACCACAACGAAGATAAAGGATCCAAAAAAACCAAAATGGAAACCAACCTAGATGAAGTTCTTTTGAAAACATAATTATACTGTTACATGTAATAAACTAACAATAAAACGCATAATTATGAAAAGCAATGTTTATTATTATTATTTATAATGCATACATACGTAACGTAAAACCTATTTGATAATATTTATACAATATCTGATTTGTCTATCCAAGAATTAAATTGATTTGGAAAACCTAACCATTTTACAAACAATTGATCGTTTTGATTTTTCTTGCGTTTTCTAAGAATTTTCTCAACTAAATAAACACCAGGGCTAGCTGTCTTTTGCAGTTCTGTTTCGTAAAAACATCCTTTAATAGGTTGACCTTCTAATGATTGCAGCAAGTATGTAGGTGGATTTGTAATATTAACTTTTGCTATTTCAAACAGTTCCGTCGACCACGAAGGCGTATATCCTTTGTCAAATACACCTTTGTACTTGCTAATGCGAACAATGTCACCCAAATGAATTTTTTTTTTCTTCGGAACAATTTTCAAGTAGTCATATGCTTTAATAGGGGTATCCTCTTTTACACTGTTAGGCTTCATTCCAATGGTGCGGTGTTTAGTGTTATTATAGGTCTTCGTTATAGCTGGTAATATTTGTAACCATCTGTATGAACCTCTAGCCGAGAATTGTTTATATAACTTATTTTTCAAAGTTCTTATAACACGCTCAACAATTGCCGCCTTTTTCGTGCTATATGTGGAATAATGGTTTATATTATATTTTTTCATGAGTGCTTGAAAGGTGCTATTATAAAATTCCTTTCCTTGATCACTCTGTAAATTGTTTGGTGCATAGGATGCTTCTTCAATGATGCTTTTCATGGCATTCGTAACTTCAACACCAGTCTTATTCTTAACTGCTTTGGTGTACACGAATTTGGAGTAACAGTTTATACATACAACAATGTAACGGTAACCATCATTTTCAGTAGCATATTGCTGCATTTCCGCCAAATCATTTTGCCACAAATCTCGATATCCTTTTATGACCGTACGTCTTCTAACAAAATTTTTTCTTGCCGTCCTATGTAATTCATTTACGACTTTAATTTTTTCTCGGCTAGGATCCATATTATAAGGTTGCACGTCTTATCAGACACTGAGGATGGCAACTACGTGCAAAACTTAATATATTATTCCTTCTTCTCGAAGCTCTTCCATAACAAAAGTTTGCTGTTTACTGTTGTACGGGCTACACGTGAATTTAATCTCTCCTAAAAATCTTCGAGATTTTTGGCATATACTGGAAATTAAATAGTTTTTTAGAGTTGTAGTAGTAAATAAGTAGTTCTAGTACAACTTTACCAAAGAAAAAAAGTGATACTAATTAGAAAAACAGTGTAAAATCTAAAAAGTTAAAAAATTTTATCTGTCAGTTATAGTCTAATCTGGAGCTGTAAGAAACTAAACTAACATCTTATCAGATTTCCCTTGGATTCACCTTTTTTGTTGCGCGGTGCATATTTTTTGCAGAACTGTTAATTTCGAACACTGAACTTTAAAATAAAGGTGTTCCTACACTACAGGATTTTGTTTAAGCTGGATATTTGTAAGGATTCCCAATGGAACAGAAGTGTGGTGATTGTGAAGAATGTTAATATAGGGTTTATTTTACTTTGGAACTTTGGCTGATTCTTTAAACTGACTCAAAATGGCTCTAACATTTAAATGTTGTAAAAACAAGACTCAAAACAATTGTGTGTGTATCCAATGCTTCAACGTATTTCACAGAAGCTGTTTGCAAAGAAGTAAAGGGATGGTTGTGGTTAGAGACAATCTGGTATGGTGTTCTCGGGCATGTCATAAAGCATCATCTGATAATGATCCAAACACCACTTTGACACTGGAACAAATAATACATGACCTGAATGTTGAACTTAATCACAAATCGGGTCACCTGGAAAAAGTCAAATCTGAGTTAAAAGCATTCCTTGAGGAGGCTGAATCTGAAAATGAAGAACTTTTAGAAGAAAACAAGAGCCTAAAAATCAGGATCAAGGAACTGGAAAAGGTCATCTCAAAAAGTCAAACTATGCCACCCATTGTATCCAATGTATCTGTAGCCATACAGACAAACTCTGACATAAAATTAACAAGAGATAGTTACTGTCAGCATACCAATGCCGTGAATGATGCCTCTACTACAACTAAAGACCTGCCAGTTGACTCAGACATAATTTCTCTTGAGGAATCCATTTCCAGATCACAGACTACCATCGTTGAACTGGAAGAGATGAGGCTGCAAATGTTAACAACAATTCAGACTTTGACTGCTGAGAACAAATATCTTATGAATGAGATAGAAGATTTAAAAGAGCTTTGTCAGAACTCAATCCCATCAACCCAATCCTCTATAAATGTCTCAAGTTGCAGTGTCCAAGGATTCTCCAATACTTCACTCTTCGAAGAGATTTCCTTGGCAAACAAGCGGGAATCGCCAGGGAAAATGACGTCTAAAACCCAAAAGAGCACCCTGAAGCCTGCTAAAAGAACTTGCCAGTCACCTATAATCCGTAAAAATGAAATAGTCGTCTATGGAGACGTTAGTGCGCGGGGTGTTTCCACTGGTGTTAGTAAACATATTGACGCTAACAAATTTACTGTACTTGGCACAGCAAAACCGGGATATGATGCTGAGCGGCTCACGGATGAAATCTTTAACTACACAAACCCACTTGGACGAGATGATACAATCATTATCTGCTTAAGTTTTAAATCGGACTGTGCTGGAATAAGAAAACGTGATATTAATAAATTGTGCTCTTTAGGGAAGTATTGCAATGTAATATTTAGCATAACTTATAAGCGCAATACATCCTCTCACAGAATATCTAGCATGTTTTCGCATGAAGTCTCCGCTTTTTTAAAAAGGTATACTGCATCAATTAGAATATTCTGTAATGACATTAAAATAAATGGTAACTTTAGATTAGGCAAAGATGACCTTTGTCTACACTTGGCTCAGTATGTATCTGCTAATGGTGCTATTAATAATAAAATCTCCTTGATTTCCGTATCAAAAGTGTTAAGTAACAAGGGCCCATCTTTGGCACATTCTCTTGCCAATGGTGAAAACAATGTAAACAACACAGATAATGACATGGGCCATCATTATTTAATGTAGGCTCTTCTGACGAAAGCATAGTATCAATGTTGTTGCTTAACATACAATCTCTTCGTTGGAAAATGAATGAATTGTCTGTTTTTCTTGACTCGTATAACTATCCAAGTATAGTTCTTCTGACGGAACACTGGTTAAATGAAAATGAACCACTAAGTGTTCCAAATTATGTTGTAATTTCTAAGTTTTGTAGATCTACCTATCAGAATGGTGGAACCGTTGCACTGATGAGTGGATCCTTATACGATGATATGCGGTTTGAAGCATGCACGAGGTTTGATGGTCTGGTTCGAGAAAAACAGTTTGAGTTTTCAATTATTTATTCAAGTAAGTTCAATATGTATGTGATTTGTATATACAGGTCACCCAGTACTAATGTGTACGAATTCTTGGACAGGCTTGAGATACTGCTTTCAGAGTTTCCTATTAAGAGCCAAATAATTCTGGCGGGCGACTTAAATATTGATTACAGTGATGTAACATCACACGAGACAGCGGCAGTTACAAATATTCTCTCATCATTTAATTTAACAATGCATATCCACTCCTACACCCGCATTACTGATCATTCTGCAACCACAATTGATTACATATGCTCTACCCTAAATTCTCAGGTAGAATGTGAGTCTGTTGATGCAGTACTTTCAGATCATAATGCTATCTATGCCAAATTCTCTATTAGGACAGTCTCTAAACCTAAGAGCCGAAGGGTAAGAAAAAGAATTATGAGCAGCAAGAACTATGGTACATTCAGACAAGAATGCCACAGGGTTGAATGGAACTCTGTACGGTCTAAGTCAGAGAGTCTGAGTTATTTTCATTCTGTGCTTTGCAAAATTATTGACAAATCTTTCCCCCTTCGAAATGTCAAACCTAAAAACAAATCTAAATCTTGGTTAACACATGGTATTCGTACATCTTCTTCTAATTTAAGGTCTCTAAACCAACTTAAAAAATTTTACCCTAATAGTACCTTCATAAAAACCTACTTCTCTACTTATAAAAGAATATATAGGGAAGTCATCTCTAGAGCAAAGAAATTACATTACTCTTGCAAAATTAATAAGTCAACAAATAAAAGCCGTATGACATGGAATATTGTCAATGAAATCACTGGGCGTAGCATTGACCATCAAAACCCTAATAATTCCTTGGATCCTAATGATCTTAATGACTACTACTGTTCTGTGGCCGAAAACATAACTAATACAATAACATCAAATGTCGACCCAATAGGCTACCTTGCTGACACTAACATTTTAAATACCTTCCATTTCAGACAAATCACATGTGATGAGACAGTCAAAGCAATAAACGACATGAAAAATAAAGATGCAACTGGTAGTGATGGGATCTCAATTAAAATCTTTAAGGAACTCCCTAAGAAAGCCCTTCTAGCACTGACAGATGCCATCAATGGCACTCTTTCGTCTGGTCACTTTCCCTTATGTTTGAAGTCTGCCACTGTTGTCCCGATCCACAAGGGTGGTGAAAAAATCCCTTCTAACTTTCGTCCAATTTCCTTATTATCAACACTATCCAAACTCACGGAGTCTGTAGTCAAAAAACAAGTAGTGAATTTCCTTTCTGAAAACAACATCTTAAATAAAAATCAATTTGGCTTTCAAATGGGTAAAAGCACAACCGATGCTGTATTTAACTTTATGGAATACCTTCTCAAAGCCATTAACAACCGTAAATCTACAGCTGCAGTGTTCTGCGATATGTCAAAGGCATTTGACTGTGTCAGCCACTCTGTGTTGATAAAGAAAATGAATATTTACGGTTTCCGGGGTACTGAACTGAAATTCTTTCAATCCTACCTGGACGATCGTTATCAAGAGGTATCCCTTGGTGGAAATGTCTCTCGGAGAAAACTCATTTCATCTGGCGTGCCCCAGGGTTCTGCCTTGGGGCCACTTTTATTCCTCATCTATATCAATGACCTTATGACCCTTGATATATCTGGTTCATTCACGGTTTTCGCAGATGATGACACGGTCACTTGGAGCCACCATGATCCTGCAGTTCTTCACAACCAAATCTCTTCCGATCTGGTCAGTATCAAGAGATGGTGCGATGCCAACTCACTCTCACTTAATCTTTCTAAAACTCATCTCGTAACATTTAAAAATCTTAATCTTCCGGATATCTCTCTCTCGCACCACATCCTTGATTCAGTGCCCTCATCTAAATTTCTTGGTCTCCATGTTGATCTTAAACTAAAATTTGAAAATCACGTCCTATCACTGAACAAAAAACTAGCATCTGGATGCTACAGCTTAAGGGCTGTTGCCTCCGAACTAGGCAAAGCAGTGGCAAGAACGACTTATTTTGCATTGGTGGAATCTCATTTACGATACTGTCTACCATTCTGGGGTTCCTGTAGCCAATACCTGTTTCAATCAGTGTTCGTAATGCAAAAGAGGGCTATTCGGTTTCTTTGTGGCGTCCACCCTGGATATCATTGCAGACCTCTGTTTATTTCAAACAAATTACTCACCTTTCCCTGTCTATTTATCTTAGAAACAGTGTGTCTCATCCATAAACATCTCTCGCGTTTTCCGACAGGGAATGGCTCTTACCAAACTCGACAAGTTAATAACCTGGGATTGCCAATTCCACACTTTACGCTTGTCAGAGACTCTTTTATTTATAAGGGAATTAAAATGTACAATCACATGCCTGTTGAGATTCGGTCAATTGCTGACCTTCAAAAGTTCAGAACTAGATGTAAAGTTGTTTTTCTTGAGCAGGCTTTCTACTCTGTGCAATCATTTTTTGACCACAGATTTTAATTATCTGCTGTGTTTGTCTTTTTACATATTATAATTTTGCTTCTTGTTGATTGTACAGTGAATGTATTGTGGAAGTGTTGCTTTTGTGGTGACAAGTAAATGTGTGATGGTTTGGTTGCTCGAAATGCAATACATGAGCATGTGTTTTTAATAACTTAGGAAAGTATAAGTAAGTTTTTTTAATTTGTAATGTGATCTAAAGTTTTGATTAGCCTTAGTTTATTGCTTTGTCAATAAGAATTTTGTTCTTGGACAATAAAGCTTGTTTAAATAAATTAAATAAAAAAATTGACATAATCTCATTATCATGTCCGGTATGTCCAGCTACTTTTGACCCCCACAATAATCGTAATCTATCCACTAACTCCTTAGGTTTATTCCAATAAACATATTCAGATGATTTCGAAGATAGATGCTTTTTTACTGGTAGTTGGATTTTGTTGTTGACTTTTTTTCTTCGTACACCACCACCACCCAGTTTAGTTTCCGTAATTAGCGGTTTTATGATTCGTAAATATTTTCTCCATCGGGTTTCCCTTAAACCACGTTTCTTGTCATAACCGTCGTAGGCCGCATCCGTCAATTTCAAAATGGTTTGGTATTTTCGAAGTACATCTAGACTAATTTCGTCTTCATTATCTAGGCATGCTGGATTTTTTAGAAAAATCAAATCGTAAAGCTCAGCTGTTCCATCGAATTGCATCAATGTTTGTTTTGTTCTTGTATAACACCATCTTTCCGTTTGTTAGAAAACGAACCACCAAGTTGCCAATATATTTTGTTGATTTATTTTCTTTTTTACCAAAGCGTACACCATACACGGTATCATAATGGGATGGTTCCAATTTTAATCCATTTAAATAATCTTGAATAGTTTTTGCGGTTGAACTGCTACCACTTGATGTGTGTGGTGATGTGTAAGATGATGTTATCGTTGATGGGGAAGGGGTTTCGAACAGTGACTCACGATTTCCACGTTTTGGTGTAGGAATTTGTGTTTTTTGCGAAATCGGTGTAGATGTTTCAAAATCCGCTTCTGTTGGATGTTCTTCAAACATTTTCTCTATTCCCACCGAGCTGCTGCTGCTACTCCGACTTTGTGGTTTAGTCGTAGTACTTGATTTTTTAGTTGCGTACTGTTGCTGCTGCTGCTTTACGGCTTTAGATATAGATTCTAGTGGTTTAGAAACTGGTTCATAAAACTTTTCCAAATCATGTTCATTCTGCACTTTAGCTGCTTTAATTTGTTTAAATTTTTTTCTAACCGCATTTGTAGTTTCCAGTAGCTTTCGTTTTAATTCGATTTCTTCATTCATGATGCTTTCAAAGCACCGTTCAACGATGAAATGATTATCCAAGTTATTATTATAGGAATATATAACTATCGAATCCCTTGCGGTATCTGCCCGAATTTACATCACTATCCTTGTCAATAACTAAAAAACCATATTTATTATCCCAACATTTAGCACACATCTCTTGAAATTGTGTAAACGTCAGGTCGGGTGAAACGTGATCGGAAAATATATGTTTCATATTCATCTCATCTTGTTTAAACATAATAATGAAGTTGGCATTATCCCGGACGAGCTGCTTAGGAACACGAGGATACGTTTGCGCCAAGTAAAAGGCATCCACATTTTTGTGACGTCCCATGCTAAAATACGATCTTATAACGTCCTGTTTCTCACACATAATGTCATCAAAAATAAATATTGAATTAGGTTTAGCATCTGACGGTTCCACAATGTTATTTGCGTCGCTAAAAGCGTAGTAGCCAAGACCTTTGATTGGTGATAAAATTTTCTTTAAATATTCATATTTTGGTTGATAGAGCGACTTTGAGTAGATATAAACATTTTCGAAACGCAGTCCCGAGGGGTGAGTAAGCAGCGAAATCATAACATTTGTTTTTCCACAGTTTGAAGGTCCTATTAATAATCCACGAATAGATGACGGTAGCAAAGGACCATGTCTTTTAAATAATTTTTGTTCTAGTCCAGATCCGACCTTTACATCGAGATTATCGACGGGAAGTTTTTGTTTAAGATTGACGATACGCATCTTAACAAAATCTATATTTTATACTGAACTTTCACGTAAACTATCATTCAGATGTCGCTCGTCAGACGAAGTAGACGGTCTCGTTTATCAAGTAAGACTGGAAGCGGTATTGTTAATTCAGTAATTAATAGGCTACCGTTCGAGTTACACATTCCCGGCTATCAGTATTGTGGGCCCGGGACGAAAGTAGTAAAACGTGTGGCAAGAGGAGATCAAGGAATTAATTCTTTGGATGTCGCATGCAAAAAACACGATTTAGCCTATTTGCGTAATAGTGAAAATTTAAGTGCTCGCCACCAAGCAGATCAGGAACTCGAGCAAAGCGCGTGGAAAAGAGTAAAATCTAAAGACTCTAGCGCTGGTGAAAAAGCTGCAGCTTGGTTGGTAACCAACATTATGAAAGCGAAACAACGTTTTGGTATTGAAACCGCCCGTACCCGGGTCGGTATATCTGGGAAATTTTGCACGATCTCTAAAGAAAAATGAATATTCTAAAATATAAAAAATTCTAATAATATGCATACATAAAAATCGCTGTTTTTAAAATAGTCTAAAAACGTGGGAAACGGCAAAAGTGTGCAGATTAAAAGGTCTCCAGGTCAAATTCTTGAATCCAGATGGCCCAGCCAAGCCTGGGAACCAACAAGCCACGATACATCCCCCGCAGAGGGAGGAAGCGCGACTACTTAAGCGCTCGATGAGACCGCAAAAAAGGCATTCAGATTCAGATTCACATTCGACTCGCATTCCGATATCAGATAGACATTCAAATTTTCCTCTTTTTAAAAAGCTAAGTCGTGACGATGTCAGTGGGTTCTCTGTTAGTAAATTTTCTGTGTTGAAAAACTGCCAGTAAGTCCTTTGCTCTTTGTCCAAAGTACAAGTACGTTAATTTGTGTTGTAATATTAAGCAAGTAGTAAAATTGGATTTCTTTTTACTTAGTGGGATACCTTGTACGCCGATTTCGCTGACGGTGGATTACGCCGAGGCTGATCTAACTGGTGGATATAGGTGTCTTTGGTAACGAAATTAAATCCATGAAACTGCTTAAAAATATACTTACATCTCATTAATAATTCTACATAAAATTGGATTTCTTTTTACTTAGTGAGGTACCTTGTACGCCGATTTCGCTGACGGTGGATTACGCCGAGGCTGATCTAACTGGTGGATATAGGTATCTTTGGTAACGAAATTAAATCCTTTACTGTAATTTAATGTAATACATTATGTGAATTCAAATACTGGCAGTCATACATCACAGTTTAATCTTATAAACAATATAAAGTAATCTGTTTAAAAATTATAAAACTAAATCTTAAAAACGGGGCAACATTTGGGGGAGAATTTAAAATGAAAGTATAAAAAAAAATAAGATTATCAAATATTATTTTACATAAATTATGACTGAAAGAGAGACCTAATTTCTAACGGTACCAGATGGTGTCAAATAACTTTTGCTTTCGAGATTTGGGTCAGTATTGTTAGGGCTAGTGCAAAAGCACCTTTCTTGTAAATACAGATGGCCAGTTTGTCTTCCGGGGTTTAATTGGCGTAACAAAGAAAAAACAAAGGTCAGTAAACCGACAGGGTAGATAAAATAAAAAGGGTGTTTTAAATAAATTAAAGGTAATCTGCATTATTAAAAAATAAAAAATAAAAAGGGTTGGGTTGGAGAAAATATGAATAATCGCGTTTGACAATCGTATTATCAAGATTGGCAATGATAAAAATAAAGTATGGGTGTAGGTATTGACATGATGCTACCTGTAGAACGTTAACAGATAATAGGTATATATAAATCGGTGTGATGGGTTTTCTTGAGAAAGGGTTATAACCGGCGATGGTGCTGCTGTCGTGGTTTCCGGTACCTCAGTAACATGAAAACAACATTCGCTCGAGAAGAAAAGTGACACATGCGTATGGGCGAATGGACTCCTAACTTTTATTGCACCTTTATATGTTATACGTTGAGGTGTCCGATATTTTTGTTTGGGTATTTTGCTGATTGTAATCGGCTAATTACAGTAAATTAATTTAACAGTGGGCTCCACTGTTCAGGTTTTCGGCGCCTCACGGACTGTCCGACAGCGGGGTTCCACTGAAGGGCTTTCCACCCTACGTAGTAGCATTATGCCAAGCGTGTACGTTATTTGGGGTGATACTGAGTGTTAAAAAAGGTATATAAAGAATAAAAAGATATTTAAAGAGTAAATGAAAATTATACGTACACGTCAGAGGGGCGATACCAATAATAAAATGCAAGATTACCGGGTAATATCAGAAAAGGGGTGTTCTGAAAACAGGGACGAAGTGATAAAGTATATGCAGAGGTTCGCTGCAGGCGCACAGCAACAGGTATAGGGGTTTTGGTAAGATAAAGTGCATGCAGAGGTTCGCTGCAGACGCACAGTAACAGGTATAGGGGTCTTGGGAAAAACAACATGTAAAGAAACATTTCACGAGTATCACCATCAGTGTCGCAGACACTAGATGGGTGACCATGAATGAGAAAGGCGCAGCAAAGATAGGTAAAGGAATAGGTAAAGAACACTTCACGCAGATCACCATAAATGTCGCAGACATTAGATGGGTGAGCTATGAGGGGAAATGGCGCAGCCAAGATAGGTAGAGAAACATTTCACGAGGATTACCATCTAGTGTCGCAGACATTAGATGTGTACGCTATGAGTGGGAAAGGCGCAGCCAAGAAAATCACCAGTAAAGTGTAGTCAGGAAAATCACCTGTAGTGTCGCAGACATAAACAGGTGACAAAAGAGAAAAAGGGTACAAATTACGGGAGACAGACAAAGGCCTATGTTAATATATTGAATTGTAAATTGTTATACATATTTTATTGTTATTTGAATATATTTTATTATTATTTTGAATGTGAAATTGATAACTAACAGCTGTACAAATAAATAAATGATTAAAACAGATTGATTCTTTGATTTCTTCTATCTATAATGCGACAGACTAAAAAGGGGAAAATATAATTAAAAACTATCAAAATCTGATATAAAATTTACTGTTGTACCAAACTTTAAAAGAACCTGAAATAAACACAACGTAGGAAAATGAGGTAATGCGTCCAGACGATTACAGCCAACGTGATTGACTTTGTCACGTGATGAAATAGACTGGGGTAGAGCAGTTTCACTGGTGCCGTGACCAGGATGTAAAGTCAGTAAATTGGTACAACCAAAAAGAATCCATGTAGTTATAACAAGCAAAGGGTACTAGCAGCAATCTCAGAGACAACCAGATGACCTGACGCATAGTAAGAAGAACTTGCAAAATGATACATGGAAAATTAATAGCAGCATATAACTGCCCATGCCTAGACAGCCGTATGCAGGGAAGTCCATCAGGAACTTCTTACCGGAGCAGAGCCGATTGTGTCAGAAAAGGGGAACCGTAAAGGCCAGTTTGGGTATCAGCTGGAGATGACAGCATCCACATCACCAGCAGCAGCAGGCCAGCAGGAGCTGAAATGGGTCAAGTAGAAGGATCCAATACAGCCACGCTGTCAACTACCGACAGCGCAGATGGGGTCAAGGTGCATCGCAGCAGCGCGGATAGACGAGAGACGAGTCACGAGACAGCAGGCGTACCAGCAGGGACATGCAGAGAGCTAGCAGGTCCAGGTCCAGGAAAGGAGTGCGAGGGGTCCACAGCCATCGGTCCGGGGGAGACTGGTTAACAGACTGTATAAGTAAGTAGGTACATACTATGTTTGCAGTATGAGAATTTTTGCTATTAGTTTTTTTTGTAGTATATACCTATTTCTTATGCATATTTTATGAATTGTAACAATGTTGTTCCTTGGGTGTTATTAGTGTAAAAATGTAACGAAAGCAAAAGTAACATTGATTTTAAATGAAACCATTATAAATTTTACACTATTCCTTTCTGCAAAAGGCATAGTTTAAAATTGGGGGAGAGTGAAACCGCCCGTACCCGGGTCGGTATATCTGGGAAATTTTGCACGATCTCTAAAGAAAAATGAATATTCTAAAATATAAAAAATTCTAATAATATGCATACATAAAAATCGCTGTTTTTAAAATAGTCTAAAAACGTGGGAAACGGCAAAAGTGTGCAGATTAAAAGGTCTCCAGGTCAAATTCTTGAATCCAGATGGCCCAGCCAAGCCTGGGAACCAACAAGCCACGATACATCCCCCGCAGAGGGAGGAAGCGCGACTACTTAAGCGCTCGATGAGACCGCAAAAAAGGCATTCAGATTCAGATTCACATTCGACTCGCATTCCGATATCAGATAGACATTCAAATTTTCCTCTTTTTAAAAAGCTAAGTCGTGACGATGTCAGTGGGTTCTCTGTTAGTAAATTTTCTGTGTTGAAAAACTGCCAGTAAGTCCTTTGCTCTTTGTCCAAAGTACAAGTACGTTAATTTGTGTTGTAATATTAAGCAAGTAGTAAAATTGGATTTCTTTTTACTTAGTGGGATACCTTGTACGCCGATTTCGCTGACGGTGGATTACGCCGAGGCTGATCTAACTGGTGGATATAGGTGTCTTTGGTAACGAAATTAAATCCATGAAACTGCTTAAAAATATACTTACATCTCATTAATAATTCTACATAAAATTGGATTTCTTTTTACTTAGTGAGGTACCTTGTACGCCGATTTCGCTGACGGTGGATTACGCCGAGGCTGATCTAACTGGTGGATATAGGTATCTTTGGTAACGAAATTAAATCCTTTACTGTAATTTAATGTAATACATTATGTGAATTCAAATACTGGCAGTCATACATCACAGTTTAATCTTATAAACAATATAAAGTAATCTGTTTAAAAATTATAAAACTAAATCTTAAAAACGGGGCAACATTTGGGGGAGAATTTAAAATGAAAGTATAAAAAAAAATAAGATTATCAAATATTATTTTACATAAATTATGACTGAAAGAGAGACCTAATTTCTAACGGTACCAGATGGTGTCAAATAACTTTTGCTTTCGAGATTTGGGTCAGTATTGTTAGGGCTAGTGCAAAAGCACCTTTCTTGTAAATACAGATGGCCAGTTTGTCTTCCGGGGTTTAATTGGCGTAACAAAGAAAAAACAAAGGTCAGTAAACCGACAGGGTAGATAAAATAAAAAGGGTGTTTTAAATAAATTAAAGGTAATCTGCATTATTAAAAAATAAAAAGGGTTGGGTTGGAGAAAATATGAATAATCGCGTTTGACAATCGTATTATCAAGATTGGCAATGATAAAAATAAAGTATGGGTGTAGGTATTGACATGATGCTACCTGTAGAACGTTAACAGATAATAGGTATATATAAATCGGTGTGATGGGTTTTCTTGAGAAAGGGTTATAACCGGCGATGGTGCTGCTGTCGTGGTTTCCGGTACCTCAGTAACATGAAAACAACATTCGCTCGAGAAGAAAAGTGACACATGCGTATGGGCGAATGGACTCCTAACTTTTATTGCACCTTTATATGTTATACGTTGAGGTGTCCGATATTTTTGTTTGGGTATTTTGCTGATTGTAATCGGCTAATTACAGTAAATTAATTTAACAGTGGGCTCCACTGTTCAGGTTTTCGGCGCCTCACGGACTGTCCGACAGCGGGGTTCCACTGAAGGGCTTTCCACCCTACGTAGTAGCATTATGCCAAGCGTGTACGTTATTTGGGGTGATACTGAGTGTTAAAAAAGGTATATAAAGAATAAAAAGATATTTAAAGAGTAAATGAAAATTATACGTACACGTCAGAGGGGCGATACCAATAATAAAATGCAAGATTACCGGGTAATATCAGAAAAGGGGTGTTCTGAAAACAGGGACGAAGTGATAAAGTATATGCAGAGGTTCGCTGCAGGCGCACAGCAACAGGTATAGGGGTTTTGGTAAGATAAAGTGCATGCAGAGGTTCGCTGCAGACGCACAGTAACAGGTATAGGGGTCTTGGGAAAAACAACATGTAAAGAAACATTTCACGAGTATCACCATCAGTGTCGCAGACACTAGATGGGTGACCATGAATGAGAAAGGCGCAGCAAAGATAGGTAAAGGAATAGGTAAAGAACACTTCACGCAGATCACCATAAATGTCGCAGACATTAGATGGGTGAGCTATGAGGGGAAATGGCGCAGCCAAGATAGGTAGAGAAACATTTCACGAGGATTACCATCTAGTGTCGCAGACATTAGATGTGTACGCTATGAGTGGGAAAGGCGCAGCCAAGAAAATCACCGGTAAAGTGTAGTCAGGAAAATCACCTGTAGTGTCGCAGACATAAACAGGTGACAAAAGAGAAAAAGGGTACAAATTACGGGAGACAGACAAAGGCCTATGTTAATATATTGAATTGTAAATTGTTATACATATTTTATTGTTATTTGAATATATTTTATTATTATTTTGAATGTGAAATTGATAACTAACAGCTGTACAAATAAATAAATGATTAAAACAGATTGATTCTTTGATTTCTTCTATCTATAATGCGACAGACTAAAAAGGGGAAAATATAATTAAAAACTATCAAAATCTGATATAAAATTTACTGTTGTACCAAACTTTAAAAGAACCTGAAATAAACACAACGTAGGAAAATGAGGTAATGCGTCCAGACGATTACAGCCAACGTGATTGACTTTGTCACGTGATGAAATAGACTGGGGTAGAGCAGTTTCAGTATGGGTGTATCATCATCAAAATCGAGAAAAGCATCCACTAGAGGTAAACGTCGCTTCCAGCGCCGCCGCTGCCACACTAAAGGTAATGGCGTCGGTAAACATAAGCGAGTACACAAAGTAGCTTTTGGATCATCTATTAGACGACCCGTTCGATCAGAATTGTTAAAAGCTGGTGGGAAAAAACTTGTCGAGAAAAATATCATGAAAGCATCGAAAATAGCTGCAGTAGCTGCACGTAAATCCCTAAGAATAGCCGGTGGCAAACGAAAAATTCGCACGCCTAGAATCATTCCAATTCCAAAGACCGGGGGGATATTACCGTTAATACCAATATTTGCAGGACTCTCGGCCTTAGGTTCATTAGCAGGTGGTGCAGCAGGCATCGTGCGTGCCGTAAAAGCGGTAAAAAAATCTACTGCAGAACAAATAGGTACCGGCTTACATCTAAGTTCAAGAGGAAATGGATTATATTTGAAACCATATCGCACAGGTTTGGGATTATATATAAACAACGGCAAAAATAAGGAATCAAAAAACTAATAGAATCCCTACCTCAAAGACCACTATCCAATATTGATATAGAAAAGTACGCCTTAAAAATGAAAATACCACACTTTCGAGGCGTATATATGAGAGATTCATTACCTGTACGCGGTCCCAAACGTTATGAGGCCGCCATTATAAATTTGGATAGCATGTCGGGTGTAGGGACTCATTGGGTAGCATACAGAAAAAGCAATTATGATGTAACATACTACGATAGTTTCGGTGATTTACCCCCACCTATGGAATTGGTACGATATCTGCAGATGGGTTCCGAAGCGACGAAGAAAATTTACTATACATACGACCGTCAACAAGAATTTGGAACAGTCTGGTGTGGACATTTGTGTTTGAAGTTTCTTTTACAATCGTAAAAAGTATGTCTTTGACACCCCAAATGGAACGTGACAACTACACCAAAATGTTGCTATCACTTAAAGCATATCGTGAAGTCGGAGGATTACAAAAAATGACAGCTGAACAGTTAGAAAATACGCCCAAAGAAGTGTTGATCGCATTAGCTCCAAATGAAATAGCACTAGCTTGGGATGGGTTACCTAATCACCTAAAAAGTGACGTCGATATATTGAAATATCAATACTGTTTCGAACATTATAATAGCAATAATTCAGATTCGGATGAGGGCGATGGACCGATACCAAAAAAAATATTTTGTTGTTATTGCAAAATTAACGATGTGAATATAAAGGCAGAAAACAGTTTAAAAACGTCCAAAGGAATAAAGCAACGCTTCAGCTTAAATCCATTTAACTGTTGCAAACAGCAATAAAATAGCTACACAAATAGTTTCGTCGTCAGTCATGTCTTACACATTCACTCTAACAGGACATAAAAGTGTCTTAAGTGCGGATTTTTACCCACCCATCGAGTTAAATACAACAAGCAAATATGGAGTTGCACTACTGGGATTTTACACATATAATTCGATTTTTAATATCGACGAAAGCAATAATTCATTCAGCCATTTGAAAACAGTGATACCAAAGCATTTAAGGATTCCACCAGGAGCTTATGAAATGAATGAAATAGCAAAAGCCATGTACACCGCTTTAAAAGAGTCATGCAATGAAGTTGGTACCGATTTATTTTCATTAACAGCCAATAATAATAATACGTTAAAATGTGAGCTAAAGTCAAAATATAGCATCGATTTTCGAGGTAGCAACAGTATCGGCAAAGTGCTCGGATTTGGCTCTGTATTGCTGCAAGGTGGACAAAGACACGAATCAAGTACCACCGTGGACATAATGAAAGTGCGCATCGTACGTGTGGATTGTAATATAATTTCCGGAGCATACCTGAATTCTTTGGAAAGTCATACGTTATTTGAATTTGATATTGACGTCGAACCCGGTTACAAAATCTCCAAAGAACTGCAAAATAATATTTATATGCCGATAATGCCGGATGGTCGTCAGTTTATCGACAACATTACTCTACGCATCTTGGACGATAGCGGTGATTTGATCGATTTTCGAGGTGAGAAAATTATAGTTAAACTAGAGTTGAAAAAAATCGGATAATGGGTTTTTGCTTTAACCGTCAACTGCATAAGCTGTCAACAATTCAAGATTCAGTTAAACGACATAAAAGTAAGCAGACAACACAGTCAAGGTTCATTCGCAAGTCAGACGGACGATCGAAAACACATCCGCACAGCAATCGCCAGCTCTCCGTGAAAGATTGCAAATTTCTACAATCGATCGGTTTGAAAGTGAGAAAAATTAGAAAATGATGGCCGCTAGCAGTGACAAAATCGAAGTTTTTACCGAACCCATTTTTGATAACTCCATTATTAGTTTTCAAGAACACACATATAAACCTTACGGTTCTCCAACATTCCGCAATTCCGATGAAATTCGTATACCTGTACACTTTCAAGATATCATTTTGGATATATCGGATAGTTACATTTACATCGAAGGAACATTCAAACCCAAAGACGTTACTAAAAAATGTTATCTATCAAATAATGCCATCGCCTTTCTATTCGACGAATGTCGTTATGAAATGGGAGGGGAGCAAGTTGCCGTCGTTCGGAAACCCGGAATTACTACAACGATGAAAACTATGGTGTCATTGGGTGCCGCACAAAATAGAGCTCTCATGGCATGTGGATGGGGTCTAGACAAAGCAAATCAAGGTATACTAGATTCCACAAGTAACGTGTTCTCCGGCAAGCTTCCTCTAAAATATCTCATGGGTTTCGCAGAGGATTATTCAAAGGGTATTTTTAACGTCAAGCAAGAGTTGATTTTAATTATCGCCCGCACTTTCAACAATTGCTATATCGGGGAAGTAGATGCAGACATTTCAATTGAAAAAATTGAATGGAAAATTCGTCACATTATTCCAGACGATCGACAGAAGTTAAAGATATTATCACGCATGAATAAAGGTGGCAGTAACGCAAACGTTCCAATGGCTTACCGTAAATGGGATCTTTACGAGCTACCTTCTTTGAGAGAAACATCGTCAGATGTATGGGCCTTAAGAACTAGCACGAGTCTCGAAAAACCGAGATATTTGATTATCGGTTTTCAACCAACTAGCTCTTCCGACAACAGAGCAAAAGATAGCACACAATTTACAACGGCCGATATAAGTGATATTAGGCTCTATCTGAACTCTGCCGTATTTCCGTACGAAAGATGGAATTTAGATTTTTCAAAGAAACTGTATGCCGCAGCCTATTATAATTATGAGAATTTTCAAGCTAGCTACTACCAGCGAGAACTGAGCGATCCTATGATGAGTTTTGCCGACTATCTTAAAAATCCGATATTCGTAATAGATTGCAGTCACCAACCAGAAGCCGTCAGGACGTCCACAGTGGACGTGAAATTGGAGTTCGAAACACGCAAAAGTAAATTTCCTAAAGACATTAAAGTGTACGCGTTAGTTATTCACGATGCATTTTTTAGCTACAATATACTTAATGGTTCTATTACTAACAAATCAATACATTAGTTTGAAGTTATGTAATTCTCCAAATTATGTATTTTACATTTTGAAAATAAACTTATAAAAGACATATTTGCGTTTTATTTTTACGATTGGCTTATTTTAATACTTGAAATGTGGGGCTTTGGTAAATAAGGCTATGAGGCGAAAAATAGAGAGAAATTTAGGGGAGGGGTGGGGAAAAGAAAGTATATAAGACGTGATGTCGAAAATGGAATTCACTCGAAGCCAAGATGTCGTCAAGTTCAGACAATGGTTATTCCAGCGATGACGACCAGGCAGTGGTACATAATGCGCAACATAGGGGTGTACGCCGCATGCGTAGGTTGAGACCTAGATATTGCATCTTGTTCAACTACGTAAAATGTGGTCCCTTCCCCCCCTTGTGTATGTACTGCTACACAGGATTTAGGCGACAGATAGGTGCGAGGTTCATATCGGGCCATTATACAGTCGGGGCACGAAGTGAATGGCTGCGGAACCACTCGAGGTGTCGTCGGTGTCGGGATAGACTGTTTTCCGTCGCTCATGCCTTATTTGCAATAGGACTTAAATTCCTATTACAAATAAAGCTCCTCATACGACAACCCTGCCTGCCCCTGACAAAATCAGTCCTTTTCAGGACTACAAAATATTTGATCGTAGTTTGTAGTTAAACACAATGTTTCCTAAAGAAGATATTTCTCGATGGAAAAATTGTGTTACTTTGGGTGAGAGAAGCATTAAGTGTTTAAATCATACATAGATAGCGAGAGGAAGAGCATTTGCAATATTTAGCTTGTAGTTTTTATGTATGATAAGAACGCATATGCCTCTAATTATTCAAAGTGACATGACTTTCTATCAAGAAACATATTTTAAAAAATAAGGTCACTCTACATTAGGATTCTTGTCGTTTCACATAGAACGTTGGCTAATATTAAACCCGCTCTAACGTATGACAAAAACAGACGTAGTTTCAGAGTAACAAAATATTTCGAGCAAGAAATCTATCTTGAGGACATATTTTTGTTAGTCTTAAAGGATATGTCAGAACCGTTTAGCCCCACCCTCATCCCCACTCTTACCCCCACCACCCTAAATGCTTTTAAAAGCGGGAGCAGCCATCACATTTTTCATATCTCAACCAGCCATGAAGTGGGACAGGCTGATGTTAAGGACGACAAGGGAGTCCAAAATAAGAGAGTTTTGGGAGGCTTGGCGTTTAAAAAACGCGAATAAGCCAACGGCTATCGTACAGCCGATTCCAAGATCGCCGCCACCACCGGAGCCGGCTCCAACAGAGCCGGTGGAAGTGGTGGAAGGACCCCAGATGCTGCTGGGTCCGGAAGAAAGGGAGGCTCTCTTACAAGAGCTCACGGAGCGCCGTCGGAGCCGTCGCAGCACGCGACTGGAGGCACGAAGACGGCGTGCCGCACCGCGATCGGTGCAGATCGCGAGAGGGGAACAACCACTCTAGGTTTCCCTCTCCAACCCAACCCACCGCGAAAACGGCCCTTTTCAGGGCCACAAAAGATTTGATCGTAGTTTAGATATTTTTAGTCACTTTGTGATTGACACTGTATTAGTGAAAAATGCAAAGACGACCAAGAATGACATTTTCTGGACGTTTAAAATTGACGTTGACATTTTTGCATAACTGTTTTCGATAATTCACCTAGAAGTGTCTAAAACTTATTTTAACTTAAAGGTCCAAGATCCGTTAAAATTGTTATTTTTCTAACTTAAAAATTGTATCCATTTAGTTATTTCCGAGACGTATATTTTTGGAACTAAAAATCGATATTTGTCGACCCACTAAGATTTTTATTTTTGTATATTTTTAACAAAAAAAGCAACCACATTAACCCTTATAACAAAAATATTTTTATTTCGGGTCAAAGCAATGACAACAAGCACATAACTTGTGGGTTTGCTCAGGTTTGCTTGGGTTTGTTTAGCCAATACAAATAATAAGAATTTTGTTATTAATGTTATTATTATTTTGATAGTTCAAGAACATTTTCGGGGGCGACGCCCCCAAACCCCCGCCAGGGGCTACCGCCCCTGGACCCCGTTTGGTTCTTGCGCAACGGAGGCGGGCCAGCGGGTGGGCGGTGGGGGCGGCCGGGGGGGCGGTGGCGGCGGTCAGGTCGCGAAGCGACCTACGCCGAAGGCGGCCGGTTTTTCGAGGTTTTTGGGGGTCTTTGGTGCAATTTTAGACCTTCCAAAACTGAATTTTATATATTTCTTTTTCTTATATCTTTGCACGTAAAACACCCTTCAGCGTTTAAGTTTGTCATCTCCTAAGGGTTCTATCATATCTTGGTAGTCGTCACAGAATCGCACCATCCTCCCCTCCTGTATTTTTAGCAAGGGTGGGGGAATCTGAGGTCTTTAAAAGCAGCTCGGCTCGACTGCTTACTTCATTACATTCGCTCATCTCAACATGGCATCATCAGATGATGATGGATACTTAAGCGATAATACCCCAATGAATTTGGATAATTGGGCAATAAGACGGAGGAGAGTTTTCCCCGTCCGATCCCGCCGGGTTTGTAAGACCTTAAACCTGGTGAAGGTGGGTGCTGACGGCTGGTGTATTGGCTGCTATGCCGACTTGGAAAACAAGTCGGCTGGTGACCATTTCTTCAGTGGTCATGTAACCCAAGATTTCGGTAGTCGCGCGCACATACCGAACTGCAAAGGTTGTGGAGTAGCTCTTGGTACTCTACAACATAAGAGTGCGTGCCTTATTTGTAATCGAGTCTGATTACAAATAAGATATCCCTTGAAAAACGGTCCTTTTCAGGGCCACAGAATGTTTCATCGTAGTTTTAGTTAACTAATGCCATAGTACATGTGGTGTTAGGTAGAAAATTATATAAGTCCAGTCGGATCGAGTATAATTTTCTTTGCAAAATCCGTCCTTTTCAGGACCTCAGAATATTTTGATCTTACTTGTATTTATCTAATGCCACGGCATCTGTGACATTAGATAGAAATTATGTAAGTCCAGACGGATCGAGTATAAGTTTCGGTCGCATTTCCAGAACACAATTACGCCATTTTGAGAACTAAAAGCAGTTTTCGACAGTGAAGTCCGCCAGTATCATTTTTGGATGGAGGGCATTTGTATAATAAACTCTAGTTTGTTAGAGGCGAGAAGGTGGGGATGGAGTGGTGGAGGGGGTAGATTATCTCTATTTAAGCGGTTGCGAGCGAGTCACAGAATCACTTCATTTTTAAATCTTAAAGTACCAAGATATAACTATGAATTTCGAAAGACCATTAAGTCGCGGTTCATCGGTTTTTAGCGATGATACCGTCGACATGAATGATGTCGATATGGATGACCTACTCTTGGACATCGAACGACTTCTAGACATCGAGGCAGAAGATATGTTTAATGCCTGGGAAGATGAGCGGGCAGTCGAAGAAGCAGATCTGGGTCAGGAATTGCCAAACATCGATTGGCAAAATGGGGAGTTGTCGGCTGAAGAGATGGAGCCGGACTCCAGTACCGATTGGGTGCCACCACCGCCGCCGGATGATCATGACGGTCCGGCCGATTCATCCACTTGGTGGATCACGGACCATCAGGATGAAGATGGTCCAGCGGATTCCACCAACTGATCCCGGAACCATGCCCTCCCCGACCTACCCCGGCAAAATCAGCCCTTTTCAGGGCTACAAAATATTTGATCGTAGTTTGTAGTTGATTCATGTCACATCCTAAGTAACATGATATTTCTCAAGAATTAATTTCTTTTGGAAAATATTGTGTTACTCTGTAAAGACATGTACGTTCTTACCATACGTCAGACCTAGCTAAATTTCTAGTAAGTTCTCTACGAAAATGCTGAGAGTTTGGTCTATTATCTTACGTGTAGTAAAATTCACATTTTATTACAAATAAGATGCATGTTCTCAGGCATTGTAACGGGTAGCCTCTCTTCACAGACATAACACTTTATCGCATACTTAAGTTGTGTGCATCTAACGATTACACACCTAAAGTTACGGCCCTACATTTTCCGTCTATTCGTTTTTTCTATTTTGCATTTTTACACTATTTTTGTGTGTAACTTCCGTATACTTATTTTAGAAATGAAAAAATATTGTTTCATTTAACTTTTTTTTATTATCATATATACAAAAAAATTTTCTTTTACTTATATATACATTACTATTACAAAAATAACTTCACTCTATATTTACAATAAAATTCTAAAGCTACTTCTTATACGCTAAATTATTCATTACTTCCAGTCTTTTAACGCACTTCTCCCTTGTCCTTTTAGTTTGCTCCACTTTCACCCGCAGTTCATTACTCTGTCTTTCAAAGTCCGCCTCATCACTATCACACTTTTTTAGTTCGCGCAGTAGTTTTTCCCTATACCTATATGCCGCGGAGAAGACGCACTTTTGGCTCGCCGAAAACTCGTTCAACCAGTCCGGCTCTTCAGCAGTTGTTGCTGACTGCTGCGATTCCTCGTACGATCGCTTGCATCGCATCTTGGCCGGTTTGTGGCACTTCCCACGTCCTATTGTTGGTGATAGTGGTGCACCCGCGATCGGCGATTTTTCGTCAGCGTCGGCCACCAACACAATCGGAGGCATGGACTTCGGGGGCTCGGGCGTTGTCGAGTTTGGGCCATCATTAATGATGACGACCGGTGACAGAGGCTTCGGTGGCTGTGACTTCTCCAAAAAATCGGGAAATTCCACTGGCACTGATGGGCGTTTGAACTGGAATTTCTTCTTCTTCTTCTTTACACCCTCGGCAGCCGCATAGAATTCACCTTTATTAAGGGTGGCCGTCTTGGGTTTGGTCAGAAGTTTTTCTAGTTTCGATGTTGGCCCCCGCCTCGCCTTCTTGATCACCACATCACTTATAATATTAATTCGGCCTCCATCCTCCTCAGTCCACTTGTTGACGTACTCAACCGCCGAATTAACCGTTTCCTTCGCGTCTACTTCTTCATCCACAAACGCAGTGTTTAGCACGTCGTCATTGTGCCATTGTTCGAAGACACCTGGGGTCAGCAGGTCGATGACTTCCTGCCCCATCAACTCTGCTTGGATACTTCCATCCAAGTTAAACGGATTTAACAACGACTCACTACCGGAATTCATTTTTCTAACTAACTGCACTGCACTAAACTGACAACTGTACTTACTCGGTGAACTGTTCTAGCGAACTATGAAATGCTCTGCCTAGCAAACCAAATTTATACTTATCACCCCACCATAAACTCCCCCACTCTATCTGACGGTTGATGCTTTGGAGGCCAAACAAGTTCATTCAACTTACAAGGTTGCGTTCTACGGCTAAACAGCGATTCAAGGACATATTTTCAAGGTAATCGTGTGTCCTTACTTCTGTTATTGTTTGTGCTCTCAAGGTTATATGATCCAGACAACCCATATTTATAGACACTCTTTCCTTCGATGACTATTATCACAAACTATAATGTTGCCCGCAGATCAAGATAACAATCGTCCAGCTGAGACTTTTTCAGGAGCACAAATAATAATTTCTATATTTTTTTTATATATAATTTTTTTGCTATAATTGCAAAAGAGAAGTATATATTTGGACTGACCACATGCAATCTTACAGTTACATTGAATTGTTGAGAGTAAGGATTGTTAAGTGTCATTACTGTGGAACGCTGATGTGTCGACGAGGGCCGATTAGCAGATCTGATATGTTGAGAAGACAATGGATGCTACGAGAAGTTTACCAGCAAGACATTAATTAATTTTTATTTTTGTAACTTTATTACTATATTGTAAAATAAAACAACATATTATTGAAACAATTATCTATGTATTTTACTATCCTGCGTTATAAAATTTCAACTATTGCTATGACTACAGTGGTTAAGAAAACTACGTGACATTCGAGTTAATATTTTTTTATTTTTCTAAAACATAGACTTTCCAACATTTTTCTAATTATAACTAATATTTTCGGGTAAAAAACTTTGCATAGCTTGTATTAACATATTTAGGTTATCTTCAGGGTTTGTTTCGTAAAACTTTATGTCTGGGTGCCCCCAAGGTAGAGTTTTTGTTGTTGATGGTATAATATAACGTTTATCGTCGTGGTGAGATAAAGCAACTTTATTAATTATTTCGGTATAAACGTCGTGTTCATAACTTCGAAAGGTTTTCATTTTTCGAAACATCTGACCACCACGTTCTACGATATTCCGATAATCTTCCAGGTGAAGCTGTTTTTCAATTACACGTTTTTTTATAACTTTCGCTTTCTTAATTTCGCTACTGATTGAGTTTATGTAATAAGCTTTGGCTCCGGTACCATAAAAACTTATTATTGGATCACCTGGAAATTCATCCTTCATTCTACCTACTACTGACTGACTTTTTTTTATGTTAAAAATATTTCCTTCGGTATAATTGGATGTATCGAATTTATCCGGATTTTCTGCAATTATGCGATAAAAATTGTCGGTGTAAACTTTTAATATTAACGAATCTGTGTCGGTATACAGTAAAGAAGCATTTTTGCCAAATTTTGTTTTAATGAATGAGTAGAAAAAATCATAAATTACTGTTTTCGACATGTCCAGTATGGAAAATCCGATATAAATTGGTTTATTATAAGTTCCCTTTAATTGATCCATATGAATGGCAACGAATTCTTTATTAAAAACCGTTGAACTTTTAAAATAAGGACGAGAAATTAATGCTCGTGCCCCGATTCTATTCCTGTCATTTTCCCATTGGGTAACTAGTTTTATATCATTACGATTCTCCACATTTTCCATGGTCTTGCCAAAAACAGCATTAATGATTAATTTAAAGGTGTCTTTACCAAACTTTGTTGTTGCCCTATTGCGCAAATCTGTATTTAAGTCGATATATGTCTTTAACCATGGGGATTGATTAAATTTTAAAATTCTGTGTGTTTGCATTACCATTAGGCCGTTATTGATTGCTTGTTTTAATGTTCGGTAATGAATGATGTATTTCTTTTTATCGTTTAAATTCGGAATTAACTTTGAAAATTTTGCCGATTCCGTGGGTGGTACAATATTTTCAACTAAAAAGGGTAAGTCGGAATGATCATCATGTAGCGTATCCGGATAATAATGAACGTCAACTTCCAAAACGTATCCTTCTGGACCATTATCGTCCACATCCATAATATTTAAATTTAAAATTTCATGCTCTGATAACCATCTAAAGCCGCCAAATGGTAATGCTTGCGACATACTATGACCGTACAGATTTGTTGCATCAAGATAAACAATGAAAGATGATGGTTCGTTAGGATCGTAGTTTGGTACATATATGTTGTTGGCGGCGTGCATCCTTTCTGAACACTGACTTATACCGCCTCGAATACCTTTTTTGAAAAAATGAACCGTGTCGATATCAGTCAACAGCTCTAACTCTACCTTAGAAATACGCAACATACAATCAAACGAATAACTTGGAAGGGTATGGTACTGTGCTGGATCCAGTTTATACGTTTCTAAACAAGTATCGCTAAACTGTTCAAAAACATCGGTTAATAATAAAACATCAGATTTCAAATATAAATCCGAATAGTCCCCCAAATTCTTACAATTAAATGTGTCCCACACCTTTTTAGCTCTATCATAATCTTCATCGCTAATGTGCTCCTCTGACAAACTATCATAAAACTGATTTTTTGTAGGTAAAGTTGGATGGTTCATTTTGTCCATTGAATCGACAAAACTATAGGGAAAAACACCTTTTTTGCGCATTAAATTAAACTGCTCATTATCAGAAAAATATTTTCCTGTTTCCCTGAAACTACCCACAGCTAATCCATTACCCAAATTTTCCAGCGAAGTTGATAGAAATTTAAAACTATCGATGAACCGCAATTTCAAATATTTTTTCTTTATTGTCCCACTTTTATTATCGACATAATTGTGAACGTAAATACTTTTCGTAAACGAAATATACTTTTCCCTGCTTTGAGCTAAAACATCGATCTTGTCTCCGTGACGACACAACTCTTTAATAAACATGTGGCAATCGTACCCGCTCAAGTTATGAAATATAATTGGAATAAAATTGGGTAACTTATAATTTAAATTGCAAATCGAATGAGCAGCACCAGGTCTTTATTTCCCAGTTATGTGACAGTGATCCTTTACTTTATAATTATTATTTTCAAAAGGTCGTTCACATATACCACATTTTGTGGCATTATTGAACTCCGCTATTTGGTCAGCCGTTAAAGTTTCCATTGCTTTTATATCTCTTAAGTATGTATTGTAAAGAGATCTTAAATCACTTTCAAGTCGAGAAACGAAAACCTGGGCTGCGTCGTTTCCCCGGTAGAGCTCAAATTCTGAAATCGAATCGTCAAAGGAGCACTTTATTAAATACGCAAAAGAATACGGTTCATGTTTGATGCTTTTGACTAAGTAAGAATTTGTGGGATTTGGTTCCACTGTATCCAGCGGTTTAAGCACCGATTCAAAATCCGCGTAAACGACAAACGGTACACGCATTTGCTTTTCTATGTTTTCAAATTTTAATATATTTTCACTTACACTCCTTCCAAATTTATCTATTTTTAAATTTAGTGATGGTGTTAATGAATATTTGTGGTTACAGTCATTTTTTTGGTGTGATATCAAAGATGATTGTGAACTAAAATATATCAAACAACCATCACAAAAATACATTTTATCTCTACGCGATGTAATTTGACTGGAACATAATTTCGATAAGTCTTTTATCCAACAATAATGACTTTTAGAACAACGCGTATCACAAATATGCTCATCATCATCTTTAATACTACAATCCTTTGTTATTAACAACAAGTTTACATGTCTGTTAAGTTTTCTACCCGAATACCTTAATGGACCGACAACTTCATACTTTAACATATTATTTTCGAAAATTTTTTGCAAATCATAAACGTTAACTGAAATATTATTCATTTCTTCAAATTTTGATATATCACGCAACTTTACTGGAAAGTCTATACCTGTAAAATTCAGCACTCTTGAATAGTGTGGATAAGATTGATACTGTGATGCCATTCTAGTGGTGGGGCACAAAGCAGACACGATTGACCACGCAAAACAACACTCATCTTGATTAATCACATTGATGACGGCTTTTTTCAATTCGATGAAATGGGGTAACTTTATATATGAAGATCCACCAAAAGGTTTATACTCATTGACATTTACTTCCAGGTATAGAATTTTTTCCAGAGCCCAACCTACGAAAACAAAAAAAGAATGACTTAAGTATTTATTTTATTTTTAGTCGGTAATTTATAACATACCTGAATCTTTTTCCTGAAACTCAGTCGATTGAGTCTTCATGGCTTCCACTAATGATTGATATATTTCTTCCAAATCGCTTCCTGAAGTGACAATTTCATTGCGTGTATTAAATGACTTGTCACTGTACATATTATCTTGTGTTGGTAAAAGATACCGACCAACAACCACCATATTAACTTTCAAAGCACAACGCACTCTTACTAGGTCACTTACTACCTCTAACACTTTTGCTTTAATTTCATCAAAAAATAATGAATAGTCAGTATGTTCATTATTACTTGATATACGGTATGTGGCAATCCTATTTCTAAAAGCACTGGACACGAGTTCAACACCAGCTGATATTGGTGAACATGCATTACTTTTATGGTGTATTGTTCTTTGATGAGCTGCCATTCGATTTGCTGGTATGGTTATATTGCAGCAAGTGCAAGTACGCACCTCGGATGTTGATGACCCATCGTCAACTTTTCGCTGTTTTCCACCATGTATATTTGCAAATCGTGCTACGCACGATTCTCTTTTATGTCGTATTACATTATAACTCCGAGTAAATGATTTACCACAATTTTCACACACGTACGCCATGACTTTCAAATTAACTTACTTGAACCGTTTTACTCAACACAATGTTCTATACTAAAATTTAACCCCCCCTACCCTCATATATACCGATTCACATTTAGCCCCAACCCACTCGACCTTCATACCAAAACATGTTTACACCCCAATAATAACTCAAGGTAAACTAACATCACAAATGTAACTTTGAAATAAGCGTCGTACACCTGGCCATCACCAAACAAAGAAACATCTGCTCGCATTCATCGGAAATATGCACAGCAAATGTAACCTTGAAATAAGGGTCGTCCACCTGGTCATCACCAAACAAAGAAACAGCTGCTCGCATTCATTGAAAATATGCACCGCAAATGTAACCTTGAAATAAGCGTCGTCCACCTGGTCATCACCAAACAAAGAAACATCTGCTCGCATTCAAGGCCAAGTTCTTGACCTTGACCTTGGAATAACACCTGCACATATCAAGGTCAAATAACAATAGCACAGCTGGGCGTTCAAGGTCGACCCTACTGCGCATGCGGAGACTCAGGAAGCATCATATACCTCTACTTAAGTATTAAGGATGGCCACACTTTTTGTTTTGCTTTTCTCTTGCATTTTCCCTAAAACTTGTTTTGTTTTAACATAATTTTCATGCTGTTCTGCTCCTCATCGAGATTGGCGATATATTCATCTTGGGAGATAAAGTCGTAGTCATCTTTGAAAAAGCTTATCCTAATTTTCTTTCTGTCATTTAATGTGAATGATATATCATTGTCTGCTGTTATACTATTGCCACTTGTGCATTTCCTATTATCAAGTAGGTTTTCTTGATTTCTGTTTTTTTTTTTGTTTTTTAGTTCATTTTGCTTGTTAGTGAATTTAAAATTTGACGCAGTCAACTTTTCTTTTCGTGAAGAAACCCTGACATAAAGATCTTTGAGGACAATTCTAAAAAACCTGTTTTTTATTAACCAGTCGCTGCTATCATATTTTTAGAAAGAAGAATATCTCAGCCGATATCAATAAAAAAGTTTAAATTTAAACCTTGTCTAATTTGAAACTAGGAGTTTAAATTGGAAAATGTAGAAGTAGACCAGCTTAAGTATTGAAATTAACAGTAAAGAGAGGAAAGGTTATTTTAAAACGCCATAAAACACAAAAGATCCACTAAAAGTTTTAGATTTCGTATTAACTAGATCTTGTCTAAATGTTAAACCCCTTATTTAAAAATGTACCATCCTAAGGAATACAATAATGTAATACATTATTGTCTTCTATAGAAAATTCAACGTTACCATAAATTTAGATATTTTATATAAATCGGGAATTTTTGATAAATGTTTTTTTAATGCTATTTTTGACAGTCTGGAATGTTAGACTGTTGCTTAGAACTATATAGTAGAACAAAAAGGCTTGCAGATTTCTGGAATAGTAAAAATGTCTTGTAATATATATTTTTTCAGTAAACATGTTTTAACTTATGCACATTAATGAAATCTAACTTACTTGTACTAAGTGGTAAAATACGTATTTTAATAGGATTTCAGCAACTGGAAAGTGAAAACACCACAGAAATTGTAAGAAAAACCTTGGAAACTGAAATAGAACATCTAAAGGCACAAAGAATTACTTCTGAAAATGAGAAATTGGTTGAAGAATCTTTTTTGGCACCTAAAGAAAAATATTTACAAAAGAAAACGGAATACACTGAGAATGGCACCGATATTAAGGCGAGTTATGCAAATAATGTAAAAAATGACGAAAATACTTTTGTGTCCCGAAGTAATTTCATAAATGCCGTAGCTGATATAAATCCTGCAACAAATTGCCAACTAAATATCGAGCAAAATGAAGTAACGTCTAATTTTAATAAAGAAATAATTTCTTGCCACACAAGTGCTGCGGAAAGGAACAGAAAAATAAAAAGTCAAGAAAATTTACTTGACAATAGCAAATGCATAAACGATACGGACAGTAGTATAACGGCAGAACATAACATAACATCGACATCAGACGACAATATAAAAAATATGAGAAAATTTTCCGAAGACGACTACGACTCCATTTCCGAAGATAAGACTTCTGGAAGTGAATATATTCCCAATAGCGATGAGGAGTTAAGCGATAGCCCTCATTCTTTAGATTGCGGTGTACGTACAAGTAGCACCACTAACAATAACGGCGACAATTACGTCGCAATAAAAAAATCGTCAGGGAAAATACAAGAAAAAAACTAAAGAAATAAACAATAAAGTCGTGCTCAATCATAATTCTTATGTAAACAATTTGCACCCTGATTCAAGTGAACTATCTACTTCAGCATACAAGTCAAATATCCACCCTAATTGTTATGTAAACAATTTGCAGCCTGATTCAAATGAACCATCTACTTCCACATACAAATCAAATATGACACAAAAAATGCAATATAACTATTTTTACTTGGAAGAAGATAAAGGCAATGAGATCACTTTCTGTAGACGTAGTTTAGACATACAAATTCATAGTAACATACAGGTGAAGCCCCCAACCAAATTCAGTAATAGTCCTAGTGTTGTGAATGTCGAGCCTATTATAGCTCATGCAGAGAGCACAACTGAAGATCATGACACATCAACCATTACTCATTTGGTGAAAATTTCCGCGGCTAAACAAACTACAGAAGGAAAAAGAATAAGAGCTAAGAAACATTCATGTTATTATTGTCGTCAACTGGTGTTGCATATTGCTAGACACTTAGAAGTAACACATGACACTGAGATAGATGTAGCTCGAGCTTTGGCTTATCCAAAAAATTGTAATAAACGTAAAGATCTATTTTCCGAAATAACAAGAGCAGGTGATTTTCAGTATAACTGTGAGGTGCTGTCACTCAAACAAGGTGAGTTAATCCTAGTAAGAAGACCAACCATAAATGAAATTGATTTTAACAAGTATAGGGACTACGGTCCTTGTCCAAACTGTCTCGGATTTTTATTAAAAAAACATTTGTGGCACCATTGAAAAACAAAATGTTCACAGAAAAATCAAAATAATCGATCTGAAGATCCTGAGCAAGCCAGTCGACAAATTATTGCCGAAAGCAATGCAATTTTAAACTGTATATTTGGCAGTGAACTTTCAAATGACTATATAAAGTATGTTGTAAATACCCTTCGTGATGATGACGCAGGCAGTTGCTGTAAGGAAGATAATCTAATATTAAGATTTGGAGCTATGCAGTTCGAAAAATATGGTACAACACAATCAGAATTTATACGTCAAAACATGCGGCAACTAGCTAGATTAACAATGGCCTTAAGGAAAATGACATTACAAAACTTAAAATTATTCGATATTCTAACACCTCAAAAATTTGACCTAGCTGTTCAAGGAGTAAAAGAACTTTGTCGGAGGCATCAAGAAGAGTCCACAAAAAGACCTGAATTCATGATACCGTCCTTGGCTTTAAAATTGGGATATTCTTTAAAAATGTGCGCTAATATCGAAAGAGGGCTGGCACTTAGACAAGAAAATTTAAGACGAAATGAATCATTACTAGCATTTTTAAATTTAATGGAATTAGAATGGCAAATAAGAATTTCATCAAATGCTTTGTCGTCTTTGTATAAAAGAAAACTTAATGCAGGCCAACCTTTGCCTGTAACCAATGACCTCCTAAAACTGAATAACTAGGGTAAAGGAACCAGTTTTGGACACGTTGCCAGTAATGGACATGTTGTGATTCAATTCAAAATATTAAGTATTTAGAGCGAGTAGCAATCACTTTAAACATCGTAAATACTGTTTTTCGAACTTATAAACCGCATTTTTATTATGACTATTAAAAATAGATGTCGCTACCGTCCGAAAAATAAGCCTAAAATATAATATACCAATTTGGCGCCAAATCAGTGTAAATTATTGTTGGTTGTTTTACGTGGGAGTGTGTGTTTTATAAGCTCCAAGAAATAAACTAACACAGTTTTGTAAAGTTTTATAGTTTGAAATAGTGCTTAAGGTATGTGTTTATATGTATTTACATAGTTTTAAGCTCTTCTTTGTATATAAGTGGTTTTAGGTTATGTGTCCATTACTGGATCATATAATTATGTGGAGAACCTTTAATGGACAGAGTGTCCATCAAAGGGTGAAGGTGTTTTATGGCGATTATTAACTAACTATAATCGGAAATGTAAAATGTTCTACATTGTTATAAATATCAAGCTTATATTATAACTGGATCCAGTGTTAGACACCTACAATGGCATCTTACATGTCCATTATTGGGTTTGGAATTACTAGATTTATTATTTCTTTGTAGGTAGACCATCATGGACGGAAAGTTTAAAAAATATAGAGCTGAGCAAATGGCAGAAGCTTTAGCAGCAGCTAAAACTGGTATGCCCGTTGCAACTGCCAGTAGACGATTCGGTGTGCCTAGAATAACTTTACGTAATAAGCTAAAAGGTATAAGTCCCGAGGTATGCAACATGGGTCCTCCAACAATCCTTTCAACAGAAGAAGAAATGCGTATTGTTAGTTGGATTATTGATATTGCAAAAGCTGGCTTTCCTGTAACAAAACAATCTTTGATTGATACCGTAGCCAAGTTGACGAGAGAGCTACATCGCAAAAATCCTTTCTCTGGCGGTATTCCAGGAAAAAAGTGGTTTAGGTCATTTTTACAAAGACACCCTAATATATCCCTAAAAACTTCAGAGAAACTTACTGGATATCGTGGCCAACTTACCGAAACAGATATACGGAACTGGTTTGATGAAGTGTCAAACTATTTAAAAGAAAACGGCTATTACCAAATTTTGGAAAATGGAGATCGCATATTTAATGCAGACGAGACAGCCATTTCATTATGTACCAAAACTGGAAAAATACTTGCGCCAAAAGGAGTCAAGAATATTTACGATGTGTCAAAAACATCAGAAAAAGAGAATCTCACAGTTTTACTAACAGTTTCTGCTTCTGGTAAAATTGCATCTCCCATGTTAGTATACCCATATAAAAGAGTCCCATCAGAAATAGCTTATAGTTTTCCAAAAGGTTGGGGCTTAGGTAAATCGGCTACAGGGTGGATGACAGGAGAACTCTTTTTTGAATATATGGCCAACATTTTTGAACCATGGCTAACAGAAAACAATGTAGAGCGCCCAGTACTGTTTTTCGTTGATGGTCACAAGAGTCATTTGACGTTGCATCTTAGTATGTTTTTGCGCGAAAAACAAATTATTTTAATAGCATTTTATCCAAATGCAACGCATGTACTACAACCTCTGGATGTTGCTGTGTTTTATCCACTAAAATGTAAATGGAAACTACATATTAGGAAATGGCTGACAGAAAACGAAAATTCCCAAGTTATGAGGCATAATGTTGCTCCATTATTAGAAAATATTCTAAAGGAATCTATGTCCACAAATATTATTAAAAATGGATTTCGAGTGTGCTGTCTCTTTCCTTTTGATCCAAATAATGTAGATTATTCAAAAATGTTACACAGAAAAAGTTCAAATAAGACAACTAACGAAACTGTTCCTAATATAAATCAACATACAGATGCTGACTTCCAAAACTGTTTACATATTTTGGAATCAAATATTCCCCCACATATAATGCAAATAATGCAAGAAGCAAACCCTGAAGAGATATGGCATGGGCAAGAGTCGTCAAAAGATTTATACATGGTTTGGAGAAGCATTAAAAGGAAAACCTCCGAAACAGGCACTTTACTGCAGAATAAAAATGGTGGCCCAAAAATTCAGCAAACGGACAAACGCCAAATAGTTGAGCAAGCCTGCGAAGATCACGATATTCAGAATTCGAATAAACATCAAGAAATTGAGCAGGGTGATGAACAAAAAGAAAATCAGATAGGAAAGTCTGGTGAAGATCCCGAAATTCAGAATTCAAATAAACGTCAAGAAACTGAGCAGGGAGATGAACAAAAAGAAAATCAGATAGGAAAGACTGGTGAAGATCACGAAATTCAACAAGCGAATGACAACCAAGAAAATCAGTCAACGAACGAACAGCGAGAAATTCAACCTGGTAATAAATATCAAACAAATATTCAGCAACCACCAGATATGACAATGCCCTCAACGTCAAGAAGTAATGCTCCAAATCAATATTTGGATGGTTTATATTTTCAACCCAATTACCAAGCAAATAATAGCAACCAACTGAATGAGATACATGTAGAAATAGAAGTCCATAACAAAGCAGATGATTCTCCGTTTAAAAAATATCTGTTCCGGCCTAAGGAAGAAATAAAAAGTCAGAAAAAAGTAAAAGAAAGACCACGCTCTGTAATAACATTTGACTATTGGTTAAACGAGCAAGAAAAGAAAGAACGGCTAAAGTTAGAAGAAGAACAGTTAAAAGAAAGCAGAAAACGAGCTCGAGAAGAAAAACAGAAAGAAAAGTTAAAGAAAGGAAAGCAACCCAAAATACGCAAGAAAAATGAAAAAAGCATCGCAGAAGTGAAAGCAGAATAGCAGAAGAAAATGGACTGGAAATGTCATAAATGTAGTACAGCATGGAAGGACCAGCATTTACTAGAGAGAAAAGCAAAATGGCTTAGCTGCATCAGCTGTTCAAATAAAGTACATAAAATATGTGTTCCCGTTAAATATATGAATGGTCTGGGACTGTCACTCGGATTCCGAAGAGGAACCAGAGTTTGTATGTGAAACCTGTGGAATAACAATTGATAGTAATGACGCAAGTGAAAGTTGGGATGACGAAAAAGACTAATGTGTTTGTTCGATTTTCCTATGTTAAAGTTTTTTTTATAATAAATAAAATACGAGTTTATATCTTTATCAATTTCCCTTTATTTTAAAGTATAATACAGGTGTTAGAGAATGTTGTCCATTTCTGGATACAAAACTGTCCAAATTAGGATATATCAGAAATTTCAGTGTCCAACACTGGGCTCAAAACCTTAATTTATACAGGATCCCTTATAAAATATTACTTTAAGTTTAATTGATAATCTTACTGTTACAGTCCAACAAGAACAATATATACTTGATTTTCAAGCCAACTTAATTATTAAAAAATTTGTTCTGGATACCTAAATATGTCAAGTAAAAAAGATTTGCTCTTAATCTGTCCAACACTGGTTCCATTACCCTATATTAAATCAGAAATACAAAAGTCTCAAACAAAATTAATGAATTCGCCTACTGCAGAAAATTGGAATCGTTTAGTAAGATTTATTCTGTGCAGAATTATTTTATTTAATAAGCGACGAGCAGGCGAAGCCTCGAAAATGACACTGGAACAATACGCCTCACGACCTTTATGGTCTCATCAAGGAAATGAAGAACTAAAAATGGCATTAACACCTTATGAAATAAAATTAGCAGAGCGCCTCGTTGTGGTGAATATAATAGAGAAACGAGGCAGGTTCGTTCCAGTTCTTCTCACACCTGAAACTAAAACATGTATTGACCTAAATAATAATCGTAATGAAGCTGTCGGAATCCATTTAAAAAATCCCTATATCTTTGCTGGAGGTTTGCAGGCATTACCACATATGAGAGGCGCTGATGTCCTAATGAAAACCGTAGCCGAAGTAGAACTAGAGAAACCAGAATTTATTACCAGCACGAAACTGCGAAAATACGTCGCAACGGTTTGTCAAATATTTGATTTATCAGAAAACGAATATGACTGGTTGGCCCGACATTTGGGCCACGATATTAGAGTCCACAGGGAATTTTATAGGCTTCATGAAGATGTAGTTGAGCTAGCTAAAGTTAGTAGACTCTTGATGGCAGTTGATAATGGTGAAGCCAACAAATTTGCAGGAATGCAGTTAAAAGATATTACACTCGCAGGTATGTTTAAGTAATTTTTAGAAATCTAAATAATAATTTATTTACCCTATAGTGCAACTACGTTGATTTTTTAGTGAAATTTTACTGTATCAAATATTAGTTGACTAAATAAGTTTCATAAACTGTGAAATCAAATCAATTTAGCATTTCCCAAAAAATTAAAACAATGTCAAATATGCATTACTAAAACAATGGCCGCCTTCATTAAATATCTTTTCTGCACGAAAAAGAGAAAATCAATGAGCTCTGGTAGCACTGCCTTCGTTATCTTTCTATGTATGGAGATTTTTTTTTAATTACAAAAATTGAAAAGTTTGGCCCGATTATTTAAGTTTTTTCTAGTATGTTTATTTTGTGCTCTGAAATTCAGGATAAAACGTAAAACATCATTTATGATAACTGAAGATAAATTATTACTAATATTTTGTTTTTTAGTATTGTCCTTTATCTTGTTTAGTTCGGGAGCTATGACGATCTTTATAATTTTCTAACTTTACTAAAACAACGTAGGCTTGCATGTTTTCTTAGATTGGCGCCTTTACCTGCGGCTATCTCGATCATATTCTTGTAGATTCAAAAAAGTGAATTTAAGTTCAAAGATTAATTCGTGTTAGTTATTGGAAACTTCGCTGCGCTCATTCTTTGGATGTTGTCTTGGACCAGTAATCCTTACCATTCTTGATAATATACTATAACTAGCAGTAAGAATCACAAAATCAAATTAGTCAAAACATACTTTTATAGCAAAACAAAGTGTAATTAACACACCCTCCATTGTCAACGGCGCGTAACCAAAGAACTAAAAAGGGCTTGGTAATCTTGGTACGCGTAACATACTTTACATATTGAGATGTGACGCTTTCAAACTTAAGATTCAAGCACTTTAATGACGTTTTAAAGTGACACTGGCGCCGTCTATAATTTCTTTATGTAAACTCACTTCTGACACTTTGCAGTATAAAAGAATAGTAATTTTTCTATCGATTCGTGTATTAAGCAGAAATTTGCTTTTGTCACTTGTAAAGCGGATGTGCGATATGCCATGCTGTATATAGTTCATTGGGTGTCGTGACCACTAAAGTTTAAAACTTCTGGCAATTTTTTTAAAAATTTTATCCGTACTAAAATAGGAGATGGTGCAACATCCGTAATGTATCTGTGTGGGTAAAAAGTCTGACCAATTTTTTTAAAGTTATACCTAGTAATATTTATTTTCTGATAGTTATTATATTATTGTTATAATTAAAACTTTTGCAGAGTCACTGTTTTGATTCTTTTATTTGGTAGATAAATTTTGTATTTATTTTTTATTTATAAACCGTAGAATTACCCCCAATCGAAGAAGAGGAGGAAGATGAAAATCCCCAAGAGGTTGAGGACGATTTACAGGAGATGGGGGCCTGTAATATCGTTAACGAAAATTTGCAAGAAAACGGAGTAAATGATTTGCAAATACAAGATGGAAACCAGTCAGTTAGAAAACATACACCAAAAGGTATATCCTTATCCTAGACATAATCGCCAAATCAGACGTCTTAAAAAAACATACTTCCTTATATTATAAAAGGATACCTTTCTTATCTTGCAGTCTGACTTAAAATTTCAGGTAATTTATAAAATGCGTACTTATTGTTATTCTAATTTCACACTGGCCGTTTGTAACGGCGATTTTTTATGATTATTTCTAAAGATATCGACTTTACTTTTAAGAGGTTTAAAGAGAGCTGCATACAAAATAATTTGTTTTTGAACAGCACAAAGAATGAAAATATAACAATTTCTTTTTTGAGAAAGTAAAATATACTACTACTTTTTTAACTTAGGAAAATATTAGAATATATACAAATTATTTTCTGCTTTGTTTCAAGAATATTTTGCTTTTTTTAGAGTAAAATCCATAAAAATATTGTAGGTGTTTTGCTGTTCTGGACTTTGGAATAGCCGGCGCCGGCATATACAACTGATTATCTCTTACTTATTATCAAAATTACCGATACACTTATATAATAAGTGCGCGTTTTAAGGAAGGGCTCACGTTTTAGGTCAAACTGCAACACAAAATCCATGCATTATGTAGGTTTTTAATGTAGAAAGTCGTTTTGAAACAGACAAGATCAAAGTATATAAAAGGGTAAAGCCTGTACAAAAACTATAAAAAGGCATTGTGGAAACACTTTTTTCGTTATCGTTAATTCGGGGTTTCCGGTGGCAGAGGTGGAACGGCGCCAGCTTTGCAACCGAGATGTCGCGGGTTCGGATCCCGCTTTGACCATGGATATTTTGTGATTGTTAGTTGTTGGAAGGTGGTAGAGGAATTCCTCCTCGACCGAGGTGGTACCACCCCATACATCCTCTTAAAAGGGCTGGTGAAATCCATACGGATGTTTCCAGCTCTGGATGTGTGAGTCGGATTTCCCCAGTACACCCACGGTACATATTAGGGGAAAAGTGGGTAAGTTGACGAAGTATGTAAGATGACGAATTGGCTAAAATAGAGTAGACGCAACGCTCGAAGAAAAGCCGACCCTGTCAAAACATCTGTTTTACCGCAAACTACCCACCTATTCGGTTTGCTGCCGGAATCACATCATCAGTCTCGCTACAAACAGCATAGAGTTAAACAAGTGCCTTACGTTATAATTTTAGTGAATGCGAAAATAAGCTTTATTTGTTGCTAAGTGAGTGTTTCTTTAAAATTTATCGTCACAAGGTATGTATGCATGCTTAAGCTGTAATTTAAGAATAAAATTAACAAAACAATTCATTTGCTTTTTTTGATACCAACGTTTTTGTTGTAAAGGACGGGTGGGACGGGAAAGTTGGCGAAGCGCTAAGTAGACAAGATGACGAATTCGTCAAGTTACCCACACCCATTGATTTTATAATTTATCTAATTTTTGTGGGTTTTTTAGCCTACCACAATGGGTAGAATATACATACGCAAAACAAATAGACAATCTTGGAAAAAAGAAGATATGAATAGAGCGTTTAGTGATGTGAGAGATAACCATGAAAGTGTAAATTCGACAGCGAAAAAGTATAATATACCGGAGCCAACTTTACGAAGATATTTAAAGAAGTATCCTGATGAGGTATCTTAAGGCATAACTGCAAGATTTTATTTAAAAATTTTGTATTTACCTTCCTTTTTTTTTCAATTTTCCCTTCCAACGCAGGTAGTTTTAAAAGTACGTTTTCTGATGAACAGCTAGAAGACATACGCCAATATATCGTTGATATTGATAAACGTGCATTTGGTCTCACCAGCGAACAGTGTAGTAAAATTATTTTTGATTACGCAGAGAAATGTCAAATCCCCAATAGATTTAACAAAGCCAAAAAAAAGCAGGCCGATTTTTTGTTGAGTGGTTTATGAAAAAATACAAGTTATCGCTAAGATTGCCTGAGTCGACTTCCATTGCAAGACTTATGGCTTTTAATCAGGAAAATATTTCCAAGTTTTTTAATTCTCTAAAAGACATTAAAGAAAAGTACAATTTCACATCAAACCAAATCTATAACCTCGATGAAACTGGCATTTCTACTGTTGCCACTAAAAACCATAAAGTGGTAACACCAAGGGGAAAACGTCGGGTTATAAAAGTGTCATCGGCAGAAAGGGGAACAAATGTAACTGCCGTTTGTTGCATCAATGCAAATGGGAGTTTTGTACCGCCATTTCTAATTTTCCCAAGAGTGAGAATGCAACCTGCATATATGGCCTGCAAACCCCCTGGATTTATTGGCGTTGCACATGAAACGGGTTGGATGAATTCAGCAACTTTCATAAAATATCTACACCACTTCATCCAGTATGCTAGACCTAGCGAAAACAATAGAATACTATTGATAATGGACAACCATGCTAGCCATGTCACCTTAGAAGCTATTACCTTATGCCGGGAAAACTTTATTTCTTTGCTTGGATTTCCACCCCACACAAGTCATAGGATGCAGCCTCTGGATGTGTCACTGTACGGGCCTCTAAAAACGGCATACAGCAGAGCGTGTGATGATTTATTAACAAATAATCCTGGTAAAGCTATTACTTTAAGCGATGTAGCATCTATTTTTGGAAAAGCGTATTTGAAAGTTGCGACAGTTGCGAATGCAATAAGTGGTTTTAGAGCCACAGGCATAGAACCATTTGACTCACAAATTTTCACAGAACTTTATTTTGAACCATCAAAAACAACAGAAAGAGAATTAACTCCAGTACCAATAGAAGCAGAAGCTCGCCAACCAGAACTCTTAGCTGTAACTGAATCTTGGTTAAATCATAATGATTCATCTACTTATTTTGAGATTTTTGGCTATAAGTTTTTTAGATTGGATAGGAATACTAAAGGTGGTGTAATTAGCGTTTACGTTAAAAATTATTTACAAGTCAAAGTAATAAATGTTCTTGACACTAGACCTTTGGAAACATTTTGGCCTAATATTCTAATTAATAAGAAAAAAGTAGGTTTTGGAATCATTTATAAACCACCAAACGTTAGTTTCAATTCATTTCTTATTCTTAACCAGGTAATTCCACAAGTTTACTTATCGGTTGATAGGCGGATCATAACAGGTGATTTTAATGTTGATCTGTACAATAAAAATCAAGATGGTTATCTTCTTGAAAATTTATTTGCCACTTTCAGTTTGAAACAAATTATTTCAGAGCCTACAAGAATAGAAACGTCACCAAAAATAATTGATCATCTTTATATAGATGAAAATATCAATATCACAGATTCTGGTATATTCAAAACACAATTAATAAAAAATTCTTCGGGAATTTCTCTAACTGATCATTCAATGATATTTTGTAAACTTTTATTAGAAAATAAATCTCCTAGTTCATTAAGGTACTTCAGAAATTTTAAAAATATTAATTTTGATTTATTTAATGAAGATTTAGCGCAAATTGATTGGTATGCAATTGAAAACATTAATAATTTTGATACTAAAATTGAAATATTTAACAATAATATCCTAAATTTATTTAATAAACATGCACCAGTTCAAATAAATAAAAATAAAAAAACAAATTCATGGATTAATTCAAATATAAAAAAATTTTCAAAATTAAAAAAAAAGCTTTCAATAAATATTGTAAAAATAAATCTGAATCAAATTGGAAAGATTATGTAGAAATAAGAAACTTTTTATCTAAATTTATAAAGAAAGAAAAGCAAACATTTATAAAGAATAATATAAATCCAAATAATCCGACACTTTTTTGGAAAAACTTGAAAAAATTTAATACTAATTTAAAAGAATCTAAATCAGTAAATGAATATCCTTGTGCACAGGTACTAAATAATCATTTTATCAATTATGTAAAAAATGGATCACCAAATCAAAATTTACTATCTTTTTATTTGAATAATAAGTTTTCTAAAATTGATAAAGATGTGTTTCTAAATTTAAAACCAATTACGAATTATGATATTGTTAAAATATTATCAAAAATTAAAACAGACTCATGTGGAACAGATGGTATTACTTTACGCATGTTAAATCTGTGTATAAGTAATAATTTTTTAAATACTATTAAACATATAATAAATTGTTCTATTTTAAATAATTATTTTTCTAATATCTGGAAAACTAGTTTAGTTATACCGATTCCTAAAATTCACAACGCAGCAAATGTAGATGATTTTAGACCCATTTCTCTACTTTCTATAATATCTAAAATTTTAGAACGTATAGTTTTTGACCAAGTAATAGAGTATTTAAAAAAATATGATATTTTATCAGAGAACCAATCAGGTTTTAGAGAAAATTTTAGTACATCTACTTTACTCTGTAAACTTAAAGATGATATTTTAGAAAATTGGGATTCAGGTTTTGCTACTAATATAGTCTTTCTCGATTTGGCTAAAGCCTTCGATTCTCTAAATCATGAAATGTTATTAGCAAAGCTTAAATATATAGGTTTTAGTCAAAAATCTTGTCAGTAGTTCAAACATTATTTATCTGACAGAAAACAAGTAACAAAAATTGCAAACGAATATATTTGTGACATTTCAAATTCACTGCCGATTTCTAGAGGTGTTCCACAAGGATCAGTATTAGGCCCTTTATTGTTTATTATATACACTTTTGATTTTCATTTATCAATTAAACACGGCAATCTTTTAGCTTTTGCAGATGATACTCAAATATACCACTCAATCAAATACACAGATTTAAAAAATAGTATTTCTTTAATCAATAAGGATCTTTTAAATATTTCAAAAACTATAACTGATCATGGATTAAAAATAAATGAAAATAAAACTAACTTAATTTTAACTGGCCCTAAAACACTAATCACCAAAAAAAAAATAATTCTGATTTCAAAATTGTTCTTAACAATAATTTTAAGATTACTTCAATCGAATATGGTAAAAATCTTGGAGTAATTTTTGATCAGTATCTAAATTTTAATGAACATATAAAAAATATAATTAAAAAAGCATACTACAAACTAAGAATTTTATATAAATTTAAGGACTACTTAAATACCGATACTAAACTTAGGCTGGTTGATTCAATTATTCTAAGTGGATTAGATTATTGTGGTATAATTTATCACAAAAATATCAGTAACGAAGATAAACAGAAATTACAAATTCTTCAAAATAACTGTGTTGGTTTTTCAATAGGACTAAAAAAATATGATCACATATCACCTACCTTTAACAAACATAATATAATTAAATTAGAAAAAAGACGCGAAATCCACTTATCCTGTTTTATATATAAAATAATTTTAACTCAGAAACCTAGATATTTATTTGAAAAAATTGAATTCAGGAATAATATTCATAATGTTAATACTAGAAATCAGAACGCAATAGAAATACCTCAACATCATACTGAAAAATATAAGTCTTCGTTTAAATATACATCTTCTGTAATTTTTAATAATATTCCTTCTAGTCTAAGGGGCTTAAGCTATATAACTTTTAAAAATAATATAAAAAATTATTTAGTAGGAGTAGGATTGGAAGAATGATTTCTTATAAATCAAAATCCTACCTATTTATGCCAACTAGTATACTACTGTCATTTTTTGGTTTTCTTTTTTACTTTTATCAATTTTATATTTATATTTAAATTATTTTTATTGGCATAAATAAACATCTTTATTATTATTATTATTACTATTAACTCAACTTAAACTACGTTGGGGAAGCTAATATTTTGCCAGAGTCAATGCCTTCAACTTCTGGAGTAAACAACGCCAAACCACTATCAATACCAAATAGTTTTTCCATGCCTTCAACTTCAAGTGGTAATATTGTCACCAAATTGTTTTTTCCATTGCTCCCGGGAACCACCCTTCCTCCTGCTTGAAGTCCGGTAGCGACGAGGCGTCGTCGCGCGTCGCACTATCGGACCGCTGGCAGGGGAAGGGGTCGACCTGATGGATGTGATGAGAGAGAGACGTCACTTTTGCTTTGACCTTTTCGAGCCAAGCGAGTTACAGCTAAACAGAACCACTTTCCTCCGATGACGATGTATTAGGAATTAATAGGTAAGGCCTCGTTTGAATTCTTGTAAATATAAATATTCATTTTATTTTAATAAAAGTATTGCTGCAGAATTAATTATGAAGCCAGGGTTTTAGTATTTTAGTTAAGATCCCGTGACAATTTTGGTGGAGGTCGCCGTGTTTCGGCCAGAGCGGCCGTAATTTTCGTGAACAATTGCCTTTTTGGTTTTGTTATAAATTTTTGCAAAATTCGCAAACTACTTAGGTGCCGATTTTTATTTTGTTTTATATGGTAAAATATATTTTTGAAATAGATATGAAATTATTAAGGTAACATTTGCTGGTAAAATTCCAAAAAGGTCATGATCAAGGTTGTCGTTTTTATTTACTTGTTGCGGATTAATCAAAAGTTTTTTAGGCACATTCCTGGTGAGAAGTGAATAATCTTTCATGCTTTAACGGTATTATTTTATATTTTAAATTTATTTAGGGCGTTTTTAAACAAATATTTTATTGGCTGGTGTTACATATTTAGTACGTTTTCTATGGATAAACTTAGTTTATTTTTAAAGGATTTAGAATTTTTCGGTTTCTGTAAAATACATATTGGATTTTTTTTAAATTATTGGGTTTTCTCTAAAGTAACTAATGCCGGTAGAAAACTTGTTTAAAATTTGTTTTTAACGTTTTTAAGTTCTTTATATTTAACGAATATCTTCTGCCTTTTTGGGTTTGAATTCTAAAAATAAGCAAAATTAAAATTATGCCAGTTATGCAGTAGGAACATTGCTACGTATTTTTTTTTTACTAGTTTGGAAAAAGTTTTAAAAATAAATTTTTGATCGCGGTTTTAATATTTAAGGATGCGTTATTTTTTAAAATGTGCACTTTTCTTACTACATGGAAAAATTAATGGTGTTAAGAAGTCATTCTAAGAAGGCAGGAAATAAAAATAAAGTAACAGAAAGTGAAATAAAGCGGAAAATAAGGGAATAAGCGGTACTCAAGAAAACGACAAAGTTGTTGAAACGTCATCAACCCCTAAAAGTAAAGAAAGTGTTAGAAGGTCATTAGTATTTAATAACTCGCCGGAAAGCATAGTCGTCAATTTCAGCGGAAAATAGCAGTAGCAATAGCTCCATTTCTCAAAATTTTTCAAACGAGTCACTAACTTTATTGCCAAGTAACGACCAGGTAACCCCAAAATCAGATAAAAATATTTTTTCAAAAATGCCGAACACCTTGAATTGCACGTTAGGAAATCTAATAAATCCAGCCAGAACACCGGCAGTTCCACAGTTTGTAGCGCCGCGTTCGTATAATCCGGATTGCGATAATTTAAGTGTATTTTTGGAAGATTATGAAAAAACAGCTTTGATTAATAACTGGGATGACAACCTTAAGCTGTGTTATTTTTCGTCATATTTATTGGGTCAAGCACAAACTTGGTTGCAAATTTATGCAATACGAAACCCAGGTTCCGATTGGAAAGCAACAGTACAAGACCTGAAAAAAGAATTTTCCTTTAGCACGTATGTCAACGAAACGAAGCTAAAATTACGTTATAGAAGACAGCAGCCAGGTGAAAACGTAATGAATTATCTACGGGAAATGGTGTACCTATGCAACAAAGTAGATCTAAAGATGAAGGACGAAATTAGAAGAGAACATTTTGAACAAGGTCTACTACCCACATACGCCTACAAAATCAAGCTTAGGCAGCCAAAAAATTTTGCAGAAGTTCAAGAGCTTGTTAAAACCATAAACGACGCGGAAAAAGAAATAAGCCATGCTTCGGAAATCTTCGCACAGCTGTCAATGTCAGAAAAAGTAACAGGGATAAGTCAGCAGGTTCAGCCAGAGAAAGCAAAATCGAACTTGATGGATGAAATTACACAAGTTGTGAGAGAAGAAATTGGAAAAGCGATGCAAAATCAAAGCCAGGACAGAATAAGAGAAAACCGAAATTTTAAAAACTGGCAGCCACGTACTACCGACAGTCGGCCAGTATGTTTTCAGTGTGGAAAACCAGGTCACAAGGCAAGAGTTTGTTTTAGCAACCAGCAAAATAGAAACAACCAAAATTACAGGGGTCAACGAAATTTAGAAAACCAAAGACCAAGATGGACGCCAAATCAACATGGCCGAGAACAAAATGGCCGCCGTCCAGAGCAGCAAACTAATAGATATCAAAATTGGCAACAGCAACAGCAGTCGGAAAACTCCAACGGTAAAAATTATCGGTTATGCAGAAATAAATGTTTGTTTTATTGGTTGTACCTTTTCCTTAGAAGCATTAGTTATAGAAAATCTACCCCAGCCCGTTTTATTAGGATTAGAATTTCTTAAGGCCCACGAAGCTATGATAAATTTAAAAGCGAATGAAATTAGTTTGAAAACGGATGAAAATGAAGTAGTTACCTTGGCGATGAATTTAGGAGATAGTAGTAGTCATAAAGAAATTGTAAATAGTCAAATCAGTAATGTAAATAGTTGTTTTTGGGAAGAGTTGCCTATTGAAATTGAAAACTGCAGAACGGACAATGCGAAAATTACGTTGCGTAGTGACACGGTAATTGCGAAAGACATTATTAAATGCGAAGTGAACTTTAAAAAAACTGGTGAAAATAAAATAAACTTTAACCCGAACTATGATTTTTTAATAAAAAATGGACTTCAAATAAATAAAATTTTTAGTGATAATTTGACGTGGTACGCCGAAATAAAAAACTACGGTAGAAAGACAAAAAAACTTTTTGCAGGCACATGAATCGCGTTTAAAGCAGATAGTGACTCTATAAAAAATATAAGCGAAACTTTAGTGACTTTAACGAACGATAATTTAATAAAAAGTTATAATGTAAATAGGGACTTGTGTAAAAATGACTTTCAAAGTGTAAGTAAGTTAGTTCGAGATTTTGAAGATACTTTTGCTTGGAGCATCAGCGACCTAGGAAAAACGGATTTAGTGAAGCACCGAATTGAGACGACCGATGACGTTCCAGTGGTTTCCAGACCATACAGGGTGTCTCACACAGAGCGAAGAATTATTAACAAACAAGTAGAAGAAATGTTGGAAAATGAGGTGATAAAAAAGTCTGTAAGTCCGTATTCCAGTCCAGTAGTCCTAGTTCCCAAAAAAGATGGAGATATGAGGTTCTGCGTAAACAATAAAAAATTAAACGCAAAAACAATAAAGAATGTGTATCCTCTGCCAGCTATAGACGACATTTTGACCTACCTGGGAGAAGCTAGATATTTTACTACGTTGGACATGTTTTCAGGGTACTGGCAAGTGGAAATTGATGAGAAAGACAGGCATAAAACGGCATTCGTCACTACCGATGGCTTGTTCGAATTTAACCGACTAAGTTTTGGTCTTACAACAGCACCAAGCACTTTTCAGCAGTTGGCAGACGCAATTTTGGGAGACATGAAGTGGAATGGGGCAATGACGTACTTAGATGACATCTTAGTCTATGGAAAAAATTTGGAAGAACATAACGAGAACCTCAGAAAAGTATTGTCAAAGCTAAAAGCAACTGGGCTAAAGTTAAAACCATCTAAGTGCCAGTTTGCGTATAAAGAACTAACAGTACTAGGCCACACCATTAGTGAGCGAGGTATTCTTCCAGATTCTTCAAAACTTGAAGCAGTACACCATTTTGCAACTCCTAGAAATAAAAAAACACTGCAAAGTTTTCTAGGACTCGCCAACTACTATAGAAAATTTATTGAAACATTTAGTGTTATTGCCAGGCCGTTATACGATTTGCTGAAGAAAGATACACCATTTTGGTGGACATCAGCCCAAGAAGAAGCTTTCCAGATTTTAAAAACAAAATTAGAATCACCTCCAGTATTAACACACTACCTTCCCAACGCAGAAAAAGAGCTACATGTAGACGCATCAGACCAAGGGATAGCAGCAGCACTCTTACAAAAAATGAACGAGGAAATGCATCCCATTTGCTATGTGTCCAGAACGCTCACCAAAGCCGAAAAAAATTATGGAGTTGGAGAAAAAGAAGGTCTAGCCATAGTGTGGAGTTTAACGTACCTGAGAAGCTATATTAGGGGAGAACACATAAAAATCTTTTCTGATCACCAGCCACTATGTTAACTAAAAAACCTCAAAAATGTTACAGGGAGATTAGCTAGATGGAGCTGCAAACTACAAGAATTTGATTACGAAATAATCCACAAATCAGGGAAATGCAATCAAGACGCAGACTGTCTTTCCAGACAACCCTGTGTCCAGGCAACACTAAAGGACGAGAATGATGCCAATGAAATTCCCACATTTTTGCTACCCTTAGTGGACATCACGGAGTTCTAAGAAGAAGATACAGTCGTGTCAGACTTACTACAGGCAGTCCAGGATCCGAATTATGGCAATTCACATTTGCAACGTCGTGCAAAAAATTTTACTGTCAAAGATGGTGTGCTATATAAAAAGTCGGCTGTCCCACACCAGGAGGACAAGTTGGTAATCCCTCAAGGACTAAAAGCACAACTGATGCAACAGCTGCATTGTGAGCCATTGTCGGGACACCTAGGTTATGCAAGAACGTACGACAGAATAAACACACGCTATTATTGGGATAAAATGCATCTTGACGTTAAGAAATTTATTAGGGGATGTCCTGATTGTCAGACGAGAAAAGGGCCAAACAATGAAAAACCAGCAGGTGATCTGCAACCAATAAAGATTGATGATTTGCAGCCTTTCGAAATGATAGGTATAGATATTTTAGGACCCCTAACAAAAACAAAAAGTCAAAATAATAATATAGTTGTTTGTACAGATTATGTGACCCGTTATGCAATAACCAAGGCAATACCTAGTGCAAAAGCAGAAGAAATAGCAGAGTTTCTGGTGGACCAAGTAATAAGCATACATGGGGTACCGAAGAAAATATTGAGTGACAGAGGTCAAGTTTTTAGGTCAGAAATGGTAACAAAAATGGTGCAAAATATGGGCTCAGAAAACGTATATACTACATCATACCATCCGCAGACTAATGTGCTAACTGAACGTTTCAACAAAACAGTAGCAGATATGCTCAGCCTGTATGTGTCTACGTCACAGGATGACTGGGATAAATACCTACCAATGGTAACATTTGCCTACAATTCCAGCAAACAGGACACAACGCAGTTTTCGCCATTTTATTTAGTTTTTGGGAGAAACCCACAGCTCATACCGGACGCCATGTTTTTAAAATCAGCCACTATGCTTATTCCGAACCCGAATATAGAGGAACATAGACAGGAAGCAAAAATAAATATTACACAGAAACAGAAAAAGGACAAAACCCGATATGACAGTAACCACAAAAAAGTGACATATGAAACAGGAGACAAAGTCAAACTTAGAGTTTACATTAGGAAGAAAGGAAAAAGTGACAAGCTGCAATGCAAGTATCACGGACCATTTGTAGTTGTAAGAAAAACATCGCCAGTAAATTACATTATCCAGAGAGGTGAAGGAGCAAGAGCTAAACAGGAAACAGTCCATGTATATAGATTGGCCCCGTACCACGAACCATATAATTTTGAAGAGTAGTAGGAACAATGCATATATTTTTTTTATTGTTTATAAAAGCCACTAGTGAAAATAGGTAGTAAAATAAATAAAAGGTATTTTAAATTTTTTCTCCCAAGTAATAAAGAGGTATAAGGTAGTAAACGGTGTTAAAGGAATATAGAGAGTGAAAAATTAAACGTTTGTGTTAAGAGAGAGAAAAGTAAGAGAGATCGTGAACAGTTACACGAGGCTCTGTGCAGTTGAGCGTTGCTTGAAAGCGTGCCTGATCAACACGTATAATCTGGCAATGTTCAATGATGCTGTGTCGTTATTTTTGTTTTTGTGTATAAGGGATAAAAAGTAATGGGTAAAGCCTCTAATTAATCGTATTTTTTTTTCCGGTAGGGGAGGGGGAGAAATTAGTAATTTGCGGAAAATTTTGGAAAATTGAAAATTTTGAAAAATTAAAAAGTTTTTAAGCGATGAAAAATTTCAGAAAGAAAGGTAATTGTTCCGAGCACTGTACATAAAATTGTAAATAAATTGTGTAAATAGTTTTTGTAGCGTCTAACTCCCTGTTTGTTTCTTTTTCATGTACAACTTGGGACCGCAACCTGGAGAGCGGCGACGACCTGCCAGGCCAGCGGACCACTGACGGTGCCAGAGGGGGACAAACCCACCTTGGGACCACAACACATGGGGACCACAACACCTTGGGACCACAACACCTTGGGACCGCAACCTGGGGAGCGGCGACGACCTGCCAGGCCAGCGGACCACTGACGGTACCAGCGGGGGACAAGCCCACCTAGGGACCGCAACATCTGGGGACCACACAAAGGAACAAACCGAACAGGAGGGAGGAATACCCGCCAGGAGGAAGACAAGAGCCAGAAGTGCCAAGGAACCATCCGACTAGGAGGGAGGAAGATCCGCCAGGAGGAAGAAAACATGAGAAAAAAATGCAGCTTTTTAAATTGTATATTGAAATTTTTTTATTAAACTCAAACGAGATTGTTTGTATTAGAGATAGATTAGGGAACTCAGTCACAAAAATCCTTCGGATTTTTGTTTTCCGGGGGGGGGGGGAAGTGTCACCAAATTGTTTTTTCCATTGCTCCCGGGAACCACCCTTCCTCCTGCTTGAAGTCCGGTAGCGACGAGGCGTCGTCGCGCGTCGCACTATCGGGCCGCTGGCAGGGGAAGGGGTCGACCTGATGGATGTGATGAGAGAGAGACGTCACTTTTGCTTTGACCTTTTCGAGCCAAGCGAGTTACAGCTAAACAGAACCACTTTCCTCCGACGACGATGCATTAGGAATTAATAGGTAAGGCCTCGTTTGAATTCTTGTAAATATAAATATTCATTTTATTTTAATAAAAGTATTGCTGCAGAATTAATTATGAAGCCAGGGTTTTAGTATTTTAGTTAAGATCCCGTGACAATATATTGGAGCCACCATCAACTCCAAGCAAGAAAATCCAAGTAATCAAAACCACTTTTGGATTGCCTTCTCTACCTCTAGCCATCGTTAAAAATAGACGTTGCAGAAAAAAACTACCCTCTCTGATACTTACAAGCACACCGGTAAAAGATGCTTTGGAACAGAAACAACAGGAAAAACTAGACAAAGAACGAAAAATGCAATTCAAATCTCTTCAAAAGTCACAGAAATCGTAAACCACCAAAAAGAAATCAGATCAAAAAAATTATAAAAAAAATCAAACCCAAAAACAAAAAATACAACACGTCAGCTATTTGCTTCGTCTGATTCAGAGAGTTCAGTAGAAATAACTTATCATGATACTGATGATGATATGGACTTAAATAATGAAGAAGACGATAGACTGTGTATAATGTGTAATGATGAAGGTAAAGACAATGAGTTGTGGTTTCGATGTAATACGTGTAAAAAATGGGCTCATTCCGAATGTACGGGCCTAGACTCAAAGGAAGCGAAGGCCAAAGTATGGAAGTGCGACTTTTGTTGTGATAAAGAATAAAAAACTTTACATTTAAACTTATAACTGTTCAGTGTTTTATCAAAGAAAACTTTTTAATTTATCTTTTGCCAAAGTTTTTTAAGTTTGAACTTGTTTTTTTATTTACTTTGATATTTTTCCATTTATTTTTGTTTCGTCAACTTACCCAATGCAGTTCGTCAACTTACCAATGCTTGTGGGTAAGATGACGACCATTGCATCTTTTTTAAAAAAAGGACGACAAAAAAAATGTGTTTAGCTAGAGCCAAAATATTTTGTAGGTTAATTACTATAAGAAGAGTTCACAATATTAATTTATAAATATTTTTTAATAAGAAGGTCTTGTAAATTGGTCATTAGCCTTAAGTTCGCGAACTTACCCACTTTTCCCCTACTTAGACTTCGGTCTTCGTGGGCTGTCAGAAGACAAAAAAAATACAGCGAAAAAATAACGCAAAAATACAGCGAAAAAATAACGCAAAAGGATTTTTTTATAAGCCCATGTTTAAATTATTAAAACCTTTTTGAAGGTGATTTAGCTGATTTTGATTTGTTTATGGTTCTGGTTTGATTTGTCATATATTATAACTAAAACCGTAAGCCAATTGAAATCAACCTTTGCAAAAGCAATATATTAAACAATCTTTGTTTTTAAATGGTCTTTCTAAGTAGTAGTATACAGAAATATTACGTTATAATATGACGTATGATTTAGTAGAGAAATATGGCTTATTCTAATACTTTCCTTGCTGGGTGCAATATTCCTAACAGTTAATGTAGGTATATTTATAAACATATATTTACTGCTACTGACGTTCAAATATTTCATTTACTGGATTTTTTCCAAGAGATGTATTAATTTTCCGATCTAAACTGACCCAAAGCGAAAAAAGTCAGTTCTGCCAGTTAAACTAGATGCTGATATTTTTGAGTAGGAAACAAAGAACTGATATTGACGTAGAAAACTGTTTTAGCCACAAATGTTCTATTTATTAGATGTAAAAGTATACTGTTGAATCTGTTTATTTTGGGCATGTTATATGACTACTTACAACCATAATTTTTAGTACGTAAGCCAGCCACTGCCATCAAAAGCATGCCATGGAACACGGGGGGGTGGGGGTGAAGTGTCACCAAATTGTTTTTTCCATTGCTCCCGGGAACCACCCTTCCTCCTGCTTGAAGTCCGGTAGCGACGAGGCGTCGTCGCGCGTCGCACTATCGGGCCGCTGGCAGGGGAAGGGGTCGACCTGATGGATGTGATGAGAGAGAGACGTCACTTTTGCTTTGACCTTTTCGAGCCAAGCGAGTTACAGCTAAACAGAACCACTTTCCTCCGACGACGATGCATTAGGAATTAATAGGTAAGGCCTCGTTTGAATTCTTGTAAATATAAATATTCATTTTATTTTAATAAAAGTATTGCTGCAGAATTAATTATGAAGCCAGGGTTTTAGTATTTTAGTTAAGATCCCGTGACAATATATTGGTGCCACCATCAACTCCAAACAAGAAAATCCAAGTAATCAAAACCACTTTTGGATTGCCTTCTCTACCTCTAGCCATCGTTAAAAATAGACGTTGCAGAAAAAAACTACCCTCTCTGATACTTACAAGCACACCGGTAAAAGATGCTTTGGAACAGAAACAACAGGAAAAACTAGACAAAGAACGAAAAATGCAATTCAAATCTCTTCAAAAGTCACAGAAATCGTAAACCACCAAAAAGAAATCAGATCAAAAAAATTATAAAAAAAATCAAACCCAAAAACAAAAAATACAACACGTCAGTTATTTGCTTCGTCTGATTCAGAGAGTTCAGTAGAAATAACTTATCATGATACTGATGATGATATGGACTTAAATAATGAAGAAGACGATAGACTGTGTATAATGTGTAATGATGAAGGTAAAGACAATGAGTTGTGGTTTCGATGTAATACGTGTAAAAAATGGGCTCATTCCGAATGTACGGGCCTAGACTCAAAGGAAGCGAAGGCCAAAGTATGGAAGTGCGACTTTTGTTGTGATAAAGAATAAAAAACTTTACATTTAAACTTATAACTGTTCAGTGTTTTATCAAAGAAAACTTTTTAATTTATCTTTTGCCAAAGTTTTTTAAGTTTGAACTTGTTCTTTTATTTACTTTGATATTTTTCCATTTATTTTTGTTTCGTCAACTTACCCAATGCAGTTCGTCAACTTACCAATGCTTGTGGGTAAGATGACGACCATTGCATCTTTTTTAAAAAAAGGACGACAAAAAAAATGTGTTTAGCTAGAGCCAAAATATTTTGTAGGTTAATTACTATAAGAAGAGTTCACAATATTAATTTATAAATATTTTTTAATAAGAAGGTCTTGTAAATTGGTCATTAGCCTTAAGTTCGCCAACTTACCCACTTTTCCCCTACTTAGACTTCGGTCTTCGTGGGCTGTCAGAAGACAAAAAAAATACAGCGAAAAAATAACGCAAAAATACAGCGAAAAAATAACGCAAAAGGATTTTTTTATAAGCCCATGTTTAAATTATTAAAACCTTTTTGAAGGTGATTTAGCTGATTTTGATTTGTTTATGGTTCTGGTTTGATTTGTCATATATTATAACCAAAACCGTAAGCCAATTGAAATCAACCTTTGCAAAAGCAATATATTAAACAATTTTTGTTTTTAAATGGTCTTTCTAAGTAGTAGTATACAGAAATATTACGTTATAATATGACGTATGATTTAGTAGAGAAATATGGCTTATTCTAATACTTTCCTTGCTGGGTGCAATATTCCTAACAGTTAATGTAGGTATATTTATAAACATATATTTACTGCTACTGACGTTCAAATATTTCATTTACTGGATTTTTTCCAAGAGATGTATTAATTTTCCGATCTAAACTGACCCAAAGCGAAAAAAGTCAGTTCTGCCAGTTAAACTAGATGCTGATATTTTTGAGTAGGAAACAAAGAACTGATATTGACGTAGAAAACTGTTTTAGCCACAAATGTTCTATTTATTAGATGTAAAAGTATACTGTTGAATCTGTTTATTTTGGGCATGTTATATGACTACTTACAACCATAATTTTTAGTACGTAAGCCAGCCACTGCCATCAAAAGCATGCCATGGAACACGGACGATAAAAAGGCTGTACTCCAATATTTTCAAATAAATATAAAAAATGGCACTGTTCCGGGAAAAGCCGACTGTGAAGCGTGCCAAGAAAAAATCTAAGTTTAAAAAATCGCAAGTGGACCGATATCAAGTTTTGCGTAAAAAACCAAATTACAAAAATAAAAAAAATAAAAAAAAGAATAGCATATTTATGTTAAAAAAAAGAATTGGTTCATCTGGTTTCGTTCTTACGATAAGTTAGGTTCTCCTACTGTTATTACCGTGTGTGTAAAAATATTTAAATAAAACATTTATACGAAATAGCATTATATATTTTTTTATTATACGACACTGCATTCCTATAACATTTAATGGGAAAATTTTAAAGAATGCTAGTCTTTTTAGAACCCAAATTAAAGGTGATATTTAAAAACATGTAATATACAGTATATATATAGAAACCTCTTTCAAAAAAAATGTCTTACAACAATAAATAAATATTTAGGATGTTACGTACGCCTTATAGTAAAGGAAAAAATGTAATTTTTCCGGAATTGCGTCAGGAGTAAATTACCTTAACTTTAAAGATACGGCAAAAAGTTATAAGGACAAGTTCTTGCAAAATAGAAGATTAATCCAAATGTATAGTTTAAGTGAATTATATCAAATTTTTTTTTTTTTTCCTTTCTCTTTTTTTGTTAACAGAACGCCACTGATTATTGTTCTATTATTGTGGTGTTCGTATACTTGCCAACCAACTGGAAACTTATTTTAAGATAAAAATGTATAAAATAACTGCAAAATGGTTGAATTTTTCCCATAATAAGAGTCAGTTCAGGTATTGGCGTATTACAAAAATATTTAGACTTTTCCCAAAATCTATTTTTATTAAAATCATTAAAGAACTCAACTCTTTTCATACCATGCAACATAACTAATAATTTATGTGTCGTTTTCGCTCGATGAGTATAATAAGCCCAAGTACCCTCAAAAATAAAAATATATGACTTTAGGACATTTGAACATTTTATACTTACCAGATGAAAATGACACATAAAATGTTGGTTGTTTTACATGGTATAAAAAGACTTTAGGTGTTTTGATAATAAGCATACTAATACTAAAATAAAATACGAGTTTAAAAACCAGAAAAAAAAAAGAAAATTGGAGTCAAGGTACTAAACTTAAATTTTATATTTAAATTATCTTTCTAATTTGCAGGAACTTTTCCCCTTAAACATGTTATCATATTTTTTATTATAATACAATAAATTGTCATATCTTTTTAGTAATAATACAAAGTTCCCCATATGTTAAATACTTCTTGGGACGCACTGTATATATTTGGCAATTGATGATGCTATTTGCAATACGAGACGTCTCAAAGAGATAATCATCATAAATTTAAAGGTTCATAAAAGTGCCCGTAAGAAGGGAGCCGGTAAACTTTTTTTTATTACCGTGAGAGATCCATAATTGGTAGCCCTCAAAATTATGAGCGCGCTAATAAGATCAGTGAATTACAACTATGGCACCCCTAGAACACACCCAAACCAAAATATCGCTGCGACGGATTAAATATATTTCTTTCGATATCAATGAAAATGGCAACAGCGCAATAACCACAACTTTGGCTGCAGGTAGCGCCACCGTCCTGTTAATATTTGGATGCCATAAATACTTAAGTGTAAATATCAACCATACCCTAAATTGTGGCAAATTACACACTATTTTAAAAAAGTTTTGTATCTTTTTTAGTTTTTTCCACGTCAACCAAAATTATATGAGATAGAGGAGATGCCATAACTATCAAAACACAGAGTAGTAATTTATGTTAAACCCTCCGAGTTGGCTTAAAGTAGAATTTAAAATTATGGAACCGCGTGTAAGGTGCCATAATTTGTGAACGTTCCACAATTCAGGACTATGTACACACAAAGTGCCACAAGTATAGTGAAACAAACACACCCACACAGATACTCACACACGCTTTGTTTACCTAAGTCGGACAGATGTTCAGAAGTAGTGTGCAAATGAGAAGACTAATTTCCCCCCCCCCCCCCCTCCTCGACCTTGACCTTGTGATGACCTCGAAAAGTTCGTTGTACTAGTGGTTGACATTGAGCGTTCAAGGTGACCTTGAGTGAGTTTTTGCCCTTGACATTGGTATGGTATGGCCTTAAGCATGACTGAAAGTATCGAGTTATGTTGACCTTGGGTAATATTTTTGACCTTGATCTGGTGATGTAATGGTTTTGAATGGTGCTTATATGACATTGAAAGTTTGTATGACTTTGAGATGTTGACCTTGAAGTTTGGTCTTGCTTATAGGCGCTTCCCCCTACTAGTTTACTGTGACATCATTTGACCTTGAAAAGGTGTAATATAAATGCCATTCACAGCCGAAACAATATTAGAATTAAACGAGTATCAGTTACATCAACATAGAAATTTTGTGTTCGTGTGGTGCTCTGAAAGTGTATTTCTAAGGTATTTTAAAAAAATTATATTACATTTCTTAAAGATGGCTATTTCACAACAGGTTTTAGATAAAATTAATAATTTGCTTGGTAAAGAAGATGTATTTTTGGAACGTAAAAGAATTACTCAGTTAACTGTGGGAAAAAATTATATAATTCAAGCGATGGTTTCAATGGTTACACGTTTTGGAAAAACTACTCTCGTAACTTTGTATGATAATACTCAAGATGTTAAATTTCAAGTATTTTTGCCCAAACCTATTGCTGAGACCATATGAGATGATATTGTGGATATTATGAGTAATTCCGGTGGTAAATACACTCTAATTTATTTGGGTCAAGGCACTAATGTTTATGCTGGTAACAATACTAGAACATTAGTAAATTTCGGTTTTTTGGAATAACATTTTTATCTGTAAAGTTACTTTTTAATAAACATACAACGTAATATGTAAATAGCAGAATAGCATAATAGCAGAATTAAAAAATGTAATACTCTTTTAAAACAAATAATCACCTCAGATCACCTACACGTTCCTTAATTTCATTAATAGATGTCTGATTATTCATTTGTCAGTAAAAATATAAATTTACATCTGAACAGGTTGTCGCGTGCATTAAAGAGAATGGCACAAGATATATTGCATTATTCAGCGCATGCTGCATCAGATCCCGACAACAGAAAGTCAGTATAGAAGATATATGAAGGATTTTGTCAATTTCACGGCAGGAGCACATCTGTGTGAAAAATATTTGTATGGTTCCATTAGTCTAGAAAATTTTTGTGCTGAAATGGTTGGTGAAGACCTGAAAGCATTCCTTGTTGAGGTACCAAATTTACCAAAGGAGTTAATACCGATATATCAATTGATTCCTGAAGCCAACTCAGACGATGTTAATGCTGGTGATGCTATGATGAATACACAAAAATAGGAAGACCGCAACATTTTATAACATTGTACAAAGCAACTTAATATGTATTTTCCAATAAATATTTTTTTAATTTTTGTGTTCGTATTATTTTCTATGGTATAAGATATAAAAATAGAGAAAGAAGAGTGTCATTTAACGATTCACAGCAGCAGTCACACTTGGTCAGACGTTCAAGAAGTCCATCTCCGTTCCCATCATTATCACCATTACCACATGTTGAACGTTTAGGAAATGTAAGAAGCCCGTCTCTGATATCTAGTCAAGAGGGACAAGGTTGGAATTTCACTTCACCTAGCCGTACAACAACTCCAGATGAGCCGCTTGATCTTTCCAATCCAGCTATGACCTTATCACCATCGCTGCACACCGAATCTTTAAGAAATACAAGAAGCCCGTCCCCGGTATTTAGTCAAGAGGTACAAGGTTGGAATTTCACTTCACCTAGCCGTACAACAACTCCAGATGAGCCGCTTGATCTTTCCAATCCAGCTAGAGCCTTATCACCATCGCTGCACACCGAATCTTTAAGAAATACAAGAAGCCCGTCCCCGGTATTTAACCAAGATGTTCCACACTTGACTGTAAATTCACCAGCATTATCGGGTGGTTCGTCTAGTCGCACACCATCACTTCTAGATGCACCGCTTGATTCTTCTGATGAAGAATACCTAAGAGAGATTAGCGACGCCAGTGATGATGAAGAACGAGTGTTCCGGGCCATATGTTAACGAAAAAGTGAATTAAGATAATTTGGCTATAGCCCCTAAGTTATATGTAGGTACTAAATGAAACATTTATATCTTAATATGAATTTATTTTTGTGGCATACCTTATAAAATAAAACAAATATAAATATATTATTTAAACAGTATCTGACTTATCTATCCAAGAATTAAACTGATTTGGAAAACCTAACCATTTTACATATAATTGCGCTTTATTATCCTTTTTGCGTTGACGAAGAACTTTTTCTACCAAATAAACACCAGGACTTTGCGTCTTTTGTAATTCTGCTTCATAAAAACAACCCTTAATTGGTTGGTCATCCATAGATTCTAACAGATAGGTGGGTGGATTTGTAAAATTAACTTTTACTATTTTAAACAGTTCTGTCGACCATGATGGGGTGTAGCCCTTATCAAATATGCTCTTATATTTGCTTATACGCACCACGTCACCCAAACGAAATTTAAACTTTCTTGGTACAACTTTAATATGATTATAATGCTTCAATATTCGTGTATGGTTTAACATCTATTGGTTTCTTTCCAGTGGTGCGAAGTTTGGTGTTATTATAAATTTTCGTTATTGATGGTAGAAGCTGTAGGTCCCTCTGGCCGAAAACGGTTTATATAAAAGATTTTTAAGTGTTCTTATAACTCGCTCAACAATATCCGCCTTTTTGGTGCTATACGTCGAATAATGATTAATGTTGTGTTCTTTCATAAGACTTTGAAAATTTTTATTATAAAATTCCTTTCCTTGGCCACTTTGCAAATTTATTGGTGTGTATGCTGCTTCTTTAATATTATCATCCATCGCATTACTAACTTCTACTCCTGTTTTGTTTCTAATTGGTCTAGTGTACACGTATTTTGAATAACAATTTATGCATACAAGAATATATCGAAATCCACCGTTTTCATTAGCATATTGTTGCATTTCTACCAAATCTATTTGCCACAAATCTCTGTATCCCTTAATTATGGTACGTCTTCTAGGAAATTTTTTTTTTGCATTCTTATGAAGTTCTTTAACTATTTTGAGCTTTTCATTGCTAGGCTCCATGTCTCAGCGAACACTGATCGAAAGATACGATTGTTTTACTTAATAAATGATACCTTCTTCTCGAAGTTCTTCTATAATGGATATAATTTCATTATCGTGTCCGGTGTGACCAGCAATCTTAAAGATCCATAATAATTTTAATCTATCTACTAATTCCTTTGGCTTGTTCCTGTAAACATAGTTGGTACAGGAAGAGGCATGTTTCTTTGCAGGTAATTTGTTACCTGTATTTTTTCGAATAGCACCCCCCAATTTAGTTCCTGTTATGAACGGTTTTATTATACGAACATATTTTGGCCATCGGGTCTATGTTAATTCTTGATTTTTATTATAGTGTTTATGGGCAGCATTTGTTAGCTCTAAAATGTCTTTATAATCTTGAAGTATTTTTGGGCTTATCCTTTCCTCATTATTTATTACTGGTGGATCCTTTAGAAAAAGTAAGTCGTAAAGATCCTTTGTGCCCTGAAATATGGCGACACTGCGATCATTTTTAAATATTGCTACTTTTCCTTCGTGAAAACGTACTTCTGAATTACCAACAACAACAACATCTTTTTCTTATCCGATTTGGAACCGAAACGTACCCCATAAATAGTATCATACTGAGATGGATACCGTTTCAATCCGCCTAAATACGAAGAGATTTTTGTGTGTGACGATTTATCCAGCGATTGATGAAATTTTGTCGTAGCTGAATGGGGTGTTATATAGTCCAATTGCTCAATCAATTTTTTTGATGAAGATGGTGTTTCATATATTGGTTCCTCTCTTTCAGTATCTGTTGTGTCCATTAGAGTTTTTCTTGTGATTTCATCTCTTTGCGTTTCAGGTGTAGATGTATGAAAATAACTCTGTGGAAAATTGAAATCGAACGTTTCTGATGGTTCTTTTAATTTGGTGCTAATAAAAGGCTGCGATTTTATTTCAGGTTCTTGTTTTACATTGGATGCTTTTTGCTTTACCACTTTCGATATAGATGTCAGAGGTTTTGTAACCGGCTCGTAAAATTTCTCCAATTCAAATTTATTTTGGGCTTGGTTTGCTTTTATCTGTCTAAATTTTTTTCTTACAGCATCTGTAGCTTCCACCAGTTTCCGTTTTAAATCAATGTTTGTATCCATGATGTTAACGGGGTATCGTCCAAAAACGAAATGGTGTTTCCGGTGTCATTTCAAAAATATATAGCTATCAAATCCTTTACGGTATCTTCCTGCATTTAGGTCACTATCTTTGTCAATGACTAAAAAAACATATTTGTTGTCCCAGCATTTGGAACACATTTCTTGAAATTTCTGAAATGAAACATCTGGTGAAACATGATCAGAATATATGTGGCGTAAATTCATCTCATCCTGTTTAAACATAATAATTAAATTAGCGTTATCACGTACTAGTTGCTTCGGAACTCTAGAATACGTTTGCGCTAAATAAAAAGAATCGATGTTTTTATGACGTCTCATGCTAAAATATGAACGAATCACATCCTGATTTTCACACATAACATCATCAAAAATAAAAACTGAATTTGGTTTGGCATCTGAAGGTTCTACAATGTTTGATGCATCGCTAAAAGTATAGTAGCCTAACCCCTTAATCGGTGACAAAATGCTCCTTAAATATTCATATTTTGGCTGATTCAATGATTTGGAATATATGTAAACATTTTCAAAACGCAGCCCTAACGGATGAGTAAGCAGGAAATCATAACATTTGTTTTTCCACAATTTGAGGGTCCTATTACTAGTCCACGAATTGATAATGGTAATAAAGGACCATATCGTCTTATGACATGGTGCGCATGTCCGGATCCAACTTTTTCATCCAAGTTGTCGATATCAAGTTTCTCTTTAAGCTTAACAATTCGCATTTTACATACAATAGAAGTTACTATTTTATCATTGACTGTTGGTGTTACTTCTCAGTTAAATGTCACCCACCAAACGAAGTGGACGGTCCCGCATTTAGAAAGAAGACTGGAAGCGGTTTAGTGAATTCGATTATTAATAAGCTTCCTTTCGAGTTTCATATACCCGGCTACCAGTTTTGTGGACCTGATACAAAAATTTTAAAACGTGTAGCAAGAGGCGATCAAGGAATTAATTCTTTAGACGCAGCTTGCAAGAAACACGATTTGTCGTATCTAAATAACATGAACTTAAGTGCGCGACATCAAGCCGATAACGAACTTGAACGTGCTTGGGAAAGAGTTAAATCGAAAGAAGCAAGTTTAAGTGAAAAAGCTGCTGCTTGGTTAGTAACAGTAGTGATAGTTAGTGCGTTCTACGCCCTCCGTCCTCCGGAGGGATTTTATCTGGAGATCTATGACGTCAAACCCAACCATACCGCATGCGCCAGCATCAAACCCAACCTGCGCGCGCATACGCCATCTGTCAACTGTCACCTGTCATACGTCATCTGTCACCTGTCATACGTCATCTGTCACCTGTCATACGTCATCTGTCACCTGTCATACGTCATCTATCATACGTCATCTGTCACCTGTCATACGTCATATGTCAACTGTCATACGTCATCTGTCACACTCTTGGGCGTTAGCTACTTTGGTCTTAACTACTTGGGGCTGGAACTACTTGGGGCCTGAACTACTCGAGGGGGCATCAACTACTCAACTGCCATCCTGTCACCGATCATACGTCAGCTGTCATCTATCATACGTCATCTGTCACCTGCCACTCCGAAATCCAATCGTTTACTACCCAACTTGAACCAACTATTCCAAACCTAGAACTGCCATCTGCAACGTCATCCTGCATAAGTATGAATCTGAAAAAAAGTCCTGCCATCGGTGGGATTAGAACCCGCGCCATCCGTGTGACGACCCAATGCATTAACAATTTCGCCATTGGGTCTTTCATAAATAGCTGTAATGTTTTCTAAATCTTTTGGCAAGAATGGCAAGTAATCAGTTATCAGGAAAGGTTTGTTATTAATTTCTTTGTTATTTAAATTCAGCATCCACACATATTTTTCATAAAATATATACAACTTATTTTTTACCACTAAAAATGTGTTAAGTGTTTTAAAATTTAAATCACATAACTCTGGGCGTATATCGCTTCTCTGCGTTGTTGTTTGCAAACTCGGGGTTTTTTCCGTTGGTTCCAGTGGCGGCACAGGCTTTTTTTCTGTTGGTTTCATACTTGGTGGTGGTGGTACCGGTTTTTCCGTTGGTTTCGTACGCGGCGTCAATGGTTTTTCTGTTGGTTTCGTACGTGGTGGAACAGGTTTTTCCGTTGGTTTCGTACGTGGCGGTGGCGGTGGTGATGGTTTTTCTGTAGACACCAAAGGTGTCTTCGCAGGTATGGGATTCGGTAGCGATGGTATAGGGCTTGTGATTGGCCCATAGAGTTGTTGTATGCCAAATATATCATCCGTAGATAGGTTATTGCGTTCTTGGTACCATGGGAGCATAATCGCTTTCGGATCCATTGAGTGCTCTAAGCCTAGAGCATGGCCAATTTCATGTACCATTACCCCCAATAAATTGTAGTGTGTTATCAAAAATTGTCATAAAACTCCATGGAATGAGATTATTTAAATGAATTTCTACATTACTGACGCCATCGGGGAAATAAGCATGTCCTAATACTCGATCGGCTAACTTGAATGGACAGGAGCTATTTTCATTTGTCATTGTGTGGTTTGCGTACTCAAAGGCGATAGTTATGTTTGCAGCATTCTGTTCTGTCTGGGTAAAGCGAAGGTTGGATGCTGCTTCCCAGATCCCAAAGGCCTCGTTTGCTGCTCTCTGATATGGATAACGAGATGTAGCATATGTTGGAGGATAAATATTCCATGTTAAATCTGTGCTAGACCACTTTGTAGGGTGTGTTTGAAACTGCGCTACATCTATAACGCCACATCGGGGTTTGCGCATCAGGTTTATAGTTTTTTCGTTTAAAGTTCCATCTGCGGGTAACTCATAGCTTTCTTGGAATTGTTTCAAACCTTGAGATATTGCCATCAAGGAGTTGCTGGTATTAGTGTTGTTAAGGTACCCATATTGCACTAAATATTTCCATGCGTCTGCTTGAGTGAACGGTTCTTCTTCTGATTTTAACTCATATGCGTCATATTTAACTTCATCTGTAGTAGGTATTCCTTCTTCGCCTGATGTTGATTCTGCGTGTACAACACTTACAAGCACTAAGGTTAATATTCTTAACAGCTCCATTTTGCAAAAGGCTAAACTATAAGTCCGTCTTGTTGAAAGGTGTATCTAGAACTGATTATTTTAGAGCAAGTGGCGCATATTTATAAGAAATAAAACACATAAATATTTTAATAAAATTCTATTACGCCAAGCGTTTCAAGTTCTCTAAGTACATCCATTATTTTTTTCTATGATTATTCTTGTTTTCATTATTTTCTTCTAAATATTTTAGCTTATCAACTAACTCATTGACATCCTCGTACTTTAATATTTCTTCCTTCCATGGATATTATTCTTCTTTATTGCAAAGCTCTCCAAGTAGAGCCTTCTCTTTTGGCATTTTAGAGACTGTTGGCAAATTCTTCAAATTGAATGCACGGTTTCTCTGAGGTGGAAATAGTTTTGATACAATGTGTTTATATTTCCAACTCCCGCTTGAACAGGTGTGTGCGTTTCGATAGAACCCACGCCGATGGGCACTGGTTAGTAAGAGTAGTTCCTTGTAATCCGCCAACTCGTTCTCCGTATATTCTTCTGGTTTCTTTTCGGTTAATAACTTTAACAGACCATCTGATAGAGGATATTTTTCATTCTCAACCAATAAAATGTTGTCGTTAAATTCCACCGGTGTGTTTCCACTTTGACCCATCTGTACGAAAACCAAACACGTTTTCACCGGTCATTGCTGCTAGTTTTAATTTAATTTTACGCCTTGCCATCTTTATCGCTATGACGTATGCAGTACTAATGGGGAATGCTAACAGATGTTAATGCCTTTATTTGTACACAACGTTTTCATAGCTGTTTACGAGTTGTTTTTAGAAACAGGATCTGTTTTTAGCTGTGAAGTCGTTAAGCAGTTAGACGTTTAAGTGGTTTCCTGAAACAGGGTCTGTTTCTAAGTTGTTTTTAGCTGTTTCCTAGTTGTTTCCATCTCTGGGGACGTAAGAGTAGTTCCTTGTAATCCGCTAACTCGTTCTCCGTATATTCTTCCGGCTTCTTTTCGGTTAATAACTTTAACAGACCATCAGATAGAGGATATTTTTCATTCTCAATCAATAAAATGGTATCGTCAAATTCAACCGGTGTGTTTCCAATAAGCTACTTTCATCCATCTGTATGAAAACCATACACGTTTTCACCAGTCATTTATGCCGGTTTTAATTTAATTTTACGACTTGTCATCTTATCGCTATGGCGTATGCAGTACTAATGGGGGTTGTTCACAGATGTTAAATGTTCCAAATCTCGTTCCTGTTATTCTAGCTGCCAACGTGATTGGAAGCGTCTAGCTTTTTTAGTCTTTCAACCAGCTCATTTGCATAATCATAGTGCACAAATTCTTTGGATTTTTCGTTGTATTCCCTTAACGCTTGACCTAATTTTAACGATGACTTCGACCTTGTTGAGATTCTTGTTGTACTTGGAGGTGTTTTTGCTGATTTCGTTCTAAATTTCGGAACTTTTGACGATCCCGAGAGTACTGGTTTCACAATATTTTTTCTATTTGTCAGATCTATTTCCTTTTAACTGACCACTATCCTTCCGGTAAAGGTTTGTTCCTCAAAGAATATCTTTGTATTGTTCATCTTCCTGTCTATGATAAATAGGTTTTTTTCAAAGCAGAAGACCGTAGAACCCTTGAGTTTCTCGGTATGCAATATCACCTACTTGAATATCGCCATCCTCCAAAAATCAACCCGTAAATCCCCCAGTTTCCATGTATCAGTTCCAATATCGTGCTTAAGACCCCGTGTAAGATCGATGACATCTGAAACTCTCCAATATTTTGATACGTATTCTCGAGCAATTTTCGGATATTGATTGATGAAGTCGTGAACTGCAGAAACATTTTCTAAGTGGTTTCTAGTCCCTCTTTTACTTGTGGTATGGATTTTTCTTCTACAACAACATCATCGTCGTCATTCGACAGATCACCATATTCGATTTCAGCTCCTTTTGATGGGGGTTCCACAGGCTAAGGAGGCTCACTTTGCTTGATTTTAGGCTCATTTTCTCGAATTTCTGATTCTTCGGCTTTAATCTTTCGCTTTTTCGTTTCCACGAGGTCTCTCCTGAATGTTCTACAAGTTTCTTTCGAGGGTTTGTACTAGGTTTCCAGAACTTGTTTCGTGCTCCATCTCCTTCACCCTGCTTCAACTTTAAAGCCAAGTATTTTTTTCTTCTTGTATTGGGTGCTTGAATTCTTCGACGCTTAACATATTTATCCAGCTTACTAAATTGTGAAGTCCGCATCATCCCACCCGCACCAGTCATACTAGGTTCGTATATAGTTATACGAACGAAAACAGTCTATTTCGTGAAAAATACCCTGTTTTGAAGGAAAAACAGTAGTTTCAGGAAACAGCTCTGAAGCAGCTACTAACAGGTTCTGTTTCTAGAGACTTCTTGCGAGACCATCTTGCTTCTAAGACGCCGAGTGTCATGCTGAATCTCGAGGGTTGAGGGTATGATCTGAGTATCAAACTTGCTATGTGTCTAATTCTTTCCAACCCTATTGGTGGCTTTAAGTCAAAAGAAAATAGTCTGTATCTACGTCTGCGGTTTTTAAAGATCTTTGAACGAAATTTTTATTTTAAACTCACTTCGCAAAGGGGGATAGACTGGATGCTTATTTTTTTTTCAACAAATAAATGCCTGATTCTTAGTAGCAGCGCTAGCAGCCATATATTTTTGAAGAAAATAGTCTGTTTGTTGTTTCTCTCTTAGCAAGTACGAATATGAATTACTGTTTCCAGAAACAAAACCTATTTCTTAGTTGTTTACTCCCTGTTCCGGAGTTATTTTCAGAACCAGGATATGTTTTTTTAGCTGTTAAGTGGTTAAGCAGTTAGAAGTTTAAGTGGTTTCCGGAAACAGGGTTGGTTTCTTAGTTGTTGTTTTTCGATCTTTCGTAGTTGATTCCAGAAACATGGGTGGTTTCTTAGTTGTTGTTTTTCGATGTTTCCTACTTGCTTCCAGAAACAGGGTTTGTTTTTTTAGCTGTTGTGTGGTTAAGAAGTTAGACGTTTCAGTGGTGTCCTGAAACCGGGTCTGTTTCCAGCTGTCTGTATCTGTTTCCTAGATATTTCCAAACACATTAGTCTGTTTTTTGGTTGTTAAGTGGTTAAGCAGTTAGCCGATTAGCGGTTTCCTGAAACCGGGTCTGTTTCTTAGTTGTTTTATAGCGGTTTTGGGACTGTTTTCCAGGGGTCTTTGTTTAAATTATCATATTTTTAAACCCCATACAGTTGTTCTATTTAATGAGTGTAGGATATAAATTTACTAAGCATAGCTTTAGACTCTTTTATCTTGATATCATCATCCCACAGCTATCTATGGAATATTAACTACTTGCATCATCCACGTGTTTCTTTTCCTGTGTTCGCCGACATATATTTTCGTGGCAACTACTTTTCTTTGAAAACATTGCACTATATTCTTCTATCTTGTATGTATCCCCTCATATTTTTTCTCTCTTTTTCTATCTCTTTTTCCGTTTTGAATAGCCCTAGTATACATAAAATACTGTTTTAGTATATTATTCTTTTTATGTCAGGATTATTCTACATAATATTACTAACCCAAGCAAACCAACCTACGGGTTCTTCTATAATTCTCACCACTAGTTTCCACTTTAAACGTTCCCACACGGAACAAATAAAACACAAATTATTTTAAATTTCATTTATAAAATTCTATTACGCCAAGTTTTTCCAGTTCTTTCACAATAGACATTATTTCTCTATGATTAATATTGTTTACATTGCCTGTTTCTAAAGACCTTAATTTATCTACTAATTCGTTTACATCATCATAAACAAGTTCTTGTAATCTTTCCATATGGCCTTCTTCTACGTCACTAGATGTGTCCACATGGATCTCTTCTGTAGAATCTTCATCTTTTTGTTGCTCTTGCATTTTACATCTAAATTTGCGCTGCTTTGTCATTGGAGCCCTCTGTTCGATTTGTTTTTGTTTTCTTAATGCATAACTTCTTTTCGGCGGAAACAGTTTTGAAATTATATTCTTATATTTCCATCCCGTTGTTGCCATCACTTTCTTGTTTGCATTAAAGTATTTTCTATGTCCATTGGTAAGAAGTAGGATCTTTTTGTATTCAATCAAATCGTTTGCAGAATAGTTACTAGGTTGATTGGTAGCTAGTAAATTAGTCAACCCAGCTGTTAAGAAAAAGTTCTCATTATCAATCTGGAGCCTGTTTTCGTTTAAGTCAACAGCTTTGTTCCCAATAAAATATTGTAAACCTTCTTTTCTTATACCATATCTAACGAGTGGTGATTCTAGGAGGAGATATTTTATTTTATCCGAATACATCTTGTCACCACGAGATCTGCAATTAAACTCCAAAACAACCGTGTTCGGGTTCTTTTATATTGTTAGACCAACAGTCAACCGTCAGTCAACCCCCAACCAACCCCTAGTCAACCACGGGTCAACCACGAGTCAACCACGAGTCAACCACGAGTCAACCGCGAATCACACATCTATTGAGCTGTTTTAGCTGTTTCCTAGTTGTTTTCCAGGAATATGAGATGTTTTTAGTTGTTTTCTAGCTCGTTAGGTTTGCTTCCAGACCGAGAAGTTGTTTTTAGCTGTTTTAGCTGTTCTTGGCTGTTTTTGTAGTGGTTTAGGAGCTGTTTTCTCGAAACAGGAGTTGTTTTTAGCTGATGGTAACTCCTCCGTCCGCCTGTCAACGCTCTCACAGAACCCCAGCTAGTACTTGCTTCATCATCATGACTTGGCTTCCAACCGCTTTACTCCAGATGGTACGTACGTACATGTAATACAAATATATTAATTGCTTAGCCACCATCACTTACCAGAGATGATACCCACTAGTCTTGCCCCCGTGCTGTGTTATTTTAGCGTGCTCTGTTCCAGTACTATTCCACTGATGATTATGATGATGATGATACAATCTTTCTCGAATGTTCCACATCTCCAACTCTTGCTCCTGCTCCGACTACTCCTGCTACTCCAACTACTCCTCCTTCTACACTAACACCATCTTTCACCGAAACTCTTAACACCTCCTACTACTCCTCCTGCCCCAACTACTCCTGCTTCTACACTAATACCATCTTTCTCCGAAACTCTGAACAGTATTTCTAGTACTGCTACTTCTACACTAACACCATCTTTCTCCGAAACTCTGAACAGTATTTCTAGTACTGCTCCTTCTACACTAACGCCATCTTTCTCCGAAACTCTGAACAGTATTTCTAGTTTACTTGCATTCGTAGCAGTAAGCTGTTTAATATTATTATTAACTAATTTTGTATATAAGGTTGCTAAATATAGATATATCTTGTGGTTAAACACATCATTTTCCTACTACGACTACTAAGTGTTTTCTTCCTTCAATCCATTTCTTACATATCGTTATCATCGTGACTTCGCTAAAAACATTATTTAAGCGCTATTTAGTAATTTAAACTGTCAGCGAAATAATTTGTCTTGTTTAAGCGCGTAATTTAGTTTTTATTTATCTATCTCTACTCCTGACACTTTAAACCCCTTTGCAACCATCTAGCGCCTAAACGGCTTCACGGATTTCGATGAATTTTGGGGTATATATTTTATTAATCCTACCCTTAATCCCTATCTAAGTCAAAACTTTTTAAGGCCCTTCTGGCCTACGCAGGAGAAATTGTCCAAATGGCCTTAATAATTTTGAGGTTTCTGAACCTGTATATCTAACGGCCTTTATTACTTCTATCTACCCCCAAAATTTCCGTTGTCCAACATTTACCGTTTCGGGGTTAGTCGTAGTTTACTTTTTATTTACCGTCATCAGTTCCTGTGCTCCTGCAGCCGAACTCTATAACAAAAAAGCGACGATGATCGCTTTCCACCAAAGAAAATAAAAAGGTATGAGAAAAGACGGAACAGTGTATTTCCGTCGCAACACTGTTTATTGCAAAACAGCTAACCTCTTTACCGACTGAGAAAACTTGGCGCGGGAAACCCTTTCAGAAATTTTTAAAAATATATTGAAGGTAACGCTGAAGCAACGCACAAAAAAATAGTGTTGATCTCAAAATTTGCTTGTGTTCTAGAGACCTACTTAAACGTTCGACTTATTCATAGTAATCTACATAACAGGGATAATTAGCAAGTAGTTTGACTCACCCGATAAAACAATTTCCCCAAGTTAAGAGAAAAATATGTAATGTTTATTTTTGTCAATGTTTTTACTACTTATACCTGTTATTCTGTAACATACAATGAGTAATACATTTAAAAGGCCTTTAGAACTCATTAAGAATTTCGAGAACCACTAAATTTCAGTATGATGCTTAAAGCATTACCTGACATTTAATTTAGAATCTCTTCAGCTTAACATTTTGAACGATGTTTCAACACCAATTATTACATTTTAACGTTAATTAAGCCTATGATTGAAATCTTGAGCTATAACATGTTTCTCAAAATTTTTAATCCAGTAGTATATTTAATTGACGTTTAGGCAGCGACATCAACACGAGTGCTGATAATTGCTTTAATTCTTGATCAAATTGTCTATGCAACTGAACTAAGACTCTTTAAATGAAGGAAGGGCAAATAAAATCCAAAAGTTATAAAAAAGTAAAATTTATTTAAATCATTAATAATTAATAAAGTTAAAATTCGCGATCGTAAACAAAAATCCAATTGGATAATAATAAATGCCTTTATTTTTGGTAACAATTAACTACATACATACATTTTCTTTTCGATAAGTACCAAATATTAATATTATATCTATTTCTAGTACCTACATATGTTGAGTAGCCTAAATAAGAAACCTAAATAAGAAACAACTTTTTCAACAATGTATGTTAAGTGACTTTGTTAGTGTTATACAGAAAATTAATAATTAGGCATAAATATACAACTAAGAAGTTAACCAACATGCTGTTAACTTCAATATTTATTATGTAACATGCCATCAACTCCAGGGTGTACCAAAGTTACTGTCATCATCGGGTTTCTATGGTATAAGGTCGCATCAGTTGTGTCAAAATATTTGGTATCATACATCACGTTAGGTAAATACTCTCAATCAGGTAGGTCATTTCTGAAAATCAGGTAGGTAATGTCTCAAAATCAGGTGATAATGTCTCAAAACCTGATAAAATCTCAAATTCGTGTGTTATGTCATCATCAGGTACTGTATTATGGTCGGTAGCTGTCCCATCGAACGATAAATTATTAATGGCTATGTGTGTCTCTACGTCATTGTCAGTATTTTCTTTCTCATGCCATAATTTTTGCCTCTTATATCTACCCCCTTTTTTGTAATGCCCTTTTGAAAATTCGGGACACTTTTTTCTATCTTTGCAATATTTAAATATAGACAACCGTAAGCACTTATTTATTAGTTCGTGGTATACCTCAGAATTGTCAGTACAAAATATAGAAGACTGAAAAACTGACTATAGCTACATTTAATCTTGTCCTCTAGATGATGTTCATGTCCTCGAGTTTTAAGAAATGATTCAATCATTTTATAGATATTTTCACCCATATCTATCAAGTTTTTACTGGCATATTTCAGTCGGTTTTTATTTCATACTCCTTAAACTGAACAAATAAGCTTTTCATTTTGAATTTCCGAAGCAAAAATTTTGTCTTTCCAAATGGAACATACAGGGTCTCAACTAAAAATATTTGAATATTATAATCTTACTTGTACCCTTAAAATATCAATTACATTTTATCACTTTTTAAATAATTGTATGTTAAGAAATGTTTCAAATAATTTGGTGCCCCACTTGTCTACAAGTTTATTGACCACTACTAACATTCCACTTGTATAATCAATAAGGATTGTGATAATGGGGCTAATATTTGTTTTTTTCATACTCAGTTGCTGTCATTTTTAATGTTTTGTACCTTAAATATACAGAGAACGTTTAAGTAGGTCTTTAGAACACAATACAAATTTTGAGATCAACACTATTTTTTTGTGCGTTGCTTCAGCGTTACCTTCAATAAATTTTTAAAAATTTCTGAATGGGATTCCCGCGCCAAGTTTTCTCAGTCGGTAAAGAGGTTAGCTGCTTTGCAATAAACAGTGTTGCGACGGAAATACACTGTTCCGTCTCTTCTCATACCCTTTTATTTTCTTTGGTGGAAAGCGATCATCGTCGCTTTTTTGTTATAGAGTTCGGCTGCAGCAGCCGAACTCTATAACAAAAAAAGCGACGATGATCGCTTTCCACCAAAGAAAATAAAACGGTATGAGAAAAGACGGAACAGTGTATTTCCGTTGCAACACTGTTTATTGACAAAACAGCTAACCTCTTTACCGACTGAGAAGACTTGGCGCTGGAAACCCAGTCATAAATTTTTAAAAATTTGTGAATGCGTTTCCCGCGCCAAGTTTTCTCAGTCGGTAAAGAGGTTAGCTGATTTGTCAATAAACAGTGTTGCAACGGAAATACACTGTTCCGTCTTTTCTCATACCGTTTTATTTTCTTTGGTGGAAAGCGATCATCGTCGCTTTTCTTGTTACAGAGTTCGGCTGCTGTTACATTAAACACCTTTGTAACCCTCTAGCGCCTAAAAGGCTTCACGGATTTCGATCAAATTTGGGGTATGTCTTTTATTACTCCTACCCTTAGTCCCTAGGTCCCTTGGTCGGCACCAGAGTCATTGTCTAAAGGACCTTACTCTTTTTGGGGGTTTTGAACCTGTATATCTAATGGTCTTTATGGCTTCTATCTAACGCCTAAATTTCAATTCTCCAACACTTATCGTTTCGGAGGGAGGGCCTCTATGAATTTCAAATATTAAATATTAATTTTTTTATTGTCTAGATACACTTCGCGTTATTCACAGGGAAGCTCGACTGGCTCAGTGGTAATGCATTGGGTCGTCACACGGATGGCGCGGGTTCTAATTCCACCGATGGCAGGACTTTTTTTCAGATTCATACTTATGCAGGATGACGTTGCAGATGGCAGTTCTAGGTTTGGAATAGTTGGTTCAAGTTGGGTAGTAAACGATTGGATTTCGGAGTGGCAGGTGACAGATGACGTATGATAGATGACAGCTGACGTATGATCGGTGACAGGATGGCAGTTGAGTAGTTGATGCCCCCTCGAGTAGTTCAGGCCCCAAGTAGTTAAGACCAAAGTAGCTAACGCCCAAGAGTGTGACAGATGACGTATGACGTATGACAGTTGACAGATGACGTATGACAGGTGACAGATGACGTATGATAGATGACGTATGACAGGTGACAGATGACGTATGACAGGTGACAGATGACGTATGACAGGTGACAGATGACGTATGCGCGCGCAGGTTGGGTTTGATGCTGGCGCATGCGGTATGGTTGGGTTTGACGTCATAGATCTCCAGATAAAATCCCTCCGGAGGACGGAGGGCGTAGAACGCACTAACTATCACTACTGTTACTAACCAAGCAGCAGCTTTTTCACTTAAACTTGCTTCTTTCGATTTAACTCTTTCCCAAGCACGTTCAAGTTCGTTATCGGCTTGATGTCGCGCACTTAAGTTCTTGTTATTTAGATACGACAAATCGCGTTTCTTGCAAGCTGCGTCTAAAGAATTAATTCCTTGATCGCCTCTTGCTACACGTTTTAAAATTTTTGTATCAGGTCCACAAATCTGGTAGCCGGGTATATGAAACTCGAAAGGAAGCTTATTACTAATCGAATTCACTAAACCGCTTCCAGTCTTCTTTCTAAATACGGGACCGTCCACTTCGTTTGGTGGGTGACATTTAACTGAGAAGTAACACCAACAGTCAATGATAAAATAGTAACTTCTATTGTATGTAAAATGCGAATTGTTAAGCTTAAAGAGAAACTTGATATCGACAACTTGGATGAAAAAGTTGGATCCGGACATGCGCACCATGTCATAAGACGATATGGTCCTTTATTACCATTATCAATTCGTGGACTAGTAATAGGACCCTCAAATTGTGGAAAAACAAATGTTATGATTTCCTGCTTACTCATCCTTTAGGACTGCGTTTTGAGAATGTTTACATATATTCCAAATCATTGAATCAGCCAAAATATGAATATTTAAGGAGCATTTTGTCACCGATTAAAGGGTTAGGCTACTATACTTTTAGCGATGCATCAAACATTGTACAACCTTCAGATGCCAAACCAAATTCAGTTTTTATTTTTGATGATGTTATGTGTGAAAATCAGGATGTGATACGTTCATATTTTAGCATGGGACGTCATAAAAACATCGATTCTTTTTATTTAGCGCAAACGTATTCTAGAGTTCCGAAGCAACTAGTACGTGATAACGCTAATTTAATTATTATGTTTAAACAGGATGAGATGAATTTACGCCACATATATTCTGATCATGTTTCACCAGATGTTTCATTTCAGAAATTTCAAGAAATGTGTTCCAAATGCTGGGACAACAAATATGTTTGGAGATACCGTAAAGGATTTGATAGCTATATATTTTTGAAATGACACCGGAAACACCATTTCGTTTTTGGACGATACCCCGTTAACATCATGGATACAAACATTGATTTAAAACGGAAACTGGTGGAAGCTACAGATGCTGTAAGAAAAAAATTTAGACAGATAAAAGCAAACCAAGCCCAAAATAAATTTGAATTGGAGAAATTTTACGAGCCGGTTACAAAACCTCTGACATCTATATCGAAAGTGGTAAAGCAAAAAGCATCCAATGTAAAACAAGAACCTGAAATAAAATCGCAGCCTTTTATTAGCACCAAATTAAAAGAACCATCAGAAACGTTCGATTTCAATTTTCCACAGAGTTATTTTCATACATCTACACCTGAAACGCAAAGAGATGAAATCACAAGAAAAACTCTAATGGACACAACAGATACTGAAAGAGAGGAACCAATATATGAAACACCATCTTCATCAAAAAAATCGATTGAGCAATTGGACTATATAACACCGCATTCAGCTACGACAAAATTTCATCAATCGCTGGATAAATCGTCACACCAAAAATCTCTTCGTATTTAGGCGGATTGAAACGGTATCCATCTCAGTATGATACTATTTATGGGGTACGTTTCGGTTCCAAATCGGATAAGAAAAAGATGTTTGTTGGCAATTCAGAAGTACGTTTTCACGAAGGAAAAGTAGCAATATTTAAAAATGATCGCAGTGTCGCCATATTTCAGGGCACAAAGGATCTTTACGACTTACTTTTTCTAAAGGATCCACCAGTAATAAATAATGAGGAAAGGATAAGCCCAAAAATACTTCAAGATTATAAAGACATTTTAGAGCTAACAAATGCTGCCCATAAACACTATAATAAAAATCAAGAATTAACATAGACCCGATGGCCAAAATATGTTCGTATAATAAAACCGTTCATAACAGGAACTAAATTGGGGGGTGCTATTCGAAAAAATACAGGTAACAAATTACCTGCAAAGAAACATGTCTCTTCCTGTACCAACTATGTTTACAGGAAGAAGCCAAAGGAATTAGTAGATAGATTAAAATTATTATGGAGCTCTAAGATTGCTGGTCACACCGGACACGATAATGAAATTATATCCATTATAGAAGAACTTCGAGAAGAAGGTATCATTTATTAAGTAATACAATCGTATCTTTCGATCAGTGTTCGCTGAGACATGGAGCCTAGCAATGAAAAGCTCAAAATAGTTAAAGAACTTCATAAGAATGCAAGAAAAAATTTTCCTAGAAGACGTACCATAATTAAGGGATACAGAGATTTGTGGCAAATAGATTTGGTAGAAATGCAACAATATGCTAATGAAAACGGTGGATTTCGATATATTCTTGTATGCATAAATTGTTATTCAAAATACGTGTACACTAGACCAATTAGAAACAAAACAGGAGTAGAAGTTAGTAATGCGATGGATGATAATATTAAAGAAGCAGCATACACACCAATAAATTTGCAAAGTGACCAAGGAAAGGAATTTTATAATAAAAATTTTCAAAGTCTTATGAAAGAACACAACATTAATCATTATTCCACGTATAGCACCAAAAAGGCGGATATTGTTGAGCGAGTTATAAGAACACTTAAAAATCTTTTATATAAACCGTTTTCGGCCAGAGGGACCTACAAATGGTTACAGCTTCTACCATCAATAACGAAAATTTATAATAACACCAAACTTCGCACCACTGGAAAGAAACCAATAGATGTTAAACCATACACGAATATTGAAGCATTATAATCATATTAAAGTTGTACCAAGAAAGTTTAAATTTCGTTTGGGTGACGTGGTGCGTATAAGCAAATATAAGAGCATATTTGATAAGGGCTACACCCCATCATGGTCGACAGAACTGTTTAAAATAGTAAAAGTTAATTTTACAAATCCACCCACCTATCTGTTAGAATCTATGGATGACCAACCAATTAAGGGTTGTTTTTATGAATCAGAATTACAAAAGACGCAAAGTCCTGGTGTTTATTTGGTAGAAAAAGTTCTTCGTCAACGCAAAAAGGATAATAAAGCGCAATTATATGTAAAATGGTTAGGTTTTCCAAATCAGTTTAATTCTTGGATAGATAAGTCAGATACTGTTTAAATAATATATTTATATTTGTTTTATTTTATAAGGTATACCACAAAAATAAATTCATATTAAGATATAAATGTTTCATTTAGTACCTACATATAACTTAGGGGCTATAGCCAAATTATCTTAATTCACTTTTTCGTTAACATATGGCCCGGAACACTCGTTCTTCATCATCACTGGCGTCGCTAATCTCTCTTAGGTATTCTTCATCAGAAGGATCAAGCGGTGCATCTAGAAGTGATGGTGTGCGACTAGACGAACCACCCGATAATGCTGGTGAATTTACAGTCAAGCGTGGAACATCTTGGTTAAATACCGGGGACGGGCTTCTTGTATTTCTTAAAGATTCGGTGTGCAGCGATGGTGATAAGGCTCTAGCTGGATTGGAAAGATCAAGCGGCTCATCTGGAGTTGTTGTACGGCTAGGTGAAGTGAAATTCCAACCTTGTACCTCTTGACTAAATACCGGGGACGGGCTTCTTGTATTTCTTAAAGATTCGGTGTGCAGCGATGGTGATAAGGCTATAGCTGGATTGGAAAGATCAAGCGGCTCATCTGGAGTTGTTGTACGGCTAGTGAAGTGAAATTCCAACCTTGTCCCTCTTGACTAAATATCAGAGACGGGCTTCTTACATTTCCTAAACGTTCAACATGTGGTAATGGTGATAATGATGGGACCGGAGATGGACTTCTTGAACGTCTGACCAAGTGTGACTGCTGCTGTGAATCGTTAAATGACACTCTTCTTTCTCTATTTTTATATCTTATACCATAGAAAATAATACGAACACAAAAATTAAAAAAATATTTATTGGAAAATACATATTAATTTGCTTTGTACAATGTTATAAAATGTTGCGGTCTTCCTATTTTTGTGTATTCATCATAGCATCACCAGCATTAACATCGTCTGAGTTGGCTTCAGGAATCAATTGATATTTCGGTATTAACTCCTTTGGTAAATTTGGTACCTCAACAAGGAATGCTTTCAGGTCTTCACCAACCATTTCAGCACAAAAATTTTCTAGACTAATGGAACCATACAAATATTTTTCACACAGATGTGCTCCTGCCGTGAAATTGACAAAATCCTTCATATATCTTCTATACTGACTTTCTGTTGTCGGGATCTGATGCAGCATGCGCTGAATAATGCAATATATCTTGTGCCATTCTCTTTAATGCACGCGACAACCTGTTCAGATGTAAATTTATATTTTTACTGACAAATGAATAATCAGACATCTATTAATGAAATTAAGGAACGTGTAGGTGATCTGAGGTGATTATTTGTTTTAAAAGAGTATTACATTTTTTAATTCTGCTATTATGCTATTCTGCTATTTACATATTACGTTGTATGTTTATTAAAAAGTAACTTTACAGATAAAAATGTTATTCCAAAAAACCGAAATTTACTAATGTTCTAGTATTGTTACCAGCATAAACATTAGTGCCTTGACCCAAATAAATTAGAGTGTATTTACCACCGGAATTACTCATAATATCCACAATATCATCTCATATGGTCTCAGCAATAGGTTTGGGCAAAAATACTTGAAATTTAACATCTTGAGTATTATCATACAAAGTTACGAGAGTAGTTTTTCCAAAACGTGTAACCATTGAAACCATCGCTTGAATTATATAATTTTTTCCCACAGTTAACTGAGTAATTCTTTTACGTTCCAAAAATACATCTTCTTTCCCAAGCAAATTATTAATTTTATCTAAAACCTGTTGTGAAATAGCCATCTTTAAGAAATGTAATATAATTTTTTTAAAATACCTTAGAAATACACTTTCAGAGCACCACACGAACACAAAATTTCTATGTTGATGTAACTGATACTCGTTTAATTCTAATATTGTTTCGGCTGTGAATGGCATTTATATTACACCTTTTCAAGGTCAAATGATGTCACAGTAAACTAGTAGGGGGAAGCGCCTATAAGCAAGACCAAACTTCAAGGTCAACATCTCAAAGTCATACAAACTTTCAATGTCATATAAGCACCATTCAAAACCATTACATCACCAGATCAAGGTCAAAAATATTACCCAAGGTCAACATAACTCGATACTTTCAGTCATGCTTAAGGCCATACCATACCAATGTCAAGGGCAAAAACTCACTCAAGGTCACCTTGAACGCTCAATATCAACCACTAGTTCAACGAACTTTTCGAGGTCATCACAAGGTCAAGGTCGAGGAGTGGGGGGGAATTAGTCTTCTCATTTGCACACTACTTCTGAACATCTGTCCGACTTAGGTAAACAAAGCGTGTGTGAGTATCTGTGTGGGTGTGTTTGTTTCACTATACTTGTGGCACTTTGTGTGTACATAGTCCTGAATTGTGGAACGTTCACAAATTATGGCACCTTACACGCGGTTCCATAATTTTAAATTCTATTTTAAGCCAACTCGGAGGGTTTAACATAAATATACTACTCTGTGTTTTGATAGTTATGGCATCTCCTCTATCTCATATAATTTTGGTTGACGTGGAAAAAACTAAAAAAGATACAAAACTTTTTTAAAATAGTGTGTAATTTGCCACAATTTAGGGTATGGTTGATATTTACACTTAAGTATTTATGGCATTCAAATATTAACAGGGCGGTGGCGCTACCTGCAGCCAAAGTTGTGGTTATTGCGCTGTTGCCATTTTCATTGATATCGAAAGAAATATATTTAATCCGTCGCAGCGATATTTTGGTTTGGGTGTGTTCTAGGGGTGCCATAGTTGTAATTCACTGATCTTATTAGCGCGCTCATAATTTTGAGGGCTGTTACATTTTTACCAATTATGGATCTCTCACGGTAATAAAAAAAAGTTTACCGGCTCCCTTCTTACGGGCACTTTTATGAACCTTTAAATTTATGATGATGTAATTGTTATCTCTTTGAGACGTCTCGTATTGCAAATAGCATCATCAATTGCCAAATATATACAGTGCGTCCCAAGAAGTATTTAACATATGGGGAACTTTGTATTATTACTAAAAAGATATGACAATTTATTGTATTATAATAAAAAATATGATAACATGTTTAAGGGGAAAAGTTCCTGCAAATTAGAAAGATAATTTAAATATAAAATTTAAGTTTAGTACCTTGACTCCAATTTTCTTTTTTTTTTCTGGTTTTTAAACTCGTATTTTATTTTAGTATTAGTATGCTTATTATCAAAACACCTAAAGTCTTTTTATACCATGTAAAACAACCAACATTTTATGTGTCATTTTCATCTGGTAAGTATAAAATGTTCAAATGTCCTAAAGTCATATATTTTTATTTTTGAGGGTACTTGGGCTTATTATACTCATCGAGCGAAAACGACACATAAATTATTAGTTATGTTGCATGGTATGAAAAGAGTTGAGTTCTTTAATGATTTTAATAAAAATAGATTTTGGGAAAAGTCTAAATATTTTTGTAATACGCCAATACCTGAACTGACTCTTATTATGGGAAAAATTCAACCATTTTGCAGTTATTTTATACATTTTTATCTTAAAATAAGTTTCCAGTTGGTTGGCAAGTATACGAACACCACAATAATAGAACAATAATCAGTGGCGTTCTGTTAACAAAAAAAGAGAAAGGAAAGAAAAAAATAAAATTTGATATAATTCACTTAAACTATATATTTGGATTAATCTTCTATTTTGCAAGAACTTGTCCTTATAACTTTTTGCCGTATCTTTAAAGTTAAGGTAATTTACTCCTGACGCAATTCCGGAAAAATTACATTTTTTCCTTTACTATAAGGCGTACGTAACATCCTAAATATTTATTCATTGTTGTAAGACATTTTTTTTTGAAAGAGGTTTCTATATATATACTGTATATTACATGTTTTTAAATATCACCTTTAATTTTGGTTCTAAAAAGACTAGCATTCTTTAAAATTTTCCCATTAAATGTTATAGGAATGCAGTGTCGTATAATAAAAAAATATATAATGCTATTTCGTATAAATGTTTTATTTAAATATTTTTACACACACGGTAATAACAGTAGGAGAACCTAACTTATCATAAGAACGAAACCAGATGAACCAATTCTTTTTTTTAACATAAATATGCTATTCTTTTTTTTATTTTTTTTATTTTTGTAATTTGGTTTTTTACGCAAAACTTGATATCGGTCCACTTGCGATTTTTTAAACTTAGATTTTTTCTTGGCACGCTTCACAGTCGGCTTTTCCCGGAACAGTGCCATTTTTTATATTTATTTGAAAATATTGGAGTACAGCCTTTTTATCGTCCGTGTTCCATGGCATGCTTTTGATGGCAGTGGCTGGCTTACGTACTAAAAATTATGGTTGTAAGTAGTCATATAACATGCCCAAAATAAACAGATTCAACAGTATACTTTTACATCTAATAAATAGAACATTTGTGGCTAAAACAGTTTTCTACGTCAATATCAGTTCTTTGTTTCCTACTCAAAAATATCAGCATCTAGTTTAACTGGCAGAACTGACTTTTTTCGCTTTGGGTCAGTTTAGATCGGAAAATTAATACATCTCTTGGAAAAAATCCAGTAAATGAAATATTTGAACGTCAGTAGCAGTAAATATATGTTTATAAATATACCTACATTAACTGTTAGGAATATTGCACCCAGCAAGGAAAGTATTAGAATAAGCCATATTTCTCTACTAAATCATACGTCATATTATAACGTAATATTTCTGTATACTACTACTTAGAAAGACCATTTAAAAACAAAAATTGTTTAATATATTGCTTTTGCAAAGGTTGATTTCAATTGGCTTACGGTTTTGGTTATAATATATGACAAATCAAACCAGAACCATAAACAAATCAAAATCAGCTAAATCACCTTCAAAAAGGTTTTAATAATTTAAACATGGGCTTATAAAAAAATCCTTTTGCGTTATTTTTTCGCTGTATTTTTGCGTTATTTTTCCGCTGTATTTTTTTTGTCTTCTGACAGCCCACGAAGACCGAAGTCTAAGTAGGGGAAAAGTGGGTAAGTTGGCGAACTTAAGGGTAATGACCAATTTACAAGACCTTCTTATTAAAAAATATTTATAAATTAATATTGTGAACTCTTCTTATAGTAATTAACCTACAAAATATTTTGGCTCTAGCTAAACACATTTTTTTTTGTCGTCCTTTTTTTAAAAAAGATGCAATGGTCGTCATCTTACCCACAAGCATTGGTAAGTTGACGAACTGCATTGGGTAAGTTGACGAAACAAAAATAAATGGAAAAATATCAAAGTAAATAAAAAACAAGTTCAAACTTAAAAAACTTTGGCAAAAGATAAATTAAAAAGTTTTCTTTGATAAAACACTGAACAGTTATAAGTTTAAATATAAAGTTTTTTATTCTTTATCACAACAAAAGTCGCACTTCCATACTTTGGCCTTCGCTTCCTTTGAGTCTAGGCCCGTACATTCGGAATGAGCCCATTTTTTACACGTATTACATCGAAACCACAACTCATTGTCTTTACCTTCATCATTACACATTATACACAGTCTATCGTCTTCTTCATTATTTAAGTCCATATCATCATCAGTATCATGATAAGTTATTTCTACTGAACTCTCTGAATCAGACGAAGCAAATAACTGACGTGTTGTATTTTTTGTTTTTGGGTTTGATTTTTTTTATAATTTTTTTGATCTGATTTCTTTTTGGTGGTTTACGATTTCTGTGACTTTTGAAGAGATTTGAATTGCATTTTTCGTTCTTTGTCTAGTTTTTCCTGTTGTTTCTGTTCCAAAGCATCTTTTACCGGTGTGCTTGTAAGTATCAGAGAGGGTAGTTTTTTTCTGCAACGTCTATTTTTAACGATGGCTAGAGGTAGAGGAGGCAATCCAAAAGTGGTTTTGATTACTTGGATTTTCTTGTTTGGAGTTGATGGTGGCTCCAATATATTGTCACGGGATCTTAACTAAAATACTAAAACCCTGGCTTCATAATTAATTCTGCAGCAATACTTTTATTAAAATAAAATGAATATTTATATTTACAAGAATTCAAACGAGGCCTTACCTATTAATTCCTAATACATCGTCGTCGGAGGAAAGTGGTTCTGTTTAGCTGTAACTCGCTTGGCTCGAAAAGGTCAAAGCAAAAGTGACGTCTCTCTCTCATCACATCCATCAGGTCGACCCCTTCCCCTGCCAGCGGCCCGATAGTGCGACGCGCGACGACGCCTCGTCGCTACCGGACTTCAAGCAGGAGGAAGGGTGGTTCCCGGGAGCAATGGAAAAAACAATTTGGTGACACTCCCCCCCCCCCCCCGGAAAACAAAAATCCGAAGGATTTTTGTGACTGAGTTCCCTAATCTATCTCTAATACAAACAATCTCGTTTGAGTTTAATAAAAAAATTTCAATATACAATTTAAAAAGCTGCATTTTTTTCTCATGTTTTCTTCCTCCTGGCGGATCTTCCTCCCTCCTAGTCGGATGGTTCCTTGGCACTTCTGGCTCTTGTCTTCCTCCTGGCGGGTATTCCTCCCTCCTGTTCGGTTTGTTCCTTTGTGTGGTCCCCAGATGTTGCGGTCCCTAGGTGGGCTTGTCCCCCGCTGGTACCGTCAGTGGTCCGCTGGCCTGGCAGGTCGTCGCCGCTCCCCAGGTTGCGGTCCCAAGGTGTTGTGGTCCCAAGGTGTTGTGGTCCCCATGTGTTGTGGTCCCAAGGTGGGTTTGTCCCCCTCTGGCACCGTCAGTGGTCCGCTGGCCTGGCAGGTCGTCGCCGCTCTCCAGGTTGCGGTCCCAAGTTGTACATGAAAAAGAAACAAACAGGGAGTTAGACGCTACAAAAACTATTTACACAATTTATTTACAATTTTATGTACAGTGAAGCAGTGATTTCTTTCCCGTCCATTTTCTGTGTTTGGCCCCCGTGGCCACCCTGCACGACCGTGCTCGGAACAATTACCTTTCTTTCTGAAATTTTTCATCGCTTAAAAACTTTTTAATTTTTCAAAATTTTCAATTTTCCAAAATTTTCCGCAAATTTTCCGCAAATTACTTATTTCTCCCCCTCCCCTACCGAAAAAAAAATTCGATTAATTAGAGGCTTTACCCATTACTTTTTATCCCTTATACACAAAAACAAAAATAACGACACAGCATCATTGAACATTGCCAGATTATACGTGTTGATCAGGCACGCTTTCAAGCAACGCCCAACTGCACAGAGCCTCGTGTAACTGTTCACGATCTCTCTTACTTTTCTCTCTCTTAACACAAACGTTTAATTTTTCACTCTCTATATTCCTTTAACACCGTTTACTACCTTATACCTCTTTATTACTTGGGAGAAAAAATTTAAAATACCTTTTATTTATTTTACTACCTATTTTCACTAGTGGCTTTTATAAACAATAAAAAAAAATATATGCATTGTTCCTACTACTCTTCAAAATTATATGGTTCGTGGTACGGGGCCAATCTATATACATGGACTGTTTCCTGTTTAGCTCTTGCTCCTTCACCTCTCTGGATAATGTAATTTACTGGCGATGTTTTTCTTACAACTACAAATGGTCCGTGATACTTGCATTGCAGCTTGTCACTTTTTCCTTTCTTCCTAATGTAAACTCTAAGTTTGACTTTGTCTCCTGTTTCATATGTCACTTTTTTGTGGTTACTGTCATATCGGGTTTTGTCCTTTTTCTGTTTCTGTGTAATATTTATTTTTGCTTCCTGTCTATGTTCCTCTATATTCGGGTTCGGAATAAGCATAGTGGCTGATTTTAAAAACATGGCGTCCGGTATGAGCTGTGGGTTTCTCCCAAAAACTAAATAAAATGGCGAAAACTGCGTTGTGTCCTGTTTGCTGGAATTGTAGGCAAATGTTACCATTGGTAGGTATTTATCCCAGTCATCCTGTGACGTAGACACATACAGGCTGAGCATATCTGCTACTGTTTTGTTGAAACGTTCAGTTAGCACATTAGTCTGCGGATGGTATGACGTAGTATATACGTTTTCTGAGCCCATATTTTGCACCATTTTTGTTACCATTTCTGACCTAAAAACTTGACCTCTGTCACTCAATATTTTCTTCGGTACCCCATGTATGCTTATTACTTGGTCCACCAGAAACGCTGCTATTTCTTCTGCTTTTGCACTAGGTATTGCCTTGGTTATTGCATAACGGGTCACATAATCTGTACAAACAACTATATTATTATTTTGACTTTTTGTTTTTGTTAGGGGTCCTAAAATATCTATACCTATCATTTCGAAAGGCTGCAAATCATCAATCTTTATTGGTTGCAGATCACCTGCTGGTTTTTCATTGTTTGGCCCTTTTCTCGTCTGACAATCAGGACATCCCCTAATAAATTTCTTAACGTCAAGATGCATTTTATCCCAATAATAGCGTGTGTTTATTCTGTCGTACGTTCTTGCATAACCTAGGTGTCCCGACAATGGCTCACAATGCAGCTGTTGCATCAGTTGTGCTTTTAGTCCTTGAGGGATTACCAACTTATCCTCCTGGTGTGGGACAGCCGACTTTTTATATAGCACACCATCTTTGACAGTAAAATTTTTTGCACGACGTTGCAAATGTGAATTGCCATAATTCGGATCCTGGACTGCCTGTAGTAAGTCTGACACGACTGTATCTTCTTAGAACTCCGTGATGTCCACTAAGGGTAGCAAAAATGTGGGAATTTCATTGGCATCATTCTCGTCCTTTAGTGTTGCCTGGACACAGGGTTGTCTGGAAAGACAGTCTGCGTCTTGATTGCATTTCCCTGATTTGTGGATTATTTCGTAATCAAATTCTTGTAGTTTGCAGCTCCATCTAGCTAATCTCCCTGTAACATTTTTGAGGTTTTTTAGGTAACATAGTGGCTGGTGATCAGAAAAGATTTTTATGTGTTCTCCCCTAATATAGCTTCTCAGGTACGTTAAACTCCACACTATGGCTAGACCTTCTTTTTCTCCAACTCCATAATTTTTTTCGGCTTTGGTGAGCGTTCTGGACACATAGCAAATGGGATGCTTTTCCTCGTTCATTTTTTGTAAGAGTGCTGCTGCTATCCATTGGTCTGATGCGTCTACATGTAGCTCTTTTTCTGCGTTGGGAAGGTAGTGTGTTAATACTGGAGGTGATTCTAATTTTGTTTTTAAAATCTGGAAAGCTTCTTCTTGGGCTGATGTCCACCAAAATGGTGTATCTTTCTTCAGCAAATCGTATAACGGCCTGGCAATAACACTAAATGTTTCAATAAATTTTCTATAATAGTTGGCGAGTCCTAGAAAACTTTGCAGTGTTTTTTTATTTCTAGGAGTTGCAAAATGGTGTACTGCTTCAAGTTTTGAAGAATCTGGAAGAATACCTCGCTCACTAATGGTGTGGCCTAGTACTGTTAGTTCTTTATACGCAAACTGGCACTTAGATGGTTTTAACTTTAGCCCAGTTGCTTTTAGCTTTGACAATACTTTTCTGAGGTTCTCGTTATGTTCTTCCAAATTTTTTCCATAGACTAAGATGTCATCTAAGTACGTCATTGCCCCATTCCACTTCATGTCTCCCAAAATTGCGTCTGCCAACTGCTGAAAAGTGCTTGGTGCTGTTGTAAGACCAAAACTTAGTCGGTTAAATTCGAACAAGCCATCGGTAGTGACGAATGCCGTTTTATGCCTGTCTTTCTCATCAATTTCCACTTGCCAGTACCCTGAAAACATGTCCAACGTAGTAAAATATCTAGCTTCTCCCAGGTAGGTCAAAATGTCGTCTATAGCTGGCAGAGGATACACATTCTTTATTGTTTTTGCGTTTAATTTTTTATTGTTTACGCAGAACCTCATATCTCCATCTTTTTTGGGAACTAGGACTACTGGACTGGAATACGGACTTACAGACTTTCTTATCACCTCATTTTCCAACATTTCTTCTACTTGTTTATTAATAATTCTTCGCTCTGTGTGAGACACCCTGTATGGCCTGGAAACCACTGGAACGTCATCGGTCGTCTCAATTCGGTGCTTCACTAAATCCGTTTTTCCTAGGTCGCTGATGCTCCAAGCAAAAGTATCTTCAAAATCTCGAACTAACTTACTTACACTTTGAAAGTAATTTTTACACAAGTCCCTATTTACATTATAACTTTTTATTAAATTATCGTTCGTTTAAGTCACTAAAGTTTCGCTTATATTTTTTATAGAGTCACTATCTGCTTTAAACGCGATTCATGTGCCTGCAAAAAGTTTTTTTGTCTTTCTACCGTAGTTTTTTATTTCGGCGTACCACGTCAAATTATCACTAAAAATTTTATTTATTTGAAGTCCATTTTTTATTAAAAAATCATAGTTCGGGTTAAAGTTTATTTTATTTTCACCAGTTTTTTTAAAGTTCACTTCGCATTTAATAATGTCTTTCGCAATTACCGTGTCACTACGCAACGTAATTTTCGCATTGTCCGTTCTGCAGTTTTCAATTTCAATAGGCAACTCTTCCCAAAAACAACTACTTACATTACTGATTTGACTATTTACAATTTCTTTATGACTACTACTATCTCCTAAATTCATCGCCAAGGTAACTACTTCATTTTCATCCGTTTTCAAACTAATTTCATTCGCTTTTAAATTTATCATAGCTTCGTGGGCCTTAAGAAATTCTAATCCTAATAAAACGGGCTGGGGTAGATTTTCTATAATTAATGCTTCTAAGGAAAAGGTACAACCAATAAAACAAACATTTATTTCTGCATAACCAATAATTTTTACCAGCGAACTATTCGCTACTTTAATAAAAGTTATGCCTGTACCGGGCTTTATTTCATTTTTATTTACATATTTACTATCTACAATCTTTTTAACTGACGCAGTGTCTATTATAACCTCAATATTTACATTATTTAAACTTCCTTTTACGGAGAGAACATCTGTTGCTGCTTCTTGCTGATTATGTTTCTGTTTCTGATTTTCTTTCTATTTCTGGACAGTGCTTATGTGTGTTAACACTGTCCGTTGGAGTTTTCCGACTGCTGTTGCTGTTGCCAATTTTGATATCTATTAGTTTGCTGCTCTGGACGGCGGCCATTTTGTTCTCGGCCATGTTGATTTGGCGTCCATCTTGGTCTTTGGTTTTCTAAATTTCGTTGACCCCTGTAATTTTGGTTGTTTCTATTTTGCTGGTTGCTAAAACAAACTCTTGCCTTGTGACCTGGTTTTCCACACTGAAAACATACTGGCCGACTGTCGGTAGTACGTGGCTGCCAGTTTTTAAAATTTCGGTTTTCTCTTATTCTGTCCTGGCTTTGATTTTGCATCGCTTTTCCAATTTCTTCTCTCACAACTTGTGTAATTTCATCCATCAAGTTCGATTTTGCTTTCTCTGGCTGAACCTGCTGACGTGTCCCTGTTACTTTTTCTGACATTGACAGCTGTGCGAAGATTTCCGAAGCATGGCTTATTTCTTTTTCCGCGTCGTTTATGGTTTTAACAAGCTCTTGAACTTCTGCAAAATTTTTTGGCTGCCTAAGCTTGATTTTGTAGGCGTATGTGGGTAGTAGACCTTGTTCAAAATGTTCTCTTCTAATTTCGTCCTTCATCTTTGGATCTACTTTGTTGCATAGGTACACCATTTCCCGTAGATAATTCATTACGTTTTCACCTGGCTGCTGTCTTCTATAACGTAATTTTAGCTTCGTTTCGTTGACATACGTGCTAAAGGAAAATTCTTTTTTCAGGTCTTGTACTGTTGCTTTCCAATCGGAACCTGGGTTTCGTATTGCATAAATTTGCAACCAAGTTTGTGTTTGACCCAATAAATATGACGAAAAATAACACAGCTTAAGGTTGTCATCCCAGTTATTAATCAAAGCTGTTTTTTCATAATCTTCTAAAAATACACTTAAATTATCGCAATCCGGATTATACGAACGCGGCGCTACAAACTGTGGAACTGCCGGTGTTCTGGCTGGATTTATTAGATTTCCTAACGTGCAATTCAAGGTGTTCGGCATTTTTGAAAAAATATTTTTATCTGATTTTGGGGTTACCTGGTCGTTACTTGGCAATAAAGTTAGTGACTCGTTTGAAAAATTTTGAGAAATGGAGCTATTGCTACTGCTATTTTCCGCTGAAATTGACGACTATGCTTTCCGGCGAGTTATTAAATACTAATGACCTTCTAACACTTTCTTTACTTTTAGGGGTTGATGACGTTTCAACAACTTTGTCGTTTTCTTTAGTACCGCTTATTCCCTTATTTTCCGCTTTATTTTCACTTTCTGTTACTTTATTTTTATTTCCTGCCTTCTTAGAATGACTTCTTAACACCATTAATTTTTCCATGTAGTAAGAAAAGTGCACATTTTAAAAAATAACGCATCCTTAAATATTAAAACCGCGATCAAAAATTTATTTTTAAAACTTTTTCCAAACTAGTAAAAAAAATACGTAGCAATGTTCCTACTGCATAACTGGCATAATTTTAATTTTGCTTATTTTTAGAATTCAAACCCAAAAAGGCAGAAGATATTCGTTAAATATAAAGAACTTAAAAACGTTAAAAACAAATTTTAAACAAGTTTTCTACCGGCATTAGTTACTTTAGAGAAAACCCAATAATTTAAAAAAAATCCAATATGTATTTTACAGAAACCGAAAAATTCTAAATCCTTTAAAAATAAACTAAATTTATCCATAGAAAACGTACTAAATATGTAACACCAGCCAATAAAATATTTGTTTAAAAACGCCCTAAATAAATTTAAAATATAAAATAATACCGTTAAAGCATGAAAGATTATTCACTTCTCACCAGGAATGTGCCTAAAAAACTTTTGATTAATCCGCAACAAGTAAATAAAAACGACAACCTTGATCATGACCTTTTTGGAATTTTACCAGCAAATGTTACCTTAATAATTTCATATCTATTTCAAAAATATATTTTACCATATAAAACAAAATAAAAATCGGCACCTAAGTAGTTTGCGAATTTTGCAAAAATTAATGATAAAACCAAAAAGGCAATTGTTCACGAAAATTACGGCCGCTCTGGCCGAAACACGGCGACCTCCACCAAAATTGTCACGGGATCTTAACTAAAATACTAAAACCCTGGCTTCATAATTAATTCTGCAGCAATACTTTTATTAAAATAAAATGAATATTTATATTTACAAGAATTCAAACGAGGCCTTACCTATTAATTCCTAATACATCGTCATCGGAGGAAAGTGGTTCTGTTTAGCTGTAACTCGCTTGGCTCGAAAAGGTCAAAGCAAAAGTGACGTCTCTCTCTCATCACATCCATCAGGTCGACCCCTTCCCCTGCCAGCGGTCCGATAGTGCGACGCGCGATGACGCCTCGTCGCTACCGGACTTCAAGCAGGAGGAAGGGTGGTTCCCGGGAGCAATGGAAAAAACAATTTGGTGACAATATTACCACTTGAAGTTGAAGGCATGGAAAAACTATTTGGTATTGATAGTGGTTTGGCGTTGTTTACTCCAGAAGTTGAAGGCATTGACTCTGGCAAAATACTAGCTTCCCCAACGCAGTTTAAGTTGAGTTAATAATAATAATAATAATAATAATAATAAAGATGTTTATTTATGCCAATAAAAATAATTTAAATATAAATATAAAATTGATAAAAGTAAAAAAGAAAACCAAAAAATGACAGTGGTATACTAGTTGGCATAAATAGGTAGGATTTTGATTTATAAGAAATCATTCTTCCAATCCTACCCCTACTAAATAATTTTTTATATTATTTTTAAAAGTTATATAGCTTAAGCCCCTTAGACTAGAAGGAATATTATTAAAAATTACAGAAGATGTATATTTAAACGAAGACTTATATTTTTCAGTATGATGTTGAGGTATTTCTATTGCGTTCTGATTTCTAGTATTAACATTATGAATATTATTCCTGAATTCAATTTTTTCAAATAAATATCTAGGTTTCTGAGTTAAAATTATTTTATATATAAAACAGGATAAGTGGATTTCGCGTCTTTTTTCTAATTTAATTATATTATGTTTGTTAAAGGTAGGTGATATGTGATCATATTTTTTAGTCCTATTGAAAAACCAACACAGTTATTTTGAAGAATTTGTAATTTCTGTTTATCTTCGTTACTGATATTTTTGTGATAAATTATATCACAATAATCTAATCCACTTAGAATAATTGAATCAACCAGCCTAAGTTTAGTATCGGTATTTAAGTAGTCCTTAAATTTATATAAAATTCTTAGTTTGTAGTATGCTTTTTTAATTATATTTTTTATATGTTCATTCAAATTTAGATACTGATCAAAAATTACTCCAAGATTTTTACCATATTCGATTGAAGTAATCTTAAAATTATTGTTAAGAACAATTTTGAAATCAGAATTATTTTTTTTTTTGGTGATTAGTGTTTTAGGGCCAGTTAAAATTAAGTTAGTTTTATTTTCATTTATTTTTAATCCATGATCAGTTATAGTTTTTGAAATATTTAAAAGATCCTTATTGATTAAAGAAATACTATTTGTTAAATCTGTGTATTTGATTGAGTGGTATATTTGAGTATCATCTGCAAAAGCTAAAAGATTGCCGTGTTTAATTGATAAATGAAAATCAAAAGTGTATATAATAAACAATAAAGGGCCTAATACTGATCCTTGTGGAACACCTCTAGAAATCGGCAGTGAATTTGAAATGTCACAAATGTATTCGTTTGCAATTTTTGTTACTTGTTTTCTGTCAGATAAATAATGTTTGAACTACTGACAAGATTTTTGACTAAAACCTATATATTTAAGCTTTGCTAATAACATTTCATGATTTAGAGAATCGAAGGCTTTAGCCAAATCGAGAAAGACTATATTAGTAGCAAAACCTGAATCCCAATTTTCTAAAATATCATCTTTAAGTTTACAGAGTAAAGTAGATGTACTAAAATTTTCTCTAAAACCTGATTGGTTCTCTGGTAAAATATCATATTTTTTTAAATACTCTATTACTTGGTCAAAAACTATACGTTCTAAAATTTTAGATATTATAGAAAGTAGAGAAATGGGTCTAAAATCATCTACATTTGCTGCGTTGTGAATTTTAGGAATCGGTATAACTAAACTAGTTTTCCAGATATTAGAAAAATAATTATTTAAAATAGAACAATTTATTATATGTTTAATAGTATTTAAAAAATTATTACTTATACACAGATTTAACATGCGTAAAGTAATACCATCTGTTCCACATGATTCTGTTTTAATTTTTGATAATATTTTAACAATATCATAATTCGTAATTGGTTTTAAATTTAGAAACACATCTTTATCAATTTTAGAAAACTTATTATTCAAATAAAAAGATAGTAAATTTTGATTTGGTGATCCATTTTTTACATAATTGATAAAATGATTATTTAGTACCTGTGCACAAGGATATTCATTTACTGATTTAGATTCTTTTAAATTAATATTAAATTTTTTCAAGTTTTTCCAAAAAAGTGTCGGATTATTTGGATTTATATTATTCTTAATAAATGTTTGCTTTTCTTTCTTTATAAATTTAGATAAAAAGTTTCTTATTTCTACATAATCTTTCCAATTTGATTCAGATTTATTTTTACAATATTTATTGAAAGCTTTTTTTTTAATTTTGAAAATTTTTTTATATTGGAATTAATCCATGAATTTGTTTTTTTATTTTTATTTATTTGAACTGGTGCATGTTTATTAAATAAATTTAGGATATTATTGTTAAATATTTCAATTTTAGTATCAAAATTATTAATGTTTTCAATTGCATACCAATCAATTTGCGCTAAATCTTCATTAAATAAATCAAAATTAATATTTTTAAAATTTCTGAAGTACTTTAATGAACTAGGAGATTTATTTTCTAATAAAAGTTTACAAAATATCATTGAATGATCAGTTAGAGAAATTCCCGAAGAATTTTTTATTAATTGTGTTTTGAATATACCAGAATCTGTGATATTGATATTTTCATCTATATAAAGATGATCAATTATTTTTGGTGACGTTTCTATTCTTGTAGGCTCTGAAATAATTTGTTTCAAACTGAAAGTGGCAAATAAATTTTCAAGAAGATAACCATCTTGATTTTTATTGTACAGATCAACATTAAAATCACCTGTTATGATCAGCCTATCAACCGATAAGTAAACTTGTGGAATTACCTGGTTAAGAATAAGAAATGAATTGAAACTAACGTTTGGTGGTTTATAAATGATTCCAAAACCTACTTTTTTCTTATTAATTAGAATATTAAGCCAAAATGTTTCCAAAGGTCTAGTGTCAAGAACATTTATTACTTTGACTTGTAAATAATTTTTAACGTAAACGCTAATTACACCACCTTTAGTATTCCTATCCAATCTAAAAAACTTATAGCCAAAAATCTCAAAATAAGTAGATGAATCATTATGATTTAACCAAGATTCAGTTACAGCTACGAGTTCTGGTTGGCGAGCTTCTGCTTCTATTGGTACTGGAGTTAATTCTCTTTCTGTTGTTTTTGATGGTTCAAAATAAAGTTCTGTGAAAATTTGTGAGTCAAATGGTTCTATGCCTGTGGCTCTAAAACCACTTATTGCATTCGCAACTGTCGCAACTTTCAAATACGCTTTTCCAAAAATAGATGCTACATCGCTTAAAGTAATAGCTTTACCAGGATTATTTGTTAATAAATCATCACACGCTCTGCTGTATGCCGTTTTTAGAGGCCCGTACAGTGACACATCCAGAGGCTGCATCCTATGACTTGTGTGGGGTGGAAATCCAAGCAAAGAAATAAAGTTTTCCCGGCATAAGGTAATAGCTTCTAAGGTGACATGGCTAGCATGGTTGTCCATTAACAATAGTATTCTATTGTTTTCGCTAGGTCTAGCATACTGGATGAAGTGCTGCAGATATTTTATGAAAGTTGCTGAATTCATCCAACCCGTTTCATGTGCAACGCCAATAAATCCAGGGGGTTTGCAGGCCATATATGCAGGTTGCATTCTCACTCTTGGGAAAATTAGAAATGGCGGTACAAAACTCCCATTTGCATTGATGCAACAAACGGCAGTTACATTTGTTCCCCTTTCTGCCGATGACACTTTTATAACCCGACGTTTTCCCCTTGGTGTTACCACTTTATGGTTTTTAGTGGCAACAGTAGAAATGCCAGTTTCATCGAGGTTATAGATTTGGTTTGATGTGAAATTGTACTTTTCTTTAATGTCTTTTAGAGAATTAAAAAACTTGGAAATATTTTCCTGATTAAAAGCCATAAGTCTTGCAATGGAAGTCGACTCAGGCAATCTTAGCGATAACTTGTATTTTTTCATAAACCACTCAACAAAAAATCGGCCTGCTTTTTTTTGGCTTTGTTAAATCTATTGGGGATTTGACATTTCTCTGCGTAATCAAAAATAATTTTACTACACTGTTCTCTGGTGAGACCAAATGCACGTTTATCAATATCAACGATATATTGGCGTATGTCTTCTAGCTGTTCATCAGAAAACGTACTTTTAAAACTACCTGCGTTGGAAGGGAAAATTGAAAAAAAAAGGAAGGTAAATACAAAATTTTTAAATAAAATCTTGCAGTTATGCCTTAAGATACCTCATCAGGATACTTCTTTAAATATCTTCGTAAAGTTGGCTCCGGTATATTATACTTTTTCGCTGTCGAATTTACACTTTCATGGTTATCTCTCACATCACTAAACGCTCTATTCATATCTTCTTTTTTCCAAGATTGTCTATTTGTTTTGCGTATGTATATTCTACCCATTGTGGTAGGCTAAAAAACCCACAAAAATTAGATAAATTATAAAATCAATGGGTGTGGGTAACTTGACGAATTCGTCATCTTGTCTACTTAGCGCTTCGCCAACTTTCCCGTCCCACCCGTCCTTTACAACAAAAACGTTGGTATCAAAAAAAGCAAATGAATTGTTTTGTTAATTTTATTCTTAAATTACAGCTTAAGCATGCATACATACCTTGTGACGATAAATTTTAAAGAAACACTCACTTAGCAACAAATAAAGCTTATTTTCGCATTCACTAAAATTATAACGTAAGGCACTTGTTTAACTCTATGCTGTTTGTAGCGAGACCGATGATGTGATTCCGGCAGCAAACCGAATAGGTGGGTAGTTTGCGGTAAAACAGATGTTTTGACAGGGTCGGCTTTTCTTCGAGCGTTGCGTCTACTCTATTTTAGCCAATTCGTCATCTTACATACTTCGTCAACTTACCCACTTTTCCCCTACTATGTACCGTGGGTGTACTGGGGAAATCCGACTCACACATCCAGAGCTGGAAACATCCGTATGGATTTCACCAGCCCTTTTAAGAGGATGTATGGGGTGGTACCACCTCGGTCGAGGAGGAATTCCTCTACCACCTTCCAACAACTAACAATCACAAAATATCCATGGTCAAAGCGGGATCCGAACCCGCGACATCTCGGTTGCAAAGCTGGCGCCGTTCCACCTCTGCCACCGGAAAACCCGAATTAACGATAACGAAAAAAGTGTTTCCACAATGCCTTTTTATAGTTTTTGTACAGGCTTTACCCTTTTATATACTTTGATCTTGTCTGTTTCAAAACGACTTTCTACATTAAAAACCTACATAATGCATGGATTTTGTGTTGCAGTTTGACCTAAAACGTGAGCCCTTCCTTAAAACGCGCACTTATTATATAAGTGTATCGGTAATTTTGATAATAAGTAAGAGATAATCAGTTGTATATGCCGGCGCCGGCTATTCCAAAGTCCAGAACAGCAAAATACCTACAATATTTTTATGGATTTTACTCTAGAAAAAGCAAAATATTCTTGAAACAAAGCAGAAAATAATTTGTATATATTCTAATATTTTCCTAAGTTAAAAAAGTAGTAGTATATTTTACTTTCTCAAAAAAGAAATTGTTATATTTTCATTCTTTGTGCTGTTCAAAAACAAATTATTTTGTATGCAGCTCTCTTTAAACCTCTTAAAAGTAAAGTCGATATCTTTAGAAATAATCATACAAAATCGCCGTTACAAACGGCCAGTGTGTAATTAGAATAACAATAAGTACGCATTTTATAAATTACCTGAAATTTTAAGTCAGACTGCAAGATAAGAAAGGTATCCTTTTATAATATAAGGAAGTATGTTTTTTTAAGACGTCTGATTTGGCGATTATGTCTAGGATAAGGATATACCTTTTGGTGTATGTTTTCTAACTGACTGGTTTCCATCTTGTATTTGCAAATCATTTACTCCGTTTTCTTGCAAATTTTCGTTAACGATATTACAGGCCCCCATCTCCTGTAAATCGTCCTCAACCTCTTGGGTGTTTTCATCTTCCTCCTCTTCTTCGATTGGGGGTAATTCTACGGTTTATAAATAAAAAATAAATACAAAATTTATCTACCAAATAAAAGAATCAAAACAGTGACTCTGCAAAAGTTTTAATTATAACAATAATATAATAACTATCAGAAAATAAATATTACTAGGTATAACTTTAAAAAAATTGGTCAGACTTTTTACCCGGCACTGCCGGCACAGATACATTACGGATGTTGCACCATCTCCTATTTTAGTACGGATAAAATTTTTAAAAAAATTGCCAGAAGTTTTAAACTTTAGTGGTCACGACACCCAATGAACGATATACAGCATGGCATATCGCACATCCGCTTTACAAGTGACAAAAGCAAATTTCTGCTTAAGACACGAATCGATAGAAAAATTACTATTCTTTTATACTGCAAAGTGTCAGAAGTGAGTTTACATAAAGAAATTATAGACGGCGCCAGTGTCACTTTAAAACGTCATTAAAGTGCTTGAATCTTAAGTTTGAAAGCGTCACATCTCAATATGTAAAGTATGTTACGCGTACCAAGATTACCAAGCCCTTTTTAGTTCTTTGGTTACGCGCCGTTGACAATGGAGGGTGTGTTAATTACACTTTGTTTTGCTATAAAAGTATGTTTTGACTAATTTGATTTTGTGATTCTTACTGCTAGTTATAGTATATTATCAAGAATGGTAAGGATTACTGGTCCAAGACAACATCCAAAGAATGAGCGCAGCGAAGTTTCCAATAACTAACACGAATTAATCTTTGAACTTAAATTCACTTTTTTGAATCTACAAGAATATGATCGAGATAGCCGCAGGTAAAGGCGCCAATCTAAGAAAACATGCAAGCCTACGTTGTTTTAGTAAAGTTAGAAAATTATAAAGATCGTCATAGCTCCCGAACTAAACAAGATAAAGGACAATACTAAAAAACAAAATATTAGTAGTAATTTATCTTCAGTTATCATAAATGATGTTTTACGTTTTATCCTGAATTTCAGAGCACAAAATAAACATGCTAGAAAAAACTTAAATAATCGGGTCAAACTTTTCAATTTTTGTAATTAAAAAAAAATCTCCATACATAGAAAGATAACGAAGGCAGTGCTACCAGAGCTCATTGATTTTCTCTTTTTCGTGCAGAAAAGATATTTAATGAAGGCGGCCATTGTTTTAGTAATGCATATTTGACATTGTTTTAAATTTTTGGGAAATGCTAAATTGATTTGATTTCACAGTTTATGAAACTTATTTAGTCAACTAATATTTGATACAGTAAAATTTCACTAAAAAATCAACGTAGTTGCACTATAGGGTAAATAAATTATTATTTAGATTTCTAAAAATTACTTAAACATACCTGCGAGTGTAATATCTTTTAACTGCATTCCTGCAAATTTGTTGGCTTCACCATTATCTACTAACTTTAGCTAGCTCAACTACATCTTCATGAAGCCTATAAAATTCCCTGTGGACTCTAATATCGTGGCCCAAATGTCGGGCCAACCAGTCATATTCGTTTTCTGATAAATCAAATATTTGACAAACCGTTGCGACGTATTTTCGCAGTTTCGTGCTGGTAATAAATTCTGGTTTCTCTAGTTCTACTTCGGCTACGGTTTTCATTAGGACATCAGCGCCTCTCATATGTGGTAATGCCTGCAAACCTCTAGCAAAGATATAGGGATTTTTTAAATGGATTCCGACAGCTTCATTACGATTATTATTTAGGTCAATACATGTTTTAGTTTCAGGTGTGAGAAGAACTGGAACGAACCTGCAAACCTCTAGCAAAGATATAGGGATTTTTTAAATGGATTCCGACAGCTTCATTACGATTATTATTTAGGTCAATACATGTTTTAGTTTCAGGTGTGAGAAGAACTGGAACGAACCTGCCTCGTTTCTCTATTATATTCACCACAACGAGGCGCTCTGCCAATTTTATTTCATAAGGTGTTAATGCCATTTTTAGTTCTTCATTTCCTTGATGAGACCATAAAGGTCGTGAGGCGTATTGTTCCAGTGTCATTTTCGAGGCTTCGCCTGCTCGTCGCTTATTAAATAAAATAATTCTGCACAGAATAAATCTTACTAAACGATTCCAATTTTTTGCAGTAGGCGAATTCATTAATTTTGTTTGAGACTTTTGTATTTCTGATTTAATATAGGGTAATGGAACCAGTGTTGGACAGATTAAGAGCAAATCTTTTTTACTTGACATATTTAGGTATCCAGAACAATTTTTTTAATAATTAAGTTGGCTTGAAAATCAAGTATATATTGTTCTTGTTGGACTGTAACAGTAAGATTATCAATTAAACTTAAAGTAATATTTTATAAGGGATCCTGTATAAATTAAGGTTTTGAGCCCAGTGTTGGACACTGAAATTTCTGATATATCCTAATTTGGACAGTTTTGTATCCAGAGATGGACAACATTCTCTAACACCTGTATTATACTTTAAAATAAAGGGAAATTGATAAAGATATAAACTCGTATTTTATTTATTATAAAAAAAACTTTAACATAGGAAAATCGAACAAACACATTAGTCTTTTTCGTCATCCCAACTTTCACTTGCGTCACTACTATCAATTGTTATTCCACAGGTTTCACATACAAACCCTGGTTCCTCTTCGGAATCCGAGTGACAGTCCCAGACCATTCATATATTTAACGGGAACACATATTTTATGTACTTTATTTGAACAGCTGATGCAGCTAAGCCATTTTGCTTTTCTCTCTAGTAAATGCTGGTCCTTCCATGCTGTACTACATTTATGACATTTCCAGTCCATTTTCTTCTGCTATTCTGCTTTCACTTCTGCGATGCTTTTTTCATTTTTCTTGCGTATTTTGGGTTGCTTTCCTTTCTTTAACTTTTCTTTCTGTTTTTCTTCTCGAGCTCGTTTTCTGCTTTCTTTTAACTGTTCTTTTTCTAACTTTAGCCGTTCTTTCTTTTCTTGCTCGTTTAACCAATAGTCAAATGTTATTACAGAGCGTGGTCTTTCTTTTACTTTTTTCTGACTTTTTATTTCTTCCTTAGGCCAGAACAGATATTTTTTAAACGGAGAATCATCTGCTTTGTTATGGACTTCTATTTCTACATGTATCTCATTCAGTTGGTTGCTATTATTTGCTTGGTAATTGGGTTGAAAATATAAACCATCCAAATATTGATTTGGAGCATTACTTCTTGACGTTGAGGGCATTGTCATATCTGGTGGTTGCTGAATATTTGTTTGATATTTATTACCAGGTTGAATTTCTCGCTGTTCGTTCGTTGACTGATTTTCTTGGTTGTCATTCGCTTGTTGAATTTCGTGATCTTCACCAGTCTTTCCTATCTGATTTTCTTTTTGTTCATCTCCCTGCTCAGTTTCTTGACGTTTATTTGAATTCTGAATTTCGGGATCTTCACCAGACTTTCCTATCTACGGTATTTCCATATGAAAAATGGAATTTGGATTTTTCTAAAAAGCTGTATGCCGCGGCGTATTATAATTATGAAAATTTTCAAAGCAGTTATTACGGACGTGAAATAAACGACCCCATGATGGATTTGTCCGAATATTTGGAAAACCCAATTTTTGTAATTGATTGTAGTCATCAGCCAGAAGCAGTGAAGTCCTCTACGGTAGATGTGAAAATAGAGTTTGAAACACGTAACAATAAATTTCGAAAATACACTAAAGTGTATGCATTCATAATTCACGACTCCTATTTTACATACAATGCTTTACATGGTTCAGTTACAAACAGATCTGTCTATTAGTTTTAAGTTTTTGTTTTATGTATTACAATTTAGATGTATTAAGCAAAATTTAGGGGCCCACAATAAAATATAAAAATGAAATTGTTTTTTTGTGTTTTTATTTTATCCATGTAACTAGACACAGAAAGTATGTGTATGCGAATAGGGTGAGCCATTCTTAAAAATGAGTAATAGGAGTTTAGATTTCAATGGTTGCTAAACACAGACGAGTGCGAGGAGGGGCACCCATCCTTATTTTTAAGAAATTTTATATTTTAGGGAAAATATCTCAAAATCTTACAAGTCAGAACTACATTTGTAATGATATACATTATCATTTAAAAAATTATTGTCAAGTTCGGGTTTGTGGAAACACGGTACTTTATTAAAAATTCTGTATCCCTGAAAAGGGCTGTTTTGTCGGGGTTGGGGGAGGGTGTATTAAGAGGTAGTTGAGTCCGCTGGCCCGCCACTGACATCGTCCTCATAATCCCATCAAGAAGTGGAGTCTGCGGGACCGCTAAATTCATCGTCGGCATCTGTCGGCTCCCAAGATGTGGAATCCGGTTCCACGGTGCCTTCACCGCTTGCGGATATAGGCAAGAATTGTTGGCCGTCGACCGTGGCATCACTTGATGTTGAAGAAGCGCTACTCGGTGGTCGCCCATAAGTTTCCTCGCTCCGTATAGAGGAACCGCGGCTGGGGGGGCTTTCTTGCTCCATGATAGAAATAGAAATGAAAAAATATCTAAGCATCACCCGTAATTTAAACTCTTTCCCCCACCACAATACACATACTTTTACGAGAAATATATACTGAAAACTAATGATTATGGCAGTAGTATGCATTAAAAGAGCGTGTAAAGCCCCTAAATATTTGAACAATGTAATACTTTACTTACACACATTTACGAAAGAAATTTGTCTATATTAACCGGAGGTGATGATTTTATGTCAGTCTATATTCACAATGTGAAAGTAAACACTATTGATAAGTTTGGTCGCAAAAGAAAATTTAATGACACCAAGTCTATCCTTCGCGGTCCTTCAGGAATAGGGTTTAAGCTTACACCGTACGGAAATTATGATATTAATCGAAAAAGATTATGTAATTTAGGAGAACCACTAGAAGGAGAAGACGGGGTTACACGAAATTATGTTGATGTGCACCTTGCTCAATGTGTTCAAGAGACGCACAAAGCTGTGAAAGAGTCTTCATTTATTATTATTGATACTGCAAAAAATATCTTGAAGGACACATCCATTATAGAATAAATGAAATTATACAACAAATGAAACAATATATATATATATATATATATATATATATATATATATATATATATATATATATATATATATATATATATATATATATATATATATATATATATATATATATATATATATATATATATATATATATATATATAGTGAGCTGAGTAAAGCGCATGGGGGTAACATTGAAAAGTTAGAGCAAGATGTCCCAAAACAACTTTAACTATACCATCGTTTAGTCACTATTTTTATTTAGATGATACTTTAATTACATGATCCCATAACTTTAAACATATTATATTTGTTCGTGTCCCCAATAAAGACAGAATTATGTAGTATTCATGTTTTTTTTAATTTCCTCTAAGCTTCTAGTGAACTTCTATAAAAAGTGATGGTTAGCGTGTTGATTTAAAAAGTTGACCACATGTTAAAAGTCTGTACAGATCGAAGAAATATCAGTTTTGCCGAGGTCCAAACTAACATGCTTTTTACAAACTGTTCTTTTTTTTTGGTGGTAGCGCCCCGAACCTCACCAGGAGCTTGGGTTTGCTCCGTTTTGCGCGGGTCCCAACTAATGTGAACTTTACAACTTGATTGTTTTTTTTTCGGGGGCGGATCCCCGATCTGGGGGACCGGGGGCACGAAGTGGCCACCCCGGGATTTTTCGGGGATTTTGGGGGTCTTTGGTGCAATTTTACGCCTTCGAAAAACTAAATTTTATATATTTGTTTTTCGTATATCTTTGCATGTATAAACACCCTTCAGGCTGATTGTGGCACTTGTGCTGTGTGCATTCAAGTCTTTCATCTCCTAGTTCTATCATATCTTGGTAGAAGTCACCTAACCCCACCATTAACCCCTCCACTACTTTTTAGCATAAAACCCAGCTCGCTTCGAGAGGAGCATCATTCATTCGACAGCAATGGAAAAGCCAAGAGCCGTTGTGAAACCGTTTTCGGTTAAGGGGTATGAAGAATGCCCAGACTGTCAACAGTACACTTTAAAGACAAAAAGTGTACTGGTTGTGTGACTATTACGCCGGCGGACATACGGGTTGGTGGCGCGCCTCCATCAGATGATCTTGCTGTAGTAATATCATCTGATGAAGACGAAGAGCGCCCGCCGGCAATAGAGCCTCCTGCGGTACCGCAGCCAAGGTACCGTCCAGCACCACGAAGCGTGCTGGAGAGCAGTTTAAGGACTCATGCATATAGGCCTACCGGGGAAAGCACGTATACAATTATAACGCACCGGTGAAGTCTAGCTCCTGTTATGTTTGTGGATAAAAACATAACTAAGCTGGTGTGGAAACGACTTCAAAAATAATACAATAATTTAATTAATACTGTGGAAGTAACCACTAGTCGTTACGATTTTTAAAAGATGTATTAACTCAACTATTTTCCTAATTTTAAACTAACTGTGTTTTATGCCTAAATTTTGAGCTCGATGTGTTTAGCATTGATGCCGTTCACTGTTGTTCGGTAGCAAAGGATCTTATTTATTATAAAAGAAAACAGAATATTTTGAAATAATCGTTTATTCAAAGAAAAAAAAAGTATACACATTTTTTTTACTTAAATCTACTGAGTACAGTCTAATTACAAATAAATTATATACAAAATTACAAATAAACTTATTTTACGACACTAAATGATACTAAATGAATACTGTATGTACAAATAAATATTACATACAATATTCATTTAGTATATCCAAGTCTTTTTTACTTTGGGCGGCTGCACTTTTTAAATTTTTAAGTTCATTTTGCACCTCTTGCAGCTGCCTTTGAAGTTCCGTAACGCGGCACTCACAATTGTCCACTTCGGCGTCATGCTCCATTACACGCTTTCTTAATTGGTCGCGCGCACCATACAACCCCGACAACATCACAAGATATTCACCTGATAGGTCTTTTATCCTATCAGGGAATTGCTCCTGCTCGGGGTTCACGTTAACTTCCGCAACCGCTTCCGTGACAATGGCCGCAAAGTTCTTCCTCGTCGACATCGCTTCCGTGACAATGGCCGCAACGTTCTTCCTCGTCGACACCGCTTCCGTGACAATGACCGCAACGTTCTTCCTCGTCGACCTTTTCTTCCTTCGGCTCGCAACAGGCGACGGGGAAGCCACAACTTGCTCAGGCTGCGCCCAACTGGTTGACGGTTGAGGCTCTTGACACGTTTGCTTCCTTTTCTTTCTTAAAGCGCCTTTATCTGTTGGAGCTGTCAAGAGCCTTTTCAGCGCCGATGTTGTGGTGGGTGCAGCTGGTTTCACCACCACGTCGCTGATGATGGCGATTTTTGGTGCTTCCTCCACAGCCTGCACTGCCACCTGGTGGTCGACAACTTGGCCCAACTCTTGGGCCACCGCATCTTGTGCCGCCATCTGGTGGTCGACGACCTGGTCCAACAATGCGTCCATACCATCCTCCGGAAACTCTATTTCTTGTAGTTGCACCTCAGTCGTCCCAAGATATTCTTTAAAAGCATCTGGTGTCAGGAACTGCAACTCGTCCTGTTCGCCGATAAACTCTTGGGTTTGGTTTCCGATTAATTCACTTAGTTGGCTGGCCATCTTGTAACTTAACTTAAAATTTAATGACACCAAGTCTATCCTTCGCGGTCCTTCAGGAATAGGGTTTAAGCTTACACCGTACGGAAATTATGATATTAATCGAAAAAGATTATGTAATTTAGGAGAACCATTAGAAGGAGAAGACGGGGTTACACGAAATTATGTTGATGTGCACCTTGCTCAATGTGTTCAAGAGACGCACAAAGCTGTGAAAGAGTCTTCATTTATTATTATTGATACTGCAAAAAATATCTTGAAGGACACATCCATTATAGAATAAATGAAATTATACAACAAATGAAACAATATATAGATAGTGAGCTGAGTAAAGCGCATGGGGGTAACATTGGAAAGTTAGAGCAAGATGTCCCGAAACAACTTTAACTATACCATCGTTTAGTCACTATTTTTATTTAGATGATACTTTAATTACATGATCCCATAACTTTAAACATATTATATTTGTTCGTGTCCCCAATAAAGACAGAATTATGTAGTATTCATGTTTTTTTTAATTTCCTCTAAGCTTCTAGTGAACTTCTATAAAAAGTGATGGTAAGCGTGTTGATTTAAAAAGTTGACCACATGTTAAAAGTTTGTACAGATCGGAGAAATATCAGTTTTGCCGAGGTCCAAACTAACATGCTTTTTACAAACTGTTCTTTTTTTTTTGGTGGTAGCGCCCCCGAACCTCACCAGGAGCTTGGGTTTGCTCCGTTTTGCGCGGGTCCCAACTAATGTGAACTTTACAACTTGATTGTTTTTTTTCGGGGGCGGATCCCCGATCTGGGGGACCGGGGGCACGAAGTGGCCACCCCGGGATTTTTCGGGGATTTTGGGGGTCTTTGGTGCAATTTTACGCCTTCGAAAAACTAAATTTTATATATTTGTTTTTCGTATATCTTTGCATGTATAAACACCCTTCAGGCTGATTGTGGCACTTGTGCTGTGTGCATTCAAGTCTTTCATCTCCTAGTTCTATCATATCTTGGTAGAAGTCACCTAACCCCACCATTAACCCCTCCACTACTTTTTAGCATAAAACCCAGCTCGCTTCGAGAGGAGCATCATTCATTCGACAGCAATGGAAAAGCCAAGAGCCGTTGTGAAACCGTTTTCGGTTAAGGGGTATGAAGAATGCCCAGACTGTCAACAGTACACTTTAAAGACAAAAAGTGTACTGGTTGTGTGACTATTACGCCGGCGGACATACGGGTTGGTGGCGCGCCTCCATCAGATGATCTTGCTGTAGTAATATCATCTGATGAAGACGAAGAGCGCCCGCCGGCAATAGAGCCTCCTACGGTACCGCAGCCAAGGTACCGTCCAGCACCACGAAGCGTGCTGGAGAGCAGTTTAAGGACTCATGCATATAGGCCTACCGGGGAAAGCACGTATACAATTATAACGCACCGGTGAAGTCTAGCTCCTGTTATGTTTGTGGATAAAAACATAACTAAGCTGGTGTGGAAACGACTTCAAAAATAATACAATAATTTAATTAATACTGTGGAAGTAACCACTAGTCGTTACGATTTTTAAAAGATGTATTAACTCAACTATTTTCCTAATTTTAAACTAACTGTGTTTTATGCCTACATTTTGAGCTCGATGTGTTTAGCATTGATGCCGTTCACTGTTGTTCGGTAGAAAAGGATCTTATTTATTATAAAAAAAAAACAGAATATTTTGAAATAATCGTTTATTCAAAGAAAAAAAAAGTATACACATTTTTTTTACTTAAATCTACTGAGTACAGTCTAATTACAAATAAATTATATACAAAATTACAAATAAACTTATTTTACTACACTAAATGATACTAAATGAATACTGTATGTACAAATAAATATTATATACAATATTCATTTAGTATATCCAAGTCTTTTTTACTTTGGGCGGCTGCACTTTTTAAATTTTTAAGTTCATTTTGCACCTCTTGCAGCTGCCTCTGAAGTTCCGTAACGCGGCACTCACAATTGTCCACTTCGGCGTCATGCTCCATTACACGCTTTCTTAATTGGTCGCGCGCACCATACAACCCCGACAACATCACACGATATTCACCTGATAGGTCTTTTATCCTATCAGGGAATTGCTCCTGCTCGGGGTTCACGTTAACTTCCGCAACCGCTTCCGTGACAATGGCCGCAAAGTTCTTCCTCGTCGACATCGCTTCCGTGACAATGGCCGCAACGTTCTTCCTCGTCGACACCGCTTCCGTGACAATGGCCGCAACGTTCTTCCTCGTCGACCTTTTCTTCCTTCGGCTCGCAACAGGCGACGGGGAAGCCACAACTTGCTCAGGCTGCGCCCAACTGGTTGACGGTTGAGGCTCTTGACACGCTTGCTTCCTTTTCTTTCTTAAAGCGCCTTTATCTGTTGGAGCTGTCAAGAGCCTTTTCAGCGCCGATGTTGTGGTGGGTGCAGCTGGTTTCACCACCACGTCGCTGATGATGGCGATTTTTGGTGCTTCCTCCACAGCCTGCACTGCCACCTGGTGGTCGACAACTTGGCCCAACTCTTGGGCCACCGCATCTTGTGCCGCCATCTGGTGGTCGACGACCTGGTCCAACAATGCGTCCATACCATCCTCCGGAAACTCTATTTCTTGTAGTTGCACCTCAGTCGTCCCAAGATATTCTTTAAAAGCATCTGGTGTCAGGAACTGCAACTCGTCCTGTTCGCCGATAAACTCTTGGGTTTGGTTTCCGATTAATTCACTTAGTTGGCTGGCCATCTTGTAACTTGTTTACTTTTACTTTCACTGTCAACTTAAACGCGTTAGGTGAAGATGTGTGCTTTACACTGAAGAACTTCTCGCAAGCAGCCCGCTTTTATGCTTGTCTATTTCCCCCACTAGACATTCTGCTCCCACCGATTCTTACTGACCTTCACACTCGTTCAAGGTTATGACTTCGTAGGGCAAACGGTCGACCACCGATTCTTATCCTTCACACTCGTTCAAGGTTATGATTCTGTCGAGTTCGTTAAGATTAAAACAGGACCCTGACTTTTAATGTGATATAATTTTGTGGGGATAGGTTGATCGTATAAAAGAATACATACATGTTAAGATTTAGAATATATACACAAGACTTCAAACAGTTTGCATTATGTTGCCAACCGATCAAGAACCAGACTTTTCCGCTAAAGTATGTGAACAGCAACTGAATGGGTTTTTTACATCATGCATTTGATGTGTACTGGATGGATACTATCAGCCCCATCGGGTACACTGATTTTTTAAGAATTCAAATTATAAAGTGTGTTCAGTGTGGAACTCTGATGTATCGCCGGAGAAAACCAATTACCGAGCAGGATTTGCAAAGAGACTGGCTCTTGAAAGAAGTTTACAGCAAGCAAAATAATTAATTTACTTTATGTAACATCGAATTTGTTTTTAATCATGTTTTTAATAAAAGTGTACTATATTTAAAGAATGTGTTTTTTTTAGTTTATACATTACGTGCTAGTAAAAATTCGTTTATAATCACAGCCTTATACTTCCTTACAAAATAATTTTTTATCTGCAGTTCAAGCAACAATTATAAAAGCTATACTTATGGAGTAATTTTTAACCCGATATAGACTTTCCAGTTCAATTGCATATAATTACAAAAACGACTGAATAACTTGTAGTAAATTTTGTAAATTCTGCTCAGGATCTGACCTATAAAAGTCTATGTCTGTATGCCCCCAAGGTAGAGCTTTTGTAGACGAGGGAATTACATAACGTTTATAATCGTAGTGGGTTAGGGCAACTTTATTTATTATTTCTGTATAAACATCGTGCAAGTCACTTCGAAAAGTTTTCATTTTTCTAAATATGTTTCGATAATAATCATTTAGATGAAGTTCCTTTTCGATAACTGATTTTTTTATACCTTTTGCTTTTTTTAATTCGCTATTTAAAGACTTTACATAATAAGCTTTGGCCCCGGTACCATAAAAACCTATTATCGGATCACATGGAAATTCATCTTTCATCCTACCCAAAACCGATTTGCTTTTAGTTATATTAAAGTCATTTTGTTCGGGGTAATTGGACGTATCAAATTTATCCGGATTTTCGGCTGTTATGCGATAAAAATCATCTGTAAAAACTTTTAATATAAGCGAATCGGTGTCGGTGTAAAGTAAAGAAGCATTAGTACCAAACTTTTCCTTAATGAAATTATAGAAAAAATCATAAATCACAGTTTTTGAAATGTCTAATATGGAAAACCCAATATACAGTGAGGGCATAAAGTCTGGAAACACCTAGTGTTTGACGAAACTATACATTTTCGGAAGAAACGCCGAAACACGTCGACTTTGTTCTCATTTTCTACATATTCTAAAAATATTTTATTATATACAGGGTGTGTCATAAAAGTTGGGCATTTGTCAAATTTGATTTTTTATATAGAACACCCTGTATATTATTCCATTTTTGAATTGTGCGTTAGAAAATTAACATCTTTTGTATAAACCACCCTTCCTCTAAAGTCAATTGTTTGCGAGATATTGCAACTTGAAAATTGGTAATTCTTACACCATGAATTATTGCACTACCCTGGAAACCAGCATGTCCCATTATGATAGTTGTGTCAAAAATCAAACACATTTAAATAAGATAGTAATTTGTATCTTAAAATATGCTTTCCGAGACCCAAAGGATTGAAATCCTTATGATGTTTGGCTGGGGAGATCGTCGTAGGCATCTTGACGAAGTTTGCGAACTTTTTAATAACACACATCCAGAGCGACAAGCAATTACAAAATCGACGGTCAGCAAAATTATCAAAAAATTTCATGAATATGGGACTGTAAAAGATCTGCCCAGGACAGGTAGGCCCAAATTAGATGATAATGGCCCAAATTAGATGATAATATTAAATTAGATGTTTTACTCAGTTACAACGAGAATCCACATTTGTCAACCCATCAAGTGGCATTAGATTTAAACGTGTGTCAGTCATCAGTGAAAAATATTCTGCATAAAGAGAAATATCATCCATACAAAATAAGACTAATACATGAATTAAACGAAGATGACTATGACCGCCGACTCCAGTTTTGTGAAAATATGCAAGAACGGTGCAACATGGATCCCTTGTTTTGTGCAAATGTTTTATTTTCGGATGAAGCTACCTTTTTTCTCAATGGTACTGTCAACCGGCAAAACTGTAGGTATTGGTCTAGAGAATCCCCATTGGGCTCAAGTGGCTCATACGCAACATCCCGAAAAAGTCAACGTTTGGGCAGGAATATTTCAAGACCAGATTGTTGGTCCCTATTTTCTTGACGAAAATTTGACCGGCCAAATGTATCTAGACTTTTTGCAAGTAGAGTTAATTCCTGCCTTAGCTCAGCGGTATCCAGGTGATGAGCCTGATACACCAGCCTTAACAATGTGGTTTCAACAAGATGGGGCCCCACCTCACTAGGCGCTAGTTGTTAGGCAATATCTCAACGAGATATTTCCTAACAGGTGGATAGGACGTCGTGGCCCCATAGAACGGCCTGCGAGGTCACCGGATTTGACCCCCCTTGATTATTTCCTGTGGGGTTATTTAAAAAGTAAAGTTTACTTTAACAGACCTCCTAACATAGAAGCTTTAAAAAATCGTATAAGGGATGAAATTCGGCAAATTTCACCACCTTTCATCCGTAACGTACAAGAGGAGTTTATGGATAGGCTAGCATATTGCCGGGAAGTTAACGGTCTACAATTTCAGCATTTGCTGCGTTAAAATTGTCTCAGTTGGATTGTTGTTGTTAAAATAAAAATGTGTTAAATTATTATTTGACTTTATTTAATTTTGCGGGCTAACAATTTTCAAGTTGCAATATCTCGCAAACAATTGATTTTAGAAGAAGGGTGGTTTATACAAAAGATGTTGATTTTCTAACGCACAATTCAAAAATGGAATAATATACAGGGTGTTCTATTTAAAAAATCAAATTTGACAAATGCCCAACTTTTATGGCACACCCTGTATATAATCAAATATTTTCAGAATGTGTAGAAAATGAGAACAAAATCGACGTGTTTCGGCGTTTCTTCCGAAAATGTATAGTTTCGTAAAAAACTAGGTGTTTCCAGACTTTATGCCCTCACTGTATATTGGTTTGTTGTAAATAATTTTTAATTTGTCCATATGAATGGCAACAAAATCTTTGGTGAAAATAGATCTACTATTAAAATTGGGGCGTGCAATTAATGCTCGTGCCCCGACTTTCCCTCTAGCATTTTCCCAATGCGTTATTAATTTTATATCTTTACGGTTTTTCACATTTTCCATCGTTTTTCCAAAAATTGCGATTATGATTAATTTAAAGAGGTCTTTACCAAATTTTGTAGTTGATAAATTTCGTAATTCAGTATTAAAATCAATGTATTTTTTTAGCCACTTTGACTGGTCGAATTTTAAAATTCTATGCGTCCGCATTACCATTAGTCCCTGGTTTATGGCTTGTTTTAAAGTTCTGTAGTGAACAATATATCTTTTTTTTATCATTTAAATTCGGAATTAATTTTGATAATTTTGATTTTTCTGTAGGTGGTTTGATATTTTCTACTAAAAAAGGAAGATCGGAATGAGCATCATGTAATTCTACTGGGTAAAGCACGTCCACTTCCAAAACGTATCCGGAAGCGCAAGATGTAATATTATACATAAAATATATGGAACATGCATCAATATGTCAAGAAGCAGCGCAAGCTTGTTTAGACTTTTTAAAGACAAAGGATTTTGTAAAGTTAGTGATTAAATTTTATCGGTTAGAATTATATGACAACATTTCTGTATTAAAAAATAAATATGAACAATAATATTTTTATTGATTTGTGGAAATAATGTATTTAATGTTAGTCCCTTTTAAATGAAAATGGGGTTGTTTAAAAGGTTATTATACTTGTAATCACTTGTATGTATTAGAATTACCATATGGAGAAATAAAACAGTAATATATTTAATCAGTCTTTTTATTCATTCATAAAAAAATTATCATACATATACAGTACATTTGAAAGTGCACACATAGACGGCGACTTAATATGGAAAAAACATTTAGGTGTTGATGGATGTAGAATTGGTTGTTCGTCTACTTCAATTATAGATTTCTTACAATATTTTCTAATATAGTTAGCATTTTCACTTCCTTTAACATAAACAAATTGGGCCTCTTCGGTCATTTTTTGAACAATATTGGAAAAATAGTGGAATGGGGTATATCCAACATTCCAATTGATGCAGTGATGATTCTTCATTAACCATGTAGCTTGCTTGTGTAAATCAGGGGAAAGAAAACTTAATGGATAGGGTTGTTTGAAGACATAATGACTAATTCTGCTTCCATCATACGTAGCCAGTTCTTTGGGAATAAAGTTGTTTCGCTCATCCTTAAATCCTTGTATATCCAAAACTAGTCGCATATTTTTAGCAACGAAAATTGCTGGCAGATATATTTTTTTAGAGAGTATTCCCTTATTTGTTTTTTTAGAATTTTTATTTTTTTAATAAAAATTTCAATATGTATCATTTGAGATGAAGTCATTGGTGTATCACCTTTGAATACATAATTATTACTAGAACTATAGAATGATGTGATTGAAATAAATTTAGTCTATAAACTGGAGTGGGGATAATTATTATAGTTGTTTTACTATTTTAGTTAGCGGATTATAAGTAAATACTTTATCGTGAATTATTAGACAATATGCTGATGTTTTTGCTGGAACTGTTTCTTTTGTCTCACACTCAATTCTCATTGTTACTGGACCGGTCTGAAGTAAGTCTCTTTGATGGGAACAGTTAATATAAACTATAGGTGCGTTGTCTTTAAAATCTTTTGGACTGAAGATTGGTTCTACCGGTTGGTTATAATACATTTGACGAAATTCGGAAAACATTTCATATAATGTTGCAAATTTATTATTTGTAAAATCTAACTGAAGATCGTTGTAAGGATATCTTTCAGAATTTAAATAAACATTTATATTTCTTAGTTCACAATGATCAAATTTACTCATATCCATTTTAAGGTTGTTACGTTTATCTTTTTGAAAAGCGATTAAAACATGGCGTGGCGTCTCAACTTTTGTAGAAGTTTTAACAGGCCAGTTGTGCCTCGTGGTTTCTAATAATTCATGATATTCAACTAATTCCCAACTATGGAAAGTAATAATAATATCACTGTTCCTGTCAACAATTTTGATAAGTGCTAATTCTTGTGGAATGCCTACAGTAAGATGGGGAACTCGCCAACAAAGTTTTGTTAATGTGATTTTTGGTTTTTCATTATCGCTCGTTGATATTAACGCGTTTGAATCATTATTACTCCTTATCAAAATTAATTCTTGTTGTGAATTTAAAATAATTTTATTATAATCTTCAAAAAATCCAGAATACATTTTTCGAGGAATACACAGAGAAACATTTCCTTGTTCATCAGTCATAATCTTGTCCCCTTTTTTAGATTTCGGATACCAACCACCATTTTGAAGTTTTACACTTTCATTTTCATTAAATGACGCATAACCTTTTAATGTACAAGTTATTCCAATATCCCGTACAGAATCAATAGTAACTCCATTTAAAACATATCTCAGTTCCTTGAATAAAAATGCTGGTGCATTATTAATTAATAAGGTATTTTTTAATGGTTCATTATTTTCATTTAAGACTTTTAGTTCTAAGTATAATTCACTTTTACAGGGTAAAGGATATTTTCCTGTTTGTTGCAAAGAAATTCTTATTTCATCATTTGGTCCTAGTTTATTTGGATTAAATGGATCGAAAGAAAGTAATTCCCAACTCATTATTGATTCATCTACAAGAATGTTTTCTTTCACATTTAAGTGTTCCATTTTATTGTTTTGTTTTAAGCTTGAAACCTATAGATACGAGAAATTTGCGGTTAGAAGATGTTAACGCCTTAGAGTTTACCCTCTTACTGATTGAATTTTGCTTGACTTTACTTATATTAAACTTTTGTTGATGAGCGAAATTTGTCTTTTTGTTATATAAAAAAACCATTATTCTTCTATTTTCTTAAGATGTAGTCTTACCGTCACGGTTTCTCCTCTGAAATTGACGATGTCACCTTCTTGGTCGAGTATTTTAAGTGTAATTTTGTCTATAATTTTAACTGTTACAGGTAAATAAATAATGTGTTGAGGTGACTCTATTATTTTATAACCAGGACCTACACTGGGGAAAAACTGGTGAATTATATGAACTGGTTTTCCATTTAAATAAGATCCTTCTGCAACACTACAATCTATATTTAGGGAGTTTACCCGAATAATTTCAGCGGGTCGATCTGATATATATTCTTGATTTGCATTCAATTCTTTATTATCAAATCCAAGTATATTTCCTATCGTGCCTTCTCGAAAAGTTATTGGAAAAGTTGTTTTAATGTGAGTTCGTAAAGTATTATTATTGGGGAAAAGATGAAAACTTAAGCCTTCTTTATCAAGATGTTTTTGTAACAATGTATTTAAGTCATCTATTTCATAGCTTCCAAATGGTATTCTAAATTCATTCGTCTGATTATAAATAAACAAATTATTTGTTGCATCAATATTCGGAATAGCATTGAAAGTTTCAAAATTAATAAGACCGATAACATATTCAAAATTTTCGTCTAAATATATTGGCGGGTTAAACTCTACTGTTAGTGTAGAAGAATTACCACTAATTACAAAACTATATGACATGTTTCTTTAGACTTCTATTAAGGAATAAATTTGAAAATATTCGTTACATGTTTTTATAAAGAAATTTTAAACATAGTTGTCCACAATTGGTTGCATTATACCTTTGATACTGATCATGATTATATTGTATTATGTTGTTTTTACCATCACTATAAAAGTATTTAATTAATTCAAGCGGAGGACGTAAATTTCCATAACTATCAAAATATATTATATTTGTTCCTTTTTTAACATAAGCTGTCCAGTGACTTCCTTCCCCCCTAGATTCGTCTAAATTAATTATTCCACACTGTTTTTTTAATTTTTTTTGGTAGTTTATTTCTCATAAAAATACCTCGAAAGTATGGTATTTTTAGTTGTTTAACATATTTAACTATATCAATGTTTGTGAGCGGTTTTCGAGGTATTTTGTTTAACAGTTTTTTGAGTATGGTTTAAGATATAAGCCACAACCTGATTTGTATGGTCTTAAATAAAGTCCACTTCCCTTTTTTCCTACCGCAATAGATTCCATAGTTTGATTATGTCTTTTCTCTTCTTCCAATTTTTGTTTTGCAGCTTTCGCATCATTAACAGCTTTAGCAATTCCAGCTGCACCTCCACCTAGAGCGCCTAAAGCAGATAATCCTGCGAATAATGGTATAAGTGGTAAGAATCCACCAGATTTTGGAATTGGTAGGATTCTCCTTTTTGGAGTAGATACCCTACCATATTTTTTTATAGATGCTAACGCTATTTTAGCACCTGCTTTTAAACTGTTAATATTTTTTCCTTGAATTCCCTTTCTGGCTAGTGAAATAGCTTTGTTTAATGAAATTCCACGTCCTTTACGACCCCTTGTTCTCCTTTTCCATCTTTTCATCCCCATTCCTAATTTCGATTTAACTTTCATTGCTCCACTTATTCCTAAAGCAGCAGCTTTCTCACCAAAACTTGAGTCTTTTGCTTTGAACCGTTCCAAAGCTTTCTGAGCTAATAAACTATCAGCAACATGTCTACCTTTTATATCTTTTGAAGCTGAATATGCAATATCATGCACTTTACACGCCTCATCTAAGGGATTTATTCCTTTGTCACCTCGTGCAAGTCTCTTTTCTAATTTGGTTCCCGGACCACAAAAGTTATAACCTGGAAGATGCAGTTCGAAAGGAATTTTATTAATTAGTGTATTTAAGACACCACTTCCTCTCTTTTTGAATGTCCTTTTGCGTTTAATGCGATTTGGATAAGATATAGTCATGTTATAAATCTTTGGATGAAATGAAAAATTTTCTGACACCAAGTTGCTTATATATAAAAACCTGTAAGTTTAAAATCATTTAGTTAATGTCTAAGATGCGGATCGAAAAACAATCCTATACAATCAATATTCGAGATCATGATGTCGCAAAAAATAATTTTCGAAAACATTGACAATTATTTGATGGAAATAGTAAAAGGGGATTAGTGGTTGGACCATCTGGATGTGGAAAAACTAATGTTCTTATTAGTATTATAGAGGACCCTAATGGTTTGCGATTTGAACACATATTTATTTATTCAAAATCCTTGTATCAACCAAAGTATGAATATCTGAGAAAACTCTTCACGCCTCTCAAAGAAATTGGTTTTTACGAATCCGAAGATGAAGAAAATATTATTTCACCAAAAGATATCAATCCAAATTCTATTATAATATTTGACGATATTGTTTGTTGTAATCAAAATATAGTTAAAGATTACTTTTGTTTCGGAAGACATAAAAATACAGATTGTTTTTATTTATGTCAAACGTATTCATCTATACCTAAACAATTAATTCGTGATAATACAAATTTATTAATAATATTCCAACAAGATTCAACTAATCTGAAACATATTTATGATGATCATGTTAATATTGATATGTCGTTTAAACAATTTAGAGAGTTATGTTTATTGTGTTGGAGAGACAAATATGGATTCTTGGTTGTGGATAAAGACTCAAATATAAATTCTGGAAGATATCGTAAAGGATTTGATTCCTTTATTCATTTATAAATAGCTTGCCAATATCAAGTTTGTATAGTAAGTAGTAGGAGATGATATGTTCTGCCCCACCACAGGGCGCGGGTTCGAATCCCGGTTCGGCTATAACTATTTTGTGATTGTTGTTGGAAGGTGGTAGATGAATTTTTCCTCGACCGAGGCGGTGCCCTTAACTACTTGGACACTATCTATTTGGGTACTATCTATTCTTCTTCTTTCAGTCGTTAGGTCCTTATTCACGATGACGTCACAAACGTTTTCATTAATCCTACCTAATTAAATGTATTTATTTCGTAAGTCGCATATGCACTAAAAAAAGTTTTCTGTCCAAGGCGCGGATCGAACCCGCACACACCATGTGTATAAATTTCGTATTATATACGTTTCCCAGCTATAGAACCAAGTACGCCACGGCACCTAGTTGAATAAATAAACATGGAAAATGATATCTTCAGTGATATATGGGGCGCGACGTAACGTAGTAGGTATGTTTTATGTATTTTATGTATTTTAAGTGGATAATACTAATAACAATAGAATAGTTTCTTTATATTTAACATGCATCACGTGCTCAGCGTAACGTAACAAGTCGTTTGGAGAAAAAAAAAACGATTTGCCAACTATCACCTGTCATATCTTCGATCTGTCAACTGTTACCTGTCACTTGTCAAACGCCAAAATTAAAATTTAACGTAGCTCACGTGTTCAAAATGGCGTCAGAAGACATGCGTAAAAGTATGGCGGCTGTCACCTGTCATTTAAGATATGTCAACTGTCACCAGTCACGTGTTAAACGTCAGAACAAAAATTTAGCATATGTCACGTGTTCAGGGCGGTGTCCGAAAGCGTTTAAAAAAAGAATGGCTTCGATCAGCCTTAGGGTTCCGGAGATATGGTTTTTTGCGATTAGTGACCTAACGGCTGATGGTGAAGAGACGAAATTCACATGTAGGATAGTGGATGAGTAGATCTTTCGATTTATAAAATTATTTTTCAAAAATCTCGACTTTGAGGAAAAAATTAGATTTCAAAATTTTTACATCACCCTGTATAGTAAATTTTCGATGAAATATATAATTTAGGAATATTATTTAAGTTAATAACAACTAAACAACCCACGTTAAAATCACCAATGTTTAAACTGAGCTGTTTAAACACCCCTGTTTAAACAGCTCTGTTTAAGCAACCCTGTTTAAACTATCCTGTTTAAACAGCTCTGTTTAAACAACCCTGTTTAAACTACCCTGTTTAAACAACCCTGTTTAAACTACCCTGTTTAAAAACACCTCTGTTTAAACTGGGGCTGTTTAAACACCCCTGTTTAAACAGCTCTGTTTAAACAACCCTGTTTAAACTACCCTGTTTAAAAACACCTCTGTTTAAACTGGGCTGTTTAAACACCCCTGTTTAAACAGCTCTGTTTAAACAGCCCTGTTTAAACTCCCCTGTTTAAAAACACCTCTGTTTAAACAGGGCTGTATAAACAGGGGTGTTATAAATTATTAACTTTATTTTATTGTTAAATATTATCTGCCGGATGGTTATATCAAGTTAAAAGAGCCTAAAACAATAGTACATAAGAGAAAGATTGCAGCATTAGTGTAAAAATTCCCAACTCAAGCGAGCTAAACTGACTCAGCACGAGGTAAGGTCAATTTAAATGTGTTTTACGAGGTATGAATATGTAATAAAACTAGCAATTAGAAAAATTGGTGATTTAACCACAAGACATCGATATTGAGCAAATTTATATGCAAAATTAGTGAATAATAGTAAACAAGTTAGGACTAGGAATACAAGTAAACTAGAAATACGGTTCAGAGTTTCGGATAAAGATGGGATAGGGTAGAATTAGTACGAGGAAAAGATGTTGCGACGGACGTAAAAACTTTTCGAAATTCTCGACGAAGATCATCGATGCAGGACTTTGGGGACTAAAATACGACTTTCAGATAAGTGCTCTAACGGTAGGAAGTTAAGGATTCCGAATGTTGGAGACCCAACCACTCAACAGCGAAACAACATACTCTGTTTCTAAAATCAACTCCTGAACAGCTATGAAACAACTAAGAAAAAGGTCTTTGCTTCTGGAAACAGTAATTCATATTCATACTTGCTAATATATAAACAACATACAGACGATTTTCTTCAAAAATAGAAGGGTACTAATGCTGCTACGAATAATCAAACAGTTATCTGTTAAAAAAAAAGCATCCAGTCCATCCTCCTTTTCAAACGGAATTTAAAATAAAAATTTCGTTCAAAGATCTTTAAGAACTGCATACGTAGATACAGGTTATTTTCTTTTAACAGAAAGCTGCCAATAGAACTGGAAAGACTTAGGTACACAACAAGTTTGATACTCAGATCATACCCTAAATCAATATCCGAAAATTGTTCTAGAAGACATATCGAAATATTGGAGAGACAGCTGATAGTGATCTCACACAGGGTCTTAAGCACGATATCGAAACTGATACATGGAAACGGGGAGAGTTACGGGTTGATTTTTTGAAAAATAGTGATATTCAAGTGGGCGATATTGAATACCGAAGAACTGATGGGCTCTACGATCGTCTGTTTTTTTCTAAACCTATTTATCAGAGAAAAGAAGATGAGGAACAATACAAAGATAGGGAGTGATGTATACGAAATTTGTAATCTAAGTGGAATAGCTGATAAGAAATGGTTAGTATACCGTTGACCGGCAGACAATTAACATGGCGGAAATATTAAAAACTATTCTTGCCAACATTGAAGAAGTATTCAGTCGGAACCAGTATTATGGGTCCTGTTTACCGGCAACTTTAATGGTTTGGGAACTTGCTAAAAAATATAATGTACATGTAGAGCCAAAATGTGGAAAGATTTTCTATGAGGAAATAGAAGGTAACATTCATTTTTGGAACGTATTTGAAGGAGAAATTTACGATCCTACCGTGAAAGTTATTAAACATATGATGCCATCTGCAGACCTTACGAAGTTTGTGTACAAAGAAGATCCTAGTATAAACACAGATATGGAGGCAGCACTAATGCTAGATATTTTTAATCAGTTCCAGAGAACAAACACAACACACCAATACTTTTCCAACGCTCCAGATAAACTTAAAACTCTGAGAAAAATTATCCATAGAAATGTAGCTAGATGTATTAAATAAAAGAATTAAACCAAGTCCTTAGATGTTTTACTACCTGAAACAATCAAACCTAACCTCAACAAATATTCTAGTGCAGGTGGTACAAAATTCTTCGAAACTTAAACGATTCTCAGCCTCAAGCTATTTAATAGAACAGGTTCTGTTTCCAAGGGATTCAAGCTTTTCTCAGGGCGTTTGTCTTTGCATTGTGTGTGACGCCCCGTTAACGCCCTGTGAACCACCCTATTGTTGTCCGGTTACTGCCCGGTTGTTGTCCTATTAACGTCCGGTTGCTGTCCGGATAACGTCAGGACGTTGTCCTGTATGTGTTATAACGAGGTTTTGATGGATAAAAGGACATGTTCAGATTAAGGGCTTTAGTTGAGAACTGGATGTTATAGTAATAAGATGTATACCAACAAAATAAAGTATCAGCTTCTTGAAACACCAGCTGTTAAATATGGTGTAAGGACAGAGGGGTCTAAGTTCTTTTAAACACCCTGTAAAACCGTAGATATATTAAAAAGAAATTATGCCTGAAAATTATGTAACCGGTTAAGGGCCTTATATCTAAATATAGCCACCGTTAATACAAAAGGTTCTATTCTAAACCTTGTAAAACTAAAACAAAATCCCATTCAAAACTCCTTAAAATAATAACGCTTATTTTCTTATGCTAGGTCTTATATTTTCGAAAAACTGGGTAGTCGGAAGAGAGTCCTTTTTTTCTTATTCTAAGTCTTAGATTTTCGAAAAACTGCATGGTTGAGATTCTTTCCGGCATCACCATGTTGGTGGTATTTGTAAAACGTGTTTTTCAAAAATACCGCAAAGAAAAGTGCAAACCCAAGCAAACGCTCTCCTTATTGGTAGAGAAATCTACATATTTCGAAAAAATTTACTACTAATTTGTATTTAAGTCGACATTATTTGATTCGACAGTATAAAAAGAATAAAAAGGGCCCCCAAAAGACGCAGGAAGATATGCTTCACAGCTCAAATTGCCCCTTTTGTAGGGAGGTCTTACAAATCAAGCTCCACTATCTTGGTCCTCAGTGAGGATGTCTAAAGGGCCATAATAGATTCTTAGTATACAGATATGACAATAAATCACTAAATGGTTCACAGAAAAATTTCTCGCACCATTTGAGGATATTATTGCATAATATGAAAGACATATTTTAAACAGTACAACCACTAGCAACGTTAGTCGAGATTTTCGAAAAATTTTTGTCAGTCGAAAGGTCTTTTTGACCTTACCCAATACCCGCCAAAGATTCTCCGTCCCTTTCTTGCTGTTAGGGCACGAATAGGAAAGATATAATATGTTAAACAGTCTAGCCTCTAGTAACGTAATTAGTCAAAATTAGCTCCTTTATAGAGTCAAAACAAGCGAACATATAACAGAGCAAACGCAAAGCGTTATTTTAAGTTGAAACATGGCCGATGGATGGTTCTTTAATAGCCAACAGGCGACAATTAACCCTAATCATGTCCATAAGACATATGGAAAACACTGTATATACCAAACTCCTTTAAGGTGCCAACCCCCTTTGTACAGAGGAATTACCGAACACCGGAGTCAGTACGTCTCCCCTCGGAAGGGTACCTGGCGTGTTTCCATGCGGAAAAAAGTCGACCATCCCTTTATACCCCTTAAGGAGCCAGCTCATTAGCAATAATAGGGAACATACCGAAATCACTTTGAATATATTTTTCTAATTTTCAAACCAGTATACGCTGGAAGTTGTACATGAACATGCAAACATTTTCTGTAAAAATAAAAGATTTTAACTGACGAAATTCTTCAGACTATACGACACACATTTTTTGATTCATTTTTCTCCCCCAAAAGTTACAGTTTTTAGCGCAATTGAAAAGCAAAACTACAGTTAGTTTTATCTAGGACATCTCACGTAGACTTCAAGCCCAAGTACTAACGAACCGAGGGCGTCTGAAGAGAAGGGATCTAATCTATTGCCACGAGATTTAAAGGATTGGACGTGGGAACAGACAGGGAAAACATCTGCAGGCAATTTTTTCAGAATTCAGGTACTAATATGAGTTCAAAGAACTAACTATTTCTATGTTGTTACTGAAACAGAAATTTAAAATGATACTCGTAAATTTCCGCTTTAAAGATTTTTTTATATAAGTCATCCCACGTAGACGTCAAGCCTAAGTACTAACGAACCGTGGGCGTCTGAAGAGAAGGGAAATGTAAGCTATCGACATGAGATTTAAAGGAGTGGGTGTTGGTTGGGACAGACAGGGAAAACCTCTGCAGGCAATTTTTTTCATAATTCCAGTACTAATATTAGTGTAAATAACTAAAGATTTATATGTTGATACTTAAACACAAATTGAAAATAACGTTCCATAAATTTCGGCTTTAAAGATTTTTTTTGAGTCATCCCACGTAGACATCAAGCCTAAGTATTAACGAACCGTGGGCGTCTGAAGAGAAGGGAAATATAAGCTATTGACATGAGATTTAAAGGAGTGGGTGTTGGGACAGATAGGGAAAACATCTGCAGGCAATTTTTTCCATAATTCTGGTATGAATGAGCGAGAGAAGTTCGAGTTTTTTTATTCCTAGATCCCAGTGCTAATATTAGTTCAAAGAACTAACTATTTCTATGTTGTTACTTAAACATAAATTTAAAATGATACTCGTAAATTTCGGCTTTAAAGATTTTTTTATATAAGTCATCCCACGTAAACGTCAAGCCTAAGTACTAACGAACCGTGGACGTCTGAAGAGAAGGGAAATTTAATCTATTGCCATGAGATTTAAGAGATTGGACGACGGGACAGAAAGGGAAAACCTCTGCAGGTAATTTTTTTTTCATAATTCAGGTAGAAATGAAGGAGAGAAGTTAGAGGTTCTTTATCCCTAGATCCAGGTGTTAATACTAGTACAAAAGAACTAAATATTTCCATGCTGTTACTCAAACGCAAATTTCAAATAATACCCCTAAATTTCCTCCTTCAAGATTTTTTATCTAAGACATCCCACGTAGACGTCAAACCTAAGTACTAAGAAACCGTGGACGTCTGAAGAGAAGGGAAATGTAATATATTGACACTGGATTTAAAGGAGTGAACGTTGAGGGCAGACAGGGAAAAACATCTGCAGGCAATTTTTTCATAATTCCAGCACTACTATTAGTGCAAATAACTAAAGATTTATATGTTGTTACTTAAACGCAAATTTAAAATAGCGCCCCGTAAATTTCAGCTTTAAAGATTTTTTATATAAGTCATCCCACGTAGACATCAAGCCTAAGTACTAACGAATCGTGGGCGTCTGAAGAGAAGGGAAATGTAAGCTATTGACATGAGATTTAAAGGAGAGGGTGTTAGGGGCAGACAGGGAAAACATCTGCAGGTAATTTTTTTCATAATTCAGGTACTAATATTAGCGCAAATAACTAAAGATTTATATGTTGTTACTTACCCGCAAATTTAAAATACAACCCTCTAAATTTCAGCTTTCGAGATTTTTTTTTTAATCTAAGACACCCCAGCCTAAGCCATCAAGCCTAAGTATTAACGACCCGTGGGCGTCTGAAGAGAAGGGAAATGTAATATATTGACATGGGATTTAAAGGAGTGAATATTGGGAGCACACAGGGAAAACATCTGCAGGCAAGTTTTTCTAGTGTAAATAACTAAAGATTTCTATGCTGGTACTTAAACGCAAATTTAAAAAATATTGTCCCTAAATTTCGACTTTTCAGTTTTTATCTAAGACACTCCACGTAGACTTCAAGCCTAAGTACTAACGAACCGTGGGCGTCTGAAGAGAAGGGAAATGTAAGCTATTGTATTATAAAATACTACCCATAAATTCCGGCTTTTTCAGATTTTTTTATCTCAGACATCCCAGTCTAAGTCACCAAGCCTAAGTACTAACGACCCGTGGGCGTCTGAAGAGAAGGGAAATGTAATCTATTGACATGAGATTTAAAGGAGGGGGTGTTAGGGACAGACAGGGAAAACATCTGCAGGTAATTTTTTTCATAATTCAGGTAGAAATGAGCGAAAGAAGTTCGAGGCTTCTTTTTATCCCTAGGTTCCCATACTAATATTAGCGCAAATAACTAAATATTTCCATGTTGCTACTTAAACGCAAATTTAAAATACTACCCATAAATTTCGACTTTCTAGTCCCCACACAAACTCTTAAATATACCAACTATTAATTTTTAAACCTCAAATAACAATAGTAATAATATTAACACGATTAAATAAAACACTAGAGTACTTACGTTTTATAATACTTAGGGCACAACACACAAACTAATTCACAGTAAAAAATCTAAATGACTACCAGTTCAGCCTGCTAACAAAAAACTCGAACCCGTATTTTGCCCTGATTGAACCAACCGATCACGCGTAAAGATTTGTTACTACCTAAACTCGTACTGGCGAATCTCTTGTATGTAGTTACTAATTAAGATTCTAAGATATCCAGACCGGATGTGTCAAAACCACAAATCTCCCTGTTACCAATAAATGTACACTTATATTATCAGAAAAAGGCTCGCAAATATGTTTAGAACTGTATTTGATTTCTTTATAAAATTATTTAAAATAAAACATCAAATTTCTATAATTGCTAATGCCTTTCCATCTCTGAATTAAGAAACTATACTAGTATCATGAATTTACTTAAATTTTTCTCTTTCATTTGATACCCAACACGCCGTTTATCATATTAGAGCCCTTTTTCGACGCCATATCTTCGGGGGGGAGAGGGTTTAAATTTCTACAACTATATACGATGGACATGATTTTTAGCAAAAAATGCGTAGCAGGGTTGCGTCATCTTTATGAGAAGTAGTTAAAAGGATATTTGTAAAACAAAATACAACCTCCCGTTACATACTCGTGATAGCAACTTGTAAACGTTAACTAATCTGTTTTTGAGAGCAATTTTTCATACCGTACCAAACACCCAAATCCCCACCCTCTGTTTTAGGCCGTTAGGGTACTAACTGTAAAAAACTCGGACCCTGAACCCCGCTGGACGGCTTTTCTTTTTTCAACATCTTCTGACATCATCCTCATCATGTGACCTACGTTAAATTTCTATGTTATCGTTTGACAAGTGACTGGTAACACATCGAAGATGATAAGTGGCCACTGATGTACTTTTACATATGTCTCACGATATCATCCATAACACGTGACACATGTAAAATTTTTATTTTTGAAGTTTCACAAGTGACAGGTGACAGTTGACACACCGAAGATAACAAGAGACATCCTTAACACGTGACCTAAGTTAAATTTTTATTTCTACGTTTGACAAGTGACTGTTTGGCTGAGTTTGCTCAGGTTTGTCTCGTTGGGTTTGCTGAGGTTTGTTCAGGTCTGCTCAGGTTTGTTTCAGTGGGTTTGCTCCGGTTTCTTCAGGTTTATTTGGCTTTGCTTTGGTTTGCGCGTTTAAGGTTAGCTCAGGTCGCGCGCGCGCGACCTGAGCTAACCTTAAACGCGCAAACCAAAGCAAAGCCAAATAAACCTGAAGAAACCGGAGCAAACCCACTGAAACAAACCTGAGCAGACCTGAGCAAACCCAACGAGACAAACCTGAGCAAACTCAGCCAAACAGTCACTTGTCAAACGTAGAAATAAAAATTTAACTTAGGTCACGTGTTAAGGATGTCTCTTGTTATCTTCGGTGTGTCAACTGTCACCTGTCACTTGTGAAACTTCAAAAATAAAAATTTTACATGTGTCACGTGTTATGGATGATATCGTGAGACATATGTAAAAGTACATCAGTGGCCACTTATCATCTTCGATGTGTTACCAGTCACTTGTCAAACGATAACATAGAAATTTAACGTAGGTCACATGATGAGGATGATGTCAGAAGATGTTGAAAAAAGAAAAGCCGTCCAGCGGGGTTCAGGGTCCGAGTTTTTTACAGTTAGTACCCTAACGGCCTAAAACAGAGGGTGGGGATTTGGGTGTTTGGTACGGTATGAAAAATTGCTCTCAAAAACAGATTAGTTAACGTTTACAAGTTGCTATCACGAGTATGTAACGGGAGGTTGTATTTTGTTTTACAAATATCCTTTTAACTACTTCTCATAAAGATGACGCAACCCTGCTACGCATTTTTTGCTAAAAATCATGTCCATCGTATATAGTTGTAGAAATTTAAACCCTCTCCCCCCCGAAGATATGGCGTCGAAAAAGGGCTCTAATATGATAAACGGCGTGTTGGGTATCAAATGAAAGAGAAAAATTTAAGTAAATTCATGATACTAGTATAGTTTCTTAATTCAGAGATGGAAAGGCATTAGCAATTATAGAAATTTGATGTTTTATTTTAAATAATTTTATAAAGAAATCAAATACAGTTCTAAACATATTTGCGAGCCTTTTTCTGATAATATAAGTGTACATTTATTGGTAACAGGGAGATTTGTGGTTTTGACACATCCGGTCTGGATATCTTAGAATCTTAATTAGTAACTACATACAAGAGATTCGCCAGTACGAGTTTAGGTAGTAACAAATCTTTACGCGTGATCGGTTGGTTCAATCAGGGCAAAATACGGGTTCGAGTTTTTTGTTAGCAGGCTGAACTGGTAGTCATTTAGATTTTTTACTGTGAATTAGTTTGTGTGTTGTGCCCTAAGTATTATAAAACGTAAGTACTCTAGTGTTTTATTTAATCGTGTTAATATTATTACTATTGTTATTTGAGGTTTAAAAATTAATAGTTGGTATATTTAAGAGTTTGTGTGGGGACTAGAAAGTCGAAATTTATGGGTAGTATTTTAAATTTGCGTTTAAGTAGCAACATGGAAATATTTAGTTATTTGCGCTAATATTAGTATGGGAACCTAGGGATAAAAAAAAAGCCTCGAACTTCTTTCGCTCATTTCTACCTGAATTATGAAAAAAATTACCTGCAGATGTTTTCCCTGTCTGTCCCTAACACCCCCTCCTTTAAATCTCATGTCAATAGATTACATTTCCCTTCTCTTCAGACGCCCACGGGTCGTTAGTACTTAGGCTTGGTGACTTAGACTGGGATGTCTGAGATAAAAAAATCTGAAAAAGCCGGAATTTATGGGTAGTATTTTATAATACAATAGCTTACATTTCCCTTCTCTTCAGACGCCCACGGTTCGTTAGTACTTAGGCTTGAAGTCTACGTGGAGTGTCTTAGATAAAAACTGAAAAGTCGAAATTTAGGGACAATATTTTTTAAATTTGCGTTTAAGTACCAGCATAGAAATCTTTAGTTATTTACACTAGAAAAACTTGCCTGCAGATGTTTTCCCTGTGTGCTCCCAATATTCACTCCTTTAAATCCCATGTCAATATATTACATTTCCCTTCTCTTCAGACGCCCACGGGTCGTTAATACTTAGGCTTGATGGCTTAGGCTGGGGTGTCTTAGATTAAAAACAAAATCTCGAAAGCTGAAATTTAGAGGGTTGTATTTTAAATTTGCGGGTAAGTAACAACATATAAATCTTTAGTTATTTGCGCTAATATTAGTACCTGAATTATGAAAAAAATTACCTGCAGATGTTTTCCCTGTCTGCCCCTAACACCCTCTCCTTTAAATCTCATGTCAATAGCTTACATTTCCCTTCTCTTCAGACGCCCACGATTCGTTAGTACTTAGGCTTGATGTCTACGTGGGATGACTTATATAAAAAATCTTTAAAGCTGAAATTTACGGGGCGCTATTTTAAATTTGCGTTTAAGTAACAACATATAAATCTTTAGTTATTTGCACTAATAGTAGTGCTGGAATTATGAAAAAATTGCCTGCAGATGTTTTTCCCTGTCTGCCCTCAACGTTCACTCCTTTAAATCCAGTGTCAATATATTACATTTCCCTTCTCTTCAGACGTCCACGGTTTCTTAGTACTTAGGTTTGACGTCTACGTGGGATGTCTTAGATAAAAAATCTTGAAGGAGGAAATTTAGGGGTATTATTTGAAATTTGCGTTTGAGTAACAGCATGGAAATATTTAGTTCTTTTGTACTAGTATTAACACCTGGATCTAGGGATAAAAAACCTCTAACTTCTCTCCTTCATTTCTACCTGAATTATGAAAAAAAAATTACCTGCAGAGGTTTTCCCTTTCTGTCCCGTCGTCCAATCTCTTAAATCTCATGGCAATAGATTAAATTTCCCTTCTCTTCAGACGTCCACGGTTCGTTAGTACTTAGGCTTGACGTTTACGTGGGATGACTTATATAAAAAAATCTTTAAAGCCGAAATTTACGAGTATCATTTAAAATTTATGTTTAAGTAACAACATAGAAATAGTTAGTTCTTTGAACTAATATTAGCACTGGGATCTAGGAATAAAAAACTCGAACTTCTCTCGCTCATTCATACCAGAATTATGGAAAAAATTGCCTGCAGATGTTTTCCCTATCTGTCCCAACACCCACTCCTTTAAATCTCATGTCAATAGCTTATATTTCCCTTCTCTTCAGACGCCCACGGTTCGTTAATACTTAGGCTTGATGTCTACGTGGGATGACTCAAAAAAAATCTTTAAAGCCGAAATTTATGGAACGTTATTTTCAATTTGTGTTTAAGTATCAACATATAAATCTTTAGTTATTTACACTAATATTAGTACTGGAATTATGAAAAAAATTGCCTGCAGAGGTTTTCCCTGTCTGTCCCAACCAACACCCACTCCTTTAAATCTCATGTCGATAGCTTACATTTCCCTTCTCTTCAGACGCCCACGGTTCGTTAGTACTTAGGCTTGACGTCTACGTGGGATGACTTATATAAAAAAATCTTTAAAGCGGAAATTTACGAGTATCATTTTAAATTTCTGTTTCAGTAACAACATAGAAATAGTTAGTTCTTTGAACTCATATTAGTACCTGAATTCTGAAAAAATTGCCTGCAGATGTTTTCCCTGTCTGTTCCCACGTCCAATCCTTTAAATCTCGTGGCAATAGATTAGATCCCTTCTCTTCAGACGCCCTCGGTTCGTTAGTACTTGGGCTTGAAGTCTACGTGAGATGTCCTAGATAAAACTAACTGTAGTTTTGCTTTTCAATTGCGCTAAAAACTGTAACTTTTGGGGGAGAAAAATGAATCAAAAAATGTGTGTCGTATAGTCTGAAGAATTTCGTCAGTTAAAATCTTTTATTTTTACAGAAAATGTTTGCATGTTCATGTACAACTTCCAGCGTATACTGGTTTGAAAATTAGAAAAATATATTCAAAGTGATTTCGGTATGTTCCCTATTATTGCTAATGAGCTGGCTCCTTAAGGGGTATAAAGGGATGGTCGACTTTTTTCCGCATGGAAACACGCCAGGTACCCTTCCGAGGGGAGACGTACTGACTCCGGTGTTCGGTAATTCCTCTGTACAAAGGGGGTTGGCACCTTAAAGGAGTTTGGTATATACAGTGTTTTCCATATGTCTTATGGACATGATTAGGGTTAATTGTCGCCTGTTGGCTATTAAAGAACCATCCATCGGCCATGTTTCAACTTAAAATAACGCTTTGCGTTTGCTCTGTTATATGTTCGCTTGTTTTGACTCTATAAAGGAGCTAATTTTGACTAATTACGTTACTAGAGGCTAGACTGTTTAACATATTATATCTTTCCTATTCGTGCCCTAACAGCAAGAAAGGGACGGAGAATCTTTGGCGGGTATTGGGTAAGGTCAAAAAGACCTTTCGACTGACAAAAATTTTTCGAAAATCTCGACTAACGTTGCTAGTGGTTGTACTGTTTAAAATATGTCTTTCATATTATGCAATAATATCCTCAAATGGTGCGAGAAATTTTTCTGTGAACCATTTAGTGATTTATTGTCATATCTGTATACTAAGAATCTATTATGGCCCTTTAGACATCCTCACTGAGGACCAAGATAGTGGAGCTTGATTTGTAAGACCTCCCTACAAAAGGGGCAATTTGAGCTGTGAAGCATATCTTCCTGCGTCTTTTGGGGGCCCTTTTTATTCTTTTTATACTGTCGAATCAAATAATGTCGACTTAAATACAAATTAGTAGTAAATTTTTTCGAAATATGTAGATTTCTCTACCAATAAGGAGAGCGTTTGCTTGGGTTTGCACTTTTCTTTGCGGTATTTTTGAAAAACACGTTTTACAAATACCACCAACATGGTGATGCCGGAAAGAATCTCAACCATGCAGTTTTTCGAAAATCTAAGACTTAGAATAAGAAAAAAAGGACTCTCTTCCGACTACCCAGTTTTTCGAAAATATAAGACCTAGCATAAGAAAATAAGCGTTATTATTTTAAGGAGTTTTGAATGGGATTTTGTTTTAGTTTTACAAGGTTTAGAATAGAACCTTTTGTATTAACGGTGGCTATATTTAGATATAAGGCCCTTAACCGGTTACATAATTTTCAGGCATAATTTCTTTTTAATATATCTACGGTTTTACAGGGTGTTTAAAAGAACTTAGACCCCTCTGTCCTTACACCATATTTAACAGCTGGTGTTTCAAGAAGCTGATACTTTATTTTGTTGGTATACATCTTATTACTATAACATCCAGTTCTCAACTAAAGCCCTTAATCTGAACATGTCCTTTTATCCATCAAAACCTCGTTATAACACATACAGGACAACGTCCTGACGTTATCCGGACAGCAACCGGACGTTAATAGGACAACAACCGGGCAGTAACCGGACAACAATAGGGTGGTTCACAGGGCGTTAACGGGGCGTCACACACAATGCAAAGACAAACGCCCTGAGAAAAGCTTGAATCCCTTGGAAACAGAACCTGTTCTATTAAATAGCTTGAGGCTGAGAATCGTTTAAGTTTCGAAGAATTTTGTACCACCTGCACTAGAATATTTGTTGAGGTTAGGTTTGATTGTTTCAGGTAGTAAAACATCTAAGGACTTGGTTTAATTCTTTTATTTAATACATCTAGCTACATTTCTATGGATAATTTTTCTCAGAGTTTTAAGTTTATCTGGAGCGTTGGAAAAGTATTGGTGTGTTGTGTTTGTTCTCTGGAACTGATTAAAAATATCTAGCATTAGTGCTGCCTCCATATCTGTGTTTATACTAGGATCTTCTTTGTACACAAACTTCGTAAGGTCTGCAGATGGCATCATATGTTTAATAACTTTCACGGTAGGATCGTAAATTTCTCCTTCAAATACGTTCCAAAAATGAATGTTACCTTCTATTTCCTCATAGAAAATCTTTCCACATTTTGGCTCTACATGTACATTATATTTTTTAGCAAGTTCCCAAACCATTAAAGTTGCCGGTAAACAGGACCCATAATACTGGTTCCGACTGAATACTTCTTCAATGTTGGCAAGAATAGTTTTTAATATTTCCGCCATGTTAATTGTCTGCCGGTCAACGGTATACTAACCATTTCTTATCAGCTATTCCACTTAGATTACAAATTTCGTATACATCACTCCCTATCTTTGTATTGTTCCTCATCTTCTTTTCTCTGATAAATAGGTTTAGAAAAAAACAGACGATCGTAGAGCCCATCAGTTCTTCGGTATTCAATATCGCCCACTTGAATATCACTATTTTTCAAAAAATCAACCCGTAACTCTCCCCGTTTCCATGTATCAGTTTCGATATCGTGCTTAAGACCCTGTGTGAGATCACTATCAGCTGTCTCTCCAATATTTCGATATGTCTTCTAGAACAATTTTCGGATATTGATTTAGGGTATGATCTGAGTATCAAACTTGTTGTGTACCTAAGTCTTTCCAGTTCTATTGGCAGCTTTCTGTTAAAAGAAAATAACCTGTATCTACGTATGCAGTTCTTAAAGATCTTTGAACGAAATTTTTATTTTAAATTCCGTTTGAAAAGGAGGATGGACTGGATGCTTTTTTTTTAACAGATAACTGTTTGATTATTCGTAGCAGCATTAGTACCCTTCTATTTTTGAAGAAAATCGTCTGTATGTTGTTTATATATTAGCAAGTATGAATATGAATTACTGTTTCCAGAAGCAAAGACCTTTTTCTTAGTTGTTTCATAGCTGTTCAGGAGTTGATTTTAGAAACAGAGTATGTTGTTTCGCTGTTGAGTGGTTGGGTCTCCAACATTCGGAATCCTTAACTTCCTACCGTTAGAGCACTTATCTGAAAGTCGTATTTTAGTCCCCAAAGTCCTGCATCGATGATCTTCGTCGAGAATTTCGAAAAGTTTTTACGTCCGTCGCAACATCTTTTCCTCGTACTAATTCTACCCTATCCCATCTTTATCCGAAACTCTGAACCGTATTTCTAGTTTACTTGTATTCCTAGTCCTAACTTGTTTACTATTATTCACTAATTTTGCATATAAATTTGCTCAATATCGATGTCTTGTGGTTAAATCACCAATTTTTCTAATTGCTAGTTTTATTACATATTCATACCTCGTAAAACACATTTAAATTGACCTTACCTCGTGCTGAGTCAGTTTAGCTCGCTTGAGTTGGGAATTTTTACACTAATGCTGCAATCTTTCTCTTATGTACTATTGTTTTAGGCTCTTTTAACTTGATATAACCATCCGGCAGATAATATTTAACAATAAAATAAAGTTAATAATTTATAACACCCCTGTTTATACAGCCCTGTTTAAACAGAGGTGTTTTTAAACAGGGGAGTTTAAACAGGGCTGTTTAAACAGAGCTGTTTAAACAGGGGTGTTTAAACAGCCCAGTTTAAACAGAGGTGTTTTTAAACAGGGTAGTTTAAACAGGGTTGTTTAAACAGAGCTGTTTAAACAGGGGTGTTTAAACAGCCCCAGTTTAAACAGAGGTGTTTTTAAACAGGGTAGTTTAAACAGGGTTGTTTAAACAGAGCTGTTTAAACAGGGTAGTTTAAACAGGGTTGTTTAAACAGAGCTGTTTAAACAGGATAGTTTAAACAGGGTTGCTTAAACAGAGCTGTTTAAACAGGGGTGTTTAAACAGCTCAGTTTAAACATTGGTGATTTTAACGTGGGTTGTTTAGTTGTTATTAACTTAAATAATATTCCTAAATTATATATTTCATCGAAAATTTACTATACAGGGTGATGTAAAAATTTTGAAATCTAATTTTTTCCTCAAAGTCGAGATTTTTGAAAAATAATTTTATAAATCGAAAGATCTACTCATCCACTATCCTACATGTGAATTTCGTCTCTTCACCATCAGCCGTTAGGTCACTAATCGCAAAAAACCATATCTCCGGAACCCTAAGGCTGATCGAAGCCATTCTTTTTTTAAACGCTTTCGGACACCGCCCTGAACACGTGACATATGCTAAATTTTTGTTCTGACGTTTAACACGTGACTGGTGACAGTTGACATATCTTAAATGACAGGTGACAGCCGCCATACTTTTACGCATGTCTTCTGACGCCATTTTGAACACGTGAGCTACGTTAAATTTTAATTTTGGCGTTTGACAAGTGACAGGTAACAGTTGACAGATCGAAGATATGACAGGTGATAGTTGGCAAATCGTTTTTTTTTTTCTCCAAACGACTTGTTACGTTACGCTGAGCACGTGATGCATGTTAAATATAAAGAAACTATTCTATTGTTATTAGTATTATCCACTTAAAATACATAAAATACATAAAACATACCTACTACGTTACGTCGCGCCCCATATATCACTGAAGATATCATTTTCCATGTTTATTTATTCAACTAGGTGCCGTGGCGTACTTGGTTCTATAGCTGGGAAACGTATATAATACGAAATTTATACACATGGTGTGTGCGGGTTCGATCCGCGCCTTGGACAGAAAACTTTTTTTAGTGCATATGCGACTTACGAAATAAATACATTTAATTAGGTAGGATTAATGAAAACGTTTGTGACGTCATCGTGAATAAGGACCTAACGACTGAAAGAAGAAGAATAGATAGTACCCAAATAGATAGTGTCCAAGTAGTTAAGGGCACCGCCTCGGTCGAGGAAAAATTCATCTACCACCTTCCAACAACAATCACAAAATAGTTATAGCCGAACCGGGATTCGAACCCGCGCCCTGTGGTGGGGCAGAACATATCATCTCCTACTACTATAGTATATGACAAAAACTCAGATGAACAAGATGGATGAAAAAGCGGCAAAAGAATTAGTTAAAATTAGAAAGGCAGTTAAACGAAAATTCCAGACATTAAAAGCTGACATACTTCAATCTCAGGTTCAAAAGGAAAGAGAATTAGAACCCATTATAAAGCCTTTGAAGGAATTATTGACAGATAAGTTAAAGAAGGAAAAAATCAAAGAAGAATCGTTGGAAAATTTAAGTTTCTTAACTACAAAGCAGCCATTTTTAACACAACCTTATTTTTCTTCTACACCAACTAAACAAAAAAGAGTATCATCATATGATAAACATTTATTACCAATGGGACTTTCTTTTTTAGAAGAGGAAGAGGTTTTTGAAGGAACACCAGTTAATCTTAGCAACGAATCCGACGAAGGAATTAGACAACAACTTGAAGAAAGCAGATCATATATCCAGAATTTACCTTCAACAAAAACATATAAAATATATTTGGATCAATTTGATCCACTGCCTAGAAAGTATGTAGATGAAATGATAAGAGATACGAAGAGCTTATTCGATCACAAATATGGAATTAGACATAATATAAAAGATGAATCTTTTTTTATTGGCGATTCAAGAATAAATTTTCAAGGAAAAGATGTATTAGTAAAAGGTCTTACATACGAAGGCACGCCTGGGTTATTTGAATTGTTATTTAAAAAACATCCTCTGGGATACAAAGCTAAAGATGTGGACGACTACATGGATATTTTAAAAAGAACTAATGCCTATCGAAAAAACTATAAAGAGAACGAACAAATTCACGGAACAGTTTCAGATAAATATGTTACTCTTATTCATCCATACCTTGTCGATAAGGAGATTTTAAAAGATCCTCTTAGAGGTAGAACCCGTTCATTCTCCAAACCTCTAGCGCCTGTTACAAGGGCTAGAACTAGAGCTTCTTCCATTGCTCAAACATCACAAATACAACAATATTTTAAAAATTTAAGAAAAAAAAGGGACAGGTTTCATGGATTTATCTAATAATAAAGTAGATTAGTTAGATTAGTAGTTAGATTAATTAGTTGAAAGGTTAAAATTATTATTAGCTTCAAAAGCAGCTGGCCACACCGGGCACAATAATGAAATTAACTCTATTATTGAAGAATTAAAAGAGGCCAATATAATTGTATAAAAGGAAAGGTTGTAATTATTTTGCTACACATTCAAAATGACTCTCGACAAATTTGGTAGACACATTTCAAAACGTTTTAATATTAATGTCACATTAGAACCTCTAAAAAGAGAAGTTAATGAACTAAAGGAAAATTATAAAATTGAAAAAATTCAGAATGATCATTTCAGAAGTATATATAACACAAAATATGAGGAATTTAGAGAAAAACTAGAAAAGAATGTTCAAGCAATTGAAAATATAGAAAAAGTATTTCAATTATTACAGGCGGGTTTGAAAACCACAGTGGAGGATTTTGAAAAACGATTTGCTAAACTACAACAAAATGTTGACAAAAGCGTCCAAGATCTAGAGGATTTTAAAAAATACACAAAAGCCTTTTCTTTGGAAAAAATTGTAGAAGATTTAAATGATTTTAAAACTTTTGCTAAGGAGGCTCATCATACTGCATTTTTTAATCGAAAAAATATAATAGCAGCTGAAGTTAAGATTTCAGACATAGAGTCAAAATTGACACAAAACCAGCAACATATTTCAGACAGTCACAACTAAAACATAAACAAAATATAAAAAACTAAAATGAGTGAAAATATTAAAGAAACTGTAGTGAATGAACTTCATAAACCCGCTAGAAGAAATTACAAAAGAAGACGGGTTATAGTTAGAGTTAAACGATTTATGGCAAGCAGATCTGGTTGAAATGCTACCATACGCAAAATTTAATAGAGGATATCGATATATTTTAGTGGTGATCAACGCATTTTCCAAATATGCTTGGGCTGAACCTATTAAGACTAAACAAGGAAAGGATGTTGTGGAAGCTATGGACAAAATTTTAAAAAGTGCTACAAGACCAAAAAACTTGCAAACGGATTTGGGTAAAGAATTTTATAATCAACATTTTCAAAAACTTATGAAAAAATTACAATATAAATCATTATAGTACTTTTTCAAATTTAAAAGCAAGTATTGTTGAAAGAGTAAATCGTACCTTGAAAGGTATGATGTGGAAGCATTTTAGCAATCAAGGTAATTACAAGTGGTTGAATATTTTACCAGAAATTTTAAAAAAGTATAAAAATAAAAAACATCAAACAACAGGGTTCAAACCTGCTAATGTTAATGAGAAGAACGCAAATGTAATTATGAAAAAATCATTTACACATAAGAAAACGATTGATCCCAAACAAAATAAATTTATATTAAATGATTTTGTTCGAATATCTAAACATAGGGAAGCATTCTATAAAGGATATACACCAAACTGGTCTACTGAAATTTTTCAAATTAGGGAAGTGCAATTAACAAATCCAACCACTTATCTCTTAAAAGATATTAAAAACGAAAATATTGAAGGTGGATTTTATGAAGAAGAGTTACAGAAGGTAAAACATCCTGATGTATATTTGGTTGAAAAAATACTAAGAAAAAAAGGAAATAAGGTATATGTTAAATGGTTAGGATTGGATAAATCACATAATTCATGGATATTAAAAAGGATGTATTGTAATATGATTTCTATATATCTTTATTGTAATATAATTTTTAATATATAAATATTAGCAAGAAACACAGTTTTTTAATTAAAACACCATTATTTTAAACTAAATTTCTTTATTAAATCTTTCATTATAAATTACATTTCTATGATTTACATCTAATATTTTAGAAAACATTTTTTCACAATTTCGTATTCTTTTTTCAAAACGAAGTCGGTCCAGATAGTACTGATAATAATCACTTTTGCGTGCTTGTCTTGAGGCATAATTCGAAACAACTAATAAGTGAAATTTGTTTTTGTCTTCATTAATATTCACTGATTTCTTCATAATATTTTCTTTTCGGAGCAATTCTTCTCAATTTATTTTCCAACACGTTCGGATACATCAATAACATCTCCAACATGGTACTAACATTTTCACTGTTAGCATTTTGACTGGGATTTAAAACATTATAAACACTTGTTAACAAGTCCACTGAATTATTGACGAGTGTAGTTTGGAACACATCAAAATATTTTTCAAATTCCTGCTTTTTTATAATTTGAATTCTATAATTAATTAGTTCTTGTATTTCCCACAATTTATCAGTAGTGTCTCTAGCGAAATACAAATAATCACCATCACATCTATGAAGTTTTATAATAGGATTTTGATTAATTTTTTCAAATGACAAAGTAAGATCATTAATCTTGACTGGAAAGGGTTCGTTGTTAGATGAATAGAAATAATTTACTACTACTCCCTGATATTTCAAAAGACTTTTCCACTCTTCTTCACTTAAAGTAATACTGAATCCATTTTGGCTTCTAATTTTTATTTTAGCCGAGAAATCTTCCAAACTTATTCCAACTTGTATTAATTTTGATAAGGAATTATTCAAGCAAAACACTTTGTTGTTTAAAAGTTTTTCTTCATTTACTTTTTTTATGTCACTACTATAATAATTTGATTTTGGGTCGTTAGAAAAATACTGATTTTTCGAATAATAGGTCATTTTGAGAGACCCAAGTAGACTGCTATCTTTTTGTCACATTTATTCTTATATTAATACCCCTTCCATAATGAAAACGCAAGGTTAACATTTTTTTTGCACTATTTAAATAACAGGAGGAGTAAACTTAATAATTAAATTTATAAAACATTATTGACATAATCGACAAGACACAAAGTATAAATATTGATAATGATAAGTTTAAAATTCCGATTATTTTACAAGATTCATTTTTTAAAGATTTCTTAATACTTTCATATTGTGTATTATTTGAGCATTCTTCCGTCTGCAAATTCTGAATCCAATTAGTGTCAAAAATAGTATTATTAGGATAATAATATAATATTTTAAAATATTTACTATTGTTTTCATCGTTTTGCATTAAGTGAGAAAAAGCTGAAGTAAAATTATTATTAATGAGTTTATATTTCATATAGTGACAATGCTTACTTAAAGCAATATCTGTTTTATTTCCAAAACACGCCATAGCATGTGTTACTCTATTTGGATTATGCACATACAATATATTATTAGCAATGTAATATAAAAGGATATATGGATTAAGGGTCATGATTAAAAATCCAATATAGTTTAAAAAATATATTAAACAAGAAAAGACCTTCACAAGACAAAATAATTCTAAGGACTGACAGTTTACATAGCTTAACAAGAGTTTAAATATATCGGGTTACAATATTTAAACACACAAATAAAACAAAAATTAACATAATACACTGATTAAATTTAAAATTTGTCAAAGAATTATTTCCAATATTTGTTGGACAATTACAATTTTTTGCAAACCATAAACATTCCATAAAGTCACAATTCTTAGACAATCTATAATGTTCGTTAATTGGACAATCATCACTTTTCCACATAAATATTTCTACACCACAATAAAAACATTTACAGGCATCTAGAATAGATGTATAATAAAATCCGGAACTTCCCAGCAATTTTGGACACATTTCACCTTTCCAGTCTTTAAAGGAAGACATTCTTTTTTCATAAGTTTTGTATAAACTATTATCAATTCCTCGATCAAATGATTCCAAACACATTATAATGATTTCACTAATATAGAAATAAAATGATTTTGTTTCTGTTTCAAAATATATAGTCTTTACTTAACCTTGAAATAATTTTTATCATTCATGCTCCATGAACCACTCATAAAATGGAATATCCTGGTGACCCCATGCTAAGGTATCAAAACTATTTGGAATTTTAAATCTTTTATCATCTCTAGAAGTTAATGCCAATTTATTTACCAATTCGGTATAAATGGTATGCAACCGAGGTCTAAACAAGTACATAGTACAAAAAATTTTAGAGTTCTTCTCCACAACATCTCTATAATCTACAAGATCTAATTGGTTTTTAATGCTACTTTTTTTAATTCCCTTTGCCTTTTTAAGTAAACTATTTTGTGTCTTAACACAATAGGCTTTTGATCCAGTACCATAAAAACACTCTATAGGTTCACCAGCATACTCATCTTTAAATTTACCCACAGCAGAAATGGTTCTCGGTATATTATGAATATTATTACATTTATAATTTGATGTATCGAATCTTTCTATGTGGAGACTAATGTCATTATATATGTTTTTCGTTTCAATTTCTAGGATGAAGGAGTCAGTATCTGTATATAATAACTTAACTTTGCTACCATATAAAGGTTTCAAAAACCCATAATAGAAATTATACATTAGTTTTAGATATGTCTAATATCGAAAAACCAACATATACGGGTTTATTATACTTAACTAACATTTTTTGCATTTGAATAGCAACTAAATTCTCAGAAAATATTGTATAATCTTTAAAATATGGCTTTGCTATTAAATTTTCTCCACCATCTTTTCTTTGGTTTTTTGACCATTGAGTAACTAATCTAATATCAGTTCTTTTGTCAACATTTTCCATCGTTTTTCCATAAATACTATTGTTAGCTAATTTATAGGAATTTTTTTCAAATTCATTTTTTGAATTATTTCTTAATTTTGTATTTAGATCAATGTATTTTTTTAAAAAAGGTGATTGTGTAAATTGTACAACCCTATGAATTTTTTTTAGTTTTAATCCATGGTTTAAACATTGTTTCAACAAAGTGTAGTGAATATCATATTTTTCTTTGTTTTTTAAATTTGGAATAAGTTTAGGAATCTTAGAATTAGGGGGCTTAAAATTTTCAGGACAAAAAGGAAATTCATTATGAATATCGTGTAAATTTGAAGGATATTCTAAATCAACTTCCAATACATACCCTTTTTCAGAGGTGTCAGAAATATCCAATATATTTAATTTTTTAATGTCCTCATCTGAAAGCCAAACAAAATCTTTTTCTGGAAGATATTGTGGCATTGCATACCCATAAAGATTAGTTGCATCAAGATACATAATTTAGTGGGTTTAGAAGCATCATAACCAGAAATTAACTCATTATTTGCAAGAGACTTTCTACTGACACAAGTGCTAACTCCTCCCCTTACACTACCTTTAAAAAAATGTAACATATCGGTATCTGTTAATAAATCCAATTTTATTCCAGTCATGCGCAGACACGCATCAAAACTAAATCCTGGAAAGGTGTAATAGTGCGCAGGATCCAAATTATAAGTTTCTAGACAAGTTTTTCTAAAATTTTGAAAAATATCTGCTAACAATAATACATCAGATTTTAAATAGATATCAGAATATTCACCTATAGATTTGCAGTTAAAAAATTTCCAAACACGTTTTGCTCTTTCATAATCTTCAGTACTAATATGTTCATCTGTTAAATCATTGTAAAACTGTTCCCTATTTGGTAAAAATGTAACATTTAATTTGTTACATTCATTAACATAATTGTAAGGGAACACACCTTTTTGACGAATATATTCAAATTTTTTCCCATCATTAAAATATTTTCTCACTTCTTTACATTGTTGATCTTCTAGAGTTTCAGATAATTTTGCTAATGAATAGGGTAGAAATTGAAAAGAGTCTAAAAACCTAAGACTTATAAATTTCCTTTTTTTCTTATTATTTTTATCGGTATAGGTGTCTACGTTAATATGCTTCTCAAAAGAAATGTATTTTTCTTTATTTTGAGCAATAACAGAAATCCGTTCATTATTTTGACATAAGTTTTTAATAAAAAGATGACTATCATAATTCCGTAAGTTATGTAAAATAACTGGTATAAAATTTGGTTGTTTAAAGTTTAAATTGCAATTAAAATGCGCATTTCCTCTCCATTTTCCACTTAGGTGGCAATGATCTGAAGCTCTGTCTTTTTGGTCTATAATGGGTTGATCACAAATGTGACATTCATTTAAATAATTGTAACGTAGTTTTTCAATACCATCAAGTGTATTCATTTTTTTTATAAACTTTAAGGTGTTTGTTATATAAATCATGCACATCTCTCTCTAAGTAATTTATAAAAACGAGATCACTATTGGGACCCCTGTACAATTCAAATTTTGATAGACTATCATCAAATGAGCATTTTATGTAATAGGCAAATGAATTAGGAATATGCTGAAATTGTTTAATGGTGTAAGAAGTAGACGGATCCAAGTGAGTTTCTTCATTATTTAGAGGTTTAAGGATACATTCAAAGTCAGCATAAATAACAAATGGAACTTCCATTTGTTTTTGAATATTTTCAAATTTTAAGATATTTTCTGGAATTTGGTTACCGAATTTATCTAATTTTAATTCATTTGATGGTAGATTTATTCTTACAAAGTCACAATCATACCCATTATGTCTAATTAAATATTCTTCACTGCTAAAATGTTGTAAGCAACCATCACATAAAAAATGTTTTCCTTTATATTTAGATAACTGTTTAGAGATTAATTTAGATAAATCAGAAATATAAGAGTAATGGAAATTTCCGTTATCATCACCAATTAACAATAAATTGACATGTTGATTTTTTTTGTTTTTGTATAATGTAGTGGACCAATTATTTCATACTCAAATTTAAATTCAGTTTTAATTTTTTCTAAAGTATAAACATTAATAGAAATATTATTAAGTATTTCAAATTTAGGGATATCCTTTACTGTTATAGGAAACTGAATACCTGTTAAATCCAAAACGGTTGAATAATGAGGATAGGAGGTTACTTCATATTCCAAACCAGTTGGGGGGTATAGTGCGGCTACCACAGACCAAGCAAAACAAAATTCGTCATTATTTTGAATGTTGACTACAGCATTTTTAGACGTTATCTCTTTAGGTAGAGGAATATAAGATGTTGCTCTTAGCGGATTAAACTTGTTGATATTAACTTCTACGTATAACAAATTAAGCAGGATCCACCCTAAAACAGAAGTAATTATTTTATTTTTATTTATAATATAAAGCATTATTCTAGAGAAATAGCTAATTAATTTCATAAAATATTACCTGAGTCTTTTTCTGCTAGTTCATCAGCTTTTCTATCCATTATTCCAATAATCTCTTCAATATCTGCAGTTATATTTGAACTGCTACAGAACACTCTAAATGGAGTATTAAAGGACTTCACATGATGGCTGTCATCACTAGGATTTAAATACATTCCAAATAATTCTAGATTTAGCTTTATGCATGTAAATTTGTCAAGTTCTTCTTGGATTATTTTACTAATTTTTGGTGAAATTTCATTAAAAAAATCTTCAATATTTATATGAAATCCTTTTGCAGTAACCCTATAGGATATAATTCTTTGTTGAAAGGCTGATTTAATTATTTCGACTCCTTCTTCGCTTGTCATTGTAGATGTGTTTCTTTTGTGTGTGTTTGTTTTGGCATGACTGCACCATAAACTTTTTTTAACAGATTTTCTACACTCCTGGCAATATTTAAGGTCTTCTACAACAAAATATCTATTTAAAACAACAAAAACGCTCCTCATCTGAAAGCCAAACAAAATCTTTTTCTGGAAGATATTGTGACATTGCATACCCATAAAGATTAGTTGCATCAAGATACATAATTTAGTGGGTTTAGAAGCATCATAACCAGAAATTAACTCATTATTTGCAAGAGACTTTCTACTGACACAAGTGCTAACTCCTCCCCTTACACTACCTTTAAAAAAATGTAACATATCGGTATCTGTTAATAAATCCAATTTTATTCCAGTCATGCGCAGACACGCATCAAATCTAAATCCTGGAAAGGTGTAATAGTGCGCAGGATCCAAATTATAAGTTTCTAGACAAGTTTATCTAAAATTTTGAAAAATATCTGCTAACAATAATACATCAGATTTTAAATAGATATCAGAATATTCACCTATAGATTTGCAGTTAAACAATTTCCAAACACGTTTTGCTCTTTCATAATCTTCAGTACTAATATGTTCATCTGTTAAATCATTGTAAAACTGTTCCCTATTTGGTAAAAATGTAACATTTAATTTGTTAAATTCATTAACATAATTGTAAGGGAACACACCTTTTTGTCGAATATATTCAAATTTTTTCCCATCATTAAAATATTTTCTCACTTCTTTACATTGTTGATCTTCTAGAGTTTCAGATAATTTTGCTAATGAATAGGGTAAAAATTGAAAAGAGTCTAAAAACCTAAGACTTATAAATTTCCTTTTTATAATAATAAATAATTCTAGATTTAGCTTTATGCATGTAAATTTGTCAAGTTCTTCTTGGATTATTTTACTAATTTTTGGTGAAATTTCATTAAAAAAATCTTCAATATTTATATGAAATCCTTTTGCAGTAACCCTATAGGATATAATTCTTTGTTGAAAGGCTGATTTAATTATTTCGACTCCTTCTTCGCTTGTCATTGTAGATGTGTTTCTTTTGTGTGTGTTTGTTTTGGCATGACTGCACCATAAACTTTTTTTAACAGATTTTCTACACTCCTGGCAATATTTAAGGTCTTCTACAACAAAATATCTATTTAAAACAACAAAAACGCTTTTTTTCTTAAGAATGTATGAGGACATCCTGGGAGGCGACCGATGCTTACATAGTACCCCATATTAACATACTACTACCAAGAGGTAATATCATGTGAGGAGGCCCACTCATGCATACACTACTAATCATGGGAGGCGACCTATCCATGCTTAGTACTCCCATTAACCAACTACTACCACCCATTCATACATAGGGAGGAGGAGAGTCTCCTCGCTAAGTGCTACTAACATATTTTTTAAAATAATTTTGAACTATTTTATATTTAATAATACAAAGTATAGAAAGATCTAAAATAATAAAACGTTTAAAACTGGTCTAGTTAGTTTTACACAACTATATATTTTTTTTTGGATTTCATTCTGAATTTAAACGAAAAATAATTAATATACAGTGTTGTTTTCATCAAAACATTATATTATGAATACTACTTACCAAAAGTTTTTTGATATTTAGAATTTTTCAGTTCTTGCAATTGAAGTTTGCATTTTTGAGATATTTTGCTGCAGCTTCCATTAAGGTGACGTATTAAAATATCCCTTCGGGTAAAACTTTTTTTGCATGTGATGCACTGATATGTCATCTTTGCTTAGGTCTATTCTTGTGAAACTGTTCCCGCAAGAAACAAACACAATAAAGGAAATATATGAAAAAGTTTATCTAAATAGTAAGTTCTGGCTAGGAATAAGGAGGGGATTATTCAAGGTTATCTACAATATCATTAAAAACAGTTTCCATCCTTTTCCATAAGTGTTGTTCTGTCTCAAATTGAGAGGGTATTATTGAATTTAACAGAAAAGCTAAAGATTTTAATTTGGAAATAATTTTTAGATTTTTTTTGGTTTTAATTTTTTTTTAATGCCGAAAGAAATATTCTTAAAAGAATTAGTTTGCGTCGAAACTGTTTTATTTTCAGCATTTGTCTGAGTTGAAGCCGGTAATAAAATTTTCTCCACAACTAAAGGGATGACTTCATAGACAGGCATTTCTGCCTCAAATTTATAAAAATTATTATAATTTTGCAAGTTTTCTCTTTGTGCTTCAAAATTATTTTTAATTAAATTTTGTTTTCTTAAAAGACTGTTTTCCTCCAAATCCAAGATATTATTCACTAAATTAGAATAAGAACTTTCGTTAGTACAACTTGTCTCACAATCAATTTGTGTACTAGAAATTTTATTTTGAAATATTTGTGATGATGTGATCAAATTTTCGCTTGAATTGTCATTAAATAATTGACTAGATAAAAGCCCAAGATAGTCTGGTTGATCTGTTGTATTAAAAAGTGTTGAATTTTTTGTGTCTAATACATCTTCCGAAAATTTTTCGTCTAAGTTTTCATTTTGTTCGTAGTAATTTTTGTCATTTTGTCGGTCAATGTCTTTATTTTCCTTATTATGCTCATTAAAATTATTTTCAGTATCAATAGGTTTATTAATAAAATTTTCTAATTCTAAATCAACAGTATTACTTTGTGCCTTTTGTCCACACGAAATTGAGTCACTATTTTTTTTGTTATTAAAAACTAAAAATTTCTCTAAATTATCTTTAACTTTATGATGTGTCAATTCCTTTTGCTGCGCACTATTTTCTAACATATTTTTTACCATATATTGAACATTTTTCGATCTTGGAATGTTAATATCTTGCAAAATTATTACCTTTTTTTCACTGTTTTCAACGATTGGTGCAGGACTTGAACAGGATAGGTCGGTATTCATTTTAAAAACTCACTGAATTGTTTGATGCGTGAACAGCTTAATGATACTACGGGTACTTCTATTTTATATACTCTTTATACATGCAGAAAGGTTAAAATCAACGATTCCACTTTGCAGAGTGGCCTCTAAATGTTAAAGCGTCCCTGAAATTTAGGAAAGCTTAAGGATATTTAGGCTATTTAATTTAATTTAATTTAGTGGTGAAAATTATAAAGTGACCCAATAAAAATAATTAAGAAATACATACGAAAATTTGTAAGTACACTTAAGGGGATACGCCACCCTGGCGCTCGGGAAAATAAAAAAGTTTGACGCAACCATTAAGTATATAAAAAAAATCTTTATTTCACACATATACATAGTAGTTTTGTGAGCAATTTGCAATATTAACGATTTAAAAATTTTTTTAAGGAGATATGCGCCGATAAGTATCTTTTGAAAATCCTTGTTGGTACGTAATTTCTCTCTTAGACATTGTCTGAAAAGCAAGAAAATATTTTTTTCTTATTTAAAAGGGTAGTAGCTAAAATGTGACGCAGAGAAATTTTTTTGTAAAAATAGCTGCTGTTTGAAAGAAGCTTGAAATTTGCATCAAAATATTGAATTTAAAAAAATTATAACTTTTACACAAGACATCCAATCGAGAAAATCCTATGTCACATCGTAGATAATATGATAAAGAAGAAGTGTTGTAAATTTGAGTCAAATCGGGTGAGTAGATCTTGAGATATTGTGTACACCGTTTTGACAAAAAGTAAAAAAAGTCAGCGTCTGAAAATCAAATATTTCTTTTAATTCTCTTCAGTCTGCGATACCTGGACTGTACATGGGATCTTCTAATGTTGTCATGATGACCTACGCCAGCCAAAAAAAATTCGTTTTTTTTTTTGAAAATTTCAGGGTGGCGTAACCCCTTAAATTAGTACCGCTTCCCTCACTAAATTTATCTATACAAAATGTTCCAAGCTAAACAAATATAGGACATATCTGTCCTACATTTTTTTGTTTCTAGTATTACTAGGCGTGCTATGTGCCTATCTGTAAGAGAGTACATTTAAACAATGTTATAAATTATTCTACAAATTAAGCCACTTTAAAGTGTGCCATATTTCCTAAAATTAAAAATAAAACACCTGCCGATGCCCTAATTTCGCGCAAAAGGTTGATTTCTCACGGTACTTTTAAAGCGTGTAATAGACGCTTCCAGACATGCATTAATGTGTAAAAATTTCTTTGTTTATCTTCAAAAAAATTGTAGGGTAGTACCGCTTCCCTCACTAAATTTATCTATACAAAATTTTCCAAGCTAAACAAATATAGGACATATCTGTCCAACATTTTTCTTGTTTCTAGTACTACTAGTCTAGTACTATGTGCCTATCTGTAAGAGAGTACATTTAGACAATGTTTTAAATTATTCTACAAATTAAGCCACTTTAAAGTGTGCCATATTTTCTAAAATTAAAAATAAAACACCTGCCGGTGCCCTAATTTCGCTCAAAAGGTTGATTTCTCACGGTACTTTTAAAGCGTATCTTGACCTGATCGGTTAGCGGCCTTCCTTTTTCGTCTACCTTCGCAAGCTGCAATTATGTCTCCTTTTTTGGACAAGTATATTTATGAGTGTATTTAATTATATTGGCTTTAATGGAATGCTGTGAAGGTTTTGCTTCTTTTTCGCGACATTTGCAAACTGCATCTTGATAAAGAGAAAACCAGCCGTATATTAAACTTCATGGGCGTCCACAAGGGTTGTTTACAATACAAATAAAGAAAATAATTGCTTATAATTATTTTAAATGTTAATTATTAGTTAAAAAGAAATATATTTGACTTTCTTCTATTTAAAAGCTAAGGGGTGCACACCCCCTAGCTTAAACTTGTAGAAAAAAATTACATTTTTAATTTATTCGTATTAAGGAGGTGAATTGAAAATACTAATTAAAGATAATAATTATGTTTAAATAAACGGGTACAAAATTATGCTCACGTGACTCGCAAATTAGTATAAGTAACGCCACGTATTGTAAACGTAAAAATTATCAAACCAATAATATTAAACAATGATTGGGATAGTGTGAGACGACACTGATCGAAATTTTGAGGCTGCAACTCGCCCAGCAAAAGTGAAATCTTTGGTTTTTTAAGGTTTCTCCGGATATTTAAAGTATACATAAGCTATTTCTCAATCAGTTAGTCAAGTCATTTTATCTCAATAACATTAATTTATTTTTAAACTTATTTTTTAAACTTTTAATTTTTTATTTTTACTTTTTTTAATTATGCAGTCAAATCAATCAAATCAAGCCCGGTACTGGAGGGGACGTTTGCTTCGTTTAGAAGGAAACAGGGTGCACGTAACCGTGCTGCAGCGAACGCTACCCCAGCTCCTGCAAGACCAGGAGCGGCTCGAGCAGCAGAATATGGAGCAGGGGCAGCTTATTCACCAGCTGTGTCAGCTTGTGCAGCACCACCGAGAGCTGTTAGCTCGGATGGAGCAGCGGCAGGTCGCTCTGCAGCGGCTACATGAGCTGGAACTGGAAGAGCTACAGCAACAGCCCGAGCACCCTGACGACCCTCCCTTACAGATCAGCGAGGTAAGCAGTACGACGGTTCCTCCCGCTGATTTGTATAGGACGTATCGGGACTAGATGTGTGATTAGGGACTGTTAATAGTGTTTAGAGACAATTTTAAGGTAATGTTAAGTGTTTTTCCAATTTTGCTTAGTTAAAAATATTTTAAAGGTGCTTTGTACATTTTTAACCCTAAAATAATTTCATTTTTATATCTTGTAACTATGAAAAAATTTTAATTTTAAATATAGTGCAGTAATTAATGTTTAGATTCACTAAGAAGGTTTAAGATTTAGTATGAGTTTAAATTAAGATCTTATAGTTAATCAGTTATGTCTTTACAGGTTTTTTAGTCCTGTCACTGTTAATAATTCGTCATTAAAAATAATTCTGATATTTCAGCGATTTGCTTGGTATTTAAATTATTTTAAGGTAATAATTTTTAGTTCTATTATAGTCGAAAGTACATAATAAAATTGTTGTTTTCTTTATAAATTTGTAAAAAACACAGTAATAAATTCATAATGAGTTATCTTATTCTTACACTTGTCAGTTTAAACCTTTCGGTTGTCAAATTAGACCGGACTAATGTTTGAGAATCTGGTTGTACATGTATTAATTTTTTAATTAACGTGCATATACTAACATTTAAAACAAAGCAAGGTTTGTAGAAAATAAATGACATTATATTAATTTTAAGTTTGCAAAAGCAACAGTATATTTAATAAAGTAAAATATTTTACATTAACAAAGATTATATATATTTTTTAATTTTATGTAAACTACTATATTATACAATAGCAATAAATTTAATGTGGTATAATTGGGATATTTGTTTCCCTATCTGTATCACTTATTTTATATCCACTATTACAAATTAGACAGGTTGTTGGCAAAATTATTAGATATAGTGATCGTTTACAAATATAGCAATGTACGTCTTTTTTCGAATGTCTTAGTTTTCTTTTTATATGCGTATTGACATGACTGTAGGATCCCATTTCAAAAAAAAATTGATGAATGTAAAAGCAAAAATAACAAACACTACGTCGTTCACTGGAAATAATACTTTGTATAATGACGTAACTTTGTGTCACACAGAATATTTTTTCTAAATAGTCCACTTGTCCAGGTTGACGCATCAAAGATACACGCATTGTACCAGCACTATCTTCTTCGTCAAATTCCATGTCGGAATCTCCCGATTCCGTTTCTATGGTTGCGTAATTGTTAATATCTTCGTGATTTATTTTTAAAAAACGTTCTACAAAGGGATCTGGACCCAGTTCTGGAGAGACGTTGTAGTCGAAGTGTGGAATAATTTCTTCTACATCGATATCATCCATGATTTCGAATTCTTCTTCCATTTCAAATTTTTAATTAGTAATTTTTTAAACTTTGTCAATTTTAATAAAATATTTTAATTTACTTTACACTGCTGCTTTTGCAAACTTAAAATGTAGTTTCCAGACACAAAGCGAAATGCTTTTATAAGGCCAGATTGGTCACAAGGATTCAGTAAAATTTAACTTTCACTCTTACGCTTTTAATCTCGTGATATATACATACGTCTCAGAGGCAGAGGAAAATTTTAGGCGGAGTAAAATTATTATGAGGTAAACTAATTATAGGGAGTTAAACTAATTATGATATGCTAATTGGGTCTCTCAGTTCAGAGGCGGAGGTAAAAAAATTATTATTTTAAAATATGGAGTAAAACTAATTAATTATAATATGAAGACCTTGGTGGAAAAAGGTGATAAGCCACACTCCTGGCAAAAATGATGTTTTTCGTTATTTTTTTTAACAAGAACTCTTTCTTCCTTATAAACTCGACATTGGTCTTCTTACTCATAGATGGCGCTGAGAAATTATAAAATTCTTTCTTGGCAAAAGCAAATTTCAGCAAGTTTGTGAGTAAAAAAGGTGACAAGCCACGTATTCTAACCTGATTTTCGACATGGCGGCTGCCCGGAATGCGCCAGTCAAGAGAAAATTAATGTTTTTAAGTGAAAGCTCAAGTGATGAAAACTCGGATTTTAGCTCTGACGATAGTGTTAAAGATAAGGACTATCATCCATCGTCCCCATCATCGTCTGAGGACGAAAACACTAGGAATTTGGTAAGTAAAAATTAGTGTGGCTTATTCCCTTTTTAAGCTAAAAATATGCAATTTATTTTTGACAAGATAGTAAGCCAGAATATTTTTTTTAACTCAGGATTATTTTTTTAACGTTTTTTGTTGCCTTATGAGGATAAATTTAAGCTTAAATTTACTATACTAGTAAAAAAATAATAAGAATATTTTGGAATTTCCCAAAATAACAAACGATTTAGATTTGTGGCTTATTACTTTCTTTAGCTAAAAAAAATCTTGTTGATTTTTAATTTTTTGTTGCAGGTTGATCCCGAAAATGAACCTATTCAGCAGCCTGTAGTACAGTCTAATGGTGACCCAGTTAATCGGAATGTAACCAGAGGGCCCATGATATCTCCGGAGAAGAGAACACCGTCACGTTGGAGACTAAAGAATGTAGAAGGTTGGAAAAAAGAGAAAGAACAGAAAAGAAGAAATTTAGGACACAACTACACAACTTACAAAGGTAATCATAAATCGCCAAAAAAAATGGGTGATCCGTGCCATTGTAAGAAAAAATGTCGAACCCTTTTAAAAGGAAAGGAAGCTGAAATTTTCAATAACTTTTGGGAACTTGGGTCTCATGATGCACAAAATTCTTACTTATTTGGTCAAATTCAGGCAGCTAATAAGAAGCGTTGTTATCCAAAAAAAACCAAACGACAACGGTCTGCAAGAAAGTTTAGTGTCAAATATTTTCTAAAAATTAATGGCCAAAATACAGAAGTATGCAAAATTGAGTTTTTAGCTGTTCATGGACTACAGAAATCACGAAAAAGAGTTTACAATATCTGCAGGCAAATTTATGAAGGCGATACTACTCCCAAACAAGACAAAAGAGGTAGACATCACCACCATAAGAAAACAGTCACCGAGGAAATGATAAAATCGGTACACGATCATATCAAGGCCATTCCGACATACACCAGTCACTACAGTAGAAAAAAAATGCGAATCGAGTTTATGTGGACTCTGACCTCTCAGTATCTTCTTTGTACAAAAATTACTATCTGCCTTGGTGCCAGGAGAGAAACATAAGGCCTGTAAAAGAAGATAGATACAGGCGCATATTTTGCACTGACTACAACATCGGTTTTAAATTACCAAAGAGTGATACATGTGAGACTTGCGATTCCTACCATGTGGCGCTTCAGTCAAACAAAGAAAATGAGGAAGCTTGTAGAGCAATAAATATTAAGCTAGAGCTACATCAGCGACGAGCGGAAGGTATGGAAGAAAACTTAAAGATAGAGTCACGTGAAGCAAAAGGTAACAACGATAAAGAGGTTATTAGTTTTGATTTGCAGCAAGCCTTTCCAGTACCTGATTTAACAGTTGGAAAAGCCTTTTATCTGCGTAAACTGTGGTTGTATAATCTTGGGATTCACCATTGCAACACCGATAATGCTTACATGTTTACCTGGACAGAAAACGTTGCCAAAAGAGGTAGTGAGGAAATTTGCAGCATAGTAAAAAAATATCTAGAAACTTGTTTGACTATGGATGGCTCCAAAGAACTGGTTATTTTCACTGATAACTGCGGAGGTCAAAATAAAAATTGGACGTTAATGTCCTATTGGCTACAGCTCGTCCGAGAAAATAAATTTACTGCCATTGAACATAGATTTTTAGTTAGCGGGCATACTCGCCTACCTTCAGACAGGGACTTCGGTATTATAGAAAATAAAAAAAAATATGTGAAGCAAGTTTACCATCCCAACCAATGGCTTGAAGTGATTAAAGACCCTAGAAAAAAGAAACCATTTTATGTCACAAGACTTGATCAAAGTGATTTTTTATCTTTTGAACCTCTCCAAAATCAAATTAATAAAAAGGCAGTTACTGAAGACAAAGAACCAGTAAACTTTAGTCAAGTAAGATGTTTCAGATTCGAGTCAAAGCAACCAAATAATATGTTGATAAAGCACTACTTAAACGAGACTTTTAAAAGCGTAAACATTGGAAAAAGGGGGTTGTCAATGTCAAAATTAGCTACGTTAAAAGATCTTCAAGTTAAGTACACGACTTCTGTGGAAATCAACGAAAATAAGAAAAAAAACTTGAAACAGCTTTTACCCTATATTCCTCCGATTTATCACCAATTTTATTTAGATGTGGGAGTTGAAGCACAGTCAACTGAAGAACTGGGCATACCTGAAGTGGAAAACCTAGATGATGACTATGAATAATAAATGCATCTGTTATTTTTTTAATTAAAATATTGTTTTAGTTTTTAGTTTTGAAAAAAGAAATAAGTCACAATTTAAATAAAAAAATAATACTTTTTGTCATTCATCCTATTTGTTTTGTATCTAAATATGGTTGAGTTTATCAGTTACTAAATAAAGTTTCACATACCAAAAACATGTCGCATCATTTTAAAAACTCTGATTTAAGGATTTGCTTAAAAACTATTTTTTACAATATCTCGAAATGTATTTCTGGTGGCTTATCACCTTTTTCCACCAAGGTCTTCATATATGGAGTAAAACTCATTAATTTTAATATTTAAATTTATGCAAATTAGGAGGAGTAGAGTAATTTCCCTACTATTATTCTACTGACTGTTTTAATGGGTTTTAAAACAGATTCAAAATCTGCATAAACAACAAATGGAACCCGCATCTGCTTTTCAATGCAATCAAAATATTTTCCGGTACACTTTTTCCAAATTTATCTACTTTTAAGTCAGTCGAGGGCGTTAATGTAAAGATGTGTTTACAGTCATGATGTAATATTAAAGCTGATGGTGATCTAAAATAAGTTAAGCAACCATCACAAAAGTATAATTTATCGTGATGTTTTGAAATCTGACTAGAAACTAGACGAGACAAATTCTTTATCCAACAATAATGATTTTTTGAACAGCTTGCATCACAAACATGTTCATTATCATCTTTAATATTACAATCTTTCGTTAAAAGCAGCAAATTTACATGTGTTAACAACTTTTTCGGTGCATATCTCAAAGGGCCAACAACCTCGTATTTTAATTTACTGTCTTCGAAGCTAGTCTCCAAACCGTATACATTAACCGAAATATTATTCAAATTTTCAAATTTTGTAATATCACACAATCTATACCTGTTAAGTCTTATACTCTTGAAAAATGTGGGTAAGATGTAAGACATGTTGACTACTGGAAATAATGCTGATGTTATAGCCCAAGCAAAACAACACTCATCCTGGTTTATCACGTTGACGACCGCTCGTTTAGCTTCGATGAATTTCGGCAACTTAATGTATGATGATCCACCTAGAGGCGAGTACTTGTTGATGTTGACCTCCAGATACAGAATTTTTTCCAAAGACCATCCTAAAAAAGATCAATAAATTTGTTTAGTATTTTTAAAAATGAACGTCAAATTTGGTTATACCAATTTTTACTTTTACATACCTGAATCTTTTTACAGGAATTCGGTTGCTTGAACTTTCATGGCCTCCACAAAAGATTCGTAAATATCGCTCAAATCATTTCCTAGAGTCACTATTTCATTGGCGATATTTAAACACTTTTCACTAAGTGTATCCTCCACTGCCAGAAAATATCGTTCAAACACAACCATGTTTATTTTTAATGATTTTTGTGCTCTCAATATTTCACTGATCAAATTAACCACCACTGACTTAATTTCATTAAGAAATATTGTATAGTCCACATGGGTGTTATCGCTGCTTACACGGTACGATATAATTCTGTTTTTAAACGCACTGTGAATAAGCTCTACACCGTGAGATACTGGCACACAAGATTTACTTCTGTGTTCAAGTGTTCTCTGATGAGCTAGCATCTGACTTAGTGGCAGTTACATTACATGTCACACAAGTATGTGTAGCAGATGTTGATGCAACACCATCAATTTTACACCGCTTTCCACCAACCATATTATCAAATCTTGCAACACAAGATTCTTTTTTATGCCGTATCAAATGGTAACTACGGGTGAATGAACTTCCACACTTATCACACACAAAAGACGTTTTTTAATATTGCTTAACACGTAGCCACTAAGTTTAGTCGCAAACTACGGAACAAAACCAACTCTCCTGCTTTATATATAAAAGACTGGCAAGTCGAAGCCACACACATACACCCGACATATGCAATGCCATCAAAGACAAGGCGAATGTTAACCTCCAGGGTCGAGACTTCTCGACCAAGGTCATACAAATATCGTTCAATGTCATCGAATTATGTGGTCACGGACAAGGTTAAAAAAAGAAATCAAGGTCAACTTTCCAAGGTCAATTACAAATTTAATGTCATAAAAACCGCCTTTCAAGAATGATCAAGACCAAAATTTAAGGTTAACCTTACAAGGTTCAAAGTCATATAAACACCATTCAAAACCACTACATCACCTGATAAATGTCAAGGTCAAAATATTACCCAAGGTCAACATAACTCGATACTTTCAAAGTCATGCTCAAGGTCATACCATACCAATGTCAAAAACTCACTCAAGGTCACCTTGAACGCTCAATGTCAACCACTAGTACAACGAACTTTTCAAGGGCATCGCAAGGTCAAGGTCGAGGAGTGGGGGGGATTAGTCTTCTCATTTTCACACTACTTTCAGAACTGCGATGTCAGCAATATGTTCCTATACCGGGCCCTAAATGCTTCAGGTTTTAACTGTTTGAGCTCATGGTTAAGCTTGTTATACATGTGAACGGCTTGATAGCTAAAACCTTTTTTAAATAGAGACGTCGCGTGTTTGGGAATTGTAAACAGACCCCTGAATCATGTGTTTCTCTGATGAGTCAGGCTTCTCGGGATCAGTCTATCGTAAAGAAAAGAGGGACATGCCGAAGAGACGATCTTATGGACCAGCACAGCAAATTCAAGGTCACGTTTGTTGTTCATAGTGAGCCACTTGAGCTCAATAAGAGGATCCGATGTATGCTCATATTTGCGAAGAGAGCAAACAAAACGACAACAAGAGTTCTGCACTCTCTGAATCTTCCTCTTTTCTACAACATTGAGAAAGGGACCATAAACAACGGAGCAATAATTAAAATGCGACACCACCACTCTGATAGCGTTCGCTTCAGCCTCTTAGACAATAGATGTCTATTAGCATATAATATTTTCAAACTATGAAAGGCTTTTTGTAAGCACTTGCCCACCTGTTCCACAAACTTTAACTTTGAATCGACAAAAATACCCAAAGACTTTGCCACACTTTCAACCGGTAGTGCAACTCCGTCAATCTGCAGTTGTACGATTTTGTCGACGTTAGGCATTCTGAGTTCCAAAGAATATTACAACTGATTTGCGAGGGTTCAGAACTAAACTATGCTGTCGAGAAATTTCAGATATGTTGTTAAGTTCCTGATTGATTACAAACTCACCAATATGATGTTCGGTAGGGAGAAAACTATAACAACTGGGTATCGTCAGCGTAAGCCTGGTAAGAGCAGCTTTTAATACTTCTGAGTATATCCGATGTGTAGATTGTAAATAGCAGGGGTCCCAAGATAGAACCCTGAGGAACTCCAGATATCACCGGTCTCAACACTGAAACCTCTCCATCCAATACCACTCGCTGATACCGATTACCCAAGTAGGATGAAATGAAGTTCACCGCACATTGCTGAAACCTGTAATATTTGAGCTTTGAACACAACAAATCGTGGTTAATGGTATCAAGCCTTGGAAAAATCCAGCAACACTAGAGCAGATACCCTGCCAGCATCCAAGTCCCCTATAACGGGATCCAAGACTCCCAAAAGAGCAGTTGTTGTACTATGATTCCTCCGGAAACCAGATTGTGCTTCCGTAATTATTTTACAGTCATTGACAAACTTATTTATCTGATTATACACCACCCTCTCAAGAATCTTAGACAATACAGGGATTAGACTGATCGCGCGTAAGTCAGCGTGAGACTGGGCATTGGTCACTTTAGGAATAGGTTGGATAACTGATGTTTTCCATGCATCAGGAAAATAGTTACGCTCCAGGCAAATATTAATTATGTGGGTGATGAGGGGATTAATGAATGGTGAACTATATCGAAGCATCGAGGGTGTGATGTTATCACATCCAAAAGCATTAGTTTTAATGCTATAAAGAGCTTGTCCAACTTCTTCCACGGTGACAGGGACAAAGGCAAAACTACTATCAGAAAATGGGATCAGATTTTCATATTTCTCAATAAGTTCCTCACAATTATAACTACTAAAAATTGACGCAAAATAATCATTCATCGCGTCCACATCCATAAGATGACGAGGAATGTTATGTCTTTGGAGTTTCTTATATTAAGATCTGGTAAAGCCTGCCAAGTTTTCCTCGCATCACCCCCATCAATAACACCACCAATAAATGCAGCCTTGCGTCTACGAAGCAAACTCAAGGCAGAATTTCGCAACACCTTATACCGCTCCCAATCCTCATTCGCTTTAGTACCTTTATAGGTCGCCAGGGCATTATCAAATGATGCAAATAATGCAAATTTTAGCGTTCTGGCGTGCACTGCACAATGCACCTGAATCATATCAGTAGTCAGCTGATAGAATGGTGATATACGCGGGAGCCCAGACGGCAAGTAGGTTATTTTCGAGGTTATTTTTTTTTATCTTCTGACAGCCCACGAAGACCGAAGTCTAAATACTATGTACCGTGGGTGTACTGGGGAAATCCGACTCACACATCCAGAGCTGGAAACATCCGTAGGGATTTCACCAGCCCTTTAAGAGGATGTGTGGGGTGGTACCACCTCGGTCGAGGAAGAATTCCTCTACAAGATTTTAAATTTTAATCACGTAATTGAAGTTTCTGCAAGAATGAAGAACAGGAGAATGGACTTTTTACATAGATAAGCTTAAATTGGTATGCATTTCTTTGCAATATTTCTCTTCGCATTTTTCTTGTATAACCCCCGAGTTGAACACCCAGTTTAATGCATCACAAGCCGCCACTGATTATAAACCAAATAAAAGTATGTGGAATGCTAGCAATTATTAAAAAGCTTGGTTTTCTCTTTCGAGCCAGAAAATACTTCTCCCCTTCCAACGTATACACTCTCTATGTTTCCCAAATAAGACCTAACCTAGAGTATTGCTCCCACATATGGGGAGCGGCATCACCTTCGACACTTAAGATCCTTGATTCTATCCAAAAGAGAGCCATTCGACTTATCAATGACCCAGCCCTCACGAGAAAACTCCCTTCTCTCGCTCATCGCCGCGCTGTGGGGGACTTATCCCCTTTCTACCGCTACTTCCACGGATTTTTCTCTGAAGAACTAGCCGGTATTATTCCCCCCTTGAATGTCTCTAACAGAACAACAAGAGGCGCGTTACGTATGCATCCCTTTACTGTCCAGCTACAAAAGCCTAGAACCGACCACTTCTTTCGCTCATTCATACCTAGGGTCTCCAGATTATGGAACAAATTGCCTGCAGATGTTTTCCCTTCCCGTCCCAACCTCCAATCCTTCAAATCCCGTGTCAATAGACTACATTTCCCTTCTCTTAAGACACCCACGGTACGTTAGTACTTAGGCTTGAAGTCTACGTGGGATGTCTTATATAAAAAATATATATATAGTAGACGACGCTAGGTGTTTTAAAGAACAGTTATCGTTATGTGTAAGGTACGTCGTGGGCCTTGAAATTAAAGATAGATTTCTAGAGTTTATAGATTGTTCCCAACAACGCACTGCGGCAAGTTTAAGCGAAATTTTGTTCACCTATTTAGAAAAGATGGATCTAGATAAGGTAGTACCTATTGTTGCTCAGGCATATGATGGAGCCAGTGTGATGTCGGGAAAAAAGGGCGGTTTGCAGGCAAAAATCCGGGAATCGCATATACAGCGATTTATATTCACTGCATGGCACATAGACTTAATCTAGCTGTAACCGACACGTGTGGCAATATACAGGGTACAAAAGAATTTTTTAATACTTTGGAAGCCCTCTATGTACATTTTTCTCAGCCGTTAAACCACAAAACTTTTACCGATATACAAAAAAAATGGGAATTAAACATAATGAAATTACAGGATTATCAGATACAAGATGGAACTGTAGGAGTGCCAACTGTCAAGCAGTAAAAACAATTTTTCAGTTTTAATTGAAGCTTTAAGACTTGAAATCGAAGAAAACTCTGACGGTAAATCAGTCGAGGCTGTTGGTCTTTTATCTAACATGACAAAATGCGCGTTCCTTATTACCTCTTTATTTTAAATGACATCCTTCTAATAGTTAACGTCCTTAGTAAACATTTGCAAGGAAAGATTGGCGGATTCAACTGGAATTATAAATGGTACCATTGCATCACTAGAAGAAAAACGCAACGAAGAGTTGTTTGGGTCTTTGTGGCATGATATTCAAGTGCTTGCAAATAAACATGAAATCAACCTAGATTCAAGCCGATCATCGAAAAGAAAGAAATCGGAATATAAGCTTCTAGAAGGTTTCGCTGTTTTGTCGACTATTGGTGCTGACGAAGATCAGTTACCCATAAATATAGAAGCCTCGGAATCTGGTTTGGACCCCACGCGCCATTTTTTATTAGTAAATGTTTACTATCGTATTCTAGATAGCATAATTAGCCATATGAAAATTCGTTTTTCACCAGAAAATCTAAAATTTGCATTGGGTGTGGACAGTTTTGTAAAATTAAATTTTATAGGAAGTGAGTGTTTTATTCAGTATTATTCTGACGCTTTTAATATAGACCAAGAAGCCTTAAAAGCCGAGATGTCAGTTGTAAAAAACTGTGTGTCATCTACACATTCGGAGTGGGGTTTAACTGAACTGAAAACAATAGTAAAACAAGACACTTTTCCGAATATTTATAAACTATTGAAAATTGCTTTAACAATACCAATCAGTTCTGCATCATGTGAACGATCTTTTTCGACAATGCGCGGAATAAAAAATTGGTTAAGAAGTCGCATGACGCAGGACCGATTTTCTAATTTATCCATAATAAACATTGAAAGTCAAATGTTAAAAGATTTAAATTTTGAAGACATTCTTAAAGAATTTGCTAAGCTCAAAACTCGTAAATTAGACTTCCATATTTAAACACACATTATTTTATTGTCTATATTCTTAAAAACATTATGTTGTTGCTCTAGCACAGGGGTGGCCAACTTGGTTAGACCCAAGACCTACTGTTCACTGACGATACCCTGTGCGATCTACCAATTACATACTTCTTGAAATCTTAAATGAAACAGCATAGTTCAGTACACAACAGTCTGTTCTACGTATTTATATTTTTTGCCTTGCCACGATCGACTGGGCTAATAGCCGCGATCGACCAGTCGATCGCGATCGACCGGTTGACCACCCCTGCAGCAGATATAAAAAATATTTATACTTGCACATGTTGAATTTTTGTAACATTTCGTGAACATGTATCGTCGTCTTTTTTTGTTACCAAGTTTTTTTATTAGCAAGTTTTTAAGATGATATAGTTCTAATAATATCTCTAAATTATGTAAAATGTTTTAAAAAATATTGTACATACAAAAATATCTTTTAGAATATATTTTTTCGCGATCAGCCAGAAATACGAGCAAAAAAATACTTCTACTAAAGTTTTTTTCACATATTACTTGGTGGGGCTTAAGCCCCCCAGGTAGACAAGCCTAACTACGCCTATGGTCATATACGTAATTCGTGTAAGGGAGAGTGGGGGAATTGTGCGCAGCGGGTAATTGTACGCATAACGTTTTCCGCCTAAATATAGAATATTAACGAGTCCGACAAGCGCCGCCACCCAGCGGATGTTGTATGAAGTAGCGGTGGACGACGACATCGACTCCATTTCAGTTATTGTACGAACGCTGTCAACATATCGTGCAGGTGGTTGTTTCGTTATAATTTTTTAAGTAGTGAAAATAAGAAGGTAAGCTAGCTATTTACTTTAATTTATCTGCATATATAGCCATAATCAGGATAGTCTTAGGCGTCTTTTGATGTAAGAAAACTTACTGTAAACACGGATTTTTTCTGTAACGACTGTTTTTCTGCTTGTAATGTGGTGTGAGCAATTATGCGCACAATTACCCACCGCAGAATTAAATTAAAAGTATTTTTCAATAGTTGCAGGCGATGAAAGTCAAAATATCAGTGATGAAAATGATGTAGCGTCTGCGTTGGTTGGCCGGTCTGCAGTTCCGCCACCTGATAAACCCTCAACATCCGAACCTCGACCTTTAACATCACGCGAAGAACTTCAAGTGACACCTAACGGGCCTTCAGTACCCTATCCCCAACCTTCTACATTACGGAAAGTACTCCAAGAAACACTTAAGAAAGTTTTTCCAATGTAAAGTCTTTACACGCAGGAAAAATCGTTATTTAGCTTTGCTCCAATTCCAAAGGACAAGGAAAAGCCTGAAGCTATGAAGACAAAGTCTTCTAAGAACTCCCCTTAAAGAGCAGTTGGAGTTAGTAGAGGAGAAAAGAAAAAAATGAGCAGAAAAAAAGGTGTTACGGCAGTTAAAAGAAATTTAACCATTTCCGACACCAACAAGCAAGAAAAAAACAAAAAGAGGTTGGCAGTAAAAAAGAGAAAGAAGGAACTACAACGGGAATCAAGTGATGAATCTGACCTAAGCAACGATCTTTGTGATGACGACGATCAAGATGACTTAGATCTTTTCGAAGATTTTACTAACGCCGGCAGGCCTGAAGATTCTCACGAAGTCTGTGGAATTTGTAATGAGCTCGGTCGCAATAGGGAACTATGGATAGGTATGTTGACTGTTCAGCTTGGAACCATGCAGCGGTGCAGAACGAGCGGAAGGATACGTTTGTGATTATTGAACGTCTTTTTAAACATATTATAAATAAGCTTACTTTTATTTCATATTAAAATAATTGAATCGGTGAGTCCAAGAAACAAGTACAAGTCCAAAAAATGACGTTTTGACTTAAGATAGCCAAAGTGTTTAAAATTCTAAGATCCATGCGTTGCGCTTCAAAACATTACAACATTCAAGACTAACCCGGTCTTAAGCGCCGCCTACCGGCGTTGAGATGAACAACATTACAAGTCCAGGACATGTAATGTTTTTGATCTCACTGGTGTCATTGGTCGCTCGTGCGCGGTTGAAGTATAAAAGTTAGGTTATTTTATTGTTGTCAAGCTGCCAAAACAATACTTTTGCTGTGTTTCTAAAAAGGTAATGGCAGTAGTTTTTGAGGAGTTATAATGGATATTAGTGACAGTAGTGTTGAGGGTCTTCATGGTAGCAAAAAGCGCAAAAGAGATTCGAAAACTTGGAAAGACAATAAAAGGAACACCGCGGGTTTTAAAGGTGAAGCCTTGCGACGAACTTTGTTCAAGAAAAAGTGTTTAGTTATAAACTGTCAATGATACTATGATGAGTATCATTGACCAAGTACCTACCGCTTATAGCTTGAAAAGAACTTTAAACACAAAAAAAAATCCAGGAAGATACTCTAAGAGAGAAACAGAAATAGCAGGGTGTTCCGTGTGAAACCAGGTGTAGTAGAGCGCGTGCAAATTAGCCCTCAGCTCAGTTAGCCGGAATAGGTTCGATTGGACGCCACCAGTTTTTTACACCGACACAAACTGGAAGTCGCCTAGGTGGTTTAGGGACCTGCTTCTCACACAACAATCCTGCTATTCATAATTTAAAATTCAAAACATAGGGCGCAGTGAGCTGAATAAAACAACTAGAGTACATTTAACCCTATAGATATATTTGTACAAGATAAAAAAAAATTACAGGTGTTTGTTTACAAATATCGTTGAGCGATTAATTAAATAAAATACCAAAAAAAAATCTTGAGGAAGCCTGTCCTCAAGGACACGTAAATCTCAGGGTGGCTCCTTAGCTCTCACCCAAGAAGGCTGTTTAGCGCCAGTCAAAAAGAAGTATTGATGCTTCTTAGCCCCTACCAAAGACAATATGGGTATTTGTAGCCCCTACGGAAGACCCTAGGAACAAAACAATTCCTAGTAGTTACAGTAATTTAAATATAATTAATAAAAAAATATACATATATTTGACGTTACGTTAATAATTAAAAATAAAAATCAGAAGTTACGTTAATAGAAAAGATAATATTTGGAGAGACACAATTTACTGGAACTAAAGCGCCGAAATTTAATTAATTTTTTATTAATTAATTAATTAATTTAATATTAAAAGAGAAAGCCATTGGCTTGAACAGAATCGCAAAGTTTAGATAAGTAGAAAAATATTTAAAAATAAGAAGTACGTTAATATCAAAAAAGGTACTAAAAAGAGAAAGTAATGATTAAAACCCACTTGCAAAATTTAAGCAAGCTTAAGATAATAAAAAAAAAGTTACGTTAATAAACAAAAGAAATCATTACTCAAGGACATTGATAACTAAATAAAATTGTACAGTTCCTTGATACTTTAACGAAAAATGTTAATATTTACAAAAACTACATGATCACTAACTGCCCATTTTAATGCGGCATTATGTTATCTTACATTAACAATAAAAATAATAAAAGTACAACAAAAGAAAATAATTGATAATTAAATCATAAGTTTACGCAAGATTTCAAGTATAAACTAAGAAAAAGGCTTAAGCGGAGCCAGTAAAAAAAAATAACCAAAATTCGAAATACTTAAAGTAGCTTGACTTAAAATTTAGATGTTCAAATAATATCCAAAGTAAAAAAAAAACTTAAGCGAAGCCCAAAAAAAAGGGAAGGTAATTAAAACTTCAAACCCCTATAGTAGCTGGAGTTAAAGGTCAAGCGTTTAGCACTAACCGAGTAAACTAAATCCATGTAAGATAACATAAGAAAAAAACAGATAATAATTGAGTTTAGAAAAATTTTGGCCATTGACATGAAAAGAAAACACCCCTTAAAGGGACAAACCGTTTAAATATAAATAATCAAAAATACACCGCTTATGTACACAAAGCTTCAATTAAAAGCAAATATATAGCTACCATCAAAGCAACTACTTAACTACTCAAAAGGAAACATGATATAAAAAAAATGGATAATAAATATATACAAGCGACTACGTAGCTAAACTAACCTAGGTTCCAAGCAGTACGGTATAATAAGAAAGGTGTAAAATGTGTATGAGCCTAGTAAGTTTATTTCCCCAAAACAATAGTCAAGTGACAAATTTGAAAATTAAATCGTAAGTTAACCCCTCTGAACACATAAAAAATTACTTAACCAATCGATATAAATAAAAGCTAAAATAAATCTACAATTTCCAACCTCATAAAAATAAATCCCGTAAGACCCCCAAGCCCGCACACATTTTAATTACGGTTTTAAATTAAAATCAGATAGCCCACTGCAAATGATTCGATAGCATTATGCCGATAAAAATAAATCTTGATAAAACCACTGTATAGTAAGTGATTATAGACATAACTGATAGATTCTAAAGATTAATCAAGCTTTTAAAAGAATGCAAATTAGGTAAGGTAATATTACTATTAAGAAATTGAGAAGCTTGGTTATTATCAGTCAAAATATGAGGTAATACACCGCGCTACAAAAACTAGTCTTAGTACAAAATACTTTTAAAACAGAACTTCGATAATTATGGTTCGCTAAAATCTTAATTAAAATTTAGGGGCATAAAAAAAAATAGGCGATTAATAAGTAACTCAGGAAACACGAGGCAAAAACAAGCTTCAAGGTGACTTACCTCTTCAAGAGGGCTCGATATTCAAAACTCCCCAGACAAAACACCAAAAAAAAAGGGGGGCAGCTACCAGCGGTCTCCAAATCGTCAGGCCGATGTTGATGGCTGAAGGAAATAAAAGAAAGAAAACCCTTAGAATGAAGATTCTCACCCCGCACGTGGCGTCTACGCATAGACAAAAAACGTAAAAAAAACTCACCTGATTATCGAACGACGTCGCCAATAAATCCTGCTCTTGCAGGTCAAATTCAGCAAAAGAACCTTAACCGCAGTCTCAGGACTAATCCAACACTTGGGGCCCCAAACTGGCCCAAAAAAAACCGAGACTGCGAACGGCTACCTTCGTCGACAATCAAGTTGGAAATGTTAACTCGTGGGCCGGTGAATAAATTGACATTCCTATCCCACTACCGACACATAACAAAATGGTGTCCGTCAATTTCCGTCCTGCACTGACAAACCTGAAGGAAATCTTCCGCCACAAACCTGTGGCCTTAACGACAAAGCGCCAAATAACCGGCCTACCCACGTGAAAATGCCCCGTTGCTTGGGACAAATTTTAAACTCTCCGGTTTGGCAACACTGGACAACCTTTGTTGCGAAAACGCAACATATTTTTATTACATACCCGACAAATATTAAAATATCTCAAATATTTGTTTACCTAATAATAAAAAATAGTAAATTCCAAACAAAATACCCAGGAATTTACAGCCAGAACTCCCATTTCTGTTCAAGCTATTGCTCTCACTCTCTCACTTATAGGAAATTCAAAAAGAATAAAATTAAAACAGCTCTAAAACATCCAGTTACGGCTCCAAGAGCTCAAGGTCTCTTCCCTCTCTTCCTCTGGCCGCTTGACTCGTCGCGTCTAAAAGATCGGGTTTGCCCCGGCCCCGTCAGTGTTTGCATCTCGGGTTTGCAAGGCACTCGACAAGTAAGGTGGGTCTCTCTCGCTGACAAAATACATCGCTAAAGACCATCATAATGCTCAATGATTGGTAGCCCTTCCCGAAAAGGGTTTCGCTCATTAATACTTGTAAAAATAATGTTATCTCCAAGTGATCAGTTGTGTTACTTATATTGATTGTTGGGTAATGTAACCCCAGTGTAAATTTCACACAGCCAATGGAAAAATAAAGTTAGCAACAGTTTGGTGACCAAGAAGACAGAAAGTTTGGCTCCGAATCTGTAAGGCGGCTTGATGGTTTGTAAGTCACAGTAAAACCAAAATAGAAACTTTAACCAGGTATGTGTTGACTGTGGTAAATATCACGTTGAGAAATGTCCAGAAAGTTAGTGACTTTGCGTATATTTATTGCGTATGAAACCCAATGCAATTTATAAATGACTATTTTATTTAACCCTATTGTAAAGTGCCTTTCTTGATTTATTCTCGTCAGTTAAAATATTGTTGGGTTTACAACAATCATAAGACTATTCATACATGTTTCTTTGCTTGAATTTAGAGTTATTATAAGACTATTCATACATGTTTCTTTGCTTGAACTTAGAGTTATTATTTCTCTTTTCGCAAGTGAATAAATAACAAAAACATTTTTACTTATTTACCTATATACAATATTTGGATTATCACGCCAACTTATGTTAATGTTAAGTACTGATTGAAGGTGTCGCTGATTGTGAATGCGTCACAAATAATTACTGTTGATAAGTTGTATTACAGTGAACATTTAAATTTAAAATTTAGTGGTTGTGTTGTGATGTTACCAGATTATTATTCATTGAATAGTTGTGTAATTGATTCAGGTATATTACATTAAATGTACTTGTTGAATTTCTAAATGTTGTTTGTCTAAGAATCCTTATTAAATCCAGCTAAGGTCTTCATATTTATTCCACACCTCATGCACAGTTTTACTGGACTTGACATTGGTCAGTGTTAAGTCACCCTAGTGCGACTAGTTTATTAGTTTACTAGAAATTGATAGGCAGTGTCGTAACAACCTTGACAGTAGTTAGTTCAAAAGAAGAAAAGAAGAACCTAACCCGAAAAATTTACATGGCATAATAATAAAAAAAATTCTAGAATTTCAAACGAAATATGTAAAAATTAGCAGTCTAAATAATACAGACCTACAGAATAATACAGACCCGGTACCGACACATAACAAAATGGTGTCCGTCAATTTCCGTCCTGCACTGACAAACCTGAAGGAAATCTTCCGCCACAAACCTGTGGCCTTAACGACAAAGCGCCAAATAACCGGCCTACCCACGCGAAAATGCCCCGTTGCTTGGGACAAATTTTAAACCCTCCGGTTTGGCAACACTGGACAACCTTGACAGTAGTTAGTTCAAAAGAAGAAAAGAAGAACCTAACCCGAAAAATTTACATGCCATAATAATAAAAAAAATTCTAGAATTTCAAACGAAATATGTAAAAATTAGCAGTCTAAATAATACAGACCTACAGAATAATACAGACCCGGACGCATATTTACAGATGCTAGCATGTGTTGACACCAGAGTGTTGAAATCAGCGAGGGTTTGGAAAAACAGTACATTTACAAATGCTAGCAGATTTGGACACCAGAGGCGATCATAGTGTTGAAACCAGTTTTAGATAACCTGAGCAGTAGATAACCTTTTTCCATGATTGTGCCTGTACGGAAAATAACAATAAAACGTTGTTGGAATATTGAAAAAATATATTTATTAAAGCAAACGAACAAAATAAAAATAAAATATTAGGTTAATGAGCAGATCCATGCCCTTCATCACTAGGCTGGTTGTGTGAGATGTTAAGATGAATAAGAACTAAAAGCTAACCCAGATCGGCCCTACAAGGTGCAGAAATTAAAATTGCATAATAGTCGTGAAATACGCTCTCGGACAGGTTTGCTCAGTTTTAGGTTTCATCAAGAAGAAGAAATATGACCAAAAAGATGCTGCCACAGTTTTAGTTCTTCAGTCTGTTAGAGAACTCCTGTGATGTCCCTAAGAAGTGCTAAATATCTTCTAGAAGCTGTGAAAACATCATTATTCAGATGATCTTAAAAGAAAATAAATTATTTCTGTTCAAACCCTACTTTAGCCAAACATAGGAAAAGGGAGATGCAGCGAAAAGACTAGATTTTTGTTTATGGGGGGCGATCAAATTTTAAGTGGAAATGTTAATAGAATCCCAGCATGTCAGGTACTGGGTACTGGTCTCAAGAAAGTCTCGAATTTAAAGCCCCCCGAGCATAACAATTTATATTTTTTTAACAATATTTCTGTAGAGAAACAAAAAAGGTGTATTGGCAACGGGTTAGGACTCTGTTACTATTTAATTATTTTTTGTGAAATTTTGGCATTAAAGCTGTTCTTAGAAGTAATATAATTTCTTCTTGTGGCCATAGAGTTGTAAAATACGTTCTCGGACAGGTTGTAGCGTTTCGCTATAACGTTATGTAAATTTAATTATTAATTAGCATAGTAATTTAAAATATTTAATTTTAAGTTCATACATAGGTACTATAAAGTTATCTAGCGCATTCGCCAGAAATATATATAAGCTAGTACCACCGTTCTGAAATGATTTATATGACGTCAAAATATCGTGAAAAATCAATATAATGGAGTTTGCGTATCTGTTCTTTGGTAGAAATTAGGTCGCTTAGGTAAATAGGTATATACAATGTAGTTTTGAATGCTATCCTTTTTTAAAATGGAATAAATCAACATCGAGGTACCATTCCGAGTATTCTGGTCGGGATCTTCAAAAGGCCTTTTTTCCTGTTGCTAAGAGGGACACTTCCTGCAAGTCCGTGTGTGGAGTGTGGTGTTTTACACACGTGAACCATCCCTTAACCCAAATTGGGCCTTTGGCCCTTAAGTTTTTTTTATTATAGAATGGTTCTTTCTTATCTTAAGAGTTTCTATTACCTAATTAACAGTTTTTTTTGGACACTGTGCTGATGCTGAAGACTGTATATTAGTCGTATTCCTCCATGCCTTCATTCTTCAGTCAGGTATGTTAATTATAATCCAATTTTTTCATGATCATCTTTTGAAAATTCGTTTCTTATTTCAGTTCATTCATTAGAATATGCCTTTATCTACCTTCAAGTTCCTGTATTTTCGTCAGGAAATGCCTATTTTGATTCGAAAACTCTCAAATATATTTTGAGGTAAGATTCCTTCACCAACGATTACTTATTGCTTTCTTATTGTTATTCTAGAGTTTTTTTGTTGGGGTACATACTGGTGTACAATAATACCCAAGTACGTTTTTCCTACTATCTACCTATGTTTCCTGCCTGAATAATACGTGTTTCATGGTTAGTTCATGTGAAATTCTGGACAACCATTTATGGACCATTTTCCTGCCAAAGAAATATGCTGATAGCAAAGGCCAGTATATTCCATGCATTTGCATAAATTAACATCAGTCTAATATAATCTGCAATGCGTTAAATATTTATTTTTATACTTTTTATGCGTATTAATACCTAATTTAAAATTATATTAATTTCATAACTTTCTCTTATGTAAAACTTTTCTGATTTATTAGTGTTATTTTTTTTGTGAGTGTCAATTTCATTGATCAATCAACCATTCGAATGCGTAATTAAGTTGGGGTGGGGGGTATTTAAAAATTGAAATTCTGTAATCAGAAATGATATTTTCTTAATTAATGATAAATAACTTATTTTTATTTTCAATTAAATAAGTATTAATATACTTATTAAATTTAGTCAATGGTAATCCTTTTTTTATTTTAACATCTTTTCTAAGAATTCATCTCCCAGTCTGGGGCTTCTTCTTCACTTAAAGCAAATTATACAGACGGGGTGGCGCCTTGTTAGAAAAGTGAACCACACTACTAACTCATAACCTAGTGCTCACCGATGAACAGCTGCCGTCGCTGGAACGTTCAAGAATATTATGTATTATATATTACTATATAATATATTTTATTTTTTTGTGAAAATAACGTGACAAGGTTTGTTCAGTTTTAGGTTTCATCAGTATATTTTTTTAATTTTTTATCTTTGCCGAGTTTTTTTACTGCGACGGCGCGATTCGTATTGGTATAAAATTTTGGCAGCACCGCATACACCTGACATTTTATTAAAAAAGATACTGATGAAACCTAAAACTGAGCAAACCTGTCCGAGAGCGTATTTCACGACTATTATGCAATTTTAATTTCTGCACCTTGTAGGGCCGATCTGGGTTAGCTTTTAGTTCTTATTCATCTTAACATCTCACACAACCAGCCTAGTGCTGAAGGGCATGGATCTGCTCATTAACCTAATATTTTATTTTTATTTTGTTCGTTTGCTTTAATAAATATATTTTTTCAATATTCCAACAACGTTTTATTGTTATTTTCCGTACAGGCACAATCATGGAAAAAGGTTATCTACTGCTCAGGTTATCTAAAACTGGTTTCAACACTATGATCGCCTCTGGTGTCCAAATCTGCTAGCATTTGTAAATGTACTGTTTTTCCAAACCCTCGCTGATTTCAACACTCTGGTGTCAACACATGCTAGCATCTGTAAATATGCGACCCGGACAGTGAAGGCAATGCGATCAAAAGCCAAACAAATTAAGGGCGTTTCAACGTTGCCAGAGAAAGTAAACAGCGGATTTCCAATAGGTAGGTAGGTCTTCAAAATTTATTATTTAGACATGTTAACATGAATAGACTAAGGGCGAGTGTCTATATACAGGGAGAACTTTAAGCAAGGCAAAAAAAGGCAAAATTCAGGGCCCAACAAAAGAGAACGTTAAATCAAACTACGAGCCATGTGAGATGGACATTGGACTGCTGATTTGGGCAGGATAAAAGACAATCAAAAGACAGACAGGGAGTAACCTGGAACACAGGGCAATGCCAGCCCACCCAGTGTGAGAGTGAAGGTTCAGCTTCTTAATCAAGGTAAATTATTAAGTAAAACTAAACAGGCAATCGCGAATAAAATTAATTAGAAAAAACACATACCCAGACAATGTGACGAAAATGGTCTGTCACAACTCCCCGTCTCCTACGAAAGGAGGGAAATTTTCCAATGGAAATTAACCGACGATAAGGATCGGAGGCTCTCTGTAGATACAAGAAAATTGAAAAAGAAAATAAATTACCTGCGCTATGCTGGCGCCAATAAAAAAAAAATATAAGTCACGATATGTGGGAACCCAAGGTAGTACCATATAACTAATACTAACTAACAAGACTGATAACTCAATCTTAAAATAACTAAATACTCAAAGAAATCTTTGGTCCCTTTGCCACTAGTCACCCGGTGACCCACTCCTGGAAGATTCAGTGTGGAACGTAAACCCTAAGTTGGTAAGGGAGCTAGCATTGCGTAACACCCAAAAATACTGTGGGGAACCTCGTTTACTAGCCTCACACCATAGAATCGTCCCGAATTAAATCACCCAGTGACATGCGTCAAACCAACCAAAGGGTGGACAACTAAAAAGGAAAAGATAAATATAATACAACATAAGTAAAATGAGAAGAAAAGAGGGATAGCCCAGATGATCCACCATACAAAAGGGAGTGGATTGGAGCACCCACCAAGCTAAAAGATGTACCAAATGGGAAGCACATCGGTCCCTGTATAAAACAAAAAAAACATTAATCAGGGTGTTCTGAGCGGTGGCACTGCCACCGGCCTGTCGCAACCTAATAGGCCGACTTGAGCTCAGGCCGAACAAAGTAGCTTGGTCCTCCCCTGGCCCGCCGAACAAGTTAGATGGGCAAACTGTTACCCCAGGGGTCAGACTTCCGCCCCCCCCCCCCCTGAACAGCCCTTCCAGTCGGTCTGCTCTCCGAAGGATCCATGATATAACAAAGAGCGTCGAAGCGACATCCGGTAGCACCCAACACCGTGCAGCCTGTAAAACGAGATAGGGACAAATGTCTAAATCGATACAAAGTCAAGATAAAGTAAAGTCGCAATCGCGATAGTTTTATTTTGTCTAAAAGGTGAATAGACAAAATATATCAGTAAGGATCTAGGCGCAAAACCAGTAAATACTGAAATGGCAGCAGACTACCATATTGTCCTGCCACGACCTAGACCTAAGACAAATCCAAAATAAATAGAATACCAACGGTATCAAAGTAAATTAAAGCCAATCAAAGGCCAATTACGAAAAGGTAAGTAAACCAAGGAAGGAAAAAAAAAGGTAACGGAACGAACGCAACGGTAATCGAAATTACGCAAAGTTAAGCAAATAAACGCAGAGGAAAGTAAATTAACGCAAAGATAAGCAAATTAACGCAAAGGTAATCAAATTAACGCAAAGGCAATCAAAGTATCGCAAAGGTAAGCAAATTATCGCAAAGGTAAGCAAATTATCGCAAAGGCAAGCAAATTATCGCAAAGGTAAGTAAAGTATCGTAAAACCAAGTAAATTAACGCAAATGTAAAAAAAGGTAATCAACCAAAAGTAAATGAAACAAGTAAATCAAACTAAAGGTTCGCAAATCGAGATAAAGAAAATTGGGTTATTTACCAAAAACTAGCAGTGAATCCCACCATAAGTGGTCGTCTCAACTTCACAAAATCAGCAAGAGAGAAAGAAAATTGTGTTTCTACTCTAAATCCCCAAAGGAAAGACAAAGTCGTACTCGAGCAAAAACACATACTAGTTCAAATAACCGAAATTTCCAGACACAAGTACGGAATAATAATAAAATCAAGTTAAGGTAGAGAAAATTAAGCCGAATCAAAGTAAAAAGGTCACATCAAGGTAAATACGTCAAATCAAGGTAATAAAAAAAAGGTCCAATCAAGATAATAAATAAAGACTTTTGGCCCTAGTCTATAGTAAAAAAAAACAATTAATAGTGAATGCAGATAAAAAAAACGATAAAGAAAATTAAGTCCAAAATTAATTAATCACCGCCTTCTAACCAAGTAATCAAACTTAAATTACCATGTGACACACCGACCCCCATCTCGTCTCGCGCCGAGATGGGTGTCTGCGTGAGACTGATAAACGCAAAAAGGTAAGCTACATTAAATGACCATAAACGTTACTATACGTTACTATACTATAAACCAAGTGACGATAAGGTAAAAATAATCAGGTAATGCCAGATAAATGATAACAAGGCGTAAGGCGGCAACGGCAAGTGAAAGTAGTAAGGCAGCTGAGGGCTTACCTACTACAAACAATAGAAGCAAGGCAGCTGAAGGCTTACCTTGCCACGGCTTTCAGGGGACTCCTACCCCACCTAGTTAACCCAGTGCAGCGCTATTCTAAGTGACAGTGTCCAAATCCATCAAGTCTCGCGCCCAGATGGATCCAAACACCATCACGCCCACACTGCAGAGCATACACGGCACTCAGGGGACTCCTACCCCACCTAGTTAACCCAGTGCAGCACTATTCTAAGCGATAGTGTCCAAATCCATCAAGGTTCGCGCCCATAGGGATTCAGACACCATCACGCCCGTGACTGCAGGGCATGAAAATTGCTCACGACTGAGCAAGAAAGGTAAAGGAAAAGAGAATTAAAATTGGGCCAAAAGTCAAAATTAACGCAACGATAAAAGAAAACTCACTAAAGTCATTATTACCGAAAGAGGAAAAGAGAGGGGAAAAAAGGTAAAAAGAAGTAATTAATCAAATTGAAGCTATGGACTGAAAAGTTAATAAATTCAGAAATCGATAGATTGATAAGTAAATTGAAGTAAAATGACAAGTAAAACATAATATTAAATTAATGACAATAAAATTCACGGAAGGTAATAAAGTAAATAATGACTTTGAGTTGCCTAACAATTTATTCACTCCTACGGACCACCACACGCAGTTTCGGCATATACCGGCTTAAGGTCTTGTACATGCCAAATGCCCTTACTAACACCGTGTTCGTCCTCCAGTTCGTAAGTACACGTGCCGGTCTTTTCTACGATCTTAAACGGACCTACAAATTCCGGAGCCAACTTTGCGCTATAATACTTCGCTGCATCGGATATACTTTTATTCTTACGCCAGACTTCTTGACCAGGAACAAAGCTTACTGGGCGTCGGCGCAAATTATAGTTATGTCGATTTTCAACACGAGAAGCTTCGATTTTAGTGTGGACTTTTTTAAATAGTTGTTTGAAAGCTTCTATTCGTTCGCGAATGTAATTTTGACGCTCAGTTTCTACTAGAGGAACACCCTCAGCATAGTCCGAACCGAATAGCTTATGTTCCCTGCCAAAATTAACGCAGTATGGGGTGAAGCTCGTAGTTTCGTGTCGCGCAGTGCGAATGGCGCAACCGATAGCAGTTAAATTATCTTCCCAAGTTCGATGGTTATTTTGTTGAACGTAAGAGCGCAACATCGTTTTAATGACTCCATTAACGCGTTCAGTATGATCTGCTCTAGGATATATGTATCGCAAAGGGCTTGAAATTCTTTGGATTTCATTTGAGTTCCGTTGTCGCACGTTAAGAATTGAGGAGCTCCGTAAACTAAGAAAATGCCATGTTCGACACACTTAAACAACGATTTTGCTGTTGCCGATCGACACGGGAATAAGACGACGTACTTGCTAAAATAATCGGTGACCACCAAAATATGAGTGTTACCTTGTTTAGAACGAGGTAAAGGTCCTATGTAGTCTAGGCTGATGGCTTGCCAAGGTTCCTTTATGTCTGGGTGATTCCCCATTAAACCAGCTGGACGTTTCTGCTCTACTTTATTCTGAGCACAAGTTCTACAAGCACGGACATAACTAGCAACGTCGGATCTCATTTTCGGCCAATAATATCTCTCGGCGACCTTCCAAAAGGTTTTAAAAACACCCACGTGTCCTGCTGCTGGATTATCATGGCATCTAAGTAATATCTCTTTTCGTTTATCCTTCGGCACTACTATTTTCCAGTAGGTAGAATGATCTGGAAAATTAGGATTGTTCGTCTTGACATATTTAAAGAGATTGCCATTCTCGACTCGCCAACAAGGATATTTATCAGGACGTTCTTCTAGTTTCTGCATCATACCTTTGTACCATTTGTCTGAGGTGTCAGAAAATGATGGCGACGGTGGTTCGTCAACAGCCGCAATAGATTCAGCAGTCACTGGCACTGATCTGGAAAGAAAATCTGGCACGACATGATCTCGGCCATTGCGGTGGATTAATTCCAGGTCGTAAGGTTGCAAACGAAGAGCCCATCAAGCGAGGCGTCCTTGTGGATCTTTTAGGTTATGAAGCCATAACAAAGCATGGTGATCGGTTATAACTTTAAAGTGTACACCCTCCAGATAGTGACGAAGCTTTTCCACACTCCAAATTACGGCAAGGCACTCTTTTTCTGTGACGGTTAATTTCATTTCTTGTTTGGTGAGAGAACGTAAAAGATAGGAAATAACCTTTTCTCCGTCATCAAATTGCTGAGACAGAACTGCTCCTAAACCATAAAATGACGCATCAGTCTGCAAAGTAAATGTGCGGTTGAAATCTGGACATGTAAGCACGGGAGCTGTGATAAGAGCTTCTTTAATCAAGTTGAATGACTGATGGCACTCGGAAGTACATTCCCATTTGATATTCTTCCTGGTAAGCCGAGTAATTGGGGCTATAATAGCTGAAAAGTTCGGCACAAAACGCCGGTACCAAGAAGCGGTGCCAATGAAACGTCGAATTTCGGTGATATTTCGTGGAGGTGCTATATTTACAATCGCCTGCACTTTCTCAGGATCAGGTCTTAAACCTTGGACGTCTACGATGTAGCCAAGGTATCTTAATTCAGGCTTACAAAAGTGACATTTCCCCTCGGAAACTATGAGTCCTGCCTCTCTCAAACGGTCAAAAACTAGGCCTAAAATTCTAAGGTGTCCAGGAAAGGTTCTGGAGATGATAATTATATCATCAAGATACACCATCACATGATTTTCCAAATCAACGCCTAGTACACGGTCTACTATACGTTGCCAGGTGGCTGGCGCATTGGTCAAGCCGAAGGGCATGCGCAGAAAATGATAAAGATTCCTACCTGGAACAGTGAAAGCAGTTAATTCACGTGAAGACTCACTAAGAGGTACCTGCCAGAATGCTGATTTTATGTCGATGGAGCTAATGTAGCGGGCGTCTCTGAGGCGATCCAAAATGGCGGAGATATAAGATAGAGATACGCGTCTTTCTTACTTTTGATGTTAAGCTTTCTAAAATCTATGCAAAACCTATAGCTGTCATCTTTCTTGCGTACCAAACACACTGGACTGGACCAAGGACTTTTAAAAGGTTCAATCACGCCAAGTTTCAACATTTCGTCGATTTCCTGGTCCATAATCCTTTGATTGAATGGAGAAACTGGGTAGTAATGTTGTTTAATTGGCCTGGTGCCAGGTTCAAGCTCAATGACGTGTTCTGCTACTTTGCAGCAGCCAAGACCAGTACCCATTTCTGATATTTTCTCCTTAACTAGTGCATTTAAAGTCGCTCGGTCGGTTTCAGATAGAGTCGGCATCTATAATGCTACAGATTTCCGTAGGTTGATATCATTAGTGGAAAAATGCCAGACGTCCTGCTTCAAGTCGGGGATCACTTCCATGGATCTCCAAAATTCCTAAAATCAGTTGGTGGGACAGTTCTGGGAGAACTAAAATATCGATCACCCGAGTTCTATTTAATAAAGTTACAGGAGCCTGAAAATAGCCCAAACTAGAGCAAGTTTGGCCGTTCGCAACGGTACAATCAGTTTGTTGCCTAATAAGTTTTAATCCCAGACTTTCGAAAATTCGGAAACCCGGTTGACCTACAATAGTGCGTGACGCTCCAGAATCTAATAAACCTAAAATCTTATAACCTAAAATCGAAATTTCTAAATAGGGGCGCTGGTCGCCATGCGCGTGAGCTATGATAAAATCTAAAAGGTTTTTATTGGGAAAAGAACTGTTAGCGTGTGAATGATTCTGGTTGGGAAGGGAGCTATTGGTTGGTGAAAGGCTTTCATCAGAAGACAAGTTGTTGGTCGGCAATAGGTTTTTATAGTGAACAGAATTGTTAGGGGGTGAATGATTTTTGATAAAAAGAGAGTTATTGGTTGGCAAGAAGTTTTCATCGGGAAGAAAGCTGTTGGTCGATGAAAGATTTTCATTGGAAAGAAAGTGGTTGGTCGGCAAAACGTTTTCCCTGGACAGAGAATGGTTAGGGGATGAATGATTTTTGTGGTGAAGAGAATTGTTGGTAGGCAGAAGGTTTTCATCGGGAAGAAAGCTGTGGCTCGGTGAAATATTTTCATTGGAAAGCAAGTGGTTGGTCGGCAAAAGGTCTTTATTAGACAGAGAATTGTTAGGGGATGAATTATTTTTGTGGGGAAGAGAATTGTTGGGAGGAAAGTTGTTGGTCGGTGAAGTAAAAGGGAGGGGAGCAGTCCTACGACCTATCGACTCTCCCGAGAATCGTTTCCCGAAGAACATTTAGGGCAGTTTTTACTGGTCCCATTTGGCGCACCACAGCGGTAGCAATGGATTCTGCGCTGTTCAGGGCACTGGCTATTTCGATGACCGGGCTTATTACAGTTCCAGCACAAGAATGGTCCAGAGTTTCTGGGTGTTGTTGGGCGTGGCTCTCTTGGTGACTGTCTATCGTCTCGAGAGGTAGAAGGTATCGGACGAGATTCTCTCACTACGTCGATTGGTAACTGTCCATCGTTTCTTGAACCTGATGCTTCAGATGCTATAAAGGCAAAGTCTGGTTCGACGAAATTATGCCTTTTCCTGGAAGGTGGGACATAGGTTTCAGCCCGATATTTATTTGCCTCCAATTTGAGACATTCTTCTTCTAGATCTTCCAACTTGTTAACTACCGGAAGTTGTGTGGTATAAAAAGGAGATAAATTCCGAGTAATAATATCCAGCTGAACATCCTCTGAGAGGGAGCCATGTCGTCTAAATAGCGCGCTCATGCTAGAAAGGTAATCGACTATGCTTTCAGTCGAATCTTGAGTCCGGTCCAGAATTTCCTTAAATAACCGATGACGATAATCCGGCGGTTCGAAATGCCTACACAGAAGGTCCGACAGACTAGACCAGTCCTAAAATCGATGACGATTTGCGCGAAACCAATTCAGCGCCCTACCAGTGAATAGGTCGATAGCAGATTCAAATAACTCGCGTTCTGAAATACCATGAGCTTCGCGTAGGTCCGATACTCGCTCCAAGAAATTATGCACAGTCATCTGTTTAGCTTCGCCGGTAAATCTAATTCCCCATTTTTCGACACGCTGCGCCTTGCTACATGAAGGATGGCTAACGGAGGTAGCTGCAGCTGTTACGTTGGGACTAACCACGGTTGGAGTGACTTTGGGCGACTAGCGCGTGTGACGCGGTCGACTATTGGATGCATTGCTAATTCCAGACGAATCCGAATCGTTGAGATGAGTTTGATCAAGTAAGGCGCTTAAATTCGGATCTTGTTTTAAGAGATCATCCAAACTGTTTAATTTGCTCAAAGTTTGAAGTAACGAATTAGACCGAGTTTGCAATTCCTCGGCGCTGAGGTTCTCAACCGGAATTCGATCAACAAGAGTGAATAGATGGACAAGTTGCGACTGTAAATGTACGAACTTCGCTCTGGCTGAGTCACCAGAAATATTCTTGATCGCGTTTTCGATATCGTGTAAAGTTTTGGTTATGTAGTCACATTCGTCGTCAAAAACACAGTTATAGGCCGGACGAGTAAAAATTTTGCCTTTTCTTTCCATTTTTAAAATAGGACGTAACGATGCTACAAGTTCTTTTGCGGTATGAGAATTACTAGCCGGAATGCCACGAATCGTGAGCTCGTAAATAAGCATTTCTTTCCGAAGACAATGAACTTGCATATTATAATCCATTTTGTAGTGAATAAAAACAACAGCAACTCAAAAGTCAAAGTAAAAAAAAAGTCAAATCTAGATATAAACGCGTAACTCGAATAAATTTACCAAAACTACACCAATGGTGTAGTCAAATATAGCAAACAAAGGTAATTAAATCAGCAAAAATACAGTACGCAAAGATACTCAAGGTCACGTAAATAAATAAAATAAAATCGGTAATAAATCGCAATATCAAAGACAATCAAAGTTACGTAAGGCGTAAAATAAAATCGGTAATAAACCACAAATTCAGAGACAATCAAAGTTACGTAAACAAGTCAATTAAAATCGGTAATCAATCGCCAAATCAAAGAAAATTAAAAGTTACGTAATAAGTAAAATAAAATCGATAATAAATCATAAATCAAATGCAGTAATACAGGGCTAGTGCAGTTAGAGTTAAAATTGCCGGATATTTTCAAAGTTCCACCCAGCTCACTATACGCACAAAAAAAGGTAAGATAAAAAGCGGTATTTTTTTTCAAATACGACCCACGTTGGGCGCCAAAAATTTGCGACGCACTTTGTTCAAGAAAAAGTGTTTAGTTATAAACTGTCAATGATACTATGATGAGTATCATTGACCAAGTACCTACCGCTTATAGCTTGAAAAGAACATTAAACACAAAAAATCCAGGAAGATACTCTAAGAGAGAAACAGAAATAGCAGGGTGTTCCGTGTGAAGCCAGGTGTAGTAGAGCGCGTGCAAATTAGCCCTCAGCTCAGTTAGCCGGAATAGGTTCGATTGGACGCCACCAGTTTTTTACACCGACACAAACTGGAAGTCGCCTAGGTGGTTTAGGGACCTGCTTCTCACACAACAATCCTGCTATTCATAATTTAAAATTCAAAACATAGGGCGCAGTGAGCTGAATAAAACAACTAAAGTACATTTAACCCTATAGATATATTTGTACAAGATAAAAAAAAATTACAGGTGTTTGTTTACAAATATCGTTGAGCGATTAATTAAATAAAATACCAAAAAAAAATCTTGAGGAAGCCTGTCCTCAAGGACACGTAAATCTCAGGATGGCTCCTTAGCTCTCACCCAAGAAGGCTGCTTAGCGCCCGTCAAAAAGAAGTAGGGATGCTTCTTAGCCCCTACCAAAGACAATAGGGGTATTTGTAGCCCCTACGGAAGACCCTAGGAACAAAACAATTCCTAGTAGTTACAGTAATTTAAATATAATTAATAAAAAAATATATATTTGAAGTTACGTTAATAATTAAAAATAAAAATCAGAAGTTACGTTAATAGAAAAGATAATATTTGGAGAGAAACAATTTACTGGAACTAAAGCGCCGAAATTTAATTAATTTTTTATTAATTAATTAATTAATTTAATATTAAAAGAGAAAGCCATTGGCTTGAACAGAATCGCAAAGTTTAGATAAGTAGAAAAATATTAAAAATATAAAAAAAATAAGAAGTACGTTAATATCAAAAAAGGTACTAAAAAGAGAAAGTAATGATTAAAACCCACTTGCAAAATTTAAGCAAGCTTAAGATAATAAAAAAAAAGTTACGTTAATAAACAAAAGAAATCATTACTCAAGGACATTGATAACTAAATAAAATTGCACAGTTCCTTGATACTTTAACGAAAATCGTTAATATTTACAAAAACTACATGATCACTAACTGACCATTTTAATGCGGCATTATGGTATCTTACATTAACAATAAAAATAATAAAAGTACAACAAAAGAAAATAATTGATAATTAAATCATAAGTTTACGCAAGATTTCAAGTATAAACTAAGAAAAAGGCTTAAGCGGAGCCAGTAAAAAAAAATAACCAAAATTCGAAATACTTAAAGTAGCTTGACTTAAAATTTAGATGTTCAAGTAATATCCAAAGTAAAAAAACTTAAGCGAAGCCCAAAAAACAAGGAAGGTAATTAAAACTTCAAACCCCTATAGTAGCTGGAGTTAAAGGTCACGCGTTTAGCACTACCCGAGCAAACTAAATCCATGTAAGATAACATAAGAAAAAAACAGATAATAATTGAGTTTAGAACAATTTTGGTCATTGACATGAAAAGAAAACACCCCTTAAAGGGACAAACCGTTTAAATATAAATAATCAAAAATACATCGCTTATGTACACAAAGCTTCAATTAAAAGCAAATATATAGCTACCATCAAAGCAACTACTTAACTACTCAAAATCAAACATGATATAAAAAAAATGGATAATAAATATATACAAGCGACTACGTAGCTAAACTACCCTAGGTTCCAAGCAGTACGGTATAATAAGAAAGGTGTAAAATGTGTATGAGCCTAGTAAGTTTATTTGCCCAAAACAATAGTCAAGTGACAAATTTGAAAATTAAATAGTAAATTAACCCCTCTGAACACATAAAAAATTACTTAACCAATCGATATAAATAAAAGCTAAAATAAATCTACAATTTCCAACCTCATAAAAATAAATCCCGTAAGACCCCCAAGCCCGCACACATTTTAATTACGGTTTTAAATTAAAATCAGATAGCCCACTGCAAATGATTCGATAGCATTATGCCGATAAAAATAAATCTTGATAAAACCACTGTATAGTAAGTGATTATAGACATAACTTATAGATTCTAAAGATTAATCAAGCTTTTAAAAGAATGCAAATTAGGTAAGGTAATATTACTATTAAGAAATTGAGAAGCTTGGTTATTATCAGTCAAAATATGAGGTAGTACACCGCGCTACAAAAACTAGTCTTAGTACAAAATACTTTTAAAACAGAACTTCGATAATTATGGTTTGCTAAAATATTAATTAAAATTTAGGGGCATAAAAAATAGGCGATTAATGAGTAACTCAGGAAACACGAGGCAAAAACAAGCTTCAAGGTGACTTACCTCTTCAAGAGGGCTCGATATTCAAAACTCCCCAGACAAAACACCAAAAAAAAGGGGGGGCAGCTACCAGCGGTCTCAAAATCGTCAGGCCGATGTTGATGGCTGAAGGAAATAAAAGAAAGAAAACCCTTAGAATGAAGATTCTCACCCCGCACGTGGCGTCTACGCATAGACAAAAAACGTTAAAAAAAACTCACCTGATTATCGAACGACGCCAATAAATCCTGCTCTTGCAGGTCAAATTCAGCAAAAGAACCTTAACCGCAGTCTCAGGACTAATCCAACACTTGGGGCCCCAAACTGACCAAAAAAAAACCGAGACTGCGAACGGCTACCTTCGTCGACAATCAAGTTGGAAATGTTAACTCGTGGGCCGGTGAATAAATTGACATTCCTATCCCACTACCGACACATAACAAAATGGTGTCCGTCAATTTCCGTCCTGCACTGACAAGCCTGAAGGAAATCTTCCGCCGCAAACCTGTGGCCTTAACGACAAAGCGCCAAATAACCGGCCTACCCACGCGAAAATGCCCCGTTGCTGTGGGACAAATTTTAAACCCTCCGGTTTGGCAACACTGGACAACCTTGACAGTAGTTAGTCCAAAAGAAGAAAAGAAGAACCTAACCCGAAAAATTTACATGGCATAATAATAAAAAAAAATTTAGAATTTCAAACGAAATATGTAAAAATTAGCAGTCTGAATAATACAGACCTACAGAATAATACAGACCCGGACGCATATCCGTATCGGACGTCGCGTATTGCAGATTGGCAAATGCCGAACTCAATCTCGTATCGGACGATCGTGGTCGCAAAGGTATGTGTGATATCTAGAGTTTAACAAATGGGGGTAATTCCAAAGACGGCTTCTAACCTAGTTGGAAATAAAATTAGGATTCGATTTGAAAATAAAATACAAATATTTATTTACCCACATTGTGTTATTTGAAAGTGCGAGATACGAAAATATCATACAGGGTGTCTGAAAAGTCTTAGCATGGGCAAATATCTTTACTATTAATAAAGATAGCAACACCAAATTTTAGTTGTACCTAATTGGTTAGTAAATCTACTTTTTTAAGTAATTTGACGCTTTCAACCCCCTTGGGGGGTTACGCTAGCGAGTTGAGGTCCAAAATTTTGGATGCAAACCTATGCCGTGTGGCCTCTTCGTTTAAAAGTCTTCAAAAAAGAAACATTGTTTTAGTATTTTAGTATTTATTTATTATTGTAATTCATTTTTAAATGGCAAGCCTATAAAAATTATAACTCGTAAATCGTATAATCGGGCGGGGCACAAGTCGACCATTAGTCGGCCACTTGTGCCAAACAGTACAAGTCGGCGCTGCTATTTTCTGTTTTATAGGGCACTTTTTTCTAACTTTTTTCCAACTTTACTTCTTCATTTGTCGTTTTTATATGTTTTGTTTTTTGACATCTGCGCAGTAGACCAAAATGCGTACCACGCGCAAACCGAGCGTGCTAGACATGCGCACGGAATTTCAGGAGTTGGACTTTGGTGTCTACATTTGAACCCATTCATTTTTCAGAATATATCTCCAGTAGTTAAGGTACCACTACGTATTTAACTTTATAACTTTGTTCCCAAGTTTTTTTCGACTTTATTTTTCATTTTTTGCCATGTGCGCAGTAGACCAAAATGCGTACCACGCGCAAACCGAGCGTGCTAGACATGCGCACGGAATTTCAGGAGTTGGACTTTGGTGTCTACATTTGAACCCATTCATTTTTAAGAATATATCTCCAGTAGTTAAGGTACCACTGCGAATTTAGACAACAAAGTACATCCCCTGAAATTTCGTGCGAATGTCTAGCCCTCTTGGTTTGCGCGTGGTACGCATTTTGATCAATGGTAAAACTTTTTCCCCAAGTTTTTTTCGACTGTATTTTTCGTTATTTGCCACCGCGCAGATAGCAAAAAAGAAAAATAAAATCGAAAAAACTTGGGAAAAACGTTATAAAGTTAAATACGCAGTGGTGCCTTAACTACTGGAGATAGATTCTTAAAAGTGAATGGGTTCAAATGTAGACACCAAAGTCCATCTCCTGAAATTCCGTGCGCATGTCTAGCACGCTCGGTTTGCGCGTGGTACGCATTTTGGTCTACTGCGCACATGGCACAAAATGAAAAATTAAGTCGAAAAAATCTTGGGAAAAAGTTATAAAGTTAAAGACGTAGTGGTACCTTAACTACTGGATATATTCTGAAAAGTGAATGGGTTCAACTGTAGACACCAAAGTCCATCTCCTGAAAGTCCGTGCGCATGTCCAGCACGCTCGGTTTGCGCGTGGTACGCATTGTGGTCTACTGCGCACATGGCAAAAATTGAAAAATAAAGTCGAAAAAAACTTGGGAAAAAAGTTATAAAGTTAAATACGTAGTGGTACCTTTACTGGAGATATATTCTGAAAAGTGAATGGGTTCAACTGTAGACACCAAAGTCCATCTCCTAAAAGTCCGTGCGCATGTCCAGCACGCTCGGTTTGCGCGTGGTACGTATTTTGGTCTACTGCGCACATGGCAAAAAACGAAAAATAAAGTCGAAAAAACCTTGGGAAAAAGTTATACAGTTAACTACGTAGTGGTACCTTAACTATTGGGGATATATTCTTACAAGTGAATAGGTTCGAATGTAGACACCCAAGTACATCTCCTGAACTTGCGTACGCATGTCTAGCACGCTCGGTTTGCGCGTGGTACGCATTTTGGTCTACTGCGCAGATGTCAAAAAACAAAACATATAACAACGACAAATGAAGAAGTAAAGTTGGAGAAAAGTTAGAAAAAAGTGCCCCACAAAACAAAAAATAGCAGCGCCGACTTGTGCTGTATGGCACAAGAGGTCGACTAATGGTCGACTTTTGCCCCGACCGATTATACGATTTACGAGTTATAATTTTTATAGGCTGGCCATTTAAAAATGAATTACAATAATAAATAAATACTAAAATACTAAAACAATGTTTCTTTTTTGAAGATTTTTAAACGAAGAGGCCACACGGCATAGGTTTGCATTCAAAATTTTCGACCTCAACTCCCTAGCATAACCCCCCAAGGGGGTTGAAAAAGTGAAATTACATAAAAACGTAGATTTATCAACCAATAAGGTACAACTAAAATTTGGTGTCGCTATCTTTATTAATAGTAAAGATATTTGCCCATGCTAAGACTTTTCAGACACCCTGTATGATATTTTCGTATCTCGCACTTTCAAATAACACAATGTGGGTAAATAAATATTTGTATTTTATTTTCTAATCGAATCCTAATTTTATTTCCAACTAGGTTAGAAGCCGTCTCTGGAATTACCCCCATTTGTCAAACTTTAGTGATATCAGTCGTCCGATAGCCCTTGCGCTATCATTTGATTGTTATAATGCATGGCAGTTCGAGATCTGTGTTAATATGGATAATATAAAAAAGTTGAATGTGATGTTATAATAGGAGATATATAAGAGAACATTTAAAAAAAATCGGTAAATAGTGTCGTAAGTATTGTTTTAAAAAAGTGTAACGTCTTGAGGTTTTATTTTTAATGATATGCCCGTGTTTATTTTTTTGTACAATTATTTTGAGATTTGGAATTAATGGAATTATAATATTATGTAGAATATTCTGTAATAAAACATGGCTGCAAGTTTTGTAATTTTAATTTCAATCAAATTTGACACAGATTGGCAGTGATATATTTTTTCACAGTTAAAGAAAAAAAAATAGATATTTTAAGATATTAAAATATATAACAGTAATTTATTATTTGTTTGTTATTTGATTAAATTATTTATTAGTTTTTATAAATTAATTATTTATTAATTAAAAATTAAATAATAATTAAACTATTGTTAAAACATTTCATTTCTAAAACTTATTATCACCTAAGCCCTAAGCTGGCATTTGAATTAACACATTTATTCAAAGAATGGGATGGTTTTCTCTTTTTCTTTTTGAGGGATTGAATTCTTCCTCCTGCCTGCAATCTTCTTTTCCCTGTGGCTATTAATTTTCTTTGGGCAATAGGTGTTGGTTGGACGCTTATCTTTTTCCCTTTTCTTTGTGTTTTTTTAATAATCCTTGAAGGTTGAGGCTGATAATGAAATTTAAACATTCCAAATAATCCACTTAATAATATTGATGTGGAATTCACGTTTTTGTCATAAGCTACACAATAAGCATCTATTGCTTCATTTAGTTTGTATTTATAATTATGGGGATAAATATCCATTTTACAAAGCCAATTAGGTAATTCTTATTCAAATGCAATAATTAGATAACACTTTGCACAACTTTGTAAAGTAAACCGAATAGGTCTGAAGAATGACATCATGTCAGGTCAGGTAGGCGTCAGCTGTTAGTTTATCGGACGCGCGATATTGCACCCGCAATGCGATTTCGCGCGTCCGTTACGCATCTCCATCGGCTCAATTCGACATCTTCCGACTTTGCAATACGCGACGTCCGATACGGATATGCGACCCGGACAGTGAAGGCAACGCGACCAAAAGCCAAACAAATTAAGGGCGTTTCAACGTTGCCAGAGAAAGTAAACAGCGGATTTCCAATAGGTAGGTAGGTCTTCAAAACTTATTATTTAGACATGTTAACATAAATAGACTAAGGGCGAGTGTCTATATACAGGGAGAACTTTAAGCAAGGCAAAAAAGGCAAAATTCAGGGCCCAACAAAAGAGAACGTTAAATCAAACTACGAGCCATGTGAGATGGACATTGGACTGCTGATTTGGGCAGGATAAAAGACAATCAAAAGACAGACAGGGAGTAACCTGGAACACAGGGCAATGCCAGCCCACCCAGTGTGAGAGTGAAGGTTCAGCTTCTTAATCAAGGTAAATTATTAAGTAAAACTAAACAGGCAATCGCGAATAAAATTAATTAGAAAAACACATACCCAGACAATGTGGCAAAAATGGCCTGTCACAGCCTATGTTTCTACATCCGGAAGAAGGGCTGCACCAAAAACGTTTGGTTCTCCGTGTGGGTAAGTTCTATTATTAATAATCAAAAGAACCTGACTTATTACTGTTCCTTCTTTTGAATGTGTAAGCAGAAATGCACGGAGAAGTTCACCGCTGAAGAAAAAACTGTTTTAAACTCGAGGCTGCATGATGGTAGACCCAAAAATGAACGTGACACGTGACACATTCCTACAAGGTTTAATCGAAGTAAAACCCATTGTAAGACGTAGAGGACGGGTCCAAGCTAATGTTAAACCCAAATCTGCAAGTTTTAAATACTTCATATTGAATTACTCTGGTAATCGTGCAGCAGTATGCAAACAAGCTTTTACGAGTATGAGCATTTATGCTGTGACACATATCCAAATTCAACGTTTAACTAGATTGCTTGTGGCTGGCGAATCTTCAAGAGATTTGAGGGGACTACACAATAACATGCCACGTTCCAAATCAGATGAAATGCTAGTCAAAATAAAAGACCACATAGAACGTTTTCCACGCAAAAGTACACACTATTCTTCAAAAGTATGCCAATACTTAGATGCTAGGTTAAACGGTACAACTACTACTACGGTAAACTTTCTTTTTATTAAAAATCCTGAGTTACAACATAACGTGAAGTATGAATTCTATTTAAAATATTTCAGGGAAAACTATGCACTCAAATTTGGAAGATCATAGGTGGACGTCTGTTCCGAATGTGAAGGATTAGGTGCCAAAATAAAGAGTGACAATTCGAAACGAGTCGCCACAGCAGAACTGATTGTCCATAAGCGACGTGCCAAAAAAATTTATAACAAACTACAGGAGATTCAAAAAATTTGTTAAGCTCGACCTGAAGTTGCCGGTAGAACTTTCGATTAGATCCAGAATCTACCCCTCCCAAATATACCAGTCCAGGAGATCATTTATTATCAACAACTGTGGGTATACGTTTTTGAGATCCACAACTTATCAGATAATACTGGACATTTCTACACCTACCACGAGGGGCAAGCCCGTAAGGGACCAGTCGAAGTCTGCACTTTCCTCAAAGATTACATAGAAACTTTTATACCTGAAAACGTTACAGAGTTACACATATTTTCTGATGGATGCCCTGGACAAAACCGGAACGACACATTGGTGCGATTTCTCCTGGCGTTACAAGCAACCAAGCGTTTTAAAAAATATTTCATTACTTTCGAGTACGTGGGACTCATTCTTGCCCTGTGATAGAGATTTTGGAACTTTACAAAAACTCATTAGAAGAAGCGACCGAATCTATCTACCAGAGGAATATCAGGAAATGGTGGTATCTTGCAGGAATAATAACCCGTTTACCTTTAAAGAAATTAGCTATACAGATATCCTTGATTCCAAAAATTGGTGGCCTTCTAGTTATAAAAAAACTGCTTCTATGATCCCCAAACCTAATGATAGTACGCAAACATTTACTATTTCAAAGTTTATACAGTTCGTTTATGATAGTTCATCCCCAGGATACGTTACAACCTATGAATATATAGATGGTTCTTTTCAAAAAAAAGACTGAGTCCACGAACAGTACAACGGCATCATTTTTTTTCTATAGCTTGGAGGGGGTGGATTTTTCCGGATTTTTTATTTTCAATTATCATTTGTCTAAACATTTATCACAACTTTTATATGATGGTCTTTACTCATTGTGGAGATATTATGTTTTTTAATTTTTCCTCAATAGTATATTTTTGCACTTGTACTATTCTTGGACTCACCGATTCAATTCTTTGATTAGCTTCATTTTGCCTTCGCTACCCAACTACTCTATTACGCGCACAATTCTCCACCATTTGCGTTCAATTACCCCGTGGGGTGGGGAATTGTGAGCTTGGTACTGGTTGTGTTTTTTGCCGTACTACTCGGTTGTAGAACTAGTTGAGGAAATATGCCTCTATACAATAAAGGTAAAATGCCACTTACTTAAATGTATACAGTGAGCGGCAAATGTACTGCATAAATTCGATAACAATTCAAGGAAAACTTTTTCGGAAAAACGCTCGGACAAGTAAACTTTTATATCGAATTTTTCGTTTTTTGATATTAAATTGATATATACAGGGTGACTCATGTAGGAGATATGACGTCATCGGCGGTTTTTTTAATTGAAATACTCCATTTTTTATGGCATCATTGCATTCTACAGAAAATTCTGAGCATATTTCATGTAGAATACCCCATATCTAAACTCTATTGTTTTCCAAATAAATTACGTATAAATGTTAAAATAACGAAATTATTTTGTTATCGGCTAAAATACCCAAAAAAAAATGGTTGGCTTGGAAAACAACGTCTTCACTTGGTCGTTATCACAATTAATCGTGTCAGAAGCAATGACAAGCAAATGTCAATATCGAAATTAGTTTTATCAGCAAGTTAGTTTACGATCACTGGTAATAAAATTAAGCTTTTCACAATCAAAGCAGTGAAAAACTCTCACGATGGCTCACTTAACAGAAACCCAAAGAATAGAAATTCTAATTTTTATTGGTTGTGGTCAGGGCCCCCGCAACCGCGTGTGCAACGCGTGCACTGCACGCGGGCGCACTCTGTAAGGGGCGCCAAGAACCAAAGGTTTTTGGTTAATTTTTTAACAATATTTCCAACGAGCAAGGCACCAAAGAAATCTTTTTTTTCAATAATCTAAGCGAAGTTTATGTTCATAAATATAATTAGGTACCTATCTAATCTAATTCCCTATTAAAACAGAAAACATATTTTTAAAATCAATCATCACTATTCACATCTGAATATGCAATATCATGATCCAATATCCAATACTGGTATAAATCGACAAGTTTGCGTAGAAGTTGTTAGAACTTGTTACCTACTTGCCGATTTTCCTGTCCAGACTCGAATACTCTGTAGGAGTATAAAACAGCGGAAGGCGTCGTAATCCAAATAATTGATATTTTATTTCGCAACGTTTAAGGGTCAAGAAGACGCAGAAAATTATAATATTTAGATACTTAAAAATTAAAAAGATTGATTTGTATTTTGTGTTATTGTGTTTTGTTGTGATTGAATAAAATTTTATGAAATGGTAAGTACCTACCCACATGCAGTATTAGCATTTTCTAAGGTCTATAAAATTCGTTTTTTTTTTAATTTTTTCTGTTTAAAATAGTGCACATCCTTAATTAGCCCATACCTTTATACCACAGATAATATTATTTTTATTTCCCTCAAATAGGAAAGTATTTTGTATTCGTGGAAAAATCGGATAGATTTTGATATTTCTTTAGACATTTTAGATTTAAAACCTGACGTTTCGCCTTGGAGCCACCATCATACCGTTTGACTTTCTGAAAAAATTTATATTTCATCTTTGCCAAAAATTAATTATCAAATTATTATACCAGGAAAAGTGTATAGGGTATATGCTTCAGATTGGTCTTAAGTTCGTTTAGCCGTTTAGGTTTAAAGGCTCGCGTTTAGAGTTTAGATTCATAAAAATAAAAAATTACGGGGCGTTCTCAAAAAGATGGGTCTTGTGCAAGGGAAGTCAAGGGTAAATGTCCTTACCAATTTTTGATCTAGTGTTTCTTAAATTCTAGGAGCCACAGAAGAGAAAACGACCTTCTGGTGCAAAATTTCGAGAGCAAAAAAAAGTTAGAGTCCAAGAAAGGGAAAAGATGGCTGGGAGTATGAAACATTTTTTGCAAAAAAGTCAAGTTTACAAGACTGAAACGATAGAGGTAGAAGAAAATACAGTTTCTAAAGCGGCGCCATCGCCATCTTCTGCAACATGTGAACCATCGACATCAACATCAACACGTATTGAAAATATAGCCTCTGTAGAGTCAGCCATCCTAACAACTACGACTACAAGTGACACTTCTAGCAGTTCTAGCGATGAAGCTTCTACTGAAGGGGAGACTGAGATTACTATTCCTAGTATTCTTCCATCAGAAGATCCCGGTTTATGGCCCAGAAGCATCACCAATGATGAAGTCAGAATATTGGTTGATCGTGGTCCTCCCTTGATAGGACGTAATTATCAATTTCCTGCTAATAAAGACAAAAGAAAATTTTCAAGTAAGTACTTTGTTAGAAAACTAGGAAATGGAGAAGAAGTGGAAAGAATTTGGCTAATTTACTCAGTTTCGAAAAATTCGGTATTTTGTTTTTGTTGTAAACTTTTCAGCAAGACTTCTACTAGTTTTTCTGATACTAGTGGTTTTTCTGATTGGCAACATTTATCCTTAGCCATTATAAGACATGAAACATCAATTGCACATAACGTTCACATGAATAAATGGATGAATTTAAAAAAAATGTTGAAATTATCTACAACTGTAAACGATCATCACTTACGGGTTTTAGAAACTGAAAAAAAGTATTGGCATGACGTTCTAGAAAGAATTATTGCAGTTGTTAAATTTTTATCCAGACAGTGCCTAGCTTTCCAAGGTTCATCTAAAACACTTTTCCAATATGATAATGGGAACTTCCTCAAAACTGTCGAGATGATTTCATCTTTTGATCCTGTGATGAGAGAGCACATAAGTCGAGTGCAAAACTCACAAACAAATTCTTTAAGAATGACCCATTACTTAGGCTACCAGATACAAAATGAAATTATTGAATTAATGGCTTCTAAAGTAAAAAATATTATTTTGGACATGGTTCGAAGCTCCAAATATTATTCAATAATTTTAGATTGTACACCGGATGCAAGCCATACAGAGCAAATAAGCCTCGTTTTGCGTTATGTCGTTCTAAATGACAGTTCTAAAAAGGTCCAAATACAAGAGAGTTTTATAGCATTCAACTCAATAATCGACTCTACAGGGGAAGGGCTATGTAATTTTGTAATGGGACTTTTGAAAAATTTAAATTTAGATATTAAAGATATGAGAGGTCAAGGGTATGATAATGGGGCCAATATGCGCGGAAAACATATTGGTTTACAAAAACGCATACTCGATGCTAATCCTAGGGCATTTTTTGTACCATGTGCTGCACACAGCTTAAATTTAACAGTAAATGATGCTGCTAAGGTTTCAAATGAAACAGTGAATTTTTTTAATATTGTACAAGAACTTTATGTATTTTTCTCTTCATCCACAAAAAGATGGGATGTTATGAAAAAGCATGTCCCTCAGTTAAATCTAAAACCCCTAAGTGATACTAGATGGTCAAGTAGGATTGATGCTATGAAACGCTAAAGTTTCATTTAATTCAAATATGTGATAGCCTTCTAGAAATAGCAGAAAATGATACTTATAACATAGAAACTAGACATAAAGCAAATTCTCTTTTATTAAATATTCAATCTTTTAAATTTATTTGTAGTATAATAATTTGGTATGATGTTTTATTCCAGATTAATATTGTAAGCAAAATGATGCAAAGTGTAGCGATTGACATTAAAGTGTGCCAAAACTATTTAAAGAATTTAGTCGATCATTTTAAAAATTATAGAAATGATAATGTTTTCGAGGAAAATCTTGTTGAAGCTGGAAAACTAGCGGCTGCTCTTGAGATAGAGCAATGTTTTCCCCCATTAAATAATGTAAGACGAAGGTATAAACCGAAATTGTTCGATTATGAGCACACGGATGAGACACCTCAAGATCCAAAAACTGCTTTTAAAATAAATTTCTTTTTAAAAATAATTGATCAAACACTAAGTTCTTTAAATAGTAGGTTCGATATGATATCTGATTACGAAAACGTTTTTGGTTTTATTTGTGATATTTCTAAATTAAATGACGAAGATCTTTTAAAATGCTGTCATGTTCTTCAACAGAAGCTAACTGATCAGGAAAAGCAGGAGGCTGACGTGGAAGGAAATGGTTTATTTAACGAGATAAAAGCCCTAAGATTGTTTTCATTGCCTGAAGTATCAAATCCCCTTGAAATTCTTCAATATATATTTGAAAACAATCTAACTTCATCTCTACCAAATATTAGTATTGCGTTAAGAATCCTCCTCACTTTACCTGTGTCTGTTGCTTCTGGTGAGAGATCATTCTCAAAATTAAAAATAATTAAAAATTATTTGAGGTCTACCATGTCACAAGAAAGATTATCTGGTTTGGCAATCTTAGCTATAGAGCAAGAGATACTCGATTAAATAGATTTTGATAATATTATAAAAGAATTTGCAGCGGCCAAATCTAGAAAAACGCCCATTTAATTTCTGTATCCTAATAATAAGGTATGTTTTATTTGTGATTTGTTTATTGTTTGATTTATGCCTTTATAAATAATTTAGAGAAAAATAAAGTTTTGGTTTTGAAATCTCTGTAGTTTCCTTATAAAATGAGGTTTTAATCGATTGCCTAAAGGAAAAAAATTAAAAATTAAAAAAATACATATGTTATCTAAAACTAACAGCATACTGATCTTAAGGCATTTAAGAAAGGTTTCTGATAGTTTTTTTAACTACTCTACACTAAATTCCAACAAAAACTGGACAAATTTGGGCACCCCCAATTTTTTTGCCGAGTAAGGGGCGCCAAAATATTTTTGGCACGCGGGCGTTGATAACCCTTGCGGGAGCCCTGGTTGTGGTGACAAGACCAGGACTCAACAAGAGGTATGTGATTTGTTTAACGCAAAGTATCCTGATCGTCCTACAAACCAATCCACTATCAGCAGGATTGAGCGGAAATTTAGAGAGACTGGGCAAGTTAAAGATCTGCAAAAAACCGGTCGGCCGAAAATTGACGATGATACAAAAATTAATATTTTGTTGGAAGTTGAAGAAGTCCCACAATGCAATTCCAGAGATATTGCCAAGCAAAATGAAGTTAGTCAGCGGCCAACATTACGTTTATTAAAAAAAGAAAAACATTACCCATACAAAATTAAACTGCTACATGAACTTAACGAAGATGATCCTGACCGTCGCCGTCGGATAGAATTTTGCGAAACCCTTATGAACCTATGCCACAATAATCCAATATTTCATCGCCAAATTCTGTTCACGGATGAAGCTACATTTTGTCTAAATGGCACCGTCAATCGACAAAATTGTAGATATTGGAGTACAAGTAACCCACATTGGATGTTAGAAGCCCATACACAACATCCACAAAAACTAAATGTCTGGGCGGGAATAATTAATGATAGAGTGATAGGACCATTTTTCTTCGAAGAAAATCTTAATGGGGAAAGATATTTGGAATTTCTTCAATACGAGTTAATTCCTGCTCTTGTTGTAATGTTTCCTAATGAAAACGAGCCTGACTTACCTAATGGTAACATCTGGTTTCAGCAAGACGGTGCACCGCCACATTTCGCACGACCCGTTAGAGAATACTTAGAAACTGTTTTTCCACAGCGATGGATTGCCAGAAGGGGATCAATAGAATGGCCTGCCAGATCCCCGGATCTAACACCATTGGATTATTTCTTATGGGGATATTTGAAGCAAAAGGTCTATGTTACAAAGCCGCATAATTTAGACGATTTAAAAAATAGAATTAGGTTCGAGATTACAAAAATTTCTGAAGATGCAATCCAAAATGTTTTAAAAGAATTTGTAAATAGACTTGCTTATTGTCAAGAAGTACAGGGGTGGCATTTCGAGCATTTAATTAAATAATTATATTTTATTTCTTAATTTTAATTATGAAATCTAATAAAAATTCGTTTTTTAAAATTTATACGTAATTTATTTCGAAAACAATAGAGTTTAGGCATGGGGTATGCTACGTGACATATGCTCAGAACTTTCTGTAGAATGCAATGATGCCATAAAAAATGGAGTATTTCATTTAAAAAAACCGTCGATGACGTCATATCTCCTACATGGGTCACCCTGTATATGTCAATTTAATGTCAAAAAACGAAAAATTTGAAATAAAAATTTACGTGTCCGAGCATTTTTTTCGAAAACGTGTTCCTTGAATTGTTATCGATTTTATGCATTACATTTGCCGCTCACTGTATAACGATCAGTATTGTAAGACCAACGACGTAGCCATAGAGGCACGTTGTGCTTAGGTGCGCACAGTTCCCCCACTCTTCCTTACGTAATTTGGATGACAGAGTATTGAGGTAGGTACTTAAAGTTTAAATTTGGTTGATAGAGAGTATTATGACATTTAAAGGTCAAGAGTTCTACGTACCGTAGAGCGGTGATACTTTATCCGCGTGATGTGACTTTGCTCAAACACGCATTAAATTAAAATAAATTTTATTGGTTCCAAACTGACAACATTGGATATCTATTGAGCACAACGCAACCAAGTATAGGTTATGTGTACGTATTTCATGGGATTTGAACGTCGCCGAGCTAACGGTTTTTTTTGCAAAATACCTTTATTTTTTTGGTAAAAATTGTGTGTTTTGTTGTGAATCAACTTGTAAGGTAAGTGGACATTAGGGAGATATATTTTGAAAGTATTACTGGGGATATTTCGGCTTGATATTGTTATAGGAAGACTGGGTCAAAAAATAGTGTTGTTTCGAATTGCTTTTTCTGATATACGAGGGATTTTGTTAATCGGTGCATTTTGTGGGGTGAGTTTGCCCGACGGTAATTTGCATAATTATATTTTATGAAAAAACTTGTTTATGGTAATGTTGGTTCATTAGGTAATAAAATTATTTAATTACAGATTTGGAGCCGTTATGGGGCGCATATATAAAAATAAATTGGGATCCAGGAATTATGCCAACTATAGCCAAGGCCAGTTAGCCAAGGCAGTTCGTGCGGTAAAATTTAATAAGTTAACATATAAAGCTGCTGCTGATTTATACAATATTCCAAAAAAAAAAAACAATATGGAACAAAGTAAACAAAAACACGAAAAAAAGTCGGGAGGGCAGCAAACCCTAGGAGAAGTAGAGGAGCGTCATTTTGTCGATGTTTTGCTAGTAGCTAGTGAATATGGCAGTACACTGACAAGTTTCGAATTAAGGGTTGTGGTAAAGAAATATTTAGATCATTCTGGAAGGCAATTTCAAAAATTCCCTGACAACATGCCCGGTAAAGACTGGGCTTTAAATTTTATATCCAGGCATAAGGACGGACTGACACAGCGAAGGTGTCAAAATATAAAATGTGTAAGAGCGCAAAAAACAGAAACCGAGAGCCAAGAATATTTTGAAAACCTGACTAGAACTTTGGAAGGAGTCTCACCAGCAAATATCCTTAACTATGATGAAACCAATTTATCAGATGACCCAGGGGCTATTAGGTGCATTTTTCGAAGGGGGATAAAATATCCCGAACGAAACATGAACAGTACTAAAGCATCAATTTCCATTATGTTTGCCATAACTGGGAATGCAGAAGTATTTCCGCCATACGTCGTATACAAAGCAGAGAGGTTATACGATCAATGGACAATTGGAGGGCCTCCAAACACCAGGTACAACCGCTCGAAGTCAGGTTGGTTCGATAGTCAGAATTTTGAGGATTGGTTTGAAGCATTGGTTGTGCCATGGGCTCGAAAAAGAGCTGGCACACAAGTTATTATCGGGGATAATCTATCTTCTCATCTTAATGTGCACATAATTCAGGCATGCCAAAGAAATCACATAAAATTTGTGTTCCTTCCCGCCAATTCTACTCACTTAACCGCCTGGGTTAACTTAACCCAGCCACTAGATGTGGGGTATTATGGGCCCCTGAAAAGAACCTGGAAAAATATTTTACATAAATACAAGAACAATAATCCTCGGGAGTCATCGGTGAATAAAACTAGTTTTCCGCAGTTATTAAAAATACTAGTGGACACACTAACATTGTCAGATAAAAAAAATATAGAAATCGCTTTCAGGGCCACATGAATAATTACCGTTGATTCAACGCAAGTACTAAAGAGACTTCCACAACAAAGAGTTCAAGATAACATAGGAGATGTTGTAAGTGATACATTAATTGACTATTTAAAGGAAATAAGGTCACCTTCGACAATAAAACCAATCAGGCAACGAAAAACAATGTTAAAAGTATTACCAGGAAAGTCTGTTAGCTATGAGGAAATGGAAGATAAAGATGACAGAGATGACAGAAAAAAGAAACCACAGTGGAAGCCCTTGTCGATGAGAACAGTGACATGGATATAGAAAAGGAAAACATCAACGAAAGTGAGCCCTTGGAGATCATTCCTCAGGTAGGAGACTTTGTTCTTGTTAAATCTGCCACCAAAACAAAACATTCGACATTACATTGGGCTAGTGACCGAAGTAGATCGCCCGGAAGCTACAATAAAGTTTCTGAGGCAAAAACGAGAAGGCATTTTTGTTTTTCCCCAAGTAGATGATATTTCTACTCAGCAGGAAGACGATATAGTTACAATTTTAAATGAGCCAACCATTTCGTCAAGAAGATTTCATTGCTTTGTCGAAGACTTAAGTAAATTTTATATGTATTAATGTACTAATAATGTACCTAAACACTTAAAACTAAATTTTAGTTCCTTTTTAGAGAGTCTATTTCGTTTGTATATCTTTTATGAGAAAATAAATAATTTTCATTTCTATATATTATATTTTTTTATACGGCACTATAAAAAAGGCTTTTCTTGTGTACAGACACCAATTTCACCGGCAGACATTGCTTCTACGCGATTTTATAGCATCGGGAAATTTCACACCGATGAAGGGGTGACTTTACCCAGATTTAAAAAAAATAAAAAATATGTATAACATTAAATTTTGGTAAAAAGAAGGTGGGCAATCGATAGACAAAACCTAAAAATAGTACATGTATAAATTTCGCAAAACTTACTTAATAACTACATGAACTATTCAAAAAAAGATGCTAAAACCGTAGCAAAGTAACACCGCTTTACGGTACCTATAGGGTATCCCATTTTCGGCACTTTTGCGGGGAATCTCCCTTATTTTTAAAGATAGAGGGTTGCGGTTTTCGCGACAGTGTGCTACTTTTTTGTGAAATTAAAGGTAGCACCAGCAGAATTCTCATAGCCCTTTTGATTTTTGAGATACAGGGTAGAATCGAAAAGTGTAACGTTTGAGGCACCCCCGTATCTGAGTTACTTTTAAACTTATCGAAGAAGTTAAAACGTATTCTTATAGAATTTTTCCGTAGAATCCAGTGGCGTAGTCGATTTTTTCTAACACTTTCCGATTTTTAGTTATGAAGCAAGCATATGTTCTTTTAAATGGATCACACTGTATATTATTTTTCATATTTATTAGGCATAATGTGGGCTTTCCAAAAATATATAATTGTATACAATTATTCTTAAAAACAAGCTCAGAATTTTAGATTTTCTAAAATTTTCTTTTGTGTCCAATCAGTAGGTAGTAGGCTATGGCTAAAATTTACTAAAAACAAAATCGATGTAAGTAATTATTATACTTTCAAACTTCAAAATATCTTTTTTAATTCTCAAGTCTTAATTATTTATTACAGCATTTTAACTTAATTATGATAAAATTATTGAATTTTACTCAAAACAAAACAATATTACCTATCTTACTTAAAACTTAAGTTAGGAAAAACATTTTCTAAAATTTTCTTTTGTGTCCAATCAGTAGGTAGTATGCTATGGCTAATTTGTTTGGAACAAAAGACAAAATGTCAAAAACTTTACGGTTTTGTCAGTTATTGATTACACAGGACCACAAATGGAAACCTAAAAAGTCCTTTGGCGAGATTGATATCCTATATGTATTTTGGTGCGCTGATTACGAATCCGAGGTCCATATAACCCCAGCACATCACGTTCAAGGTCATTTGAAGGTCAAATGCATATATTACAGAAAAACAGAAAATCTGACTACGGATTCGGAAAGAGCGGGAAATTTTTACGTCCAAATATGTAGTTTTTAGTTTTTCCAACATGACCCTCCAAGGTCATCTGGGGGTGAAATGACTCACCGATAGACCAAATTCTTATTTCCCATATACATCATCACCTTGAAAGTGACGTGCTGGGATTATATGGACCTCGGATTCGTAATCAGCGCGTCAAAAAACCTAAAGATACCTGACTAAGTTGTACGTAAAAGTCTGTAGTTGTGATGATGTACCTATATGGGAAATAAGAATTTGGTCTATCGGTGAGTCATTTCACTCCCAGATGACCTTGGAGGGTCATGTTGGAAAAATAAAAACTACATATTTGGACGTAAAATTTCCCGCTCTTTCCGAATCCGTGGTCAGATTTTCTGTTTTTCCGTAATATATGCATTTGACCTTCACATGACCTTGAACGTGATGTGCTGGGGTTATATGGACCTCGGATTCGTAATCAGCGCACCAAAATACATATAGGATATCAATCTCGCCAAAGGACTTTTTTCGGTTCCCATTTGTGGTCCTGTGTTATTAGTAAAATATTTTTGTTATTTTGGTGTTATTTTTTTAAAATAATAGCGGTTTACGAAAATAATGAAAAGTATGATATGTTGGTTTGTTTTATACAATCTATGAAAATCCCCAAGAAGCTTCAGAATTATATTTACAAAGGTAACGTATTTTCAGCGCTATGGTTAGGATATCTTAGTGTTTTTCTTTGTTCACATTAGATATCCAGAGAGAAGGCAACCTTCCCCAGATATACATATTACCGTATGGTATTACCGTATGGTATCGCAAAACTCCCTCCATTCTCCAAGCGCGTGGTTATCTAGGTGCAAGTTAAAGAATCGCGCATCTTCGTTTTTGTGTTTAGTTGACAGTCGGCTTTGTATGTCCGTTGGGGACAGATCATTTGGTGACGTTTTTTTTGGTGATTTACGAATTTTTGTATCAGGTGACTTTGTGCTGTACGTAATTATGGAGCCTCGATGGGTGTAAGTACTCTTTTACATACCGTCAAATGGGGAAACATTGGCCCTTCGTGGACAACTTTGGGCCGCAAACGCATAAAATATTGGTTCTAAAATAGCTACCGCCAAAACAATCATAATTTTGTAAATGAGTCTCCTGCCGGTAGGTGGCAACCGTAGTACTAGAATGCAACGGAGTTTGCGACTGTTGGTGTTCCCGCCTCTCGTGTAGTGGCCTTTAAACCGATAACTGTGTGATTCGGCGTTTGTTTACACGTGGAAAATTTTGTTGCGATTGGAGAGTTGGAAAGGTTTAGAAGCTTGGTAAGTATTTTTATTATATATTATATTATTCTTTAAGAGTTTCCTGCTGTTTTTAAATGTTAGTTACTGTCGGTTTTTTTTGCGGTGGGTAATTATCTTTTCAAGGCAACTTTGGCCCAAAACAAGGGGCAACATTGGCCCGGGCCAAAGTTACCTCAACTCATTTTGCTATGCGCATTTTTGGAACTATGGTTAAAAATTTAACAGAATTTGCATTTTTTTGTTCTAGTATTCGGACAATGCCTCGAAAGTCACAAAAACGCCTAGGATCAAGGTCCTATGCGAATTATACTCCTGAGCAGTTACAAGAGTGTTTGGAAGAAATTAGATCGGGTCGTATGAGTCAACGGATTTCAGAGGCGACTTTTCGTATTCCCAGATCCACTATAAAGAATAAATTAAAAGGCAAACATTCCAAGAATGTCGGACGTTCCCGAGTCTTTTCCGACGCCGAAGAACTGGCTTTCGAACATCTCATTAAATTAGCAGTCTACGGATTTCCTGTAATTCCAATTGACTTTCGTATGGCTGTTAAAGCCTATCTGGACAAAAAAGGTGCGCGTGCCTTTATTTAAGGAGAATCTTCCTGGTTATGAGTGGACTACATCTTTTTTAAAACGCCATGAAAACCTGTCTCTACGAATTAGTTCCAATATCAAGAGGGTCCGAGCACAAATTGGTGCAAACGAAATGAGTAATTATATGGACAATTTAAGTGTCGCTATAAAGGACATTCCGCCATCCCGAATATGGAATTATGACGAGACAAATCTCAGTGACGACCCGGGAAACAAAAAAGTAATATGCAAGAGAGGAGCGAAATATGTAGAGAAAATTTGCAATTTCAGCAAAAGCGCAACTTCTGTAATGTTTTGTGGCAACGCAGAAGGAAAATGTCTTGCTCCTTATGTTGTATATAAGGCAGAACATCTTTGGACCACCTGGACTGAAAATGGCCCTATGCAAACGCGCTACAACCGTTCCAAAAGTGGATGGTTCGACGGAGCTACGTTTGAAGACTGGTTCCAGTTGCATTTCCTACCAGAAGTCAGACAAGAAGATGGCCCCGTTATTCTAATAGGTTATAACCTATCTTCGCATATAAGCGCCACGGTTCTTCGGCTCTGTGAAGAGAATGATATACGATTCGTGTGTTTACCGCCAAATACCACTCATATTACTCAGCCCTTAGACGTGGCCTTTTTCTCCCCAATGAAAAAAATTTGCCGAAATATTTTAACCAGATGGAAAGAGTCTAAACCTGGTTCTAAGTTTTCAACCATACCCAAAGATTTATTTCCGACATTACTACAAGAATTGATAAAAAACTTGGAGGAAAACAAGGCCCAAAACCTAATCTCTGGATTTCTTAAATGTGGAATATATCCGTTAAATAGGCAAATGTTACTTGACCGCCCACCAGAGAATTTGACAGATGTAGATAAAGACATGGTAGGTACAGCATTTTTAGAGCAGCTCGATGCAAAACGTGTGGAATATCTTGGAATTCACAAACCTAAACAAAGAAGGAAAAAATTACAGGTTCCGGCTGGAAGAAGTATAACTGCCAGCGATCTGGAAGCAACTTCAGACATGTCTGGACCTTCTAAAGAAACTCCTGCTAAGCTCCCAAGGAAACAACGGCGAGTTTCTTTTTCAAGCTCTTCTGATAATTCGTCTGATAAAGTTCAGTTAGAATCAGATGAACTGAGCGAAACGTTTTCTGACTTAAGAGGAAGTGGACCAATCTGTAGCCTAAAACTTTGTTCAAGAATCAAAGGTAAATGCTAAGGATATGAAGATTGGCGACTTCGTGTTATTGTTATTTAATGGCATCAAATATCCTGGAAAGATTATCAGTATTTCTGCCGAAGGACCGACAGTAGATTGTATGGAGCAGGGAAAAAAATTTTGGAGGTGGCCAGAAAAGACAGACGCAATCCTTTACGACTGGGAAGAGGTTATTAAGAAAATTAATGAGCCCAAAATGGTTTCTAAGAGAAACCAATATACAATTGCAGAGCTTGATAATTTTGTTTAAATGCCTTATGTTAAATTAGAGTTATTGTCCGCAAATAAATTGATTCAAACTTATTCCGGCCTAATTTTTTATTTCTTACCCCATAACTCAAAGTATAGGTCCACCACAAGCCTGGTTTTTCGTGCAAATAATTTTGAACTAATATCATTTAATCTAACATTGACCCATGCCTTAAATCTCACATAATTGTGCTACTTTTAAGGTAGGGCCAAAGTTGCCCCATTTGAAGGTATCTTTGGCTCACTTACAAAAAAAAATTACTCACTTCTAATATCAAACAGCCACATTGCAGCACAAAAATTAAAGTAATATTCATGCTGTATTATAAAAAAATAATACAGTTTTTTTTTAATTGAATGTTCCTCGATAAACTGTTCAATATTGAAAAAAAATAAGTGGAAAGTGGGCCAATGTTTCCCCATTTGACGGTACTTTTGTATTATTTCGAGTAGAGTGTGATACATTATTTAGTAGACTATGAATGAAATAATACCCCGGCGAATAAATAAAAATTCTACAGCCTAATCGGAGTGCACTATGACGGGACAAAGGTCACTGATACCATATGGTATCCGTAGGCGTTATAGGACTCGATAGTGCCGTGTCACTACATTTTATAATTATATGATTTTTAACGTTTTAGAAAAGGGTTTTCGCTTTCTCAAGCTTTGGATATGTTATCAGAAGATGATGATCTGTTGCAGAACTGTTGCAGAATGTAGATGAAATATTTGTGGAGCCCAGATCCTAACGTCGACACAGACGAGGATTCTGCGGACGAAGAGGAAGGAGGAATGACGCAAAACAAATTTATCACAGTTTATATTCAAGTTTTAATATTTTTGTTATTGCAGGTCGTCAGTTGCGTGCTCCCGCTGAAATCTAATTGTTAAATAATGACAGAATTGGGGAATACAGCTGGTACCATAGGCCTGAAAATGTAAGTAAAAATTTTCAGTTCTCGGAAATTTCTAAATTTTTTACAGATTATACCAAACTTTTTAGGAGACTTTGGAAGGGCCCGTAAAAGAAATACCTTCGACAATGGAGAAAAATTATTTATTTCGTTCAGAAAACCTGGAGTGGATTACAAATCGCCTTTCTGAAAAAGCAGTTTCAGAGTGGATTCCTGGTGATATCCAACCGATGCCTCGACAATTTCCAGAAGCAAATTATTCTATGTACAAGGACATGTCCCCTGTTGAGCTGTTTGAATTATTTTTTGACGAAGGTATTTTTCAGTACCTTGCTAACCAAACGCAACTCTATGCTCATTTTAAAAATGAAGCTGACCCTGGAATAACTGCGTCAGGAATTCGTTGTTTTATCGCAATACTTATTGTCAGTGGTTACAATCATTTACCATCGAAACGGTTGTACTGGGATATGAAAGGTGACACCCACAACAAAATGGTAGCAGATTCGATGAGGAGAGACAGATTTCTTAAGATTCAGAGATTCATCCATATGGCAGATAATACCCACATAGACCAGTCTGACAAAGCTTGGAAATTACGACCGCTAATGAATGCTTTAAAAGAAAAGTGTCTGTCTAATTTTCAATCAGTTCAAAATTTATGCTACGATGAATCTATGATCAAATACTACGGTCGCCACGGATGTAAACAATTCATCCGTGGCAAACCGATCCGCTTTGGGTACAAAGTTTGGTCGCTAAACTCGAAATATGGATATCTAGTTTATTTTGATCTGTATCAGGGCAATGATCCTCGAGAACAGATAGAAATAAACAAGTTAGTTGGGAAATGCGCAGCACCGATGATATTGATGCTAAAAGAATTACCAAAACCACATTTGCCGCATGATATTCACATTGATAACTTATTTACCGGTATTAATTTGTTGGCTTATCTTCGAAATTTGGGCTATGTGGCAATTGGCACAATTCGAGAAAATCGAATACCAAGAACCTGTCCGATGACTGGAAAATAAGAGTTTAAAAAAAAAGAAGCGTGAAGATTACGAACATATCATTGAAAGAAATGACGGTGTTCTCTTAGTAAGGTGGGTGGACAATTCCGTTGTATCTATAGCCTCAACAAGTGCCGGTGTTCAGCCAGAGGGAACGGTAAAAAGGTACTGTCAAAAAGAAAAAAGCATGTGATGGCTCCTCGTCCGCATTGTGTGGCTGCTTATAACCAAAACATGGGGGGAACCGATCTTATGGATCAGGGAATTGCTACTTATCGCATTGGAATACGTGGCAAGAAGTGGTATTGGCCTATTTTTACATGGCTTATCGACATAGCACGGCACAATGCCTGGTATCTAAGCTGTAAAAATATCAGGATTGAATTTTAGAAGAGAGATAGTGCAAGTGTATCTATTAAAATATAAAACATCTGCCAAGGTTCCTGGACGAATCAGTCTTTCAAAAAATGTACTTTCAGATATAAGATTTGATAGAATTGACCATTTTGTGGTCTCGTGTAACAGACGAAGATGTCTGGGGTAGGATGCAAATCTTTTGGAAGAACAATGTGCCAAAAATGTGACGTTGGTCTATGTATCAACTGCCTTGCTTCTTATCATACCAAATAAGTCTAGTATTTACATATTTTAGATTAGAATGTTGTTCTGACAATTTGAATAAAAATGTTCCCTAACGCCTACGGATACCATATGGTATCAGTGTTTTTTTTAACATCCAAATATTAAAATTTAAAAAAACTTCATATTTTAGCACAGTATTACTTATTTTCTTCAAAACACTTGAAAACCTTTTAAAAAATCAACAAAAATTAATTCCGGCGCTAATTTTTTATCTTCTGACAGCCCACGAAGACCGAAGTCTAAGTACTATGTACCGTGCGTGTACTGGGGGAGTCGACTCAGACATCCAGAGCTGGGAACATCCCTAGGGATTTCACCAGCCCTTTAAGATGTGTGGGGTGGTACCACCCCGGTCGAGGAAGAATTCCTCTACCACCTTCCAAATGAGTTAAATAAAATTTAGTAGAGCATGGATCATTTATCCAGCCCCGTCCTAAGGCATACACCAAACAAGATAGAGATATAAAAAAAATAAACGTATTGGGTTATGTAGAAGTGACGCCTTCATCTCCTTGCAAGCGAATAGAGGAAGCAACTGGTGTATCCAAGTCTAATGCTCAAAGAATTTTGCAAAAATATAAGTATCACCCCTATAAATTCCACATAGTTCAACTTTTGCACCCCGGTGATGTCGAGCGCCGAATATTGTTTTGCCAATGGTATTTACAACAAATCAATACTGATGAATCTTTTGGCAGACTCGTTATCTGGTCCGATGAATCTTATTTTTCAAGTGCGGGAATTTTCAATCGCCATAATACAAGGAATTGGTCCATGGATAATCACCATTTGTAACAAACTTTAATAAGTACAACCCTGTTCAACAGTGTATTGTGTGTTGCCTAAGAGTAGGAGGCCTCCGCGATGCTAGAGACAAATATCTTAGTTGATCATTGTTGTAACTAGAATATAAGAATTGTTTAGTTGACAAAAAGTTAAATATAAGATTTTACAGGAGATCACCCCCGCTGATTTTCTAGTTTTATTTCGGCGATTAAACCTACGATAATTAAGTTTGTTAGTGAAAATTAACATTGTTACACTGGCGCCCTAACGTGGACCGTCGAAAGAGAAAATCGCGAGTGTTGTGAAATCCATGTTTTAAGTGCTGGCCGAACTTTTCGGAAGGCAAGTACATGTTTCAATATTTTGTTTCGAATACGGACGAGGCAACGAATATTGATTCTTCCAAAGCAAGAAGCCCATACTTGTTGTGTTCAAGGAAAACTTTATCTAGCAACATGAGTGTTACACTAACAAACGAACAATTTCAAGAACTTTTATCCCATTTGACGGTATCTGCTCAACAACCAGGGCAAAATGTTTCACAAGCCCCTGCGCTTACCGGTAATTTTACAAAGTGTAATTCCAGATTTGACGGTCCGAAAGACTCAGATGTAAGTGCATTTATCGATGCGATTGAAATCTATAAAGACTGCACGCAAATCACTGACGAAAACGCGCTTAAAGTACTGCCTATGTTACTTGATGGTTTTGCCGCGACATGGTTTCAAGGGGTCAAACTGACATTAACGATCTGGAATGATGCTATAGACTTACTAAAATCAACTTTCAGTCCAAGTAAACCTCCTTATCGTGTATATCGTGAACTTTTCGCCCAAGAACAAGACTTTAAAACCAAAACAGATGTGTTTATTTGTAAAGCACGCGCTATTCTTGCTCAGTTACCTAGTGGAACTGTAACTGAGACTGTTCAACTTGATATGGTGTACGGACTATTGCATAAAAGGATTCGTGAGAAAGTGCCGCGTGATAAAAACAACTCTTTTGAAGAACTTTTAACACAGGCTCGTGTAGCCGAGGAAACTTTTGACGTGTCAGACAAATATGTAGACCAAAAAGACAAAAAACGCTGTGTGTATTGCAAAAATATCGGTCATGTTAAAGACGAGTGTCGCAAGCTTAGGCAAAACAAAACAAACGGTCAACAAGAACATTCAAATAAACTAATATCTATGAGTACATCAAATCAGAGTGCATCTCTGTCGTGTTATGGTTGTGGTACACCAGGATTTATCCGTAGTAATTGCCCAAACTGTTCCAATAAAACTGCTAGTACTTGTACTAAAGGTCCTGTCATGGCCACTGAATTGTTATGCACTTCTTTCGAAGAGGATTCTTCTTTTCGTCCATTAGCCCCAGTAAATATTCTAGGACATAATGGTTATGCTTACATAGATACAGGTGTTAAATCAAGTGTGGCTGGCTCTATGCTAACGCAGCTATTACTTAACGATAATGTTCCTTATACTATAGAAAATGACCTTGAGATGATACTTGCTGATGGTGTACGAAGAAAGGTTACAGTTTTTATATTTAACCTTAACATTAGACTACAAGGTAAAACGGTATACGTACAACTGTTGTCAGTACCTGAACACCATAATAGTCGCACTCTTTTGGGGGTTAATTTTATAAAAGCGATCAGTCTTATTCTTGACATACCAAATAATGTATATTATTTCAGCGAAAACCCACAGATGCAATATTCATTTTGTGCAGAGAAGAATATATCAACTTGCTCAGTAAACGCTGTAGATCTTTCTGATATTACAGCACGTTCAAATGAAGGCCGTTCCCTCCACCCAGAACAAAAGGAAAGGTTAAACACCTTATTAAATGAAAAGGCAAGTACTTTTGAACCCAGCAATGAGCCTACACCTTATGCCGAACATTCGATAGTCTTACTTGATGACAATCCAGTAGCTGTGCCCCCTTACCGCATGTCAGAAGTTAAAAAGAACCAACTTCGAGAAGAATTGGACAAATTACTTGAAAGTGGTACGATTGAAGAATGTGAGTCACCCTATGCTGCCCCGGTGGTTTTGGTGCCCAAAAAGGATGGAGGTATACGCTTGACAATTGATTACAGGAAAATTAATGCCATAACTAGGAAGGACCAATGGCCATTACCAAGGATAGATGACCTACTCCATGAAGCAAAAAAGACTAATTTTATGTCCACCCTTGATTTAAAAAGTGGCTATCACCAAGTCAGTGTCAAACTCTCTGATAGAGACAAAACTGCTTTTGTTACACCCTTTGGTACCTTTAGGTACACTCGCATGCCCTTCGGCCTTTGTACAGCTCCATCCACGTTCCAAAGATTAATGGATCGGTTCCGATCAGGTCTTCCTGATGTTTTCCTTTTAGCTTATCTTGACGATTTAATTGTCATTTCCAATAGTTTCGAAGAACATCTCGCAGACCTCCAAAAGGTTTTCTCTAAACTAAACACATTCAAATTGAAATTAAACCGAGCAAAATGTTATTTCTGTTGTGATTCAGTCCGATACCTTGGACATGTTATTACCCCTGCAGGTATACTACCTGACGATTCCAAAGTCTCTGCTATAATGAATATGACCTCTCCGAAAAATGTTAAAGAACTCCTAAGCTTCTTGCAAACTTGCTCTTGGTTTCGTCGTTTCATTGAAAACTTTGCCCAAATATCAAAACCTCTGTCTTCATTAACAAAGAAAAATGCAAAGTGGCAATGGGAAGAGCAACAAGTCGCGTCTTTTAATCAGTTAAAAACGTTGTTAAGCACTGCCCCAATCCTCAGGCAAGCTGATTCAAGGTTGCCTTTTATCTTACGTACTGACTCCAGCAGCTACGCACTGGGAGCATGTCTACTCCAGGGGGAGGGCGAAGATGAACGCCCAGTTGAATATGCCTCAAGATTATTGACTCAAGCTGAACAAAACTACAGTACCACAGAACGGGAAGCTTTTGCTGTTGTGTGGGCAGTAAAGAAATTTAGGGGCTACATAGAAAATGCAACTGTCATTGTTCAAAGTGACCACCAACCCCTACGTTGGCTGATGTCTTTAAAAACACCTACTGGCCGCCTTGCTCGATGGGCTTTAAGTTTACAGGCCTATGACTTACGTATTGATTACATTGCTGGCAAGAAGAATGTGATTGCTGACACCCTATCAAGACCACCTAGAGAAGAATCAGACAATTCTATTAATCTTGTTACGGTAGACCTGCCTACAGAATTGGCTAGTAATGTTAGAAATGAACAATTAGCCGATTCAGAGCTGAAGAAAATTATTGACGGGTTAGAAAACTCTGTTGCTGGACTTACTGGTACTGATTTTAAGACATGGGAGTAGGTTATACATAGGGAAATTACTCTACTCCTCCTAATTTGCATTTTAAAAGTAATGAGTTTTACTCCATATATTAAAATTAATTAGTTTTACTCCATATTTTAAAATAATAATTTTTTTTTTTTTTTTACCTCCGCCTCTGAACTGAGAGACCCAATTAGCATATCATAATTAGTTTAACTCCCTATAATTAGTTTACCTCATAATTTTACTCCGCCTAAAATTTTCCTCCGCCTCTACCGTATATGACGAGATTAAAAGCGAAGTTAAGAGTGAAAGTTAAATTTTACTGAATTTGTGACCCAATTAGCATATCATAATTAGTTTAACTCCCTATAATTAGTTTACCTCATAATTTTCCTCCGCCTAAAATTTTCCTCCGCCTCTACCGTATATGACGAGATTAAAAGCGAAGTTAAGAGTGAAAGTTAAATTTTACTGAATTTGTGACCCCAATTAGCATATCATAATTAGTTTAACTCCCTATTTACTCCGCCTAAAATTTTCCTCCGCCTCCACCGTATATGACGAGATTAAAAGCGAAGTTAAGAGTGAAAGTTAAATTTTACTGAATTTGTGACCCCAATTAGCATATCATAATTAGTTTAACTCCCTATTTACTAATTAAAAATTTGAAATGGAAGAAGAATTAGAAATCATGTGTTGATGTAGAAGAAATTATTCCACAGTTCGACTACAAGGACTCTCCAGAACTAGATCCAGATCCCTTTGTAAAAAGTAATAAATCACGAAGATGGTAACAACTTCGCCAGTTATTTTTGCTTCTACATTCATCAATATTTTTTTTTGACATGCGATCCTACAATAACGTAAACACGCACATAAAAAGAAAACTAAGACACTCGAAAAATGGGCTTACATTGCTATATTTGTAGGCGATCACTATATCTAATAATGTTGTCAAAAACTTGTCGGATTTGTAATAGTGGAAATGAAATAATTACCATCAATAGGGATACAAGTATCCCAATTATACCATATTAAATTTATTTTCTACAAAACATTGCACATTAGCACCATATGTAAAGTGTAATCAAAAATAATACATTTAATTACTATACAATTAAACACAATATTTACCAAAATAAAATAATAGCGGTAAAAAGTTTTAAAGAATTATGTCATAAAGGATGTTTAAACTTATTAACTTTAAACTACTTATCTAAATACCATTGAACTAAAATTGTCCCCAAAATTATCTCTAAACACTATGCCTAGTCTCAGTATATCCCAACGAATCCAATCAAACTTACAAATAATAAAATGTTTTTATTTTCTACAAAACACTGCACTGCACCATAAAGTTTAACTAAAAATAATACATTACTACACTTTATTTGGCAGAATAAAATGGTTAGACAGTTTGTTTTCATAGTTACAAAATCTTAAAAAAAAAAATGAAATGTATGCATAGAGCATGTTTAAAATATTTTTAATGAAACAAAAATGGAAAAACAATATCCCTAAAAGTGTCTCTAAGCACTTTTCACCTCGATACCCAGCCAATCAATCAAAAAAAGAAATTATTTTAGGGGTTAGAAGATTTATGCATAAAGCACATAAAAAATATTTTTAACTAAGCAAAATTGGAAAAACTTACTTCTTAACTTAACGCTATATTTAAAATTTTCTCTGAATATTTAACTAACACTGTTACTAAAATTGTCTCTAAGCACTTTACACATCTAGTCCCGATATATCCCATCCAATCCATCTGGATGTTGTGCTAGTCACCTTGTTGACTAGGAAGGAGAGTCCCTTTCCAAATAGGGTTCCCTGGTATGTGATGTTGTGAAACCAACGGACGTCCAGCTACAATTGTTGCCTTATAATCGGAGGACACACCCATCCAATATGAGGGTTGATGTTCTTATCTCTGATCACATTATAAATAGGACTAATATGTTAAAAAAAAACAGTTTAAAAAATAACTTAAATTTTTTTAAGCTTCAAAGAATATTTTTAAAATGTTTTATACGAATGGACTTGACTAAATGGTTAACAGATAGCTTATGTATACTTGAAAATATACGGAGAGACCTTAAAAATCAGATTTCACTTTTGCAGAGCGGAGTATGACCTCAAAATTTCGACCAGCGCAGCGGCGTCTCCAGATAAGACATTAAACATTACATTACTTGTAGTTAATATTGTTGATTTGGGGTCATATGAATATAATTTTTGCGCCCGTCAACTTGAACATCCCAATTATTTATTTACTTTATTTATTTTTTCAATTCGCCTCTTTAATGCGAATAAATTAAAATGTTCCTGCAGGATTTAATTCTAAAATTTTAGAGCGAACTTTTCACTTTTAATCGTCAACTTTACACCTTTTTTTAATTTACGTGGCCTAAAATAAATTAAAGCTCTGTCATGATGCAGTTAAGACGCCACAGCTCACACAAAGTAAAAAATATACTTTTAAAATGGGCACCTCAACGAGGGTGCAAGGGGGTGCACTGAATCCCCGGCTATTTAAATATTAGACGAGCGGGAGATAAATATTTTTTAAATAAATATTTATTATACCGGCAAATAAAGAGCACTGAACCGTTATTTCAGCGAGGGACTACCCTTCTTTACTGTATTTGTAACAATATAAATATATTTCCCAAATATTTTATTCGTGAATAAATTTTTAAAGTAGGTAGCTAACAACAAACTTGCTATATATTTTAAGATAACTTTGATTATGATAACTCTGAGTATGTACATACATTACTATACGTAATTGTATTAAAAATCCGATTAGAACGCGACGCTCTAATTATTATTTTATAGTTCATAACAAAAACATGTTTTAACATCGCTACTATTGGGTTTGTTTCTGCAGCAGTTTCAAATCAATTAGAGCCAATGAGATTGTCCGGTTTCGATTAGCAAACTGTTTTCCTAGAAGATTGTCTCTGACTAGTTTCAAACTGCTGCAGAAACAAACCTATTAACTACCAATAGCATTTTTATTTGCCACAGACAGTCACGAGCAATCCTTATCGAAAGCTTAAAAAAATACGAGCGGCGACGAGTATTAAAGCTAACTATTCAATACTTTTTTTAAATATGAAATACAGAATACAATAAAAATAAATTTCATACCCACTTCGACCCTGACTTATACATTGCTCTTGATCGACCGGCCTATGCTTTTTAATATTTATTATAGAATATAAATTAGTCTTGCTTCAATTGAATTACTTGAATAATTGTAAAAAATATTTTATTTATTGTAATTATTAAAAAACACCCCTTGTGGACGCCCATGACCAGAGTTTTCTCTTTTGTAAATAACGCAGTGTGTCCTACAAATTGCAATGTATCGAATAAGAAAGATTAAACCGTTACTATATTATCCCGATCATAGCCCCAGGCGACGAAGCCGATATTTATTACATGCTTGTCTCCTTTGTTTCACGAAGAAGAATTTAAATTATGCAACATAATTATCAGATATATTTTTAACCTTAGGTTTAAAGCACTAAAGTGACTTAAAGTGCAGAATACTTTTAAATATGACTTCTATATCAATGTTCACAAAATAGTAAATTCATTACGCGTAATGCTAGGAACAGTGATATGCTTCGGCACTCATTACTGTATTTTCACTATAACTCTCTTGATAACGAATGGAAAAATGGTTTGTTCTTCTGGACTAGCTGCTTTGCCATAGTCACAACAATTTCGCTGCTTATCTTATTTCCCTTTTAAAGATTTCATACCTGTTTTTTGGTATATCACGCTTTTTTCATTCGAGATTATAACATATCGTGAGCGTTGGCGTCAGCGACTTACCGTAAGATATTTCAAATAAAATGTAGACCAAATATGAGGTGTTTTCATACTTTTAACACTTTCTCTATAATTCTATAACCACAAAATAGGCTAAAAAATTTAATACAATATTGATTTATTTTTGTAAACAATAATGTGCTGATTTATTATTAAAATTAAAAGTAATTATGACAAAAATTGTTTCCGTGGCACAACAACGTAAATTCGTTTCCTACACTATAAGAAATATGTCAGAATGCCAAACAATTAGACAAGTTCTACAAAATAAGAGCCTCACCCTCCGTGGGTTCCATATCTACACTAAATAATTTAATAATATCGGTAAATTATTTAATCTTGTAATAGAACCAGTAAAAATATACCTGTGGGTAAATAAAGCATTCGGTAGGCAAATACCAACCTTATTCAGATGTTATCTTATTCCACCCACCCGTGTGACTTTTTTCAAAGATTTCTTTCTGCACGGATTAAGAAAATATTAATATTGTCAACAAAATCTCAATAAAATTATTGCAAGAAGTTAAATAAAGGGTTTGAAAAATATGTAAGTAAGACTGGTAGAAAATAAGGAAAGTTTAGCAAGAAAGTCACTATATTTTTTCTTAGTGATCTTTACATTAGACCGCGAAGCGGTCTATATACCCCTTGCTTGGTGAAAAAAATGTCCGTTGGTTGTCGCAGACTTGGACATTTTCAATTTTTTTTCTCGAAAACGATTAGTGCGGGAGCGACTAAATTTTCTGGGTTAATAGAGGGATAGTGCGTCTAGTTTCGATAAAAAATTCAGTTATACAGGGTGTTTCGTTTCGGAGTTATTAAACGTCAAAATCGAAATTTCCGCGAATTCGTATTGGATCGATTACAGGTCGCAAGACTTAATTAAATCGATTTAAATTTTCGGAGTTTGTAGAGGACTGGGAGCTTCAGAGCCCTATTGAAACTGGCGGTATTCGGAAAAATGGGAAGTCACACTTTAGAATTTTTTTTTTAGATCGAAAAAGTCACTTGCAGACCCATATTGAGTTCTACATTGCTCGAAAACGAAACGTCGGACAGAAAATCGGTATGACACGTCAAACTTTAGAATCTCAAATACTTTCTTCTTGCAATACATTTACCTATACCTAAAACCAGTGGAAATTTGGGAAAAACTGAAAATTACGATTTTTGATGAATATTTTTGACGGAATTTTTTTCGTGGTCAAAATGGATCCAAATCAAAATCTGATATACCTGGTCGGAAAGAGGTCGCCGAAATACGTAATTGCCATATTTTTAGGTTTCTTCGTTTTTTATAGGAAGGGAGCAATCGACGATTAAATTTTGATTTTTAACCCATTTTTTGATGATTGACATTCGAATCACTCAATATCTTTTCCTATCCTATTTTTCTGTGTAGGTGTTTGTATGTGTATAGCGACACGGTTACGAAGAGCGGTCTATTCTGCAACCGAAGGAGTGTGATATCTTCCTTAGGCGATTAGGCGGTCTACCCAAACTACTTTTTGTACCACTGGTGGATAGTCATAAGGGACCACGGAACTATGGCACTACCACAGTAAATAAGTCACTTAAGATATTTTCATTTTTTTAAATTAATTTATTTTTACTATATTAGCACATATTAGCACAGACAGAGGTTCGTATACGTTTGATCGCAGTTCGAAAGTCGTCCGAAAATTAGGATATAGTGAACTGAGTTAAAGGCAAAATAAATAATTAATGTAATAAAATTATTTCGATTGTGTTCATGTATTGTGCAGAATAAAAATATTGGCAAGTATTTTGTTAAAAGGGTGAATGCGCTGGAAAACTCTATACATAGTTTTAAAATGATTTTTCTTAAGATTCTCTAAACTGCATAAAATTACAAATAAGAATATATTTTATGAAAATCTGATTCTTATTTACACGCTAAAAGAAAAAAATTTTGCTATTTCTACTTATATATTATTCTAGAAGTGACGTATTTAAGGGAAGCAATCCTGATGTGTAGATGTTAGTAAAGCATTAGAAATTAGTCATTTTTACCGCCTTCAAAAGAAGAGATTCTCAAGCGACCAATATTTTCTATTTTTTTATGTATGTTCGCGCATAATTCTTGAACGGATTAAGCAATTTCCATAATTTTTTGTAGAATATTTCTCCTGGATGGTTCCGCTGTACCAGTTTTAGTGTTCCGTGAAACTTATGGAATCACTTCGGTGTCCGTCCGTCCGTCTGTCACAGACGATTTTCTCTCAAACCATTCGACGTAAAAAAAAATGAGATTTAGCACATAGATAGAGTGACCCAGTTACAGACTTGAGTATAAAGTTTTGATTCTGGGAGTTAATTTAGGGGAAATGGAAAAAAAATGCATCCTGTAGGTTGTCAAATGAAAGCTTATTGAAGCATGAATTCAACAATATATATTATATATTTTTTATGCATTTTTTTTAAACATTTTTGGGGAAAAACGCTTAAAAATTGTTGTCCCCACCCTTATCACCAAAAGGATCGCTCAGAAAAATGTGAAAAAAATCATTAACATTAAAAATTAGCTGTAGATTAAACCAACATTATCAGGATTGAAAAATTCTATCGCGATCAATTGTTATAAATAATTCGATTGTTTATTCCCTTGTAACTGCTGAACCATTGGTTTAAGAGAAAAAGTTTTTCGACAAAAAAAAATTTCTCACGATGTAAGAATCAACTTTTGACCTTGCACCATTTTCAATGCTCCGCGCATAAGCGATGTGATACGCGGTGTGGTTTGCTCAGGTGGGGGCTTGTGGCACGGAACACTAATTGTGCAAGTATAGCTTCCACTTGACCGATTTTTTAATTTCTAGCAAAAATGAGACAAAGCTGTAAACAATTATATATAATTAAAAAAATCATGAAAATGGACAATTTTTTCGTTTACTGTGGTCTTATTTGTATCTTGGTTATACAAAATAATATAGGGAGGTTTAAGAAGGGACAAGGGCAGGGATTTTTTTCCAAAATATTAACTATAAGATATTGAGTTATTGAGGTCAGATAATTATTTAATTTTGTCTAACAGATGTTAAAGAATTTTACAGGGGTGTGGTGAGAGGCAAACAAGCGAATTAAAAAAAATGCTGTATAGTATATTATTTTTTAGATAATTTAACATAAACATTTTATTAATTATTTAATTAATTTTAAAATATAAATTTTGATGGATAAAAAAAATCGCTATCGCCATTCTTTTTTTTGAATGTCCATTTTTTTTTTATGAAGAGCATTAAAGAAAATGGGTGTTGCAAATATTGATAGTAACGCTGTTGTGGCTATTTATTTGAGATAAAAAGTAATAGAATGCATTTTTTTTTATCGAGGGCGCATTCATAGGGGAATGGGGAAGCGTCCTCTCCCCCTAGGCGCTCGAAATAGAAAATTAAAATATACATTGGCTAGTGGAAACCTGAACCACAAAAATATTATCAGTGAAGATTGGAAAACACTCGCAATAAAATTCTAAATCTAATTAAATTCCTAAAAAGTACGGCGGAGAATGGAGTAGTACGAAGATTTACAAGCACGATAGTAGCATTTATTTATTTTTAATGGATTTAAATAAAACATAATTTTAAATTTTCGCAGATATACGGATAATTAAATTAAAAAAATGATTACCAAATATTTCTGCTATTAAACAGTTTCTTTAGTTCTATTAAGGGTTCAAATAGCAATATTTCCGCATAAAGAATCTTTTGAAATTGAAAATCTCTATTGGAGATTGTAATTATTTAAAAAAAACAACGCTGTGGAATTAACTTGCTTATTTTTATTACGAAGCTTATTGGCGAGATATTGGCTTTTATGTATAAGTAGAATAGGTCTTATTGATATTAAGTATACTATTTCAAAACCCACGCTTACTGGTGTTGTAGTTTAACAAAAAATAGTTTTAATTAATTAAATTGTTTTTATTGAGTATATTTTCGCTTGTATAAGCCACTTATGCGCCCCTTATTTGTTTTTCTGCGCAGAAGATCAAAATGTGTACCACGCGCATACCGAGCAAGCTAGACATGCGCACGGACTTTCAGGGGATGTACTTTGGTGTCTATATTCGAATCCACCCACTTTTAAGAATATCTCTGCAATGGTAAAGCTACACTCAAAAGACTTTCTCTTTGGTTGGGGTATTTCTACCGCCTTCTTCTACATATGGGAGGAGCTTGCTTCAAACCATATTTAACCGCGTACTGTTTTCCTTCAGTAGTACAACAGTCGCCTTTTAACCATACTTTCCTTTGAGTATCACGCTATAGTACGATGAAATTATCAATTAATGAAGCTTTGCGCCACAAAGTGTCAAAAATGAATTTTACAGAGTTCAGTGCGTTTTGCGACACGTTTCATTCAGATGCAGAAGCGCTATTATTGGATTTGTGGATTTGTGATATTCCCACAACACCAAATTCGCCCAGTGGACATCCAGAATCCATCCCCTGCCCAACACCACCACCAATAACAAACAACGCCACCGACACAGCAACCCTGCTTCCGACAGTCAAAGGGTCTCACATCAAAAAGTGCCCCAGCAGTGACAGTGGTCCTAATTTCAATTACAATTCTCAACCGTGTGCTATTCCGATGCACTCTTTGGAATGTTCACCAGTGCACCGGAAACAACCAAAAAGGTTATGTAAACGCATGTTTAATTATAAGTACAATTTTTAGTTTGTACTTCCTATTTATCAATATATATTCTCACCAACATTTCTCTTTTATTGATTCTTTTTCTTCATAATTATACTAAATCATACTGCACAACGTGCTTTTTAAAAAGCGAATTTTTTTATTAGCAATACCTCACTTGCTCGCACACCATGGAAGAGTGTACCGCACACATTTTTATTGGCCCTATCATCGACATCATAATTGTAGCGGTCAACATCCACCAGAGTATTGAATCTATCCGCAGTTAGACAATTTGTAGTTTTTGAAAATAAATTTTTTCTTCCTTTCTTCATTTGTTAGTTCAAATATTGTAACCAAATATATTTAAACTCTTGTTAAACTATGTAACTGTCAGTCCTTAGAATTATTTTGTCTTGTGAAGATCTTTTCTTGTTTAATATATTTTTTAAACTATATTGGATTTTTAATTATGATCCTTAATCCATATATCCTTTTATATTACATTGCTAATAATATATTGTATGTGCATAATCCAAATAGAGTAACACATGCTATGGCGTGTTTTGGAAATAAAACAGATTCTGCTTTAAGTAAGCATTGTCACTATATGAAATACAAACTAATTAATAATAATTTTACTTCAGCTTTTTCTCACTTAATGCAAAACGATGAAAAAAATAGTAAATATTTTAAAATATTATATTATTATCCTAATAATACTATTTTGGACACTAATTGGATTCAGAATTTGCAGACGGAAGAATGTTCAAATAATTCAGAATATGAAAGTATTAAGAAATCTTTAAAAAATGAATCTTTTAAAATAATCGGAATTTTAAACTTATCATTATCAATATTTATACTTTGTGTCTTGTCGATTATGTCAATAATGTTTTATAAATTTCATTATTAAGTTTACTCTTCATGTTAAATAATGTAAAAAATATTAACCTTGCGTTTTCATTATGGAAGGGATGTTAATATAAGGATAAATGTGACATAAAATGATAGCAGTCTACTTGGGTCTCTCAAAATGACCTATTATTCGAAAAATCAGTATTTTTCTAACGACCCAAAATCAGATTATTATAGTAGTGACATAAAAAAAGTAAATGAAGAAAAACTTTTAAACAACAAAGTGTTTTGCTTGAATAAGTCCTTATCAAAATTAATACATGTTGGAATAAGTTTGGAAGATTTCTCGGCTAAAATAAAAATTAGAAGCCAAAATGGATTCAGTATTACTTTAAGTGAAGAAGAGTGGAATAGTCTTTTGAAATATCAGGGAGTAGTAGTAAATTATTTCTATTCATGTAACAACGAACCCTTTCCAATCAAGATTAATGATCTTACTTTGTCATTTGAAAAAATTAATCAAAATCCTATTATAAAACTTCATAGATGTGATGGTGATTATTTGTATTTCGCTAGAGACACTACTGATAAATTGTGGGAAGTACAAGAATTAATTAATTATAGAATTCAAATTATAAAAAAGCAAGAATTTGAAAATTATTTTAATGTGTTCCAAACTACACTCGTCAATAATTCAGTGGACTTGTTAACAAGTGTTTATAATGTTTTAAATCCCAGTCAAAATGCTAACAGTGAAAATGTTAGTACCATGTTGGAGATGTTATTGATGTATCCGAACGTGTTGGAAAATAAATTGAGAAGAATTACTCCAAAAAGGAAATATTATGAAGAAATCAGTGAATATTAATGAAGACAAAAACAAATTTCACTTATTAGTTGTTTGGAATTATGCCTCAAGACAATCACGCAAAAGTGATTATCATCAGTACTACCTGGATCGACTTCGTTTTGAAAAAAGAATACAAAATTGTAAAAAAAATGTTTTCTAAAATATTAGATGTAAATCATAGAAATGTAATTTATAATGAAAGATTCAATAAAGAAATTTAGTTTCAAATAATGTTGTTTTAATAAAAAACTGTTTCTTGGTAATATTTATATATATTAAAAATTATATTACAATAAAGATATCTAGAAATCGTATTACAATACATCCTTTTTTAATATCCATGAATTATGTGATTTGTCCAATCCTAACCATTTAACATATACCTTATTTCCTTTTTTTCTTAGTATTTTTTCAACCAAATATACATCAGGATGTTTTACCTTCTGTAACTCTTCTTCATAAAATCCACCTTCAATATTTTCGTTTTTAATATCTTTTAAGAGATAAGTGGTTGGATTTGTTAACTGCACTTTCCTAATTTGAAAAATTTCAGTAGACCAGTTTGGTGTATATCCTTTATAGAATGCTTCCCTATGTTTAGAAATTCGAACAAAATCATTTAATATAAATTTATTTTGTTTGGGATCAATCGTTTTCTTATATGTAAATGATTTTTTCATAATTATATTTGCGTTCTTCTCATTAACATTAGCAGGTTTGAACCCTGTTTTTTGATGTTTTTTATTATTATACTTTTTTAAAATTTCTGGTAAAATATTCAACCACTTGTAATTACCTTGATTGCTAAAATGCTTCCACATCATACCTTTCAAGGTACGATTTACTCTTTCAACAATACTTGCTTTTAAATTTGAAAAAGTACTGTAATGATTTATATTGTAATTTTTCATAAGTTTTTGAAAATGTTGATTATAAAATTCTTTACCCAAATCCGTTTGCAAGTTTTTTGGTCTTGTAGTACTTTTTAAAATTTTGTCCATAGCTTCCACAACATCCTTTCCTTGTTTAGTCTTAATAGGTTCAGCCCAAGCATATTTGGAAAATGCGTTGATCACCACTAAAATATATCGATATCCTCTATTAAATTTTGCGTATGGTAGCATTTCAACCAGATCTGCTTGCCATAAATCGTTTAACTCTTTAACTATAACCCGTCTTCTTTTGTAATTTCTTCTAGCGGGTTTATGAAGTTCGTTCACTACAGTTTCTTTAATATTTTCACTCATTTTTTAGTTTTTTATATTTTGTTTATGTTTTAGTTGTGACTGTCTGAAATATGTTGCTGGCTTTGTGTCAATTTTGACTCTATGTCTGAAATCTTAACTTCAGCTGCTATTATATTTTTTCGATTAAAAAATGCAGTATGATGAGCCTCCTTAGCAAAAGTTTTAAAATCATTTAAATCTTCTACAATTTTTTCCAAAGAAAAGGCTTTTGTGTATTTTTTAAAATCCTCTAGATCTTGGATGCTTTTGTCAACATTTTGTTGTAGTTTAACAAATCGTTTTTCAAAATCCTCCACTGTTGTTTTCAAACCCGCCTGTAATAATTGAAATACTTTTTCTATATTTTCAATTGCTTGAACATTCTTTTCTAGTTTTTCTCTAAATTCCTCATATTTTGTGTTATATATACTTCTGAAATGATCATTCTGAATTTTTTCAATTTTAAAATTTTCCTTTAGTTCATTAACTTCTCTTTTTAGAGGTTCTAATGTAACATTAATATTAAAACGTTTTGAAATGTGTCTACCAAATTTGTCGAGAGTCATTTTGAATGTGTAGCAAAATAATTACAACCTTTCCTTTTATACAATTATATTGGCCTCTTTTAATTCTTCAATAATAGAGTTAATTTCATTACTGGGCCCAGTGTGGCCAGCTGCTTTTGAAGCTAATAATAATTTTAACCTTTCAACTAATTCATTGGGATCATCGAAATAAACAAAATCTATTTTATTATTAGATAAATCCATGAAACCTGTCCCTTTTTTTGTTAAATTTTTAAAATATTGTTGTATTTGTGATGTTTGAGCAATGGAAGAAGCTCTAGTTCTAGCCCTTGTAACAGGCGCTAGAGGTTTGGAGAATGAACGGGTTCTACCTCTAAGAGGATCCTTTAAAATATCCTTATCTACAAGGTATGGATGAATAAGAGTAACATATTTATCTGAAGCTGTTCCGTGAATTTGTTCGTTCTCTTTATAATTTTTTCGATAGGCATTAGTTCTTTTTAAAATATCCATGTAGTCGTCCACATCTTTGGCTTTGTATCCCAGAGGATGTTTTTTAAATAACAATTCAAATAACCCAGGCGTGCCTTCGTATGTAAGACCTTTTACTAATACATCTTTTCCTTGAAAATTTATTCTTGAATCGCCAATAGAACAAGATTCATCTTTTATATTATGTCTAATTCCATATTTGTGATCGAATAAGCTCTTCGTATCTCTTATCATTTCATCTACATACTTTCTAGGCAGTGGATCAAATTGTTCCAAATATATTTTATATGTTTTTGTTGAAGGTAAATTCTGGATATATGATCTGCTTTCTTCAAGTTGTTGTCTAATTCCTTCGTCGGATTCGTTGCTAAGATTAACTGGTGTTCCTTCAAAAACCTCTTCCTCTTCTAAAAAAGAAGCTCCCATTGGTAATAAATGTTTATCATATGATGATACTCTTTTTTGTTTAGTTGGTGTAGAAGAAAAATAAGGTTGTGATAAAGATGGCTGCTTTATAGTTAAGAAACTTAAATTTTCCAACGATTCTTCTTTGATTTTTCCTTCTTTAACTTATCTGTTAATAATTCCTTCAAAGGTTTTATAATGGGTTCTAATTCTCTTTCCTTTTGAACCTGAGATTGTAGTATATCAGCTTTTAATGACTGAAATTTTCGTTTAACTACCTTTCTAATTTTAACTAATTCTTTTGCCGCTTTTTCATCCATCTTGTTCATCTGAGTTTTTGTCATATACTATACAAACCTGATATTGGTAAGCTATTTATAAATGAATAAAGGAATCAAATCCTTTACGATATCTTCCAGAATTTATATTTGAATCTTTGTCCACAACCAAGAATCCATATTTGTCTCTCCAACACAATAAACATAACTCTTTAAATTGTTTAAATGACATATCAATATTAACATGATCATCATAAATATGTTTCAGATTAGTTGAATCTTGTTGGAATATTATTAATAAATTTGCATTATCACGAATTAATTGTTTAGGTATAGATGAATACGCTTGACATAAATAAAAACAATCTGTATTTTTATGTCTTCCAAAACAAAAGTAATCTTTAACTATACTTTGATTACAACAAACAATATCGTCAAATATTATAATAGAATTTGGATTGATATCTTTTGGTGAAATAATATTTTCTTCATCTTCGGATTCGTAAAAACCAATTTCTTTGAGAGGTGTGAAAAGTTTTCTCAGATATTCATACTTTGGTTGATACAAGGATTTTGAATAAATATATATATGTTCAAATCGCAAACCACTAGGGTCCTCTATAATACTAATAAGAACATTAGTTTTTCCACATCCAGATGGTCCAACCACTAATCCCCTTTTACTATTTCCATCAAATAATTGTCCATGTTTTCGAAAATTATTTTTTGCAACATCATGATCTCGAATATTGATTGTATAGGATTGTTTTTCGATCCGCATCTTCGACATTAACTAAATGATTTTAAACTTACATGTTTTTATATATAAGCAACTTGGTGTCAGAAAATTTTTCATTTCATCCAAAGATTTATAACATGACTATATCTTATCCAAATCGCATTAAACGCAAAAGGACATTTAAAAAGAGAGGAAGTGGTGTCTTAAATACACTAAATAATAAAATTCCTTTCGAACTGCATCTTCCAGGTTATAACTTTTGTGGTCCGGGAACCAAATTAGAAAAGAGACTTGCACGAGGTGACAAAGGAATAAATCCCTTAGATGAGGCGTGTAAAGTGCATGATATTGCATATTCAGCTTCAAAAGATATAAAAGGTAGATATGTTGCTGATAGTTTATTAGCTCAGAAAGCTTTGGAACGGTTCAAAGCAAAAGACTCAAGTTTTGGTGAGAAAGCTGCTGCTTTAGGAATAAGTGGAGCAATGAAAGTTAAAACGAAATTAGGAATGGGGATGAAAAGGAGGAAAAGGAGAACAACGGGTCGTAAAGGACGTGGAATTTCATTAAACAAAGCTATTTCACTAGCCAGAAAGGGAATTCAAGGAAAAAATATTAACAGTTTAAAAGCAGGTGCTAAAATAGCGTTAGCATCTATAAAAAAATATGGTAGGGTATCTAATCCAAAAAGGAGAATCCTACCAATTCCAAAATCTGGTGGATTCTTACCACTTATACCATTATTCGCAGGATTATCTGCTTTAGGCGCTCTAGGTGGAGGTGCAGCTGGAATTGCTAAAGCTGTTAATGATGCGAAAGCTGCAAAACAAAAATTAGAAGAAGAGAAAAGACATAATCAAACTATGGAATCTATTGCGGTAGGAAAAAAGGGAAGTGGACTTTATTTAAGACCATACAAATCAGGTTGTGGCTTATATCTTAAACCATACTCAAAAAACTGTTAAACAAAATACCTCGAAAACCGCTCACAAACATTGATATAGTTAAATATGTTAAACAACTAAAAATACCATACTTTCGAGGTATTTTTATGAGAAACAAACTACCAAAAAAAATTAAAAAAACAGAGTGTGGAATAATTAATTTAGACGAATCTAGGGGGGAAGGAAGTCACTGGACAGCTTATGTTAAAAAAGGAACAAATATAATATATTTTGATAGTTATGGAAATTTACGTCCTCCGCTTGAATTAATTAAATACTTTTATAGTGATGGTAAACACAACATAATACAATATAATCATGATCAGTATCAAAGGTATAATGCAACCAATTGTGGACAACTATGTTTAAAATTTCTTTATAAAAACATGTAACGAATATTTTCAAATTTATTCCTTAATAGAAGTCTAAAGAAACATGTCATATAGTTTTGTAATTAGTGGTAATTCTTCTACACTAACAGTAGAGTTTAACCCGCCAATATATTTAGACGAAAATTTTGAATATGTTATCGGTCTTATTAATTTTGAAACTTTCAATGCTATTCCGAATATTGATGCAACAAATAATTTGTTTATTTATAATCAGACGAATGAATTTAGAATACCATTTGGAAGCTATGAAATAGATGACTTAAATACATTGTTACAAAAACATCTTGATAAAGAAGGCTTAAGTTTTCATCTTTTCCCCAATAATAATACTTTACGAACTCACATTAAAACAACTTTTCCAATAACTTTTCGAGAAGGCACGATAGGAAAAATACTTGGATTTGATAATAAAGAATTGAATGCAAATCAAGAATATATATCAGATCGACCCGCTGAAATTATTCGGGTAAACTCCCTAAATATAGATTGTAGTGTTGCAGAAGGATCTTATTTAAATGGAAAACCAGTTCATATAATTCACCAGTTTTTCCCCAGTGTAGGTCCTGGTTATAAAATAATAGAGTCACCTCAACACATTATTTATTTACCTGTAACAGTTAAAATTATAGACAAAATTACACTTAAAATACTCGACCAAGAAGGTGACATCGTCAATTTCAGAGGAGAAACCGTGACGGTAAGACTACATCTTAAGAAAATAGAAGAATAATGGTTTTTTTATATAACAAAAAGACAAATTTCGCTCATCAACAAAAGTTTAATATAAGTAAAGTCAAGCAAAATTCAATCAGTGAGAGGGTAAACTCTAAGGCGTTAACATCTTCTAACCGCAAATTTCTCGTATCTATAGGTTTCAAGCTTCAAACAAAACAATAAAATGGAACACTTAAATGTGAAAGAAAACATTCTTGTAGATGAATCAATAATGAGTTGGGAATTACTTTCTTTCGATCCATTTAATCCAAATAAACTAGGACCAAATGATGAAATAAGAATTTCTTTGCAACAAACAGGAAAATATCCTTTACCCTGTAAAAGTGAATTATACTTAGAACTAAAAGTCTTAAATGAAAATAATGAACCATTAAAAAATACCTTATTAATTAATAATGCACCAGCATTTTTATTCAAGGAACTGAGATATGTTTTAAATGGAGTTACTATTGATTCTGTACGGGATATTGGAATAACTTCTACATTAAAAGGTTATGCATCATTTAATGAAAATGAAAGTGTAAAACTTCAAAATGGTGGTTGGTATCCGAAATCTAAAAAAGGGGACAAGATTATGACTGATGAACAAGGAAATGTTTCTCTGTGTATTCCTCTAAAAATGTATTCTGGATTTTTTGAAGATTATAATAAAATTATTTTAAATTCACAACAAGAATTAATTTTGATAAGGAGTAATAATGATTCAAACGCATTAATATCAACGAGCGATAATGAAAAACCAAAAATCACATTAACAAAACTTTGTTGGCGAGTTCCCCATCTTACTGTAGGCATTCCGCAAGAATTAGCACTTACCAAAATTATTGACAGGAACAGTGACATTATTATTACTTTCCGTAGTTGGGAATTAGTTGAATATCCTGAATTATTAGAAACCACTAGGCACAACTGGCCTGTTAAAACTTCTACAAAAGTTCAGACACCACGCCATGTTTTAATCGCTTTTCAAAAAGATAAACGTAACAACCTTAAAATGGATATGAGTAAATTTGATCATTGTGAACTAAGAAATATAAATGTTTATTTAAATTCTGAAAGGTATCCTTACAACGATCTTCAGTTAGATTTTACAAATAATAAATTTGCCATATTATATGAAATGTTTTCCGAATTTCGTCAAATGTATTATAACCATCCGGTAGAACCAATCTTCAGTCCAAAAGATTTTAAAGACAACGCACCTATAGTTTATATTAACTGTTCCCATCAAAGAGACTTACTTCAGACCGGTCCAGTAACAATGAGAATTGAGTTTGAGACAAAAGAAACAGTTCCAGCAAAAACATCAGCATATTGCCTAATAATTCACGATAAAGTATTTACTTATAATCCACTAACTAAAATAGTAAAACAACTATAATAATTATCCCCACTCCAGTTTATAGACTAAATTTATTTCAATCACATTATTCTATAGTTCTAGTAATAATTATGTATTCAAAGGTGATACACTAATGACTTCATCTCAAATGATACGCATTGAAATTTTTATTAAAAACATAGAAATTCTAAAAAAACAAATAAGAGAATACTCTCTAAAAAAATTTATCTGCCAGCAATTTTCGTTGCTAAAAATATGCGACTAGTTTTGGATATACAAGGATTTAAGGATGAGCGAAACAAATTTATTCCCAAAGAATTGGCTACGTATGATGGAAGCAGAATTAGTCATTATATCTTTAAACAACCCTATCCATTAAGTTTTCTTTCTCCTGATTTACACAAGCAAGCTACATGGTTAATGAAGAATCATCACTGCATCAATTGGAATGTTGGATATACACCACTCCACTATTTTTCCAATATTGTTCAAAAAATGACTGAAGAAGCCCAATTTGTTTATGTTAAAGGAAGTGAAAAGGCTAACTATATTAGAAAATATTGTAAGAAACCTATAATTGAAGTAGACGAACAACCAATTCTACATCCATCAACACCTAAATGTTTTTTCCATATTAAGTCACCGTCTATGTGTGCACTTTCAAATGTACTGTATATGTATGATAATTTTTTTATGAATGAATAAAAAGACTGATTAAATATATTACTGTTTTATTTCTCCATATTCTAATACAAGTGATTACAACTTAAACAACCCCCATTAAAAATTTTCATTTACAGGGGACTAAATTATTTTCACAAGTTAGTAAATCAATAAAAATATTATTGTTCATATTTATATTTTAATACAGAAATATTGTCATATAATTCTAATCGATAAAATTTAATCACTAACTTTACAAAATTCTTTGTCTTTAAAAAGTCTAAACAAGCTTGCGCTGCTTCTTGACATATTGATGCATGTTCCATATATTTTATGTATAATATTACATCTTGCGCTTCCGTATCCTCTTCAGCTCCAAGTGCATAATATTTCGAACATGCTTCTGAGATAATAAGATCTTCATACATTTCACTGACTAAAGTCTCCATATTTACACTCAAAAATCACAAAATCACTAAGACCAAAGTTCGTCACATTCTTTCTCAGCTTCCTTTATTAAATTGAACACCTCCGATTCACTATCTGAGATATATTTTTTGAAAGTAAGCACCTTCCTAGAAAATCCGTTATTTGAAAAATTTTTTATTAACTGTAGATCTTCATTTTCATAAAAATCACGACAAATATCTATACCCTTTTCAAAATATTCCACCGTATCAGTGTAAAAACGAGTCCATTCTGGTTTACTTTCTAAAGCAAATCTTTGATACCAAACACTTTTATTAATAAACTCTTTTTCTATTCGTTGAACTTCTTGCAACACTTCTTCATTCACAGACATTTTAACCTTACTGAAAACTAAAACTAAATTAAAGTATCACCTCTATGCACAACTTATACATCTCCTGTCCCTCTACTTTGATGGTTAGAGTGGGATTTAACCTTGTTTTTTTAATTGTGTATGTGACCAATCAATGTCTTGCGGAGGTAAAATTTTACATGGAGTAAAATTATGAGGTAAACTAATTATAGGGAGTTAAACTAATTATGATATGCTAATTGGGGTCACAAATTCAGTAAAATTTAACTTTCACTCTTAACTTCGCTTTTAATCTCGTCATATACGGTAGAGGCGGAGGAAAATTTTAGGCGGAGTAAATAGGGAGTTAAACTAATTATGATATGCTAATTGGGGTCACAAATTCAGTAAAATTTAACTTTCACTCTTAACTTCGCTTTTAATCTCGTCATATACGGTAGAGGCGGAGGAAAATTTTAGGCGGAGGAAAATTATGAGGTAAACTAATTATAGGGAGTTAAACTAATTATGATATGCTAATTGGGTCACAAATTCAGTAAAATTTAACTTTCACTCTTAACTTCGCTTTTAATCTCGTCATATACGGTAGAGGCGGAGGAAAATTTTAGGCGGAGTAAAATTATGAGGTAAACTAATTATAGGGTGTTAAACTAATTATGATATGCTAATTGGGTCTCTCAGTTCAGAGGCGGAGGTAAAAAAAATATTATTTTAATATATGGAGTAAAACTAATTAATTTTAATATATGGAGTAAAACTCATTACTTTTAAAATGCAAATTAGGAGGAGTAGAGTAATTTCCCTATGTATAACCTACTCATGGGTCGAAAGAGGATATATTATGTCCAATGGAATTCTTTACCGTTATACACCTGAGGTTGATGAAGAAGAAGCTCAACAAGTAGCAGCTAAGACTCAAGTTCCAAGTATTTTAAGGGAATACCATGATGTGGAAACAGCGGGACACTATGGAATTGAGCATACCTATCAACGCATAGCACGCAGATACTATTGGCCTGGAATGAGAAAAGCTATTGCTGAGTATATTGGCAAGTGTATTGAATGTCAGAGATTTAAAGCAACTAATTTAAAGCCTGCAGGACTTCTGCAAACCCCAGTACAGTCACAGAGATTTGAAGTAATTTCTATAGACCTATTTGGTCCGCTACCAGAAACTCCAGATGGATATCGATGGATTTTTATTATAGAAGACACCGCCCGTCGTTGGACAGAAATGTTTCCCCTACGGACTGCCACTGCCGAAGCCTGCGCCCGCTGTTTAATAGATGATATAATTTTTAGGTACGGAGTGCCTAGAAGGGTAACTAGTGACAATGGTGTCCAATTTGTTGGAGCAGTCATGCAACAAGTAGCCCACTGTTTGGGTTTTCATCAAAGTCTCACCCCCGTATACCATCCAGAATCTAACCCTGTGGAGCGGAAAAATAGGGATATGAAGACACAACTAGCTATCCTCACCAAGATGGACCATACTTCGTGGTTGGACAAGCTGCCTGCAGTACGATTTGCTATCAATACCGCAAGTGTGAATCTACTGGTTATACACCAGCTTATCTTACCTTTGGCCGTGAGCTGAGAACTCCAGATGATGTCAACCGTGACATGCGAAATATTACTCAAGATGATAACTTTATACCGCAAATAACCCCATATCTACTGACTTTAAGTACCACTCTGCAAGAAGCTCGTGAAGAAAATGAACAAAGCCAGGATAGACGCAACCATTATAGGAATGAATCAAGACGCCCTATGGCCTACCAACTGGGTGACAAAGTTCTCGTTGATACCCATGTGTTAAGCAAAGCCAGTAATCAGTTTATTTCCAAGTTTGCTCCAAAACGTGATGGACCATATGTTGTCCATAAGATAGTAACCCCTACGACATACAGTATAGCCTCTATGGACAAACCAGATTCGCCTCTAGGAAAATACCACGTATCAGCCCTAACCCCATACAAAGAATCCGAGGGAATAACCACAGAACCAGTATGTCCTTTACGCAAACGTGGACGACCGCCTTTACCAAAGGGGAATTTAGTTGATGATCCAGTGAAGGCAGGTGAACCTCAGCGAAGGAAAATTACCGCGAAAAGGTGCCCATGTTGTTCATAAACCTTATTTGTGTTGCCCCGCACACGAGGACGATAGTGTGGTGCAAAGGGGGAGATTGTAACAAACTTTAATAAGTACAACCCTGTTCAGCAGTGTATTGTGTGTTGCCTAAGAGTAGGAGGCCTCCGCGATGCTAGAGACAAATATCTTAGTTGATCATTGTTGTAACTAGAATATAAGAATTGTTTAGTTGACAAAAAGTTAATATAAGATTTTACAGGAGATCACCCCCGCTGATTTTCTAGTTTTATTTCGGCGATTAAACCTACGATAATTAACTTTGTTAGTGAAAATTAACATTGTTATACATTTGATTTTTGAGAGAGCACAGCAAGGACGCTTTGGGGTTGGGGTCTCATGTTTCATTTTTGGAAGACGCATAGTCTACAGAATTTTTGAAAGAGGTCTCACAGCGCGTCGGTACAGAGAAATCCTTGAGGAAGTTATTTCAGAATTGATGGAAAATGTTCCATTGGCCCTTTATAATGCCGTTTATCTTCAACAAGACCGTGTCGCAAGCCACAACTGTGCGCTTTTAACGGCATTTTTAAACGATAACTTTCCTCAAAGATGGATTGGTACCTAAGGACCTGTAAGATGACCCCCTCGATCTCCGGATGTTTCAGTTTTGGATTTTTTCTTATGGGGTGTCATGCAAAATAAAATCTATAAAACACAATAGTCTGTAGCGGATCTTCGTGCGGCAATCGATTTAACTTTCCGAAATTTGGAAAGAAAGCCTATGATTCTTTTGAAAGCTATTAGAAGAATAACGAAAATGTGCCAATTTTGCGTACGGGAAAATGGCCGTCATTTTGAAAACCACTTTTAAAAACTCTTTGCTTTTTCAAAATTCCGTTTCTCTTTTGTTTTTCCTAACTTAAGTTTTAAGTAAGATAGGTATCTAATTATTGTTTTGTTTTGAGTAAAATTCAATAATTTTATCATAATTAAGTTAAAATGCTGTAATAAATAATTAAGACTTGAGAATTAAAAAAGATATTTTGAAGTTTGAAAGTATAATAATCACTTACATCGATTTTGTTTTTAGTAAATTTTATCCATAGCCTACTACCTACTGATTGGACACAAAAGAAAATTTTAGAAAATCTTAAATTCTGAGCTTGTTTTTAAGAATAATTGTATACAATTATATATTTTTGGAAAGCCCACATTATGCCTAATATGAAAAATAATATACAGGGTGTTCCATTTAAAAGAACATATGTTTGCTTCATACCTAAAAAATGGAGTGTTAGAAAAAAACCAACTACGCCACTGGATTCTACGGAAAAAATTCTATGAGAATACGTTTTAACTTCTTCGATAAGTTTAAAAGTAACTCAGATACCGCTCAGGTGCCTCAAACGTTACACTTTTCTAGGGTTACCAGATCAAAGATTTTCTAGCCCGGACAAGTTTATAAAAAAATCCGGACAAATCCGGACGTTATAAAATTTCTTCTGAAAAAGTATGAGTGTTATTACTCACATTATTCGCTCACTTAATGGCGTGGTTTTACTACTTTTAGGTATTTTACTTTACTACAAAAACACAAACAAAAAAAAACTAAATATAAGGTAAAATGGTCCAACATTGACAGTGGTCGAACTTTGACATAACTTCAGTATAAAATTACAACTTTTCAGCTTGCCCCTATAAATAGATTGCATTAAAATGTGAGATAATATACCCCTAGCACCATCTGTTGACAACATATCCGAGCCTTGAATCTGTCTCCATTTCGTAAAGATGGCCGACTGGTAAACATCTGTGTAATTTGAGCTCGTCGGTTAAACGAAAAACTTCGTTAATACTGAATTTTCTTGAACTTTATAGCATTTAGAACGGTAAGTACATTATAATAATAAGTTTCTATTGTATAGATGGTCCATATAAGCTTAACATATTTTTTTTGGTGTTCCACAAAAATGTGGTTATATTTGACAGTGTCAATGTTAGGGGAGGTTGGGGTTAACTGGTCCACGGGGTTATCTGGTCCTGTCGAAAATCAGAGTCTAAAAAGTTTCAAATTGCGCGCCAAGTGACATATGCTGGTCCTCAAGGTTGGCACTACTGTTTTATTCAATATGGTGTCTCGCGTCAAATCTGTTTAAGTGAGAGTAAACAAATCGTGTATTTTTAACAGAAAAGTAAGAATAAATTGGTAATTTTTATTTTAGGTAGATATTTTAAGGCTTATTTATCACCCCTTATTATTTTTCTGGTGACTTCAACAACATTTTAGGTACTCGTTTTGCATGAGACACGTTATCTAACCCTAAAAGAATGAGTTATAATTTTGAATAAAAACAAAAGTGTATCTAGGGGTTAACTGGACGGGGTTAACAGGACCAGGACCAGTTAACCCCAAAACCTCAGTCCACTTTAATGTCTTTTATTTTCAGAAAAATGCCTAGAAAACGAGCTCGAACAACCGATAATCGGCAGTACTCTAAAGAAGAACTACAGACTGCTGTTATTGCTGTGATTGAAGGTGGAATATCTACTAGAGAAGCAGCAAGAAACAGCGGAATTCCGAGATCTACGTTGAAACGATATTTGGAAAAATGTAGACAGGTAGGCGATCCTATGCAGGTTAATTTTAGACCATCTAACGAGCACTTAAAAATATTTAATATGGAGGAAGAACTTTCACTCGTCAATTACATTAAAATGTCTTCAAATATTCACTATGGTTTGACCAAGCTGTCCACAAGAAGACTTGCTTACGAGTTTGCAGCAGCCAATAACAAGAAAGTCTTGCCTAGTTGGGAGCATAATAAAATGGCAGGTGAAGACTGGCTTGTTGAATTTAGAAAACGCCATAAACTCTCACTTCGTACACCTGAACAAACATCATTAAGTAGAGCCACGAGCTTTAATAAAACTAATGTAGATGCGTTTTTTAAAAACTTGGCTGAAGTAAAGCGAAAGTTCCGGTTTGTCCCCCAAGACATCTATAATCTTGATGAGACGGGGCTAACTACAGTGCACAAACCCCCAAAGGTGTTGGCGGAAACTGGAAGAAAACAAATCGGCCAAGTTACCAGTGCTGAGCGGGGGCAGCTTGTGACTCTTGTCTGCATCGTAGGAGCGACTGGAAAGTCTGTACCACCTTACTTTATTTTTCCCCGTAAAAATTTTCAGAACCTTTTCCTAAAAGGTTCACCACCAGGCAGCAGCGGTGGTGTAAGTGATTCAGGCTGGACGAACGGAACAATATTTGTTGATGTTTTGAAACATTTTGTGCTCATGAGACCTAGTAAAGAAAATCCCAAACTGATAATTTTAGATGGTCATGAAAGCCATGCCAACATTGAGGCCTTAAATTATGCAAAAAGCAATGGAATTGTTCTAATCACATTTCCACCCCACTGCAGCCATAAGCTGCAGCCGCTTGACTTGACGGTGTTCGGCCCGCTTAAAGCTAGATATAATCGTGCCTGCTCTGATTTTATGAGTAATTTTTCTGGTCAGTAAAACAGTGTCCCACGAATTACCATTTATGACATTGCCGAAAATGTTGGAAAATCATTTCCCTTAGCCTTCACTCCAGCAAATATAATAAAAGGTTTCCAAGTTAGTGGCATAGAACCGTTTAACCCTAACATTTTTTCAGACCAAGATTTTTTGTCTTCTTTTGTAACCGATAGACCCATTATTGAACCAGTCCAGTCATGCAACAATATAGCTTCCACACCCCCACATTCACCCACAACACCTGCTAGAGCATCAAACGCATCGGAATTTCCCATTGCAAGTGTCTCGAACATAGCTGTGGTTAACTCAGATAGCCCTTCAATTCCACTCAAAACACCGGAACAACTGTGGCCTTTTCCAAAAGCTGGTCCACGAAAAACCACTCGAGGGCGTAAAAAGGGAAAGTCCATGGTATTGACACATACACCAGTAAAAGAAGAATTGGAAGATGCAGCTCGGAAAAGATTAGAGAAGAAAAGTGGTGCGCAGAAAAGAAATAAAGGCAGTGTTGCAGCAGTCAAACGTAAAATATTGGAAGACAGTAGCAGTGATTCGGAAAGTGTGACATATGACGATTTCACCGATTTGGAATCTCTTGAAGAAGAAAACTACGACTTTGAACATATTCAGAAAGGGCAGTTTATCGTTGCTAAAGTTAATGGAAAAACTGCTAACAGCTGTAGAAATTATGTGGCTCAAGTGATAAGGCGTCATGGCAGTGGTTATGAAGTACAGTTTTATAAACGTGTGGTATCAACTACGAAGTTTACTGCTACAGAAGAACCTGAAACATTTATTCACTTAAATGAAGTCGTGGCTATGTTACCAACTCCGGTGCATGGTACGAGAGCTCGCTATGAGAACATGATCTGGTTCTCAATAGATCTGACTGATTTTAGTGTTCACTAGTTTTTTTCTGCAGACTTATTTATCTATATTTATCGTATCTTTCAGTTTCGTATAGTTTCTTTTTTATGTTTTGCTATGAAATAATGTTTTTTTTTTTCATATTTTTTAGTTTATAGTACTGAACCACTTAACCCACTATACTGGGGTTAAGTGGTCCTTTTACATATTTTTAAAAATCTATAATATAATATCCTAAAGTTACTTTTTCGTTGACTAGTTGGTATACATAAGCTAAGTTAATTAATAAACTATGGTTTTTCATACAAAGCAGCACTACAAATTTATTCTGGTCCTGTGAGCAAGCAAATTTAAAAAAGCGGACCAGTTAACCCCAACCTCCCCTACTCTGTGGACAAGATTGACTAACCTATGATTTATTATTTTCAGATGCCGCGAGGAAAGAAACCAAAAAGGCTGAATAGCCGACGGTATAAAACTTACAGTAATGAAACTATGCAAAGAGCTGTTACAGATGTCAAGAATGGAGGTAAATTCAGCGTGGTAGCTAAAAGATATGATTTAAATAGAACAACTCTAATGAATCACTGCAAAGAAATTAAATGCGGTAAAGTGGGCCGTCCAACAGTTTTAACCCTTGCCGAAGAAGAGATGCTGGTCCATTCTTTAGTAAAGCTAGGCGAATGGGGGTATGGGTTTGACAGGCTGCAGCTACAGAGGTGCGTTCAAGATTATCTTCGCAGGATGGATCGGGAAAATCCGTTCAAAAATGGTATGCCGGGTATTGAATGGTGTATGATGTTTGAAAACCGATGGAAGGAACATATTAGTCGAAAAGTTGCCCAAAATTTACCCAAAAATCGAGCAATTGCCGGGACAAAAGCTGTTATGGAAGACATGTACGAAAAACTAGAAAATATTGTACATCGCCTCGATTTACAAAATAAACCCCAAAACATCCTCAACTGCGATGAGATCGGATTTCAGACCGATGCCGGTGTACAAAAAGTGCTTTGCAAGAGAGGATGTCGTAACCCAAATAAACTAGTGGGAAGTGTAACTAAGGCTACTTACACAGTTTTGATGTGTCGCAATCAGGGCCGTTCCTAGGGTATCTGCCGCCCGGGTGCGAGAATAATTTTGCCGCCCCTTCCCTAACCCAACCCCTTCCCCCAAAGTTGTTAAAACTTTACAAATAAAAAAGATAAAGCAAATTTAAGTTAAAAAAATTGTACAAATATACACAGTTTATTTAATAGAATATAATGTTACAACTTATTTGTAATGTAATAAAGAAATAAATACATAATTCATACATACAGGCAAGGATGCTAACATATCTACTATTTCTACTAATAAGTTATACAGTAAAGTTTGCTTTTCTAGCCTTTTTTAATGCAAATGTCTTAACAATGTTAGACACATCTATATTTTCTGACAGCTCTTTTTCAATACTAATAATGGATAAGTCTGAAAGCCTTTCTTGCCCCATTGTGGATCGTAGATAATTTTTTATTATTTTAAGTTTGGAAAAGCTTCTTTCCCCACTAGCTACTGTGACAGGTAATGTTAAGAAAATTCGTATAGAAATTACTAAGTTTGGAAATAGATAGATGAGGTTATTTATGAATAGGTAGTTAATAACATTCAATGCGTTCATTTCAGAGGAAATATAGGGTGCAACATTGTCAATTTCATCATATAAATCTTGAGCTAAAATATCTTTTTGATTTTTACATGGATCACATAAACTATTCTCTAGAGCTTTACATTTTGCAAATCTAATTGATTTATCCATTTGAAGGAAATTATATAGGTTGTTAAGAAAATTAAACAATGTATCATGCTGCTTTATTTGCTCGAACCTTTCTTCCAATTTTGATAATGCGGTGTCCAATATTACAAAGTAAAAATTAATTTTGAATTGGTCAGCCGGGTCTTTAGGTGCCTCGTCTTCACACTCGTAATTAAATAATCGCTTTTTTGTTCGGGGTCTCACAATATTAATAGGAGGAAACGAAGGGTCACAGTCGATATCATCGGCAATTTTTTTGGCCTCTTCTAAAATATCATTAAAACCTTCATTTGACCTAATATTAGATAAATAAGTTTTCGTCTGCTCCAAGATTAAAACGATATTAGGTACTGTAGAATCTGACTCCTGCATCACTTTACTTGCAATATTAATTTTTGTTAACACATTATTCCATGTAATAATAGAACAAATAAATTTAAACGACTTGATTTTTAAGAGTAATGAATTTGCCATATTTCTGGTTTCAGGGTCTCTGCTATTATCAGAATAAAGTGCAAATAAAGCGTCATATATTTTTGCCAAATTGTATCTAAGAACTTTCAAAGCATCTATTCTACTTTCCCATCTAGTACTAGAAAGAGGTTTTAATGATAAAGTTGGGATTTCATCTTTTAAAACTTGCCAACGTTTAGTCGATGCAGAAAAGAAAACGTAAAGTTCCTGCACAATAGCAAAGAAATTTGTAATTTCTAAAGACGCTTTTGCAGCGTCATTAACAACTAAATTTAAGCTATGGGCCGCACAAGGCACGTAAAAAGCTCTAGGGTTTAATTCAAGAATTTTTTTTTGTAAACCATTATTGCGACCCTTCATATTCGCACCATTATCGTAACCCTGCCCCCTTAAATCTCCTAAATAAATGTTGTGAGTCTCCAAAAAATCCAATAAAACATTGGTTAAGCCTTGTCCTGTCGAATCTGATATTGAAACGAATCCCAAAAAATGCTCCCTAATTTCTATTTGCTTTGATGTATTATTTAATAAAACAAACCTTACTACAACAGTAAGTTGGTCTTTGTGACTTACATCAGGAGTCGAATCTAAAATAATAGAAAAATATTTACTAGCTTTTAACATAGATATAATTTCATGTCTTATTTTCTCTCCCAGAAGGGAAATTAGTTCGTTTTGAATATGAACACCTAAATAATGAGGCATATTTGATGGAGTCCTTCTAATCCTGTTAATATGATCGGATATCGTATCATTAAAGTTTGCAATTGTTTCAATTAATTTTAAAAAGTTTCCATTTTGTTGCTCATATATCTTGTTATTTTCACCCCTAAAACTCAAATTTTGACTGGCTAAAAATTTAACAACATAAATTATAATTTTTAAAACAGAACCCCATCTATCTTTTTCCATGCTTATTAATTTCTCATTTAGTGAATCAGTTGTCGTTTTAGAAGAAATTGATTGTTTTAGATCAATCCAAGATTTTGTATTACAAATGTGACCTTTTGATTTTTCATGTCGTTCTATAACCTGACTTAAATGTCTCCAATCATTATAACCCTCAACTAAACCACTAGAAAAAGTTTTAAATATTTTGCAAGGAAAACAATATACACAGTCTTTTGATTTAGAATACACCAGCCAAACTCTTGGAATTATTTCCCCATTACACAGTTTTTTTTATAATAAATAGACGAGAAACCTCTATTGTATTTATTTAATATATATCAGCTTCTGTCAGTTGGGTAGGCCCTAAGTCTATCAGAGTTAATTTAATTTTATCCAATAAAACAGCAGGCCAATAGTTAGGATCCTCATGAACATGAAGATTTTCATTTTCAAAACTTACTTCTTCAGGACTTTGTTCTTTTAATAAAATACCTGCTTCCATTGTAGTTTTGGTATTCGACGAGTCCTCCTTTTTTTCCCCGCTACTGACCACTATGAATTCGGTCTCCGTCACATTTACATCTCGAGCTTGGGAACTTGATGGTGCCTCCTGTGATGTTGTTGAGATTAAAAACGTTTCGAGTGAACCACTAGCCTTTTTAACTAATTCTTCCTTTTCACGCTTTCTTTTTCTGTACTGTGCGCCAGAAAGCCTTTTTCGATTATCAGACATCTACCAAAAAAAATGAATCCAAGTTATGATTCGTCGAAAAAATTTTGTTTTCGAAGATTTAAAGAAGCATAAATTAATTAAGCTTTGTTTTTCGAAAAATACCAACTTTTGAAAGGAAACTTTACAAAATTTTTTATTTTGTCTGAAAATTTCAACATTTTTAATCAAAACAAAAAAATATTAAGATTATGCTAATCTTTAATTAAACTATATTTTACTAATAAAAAAAAAGAAAAATGTTTTACTATTGTTATTATGCTGGTATTATTATTTAAGTTATAAATTTGTTACACAATATAAATTTAATTTAACAAAATATTATTTAAATTTTATTTAACCGCGCAAAAGCAAAATATAATCAAATTAACGTATGTACTCATCTTTAATTTTTACTGTCTCTCTAACCAGGATATCAAACAAAAACTTTTTAAGCTGTTGCGATTTACACGATTACACGTTTAAAATTAAAATAAAAGAAATTATCCCGGTGCGTGTATTTATATGCTTTGACCACAGACGAGTATTTTCCTGTAAAATCTTCCTCGCGACCGACGTGAAAAATAGCTTAAGACGAGTTAAAACAAGAAACTGTTATACTTGCCACTGGTTGTGGCCTGAATAAGTTGTGTATATAAAATTTGAATTTCAAATATAATTAATAATATTTAGAATAGTACATATATTCAAATAATATTAGAATAGTATTATTTAAATGATAATATTTAGAATAATATTTATGTATTATATTAATTTAATGATAAATTAATTTTTCCCTTTCTTATAAGGCGGCTCGCGCCGCCCCCTAGGCTTGCCGCCCGGGTGCCCCGCACCCTCTGCACCCCCGGGTCGGAACGGCCCTGGTCGCAATGCAGTGGGGGATTTTCTGTCGATGTTTATAAATTATAAAGGTTTGCACCTTTACTCAACATGGTGTCAAGGGGGCCCTGAAAAAGCATTATATAACTGTTCTCCATCTGGTTGGATGGAAGCAGCTCAATTCCTTGACTGGTTTGAGAAGTGCTTTGTTAAGGAAACTAGCACTTTAGAAGACAAGAAACTTTTAATATTGGATGGGCACAATTCCCACATTTCGTTAGATCTTATGGAGATAGCCTCTGTTAATAACATAGAAATATTATGTTTGCCAGCACATACTTCTCATTTGTTACAACCCCTTGATGTGGGTGTATATAAGTCAGTTAAAAGCTCTTGGAGGGTAATTCTCAGACAATTTTATCAAGAAACAGGATATAAAAACGTGGACAAATTGGTGTTCCCTTCACTGATGAAAAAGTTGTCTGCTTCTGGAGCCATCTCAAGAGCTAATGCCATAGGTGGCTTTGAGGGTAGTGGCATTTATCCTCTATCAAAAGAAAAAATGTTAAGAAAAGTGGAAATGGCCGAAATCTTGAACAACGATTTTTCGCAGGAAGACAATCTTTCACAGGAAGACGATCTTTCACCGGAACAAGATACTTTAAACAAAGAGACTCCCACTACTTCTGCAACAAATCTTCCATCTACGTCATCTCTTAATTTGTACGACCATAAAAAAAGCTTAGAACTCGCTATTATGTCAGTTCTGACGACTAAGAATAAAAAAGAAAAGAATCCGTCTAAGCGTAGCAGAGTAACCCGAAAATTCGCAGAATGCTTAACAAGTGATGAAGTGAAGGAAAGAATTAGATTTAGCGAGGACAAGAAATCAGCCAAGAAGGCACTAAAGAAAAAGAAAAAAGTTCATCTGAGAGTGAAATCGAAGTAATTTGCGATGACGATGATGATATGGATGACGTTTTTGATCGGCCAGTAACAGCTGACAGTGATCTTGAGAATGGTAAAATGGATGAACCGCAAATAACTCACACCCAAAACAAAATCAAAGAAGGATCATGGGTCCTTGCGAAATTTGGAAATGCGCACTATGTTGGACAAGTTTTGGAAACAAATACATTTATGGCAGAAATTAATTTCTTGCGAAAGAAAGGGCTGTATTTCGTTTACCCTAATGTAATCGATAAAGAAAATATTGAGTTACATGGCATCAAACAAGTATTAGAGAATCCTCATGTTCAGCGGGGAAAACATTATTTTAAACTAGCTTTTATTGAAGAAATAACGATTTGTTAATTAGTTTGTTGTTAGATGTTGTTCAGAATATCAGTTTATTACTTAGTTTTTATGCTACTAAATTGTTTAGAACACCTATGTTATTTTGCGTTTTTGTTGTCTTAAAGCTCAATGTTGTTTTTTATTGTTTCTGAAGTGATGTCAGTTTGTCCTACGAAAATTTTTTTTAAGTAATAAATATATAATTTTTTTAAATTAAACAGATTTTTTATGTTAATTTTACCCTTACAAAGTCAAACAGTGACTGGTGATACCTTTAATATGAAGTGTCAATGTTACCCATATCATGGAGTAACATTGACACTTGACCGTTTTTTAAAAAAACATTGTCTATATTAAGGCAAACATTATTAAGAAAATTATACCTACGGTACATAGCCTATAACAGCTGCTACCTAATATAAAAAATTTGACCCTCCCGTTATACTAATTAATTTTTAAAAACATTTTTTTCAAAGTTATGTCAATGTTTGCCCCATTTACCTTATATAAAAACCAGAGCAAATATAATTTTTATTATTCTAACGAACAGCGTTTATCTGGAATTTGTGAACAGAGACTTTTTAAAATATTTTGAGAAGTGGTTTTATTAATCTGTCATGTTTTTTGGTATTTTTAATATCCGGACGCTTATGTAAAATCCGCCCGGACGCACCCGGACGTAGTAAAAACCCGAACATGTCCGGGCAAATCCGGACGTCTGGTAACCCCTCACTTTTCGATTCTACCCTGTATCTCAAAAATCAAAAGGGCTATGAAAATTCTGCTAGCGCTACTTTAATTTCACAAAAAAGTAGCACACTGTCGCGAAAACCGCAACCCTCTATCTTTAAAAATAAGGGAGATACCCCGCAAGTGCCGAAAATGGGATACCCTGTACACGTCACAAGGGGCGACAACAGGGGCGTAATAATAAAACGCAGATTATCAGAGATATAAAGAAAAAGGAGTTATAAAAATAAAAGTGGTGGAGGCACAGTATCAGATATAGGGGTGTTGGTAAAGAAATATATAAAAAACTTAACCATGGTCACCATCAGTGTCGCAGACATTAGATGAGTAAGTCATGGGAAAGGTGTAGCCAAGAAAATCACCTGTAGTGTCACAGACAAACAGGTGACAAAAAGGGTACAAATAATGGGAGACAGACAAAGCCCTAAGTGTATATCTTTGAATTTGAACTGTTATAAATATTTGTATTGTTATTTTGAATTTGAATTGCTGATAACTGGTGTATAAAATGATTAAAACAGGTTATTTCTTTGATTCATTTCCTAAAATACGACAAGGTTAAAAAGAAGAAAATATAATTAAAAGCAATTAAAAGCTGAATTTACCGTTCTATCAAACTTTGAAATAACCTGAAATAAACGTAGAAAAAGAACGTAACACAGCCAGACGATCACAGCCAAGCCAAAACTTTGTCACGTGATCAAATAACCGGGGGTCGATCAGTTTCAAGACAAATCCTAAGTAAATGGAAAGAATCTCAATGCGAATGCATTCCAAAAGATAAGTTCCCAAAGCTTTGGCAGAAATATTGGAAAACTCGATTAAAATTTCAAGACAATTTAAAAGCGGGACTTAAAGCATGTCATTTTTTCTCTTAACGAAGAGGTACAGAAACGCATTCCTCGAAATCATTTAAACCATAACAAGTACTAGCAACTTACAGCCGAAACATTTGTCAACTTGCTTTCCCAAAGAAGAGTTAATCAAAGCAAGGATATTAGGCGAAAGAAAAAGTTAAAGGTTAAGTCAGGCTTGAATGTTGCAACTTCAGATCAGATTACCCGTCATGAAGCTGGTACTAAAGGCAGCGAAGTATTTTCACTGCGCGATTCTGGAAGTTTAGTAGATCAACAAGATTTTGAAGATATTATAAATAGTAGAGGAAAGTCGCCTAATTTCGGATAGTGTCCCAATTTCGGATAGTAAGATATTTCAGATATTGCACGAGATCAGAAAACAGAATCCTGCCCCACGAAGCTAAGCGGTAAAGCAGAATGTACACCTGTAAATTTTTCATACTTCGGCATTTCTGTGTAAGATGGCAGCAAAATAGTTGTAAACCACCGAAGTGAGTTTTTATTTGTCTGTCGTTTTATGCCCTGTTTTGGTGTAAAAAATCGTTTTTAATTTTTAAGTTTTTGAACTGGGTAAGTTAAAATGATAGGTACTTAATATGATTGATTAGTCAAAATTAATTAACCGTTAAAACATAAAAATTTAGAAGGTCGTAACCTAAAAAGTATGAAGTCGCCTAATTTCGGACAGTCTGGGATTCTCAATTTCGGATATCCGAAATTAGGAACCCAAGAATACCGCTATCATCGTGTCTACCAGTAAGTGTAAGTAACCGTAGAAAATTATTTTCAGAACAAAATGCCAAGAAACAATATAAAATATAAGAAATGGGATCCCAGTCAAATGAAATTGGCAATTAATGCGGTTAGAAGTAAAGAAATGGGGTACCTTAAAGCCTCTAAATTTTTTTCTGTTCCTAAATCAGCTTTAGAAGGTTATGTTAAGGAAACCGATAAAACTCCTGAGCACTTACTCGCAGTTCCGATGGGAAGAAAGCCGATACTTTCTACTGAATTAGAACAAAGTTTAGTTTCCTATTGCTTGGAAATGGATAGGCGGTTCTACGGAATTGGCGTTAGCGATATTAAGAGAATGGCATACCAGTTAGCCATAAGAAATGGTTTACGTCACCCTTTTTCTGAAAAAAATGGAGCTGCTGGTAAAAAGGATTAAAATGGTTTTTCAAACGCCACCCACATTTATGTGTTAGGAAACCGCAAGGTATCTCAAAAGCGAGAATAAAATGTTTTACCCCAGAGAATGTAAATAAATTTTTTGATCTGCTTGAACCACAAATGCAAAAAATTAATTACAATCCTGCAAGAGTTTTCAACGTCGATGAAAGTGGCATAACAACTGTGCAATCCAAAAATTATCGTGTTATAACTCTGAAAGGGAAAAAGCAAGTTGGAGTGGTTACTGCTGCTGAAAGAGGGTCACTAGTGGCTGTTGTTTTTTGTATGAATGCAGCTGGTGGATTTGTTCCACCTGTATTCGTCTTTCCCGGGAAAAATATGAAAGCAGTTGTTAGATGGAGCTCCTCCTGGGTCCATTGCGGCGTGCCATCCATCAGGTTGGATTCAGTAAAACATTTTTACTCAGTGGCTACAACACTTTATTGAGTTTGTTAAACCATCTCGTGATGATCCAGTGCTTCTAATTCTAGACGGTCACTATAGTCATACCAGGAATATCGACGTAATAGAAATTGCACGAAAAAACTACGTCACAATATTGTGTATGCCACAACATACTTCGCATAAAATGCAGTCTCTGGACCTATCATTTATGTCACCTTTCAAAACCTTCTATTCTCAATAAATTCAAATGTGGTTAAAGCAAAATCCCAGTCGAACTATCAACTCTTACCAAGTTTGTAAGCTTATGTGTCCTGATTATTTAAAAAGTGCAACTGCAGAGATTTCGGTAATGGATTTCGCAAATCTGGTATATATCCATTTAACAGGAATAGGTTTTCTGAAGTTGATTTTGCAATTGAAAGACTAAGAGAGCGAACATCAACCCCCGATATTTTGCAGAATAATAGAGAAGCTACGCCCCCACCAAATAACCCTGAAATCTTACAAAACAATAGAGAAGTTACTCCCCCAAGAGACGTATTGACTTTAGAGAAAAAAAGTTTAAAACAGGAAAATGCATTAAACAACATTAAGGCACTAAAGAAAAATATCGTAAGACCGGAGAACATTAGCCCGCTTCCTTCTCATAGTGGAACTTCCCAATCTAATAAGGGAAGAAAACTTAGGCAATGCTCTAGCTATGTGATCACTAGTACGCCATATAAAAATCAACTTGAAGAAAGCATGCAAGAACAAGAGAGAAAAATCGCTTTGAAGGGGAGTAGAAAAAAACCGAAACTAAGTTCTGAATTTGCAGAACCTAATAAAAAGACGGTTGTAAAAGGCATTAAAGAGAAGGCGACTTCCCGTAAAAATAAAAAGATAAAGAAATATTGTAGAGATGAAGATTCATCAGATTCTGGAAACGAACCAGTGTTTGATGACGATTCGGATATGGACGCAGACGATGAAGACACAGAATGCATATTTTGCAATGCTTTGTACTCTGAAGATACACAAGGTGAGCAGTGGATACGTTGCATGAAGTGCTTCAAGTGGACCCATGAAGAATGTGCTCGGACTCGGAATGAACTCGGACAAGAGAAAAAACTACGTATGTGACTTTTGCTTGGACGTTTAGTTCAGTGTCTAATCTGATTTTAAAAATGGCTCCTAATTTCGGACATGTCCGAAATAAGGAGCCCCTTTTTCAATTAGATGAAAATGACTCTCGTTATTTTTTATTTGTTTTTCGGAAAATCTACAGTAATATATTTTTTTATATTAATTATTGTTTTATTATAACCCATGGCATGGAATGACATAGAAAAAGTGTTCATACATTTTTTCTTATAAGGAAATTTTGGTTATTTCAAAACAGTATCCGAAATTAGGCAACTTTCCTCTACAAGAAATCCCAGGAGGAAAGGTATGATGATGACCTAGAAGAAACCAATGAAAGCGATATGAACAAAGAGGGGAGATAGAAGGTATGAAAGAAAAATATTTAAGGAAGTAAATGAGAAAGGGAACAAGTTAGAATACTTAATAATTGGGGATTTTGTCATATCCAAATTTCTTTTTTATGCATCAAAGGGAAAAACAATCCAGAAGTTCCTCGTAGGGCGTGTTGAGAGACGCCAAGAGTGAAGTTAGGAAAGTTTCCTGCGGTTTTCTAAGAAAGTGTATAAATAGCATATATTTCGTCTTCCCTAATTGCCTTGATACGTGTGACGTGGAAGATAAAATTATTACAGTGCTAAAATACGTTAGCGTTTCTAGAAGTCGGTAATCCATTAAAGAACCAAGGGAGGTCTTACAGAACTTGGACTTCAGGAACAAAGCAGTGTGTAAATATTTTAGCTGGTTAACAAAAATTACCCCCTCCCCCTCCAGAATTTTAGTCCAGGACCGCCTTTGTAAATAACTAAGAAGTACGAACTGATCACAGTAAATAGAAGACGCTGAAAGATTGGCTGATAGGCCAAATAGAAACTACCAGCAGTTTATCGTTTTACATAAAATGAATTTGTTGTACATTATTACAATTGGTAAATGAAAATAATGCGAAACTCATTCAAACTTGTTCGTATGTGGAATAGTATCACATATCATAATACAGTAGCTCAGTGCCGTAGCTAGGTGTAGGCAGAGTAGGCCCTTGCCTTGGGCCGCCGCGCCGGTGGCAAGGGGCGCCAAATAGTAAAACTATAAAGTCTATAAGCTAATTAGGGCTCAAAAATCCTGACTTGCCTTTAGTCAAATTTAGCCTAGGTACGGCACTGCAGTAGCTGTCTCTAAATGTGGCAGGTTAATAAAAAAGAAATAAATAGTTTTTCTTCAGATTCAATAATCAGGTTTGCTTAGATATCTTGCATACCTACTGCTATATGAAGCATACAGTACAGAACTGAAACAATATCAATTAATAAATAATACAATAGCTGTCTCTAAATCTGGCAGGTCTACCATAAAATATTTAAAAAAAAAACAATGGTTTTTCTTCATACTCAATAAACAGGTTTGCTCAGGTTTCTTGCAAACCGCTAAAGGAAGCAGAACTATAACAATATCATAATAATACAGCAGCTGTCAATAAATTTTACAGGTTTACCATAAAAATATAAGAAACCAATAGTTTTTCTTCAGATTAAATAATCAGGTTGCTCAAATTTCTTGCAAAGTGTTAAAGAAAGTATAAGTACAGAACTAGAACAATATCAACATATTACAGGTCAACTATGAAACAAAAGGTTCTTTAGATTTAATAATAATCAGGCTTGCCCAGGTGTGTAAACCGCTAAAGGAAGCATAGAACTAGGACAATATCAACATACACAAGCCTACTAAAAAAACAAATAGTTTTCTTCAGGTGTATTGATCAGATTCAATCAACTGACTTGCTTTATTACGAACAGAATAAACTGCACTCGAGAGTCTTCAAGTATGACAATGCAGTTATTACCTATATGCCTGTTATTTGCTAATGCACAATGGACTAGATGATTCTTGGAATACGAAAAGTCTTTTCCATATTATTGTAAAGATACAAAACATCAATGTGTGTCCTCTTCGGAAAATATCTTTTCATCATTCTATGCAATTATGTCAGTGACCAAGCTTTAAAGATCTACCTTAGTAACGAAAAATGAGCCAAAAAATCATCTTACTAATCGAATTCAGAAGACAGATACTTTCTGATATTAACATTGTAATTTTACAGCAACACCACAAAGTCTGAAACTTTAACGACGTACTGTTTGCAAATCATAAAAAATACCTATGATACTTAGCATAAGTGCAAATATTATAAAAAAAATAGGTATGGTTATTTTCGCATCCGTCAACCCATTTGAGATTCTCCTTGTCTTACAGTTTGCTACATGTACAAAAAAATAGGTTTTATTCCCATCTGATTTGATGCTTTTCTGTTTGGAAACTCTTAAATTTTTCACATTATGGCGAGGTTTCTTATCTATACAAGGGACTTCATCGATTGTGACTATCTTTTATTTAAAATTCAGGATATAAATCTACCTGAACACTTTCTTGACTCCGTAGGCCAGTGATTATCGGCCGCGATGCGGCGTCGATTACCTTCCTGGCCTTTGTCGGAGAGTGCCCAGGCTTCCCTCCAATGAGGGCTTCAACGTTACACCACAAAAAGAAATTATAATCGTTCCAGCAATTCGGCTGTGGTAACTTGGCCAATTAGTTCCATCAAAACATTATTTTTGCACTCTTGTCCACAACTGATTGACAATTTAGCCGCCATAGTAATCCCGATGATATTATTTGTGGTGCGAATCCAGTTAATTCGCGAAACAGTGGAGATTTGAAGTGAAGCACAAAAATTTGGTCCCAATATTAAAAGTGTGTTGATCCTTTCGCAACTCTGTTTTAGTTTTTCTGGATTAATGAAGAATTCCTAAGGCTGCTAATGCCAGCATCACTACATGAAATATTAATTTACTGAAATGGTCTTGAGAACTAATTACATACCTAAAAACAGAATAGCATAAGAGCTGCTACTTAACAAATACCGACGCAGTTTGGAGTAGTCATCCAGAAAGCTGCATATTTGTACAAATGTAAAATAACTTCAGCTTAAAAGTCTACAGATTTAGTGACGCCATAAATCAGAGTAAATTCACCTTACTGCAATTAAAATTTATTACATACAAAATTTCCAAAAAAAAACATTGGTACAAAACATCAACACCTAAACTATAATTCTTCGAATTGCTTCCGCAAATATTCATGGACTCGCCTACATAACAACGCATGCGCAAACCATGGAATGCAATTCTGCTTTTAGCTGTTTCTAAATTCTTGTGCTAACTGCACTGATTGTAACTTCCTGCTGAGTAATAATCGATTAATCGGAATATCAATTAGTCGCTTTGTACAGTTAGATTTTTCGATTAATCGACTGATCTTACAATTAATCAATGATATTTTCGTTATTTCAGTAATTAAGGTACAGATTACTAAACGTAGTCAGTTATTTTGGATGAAGCAAACCTAATGTAGGCTAAACTATTTGCTGCAACATTTTACTGATTAACAGTAAGTCTTTCGAAGTGTTTTAATTTTATCGCTAAGAAAACAAAACTATTTTTATAGGACTGCCATACTTATGCGAAATAATCTTTATTTAAGCCACAGTGTGCCCTCATGTTATCAAATTCGAAACGTCGGAAAGCTACTCCACGCTGATACGGTCTAATCCCAAAAACTGTTTGATTTTGTACTATAAATTAACACAAAGTTTCTTAGGAAACCTATAAAACAGAAGCATTGAACTTTTTTTTTTCAAAATTAAACAATTAAAATAATTCTCGCAATACGTCCGACTGCAAAAATTCATTTTGATGCAATTTTACAACACAAAGCAGTCAAAACAATGTTTTTCATTTTGACAAATATGGTTTTATTTTTAAATAAAGGAATTTGTCTTCAAGAAGTTTTTTTATACGGACCTGGATCCTGTTGGGCCTTTTCTTGGAAACATGGTTCACCTTTGTACGATACCTCATTATTTAAGGAAATATTCACATTAAAATGACATAGATGACATTAAATTCAAATTCAAATATATATTACGGTCAACAATAAACAAGTATAAAATTTTACCGACGTCAGTTTAAATGATAAAATTTCACATAATAAAATTATTAAAAGTTACAATTTAAACAATAGTTACAATTGTTGCATACTACGAGATTTATAATACCTTACAACACATTAAAATAAGGCCGCTCGCACACCAAGGATGCATAAAACATGAAACACGCGGTAAAAAATGCAAGTTTATTTTTTAGAAATAAGTAATGGGAGTTTCCTATGTATATGTGTTGCAATTTTTTTGGACACCGTGTATATTAAACTGAGTACCCAGTGGCGGCTGGTGAAATTTCAAAGTTGTATATCTCTGTTCCTACTTACAGGACCCGAACCAAATTTACGGGTTTTAATAGTGAGCCCACTGGGAATGTTTTGGTAAAGAAAAAAAACATTTTGTAATTTGCGAAAAAAAGTTAAACTTTTGGTGTGCCCCTCCTAGGAAAAAAATGAAAGCGACTAGGTATTTTATTTATTCTTTTTTCTAAACAAATTTTACATCATTCTGTCGACAGTTTTTAAATTTTGAGAAAAAAAGGTGTTAGTAGAAAGTTATAGTCATTTGAATTTTTTCTTAAATTTTATTTTAGGCTTAAAAAAATTCAAATGACTATAACTTTCTACTAACACCTTTTTTCTCTCAAAATTTAAAAACTGTCGACAGAATGATGTAAAATTTGTTTAGAAAAAAGAATAAATGAAATACCTAGACGTTTTCATTTTTTTCCTAGGAGGGGCACACCAAAAATTTAACTTTTTTTCGCAAATTACAAAATGATTTTTTTCTTTACCAAAACACTATTAAAACCCTTAAATTTGGTTCGGGTCCTGTAAGTAGGAACAGAGATATACAACTTCGAAATTTCACCAGCCGCCACTGTGAGTACCTACACGAGTATAAGAACATTTGCTTTTTTGGCAAGTGTTAATAGAAGTGTTGTGTTTTGAGCATTCACCATAAATAATGATTCTAAACATTTCTAATTAGGTATCATTTGTATTGGCCAAGAAGCAACGTCCACGGTTTACAAGATGTCAATTATATATTATTCTTCTTCTCCGAGTCTTTAATCACGAGATTGGTTGGACGAAACTCTCCATCTTTGGCAATTTTGTGCTCTATGCTTTGTTTGTCTCTAATTAACCTTTGACTATTCGATCTAAATAATTGTGGCTAGGCATACCTCTGCCTTATCCATCCCCCGCCACCATATCTCAGAATGCGTCTGATACTTTTGTCTCTTCTTTTCTGTAATATACGATTAATGGTCAATTATCATTAAGATATAACAATTTTATCAAATTAATCGCTTTATACAGGTAAAAAATAAGTCGCTAAAGCAAAGTAACATGAGGAAAAACAAGGTCTGTCACAGACTAAAGGTTACAGTGTATACCACCCAACGGAAGAGACATCAAACAATTCTTAAAATCTGCAACCATATTACACTGCCTGCTCTAGTTGTGATAAAATGTAACAAATGAATTTTGTACATTAATACTCAGCAAAAGAATCACTAGTTTTATTCTTTAATGATTAAAATAGACTAAGAACCTGGGATTATCTTAACATGAAAATGATTCGATTCTTATAAACACACTAAGCGAAAATTGCGTTGCCTAGTAGCCGATCCCAGCTGAGTTTAAACTTAAAACTTATTGTTAATTAAGGGCAAGAATAATTACATAACATTATTTAGAATGGCTCTTACTAACATGCCAAAATGTGTCAACAATAAACCAAGCCTCGAAAAGCCTGTAATTATTATTAAATTATAAATTTCATGCTAAACAAGGTTTTTAATAACACTGTATAAATTATACATAAAATTTCAAAACTCTTATGGACCGAGACATTTCATAAAATGTCTAATTCCGGATTTTTAAAAAAGTGCACTTTGTAAAATTGCTTTAGGAAGTTATTTTTGGATATTAATAACAGCAGTAAACAAACTTAGCATATTGTTCACACATGTTAATTTGTTTTCTTTAATTATGTATTCTGGTAAACCCTATTTATGATAAATTGATATATTTGACAAACCTTATTTTTCAACCGAAAAAACTTTTGCGATGGGTAACTTTTTGATAAAACAACAAATTAAATTTCTGTTCAAGTCGAAAAATAGTTACTCGCTTTAGTACCTATTCTTTTCGTAACCAATCCTGAAGGGCGACTCAGTTGACAAATCAAAATATTTTTTTTTTGTTTAGTTCTAAAGTATGGAAGAAAACTTAAATTTCCTGAATAATTTAATTTTTGTTATGACGTAGTCTATTATCGCCTTGATAAAATGAGCCACACCAGTTTCTTTTTAATTGCACCACTTGTCAATACAACTTCGTAAATTAATTAAAAATAATGTAAATAGGAAGTTTCAATGGTATTCAGATATCGCCATTCTAGGACTATACCACCTTTAAGCACAGTGTCTAGGACTGTGACCCAGATAAAACCAGACCAGATGCGTAAGACTGTAAAATATCGTGTTGAATCTCAATGACCTTGAGGGCTGCCTGCACCATCGCTTTGCGATAGTGCAGGCGTCTGTACTATACGGCAGTTACGTTACATTTGAAGAAGACACGGCAGTGGCTGTGATGCTGTGATTTAAATTTATAACCTCGGTCTCCGTACTAGATGCCAGACGGCCGGCCGATCGTCTCGTCAATCCTTGGCTCGCCGTCGCATAAAGTACAGGCGACATTGGAGCTTTCGCATCTGGTCTGGTTTTATCTGGGACTGTGACTGTGCCACCTTTAAGAAAAGTGTAAAAGTTTGAAAGCACCAAAAATAATCTTAATACTTATATTTGGTGCGGACTAATATGTCGTCGAGAAATTCCGAAAACTTTTGCAGATTCGAAAAAAAAAAGAAATCAACAATTTGGCTATTTCTTTTTGACTTGAAGAATTAGTGTTAAATAAATTTTACATTACATCTATTTAAGGTTACATTATGTTTCTTAGAACATTACATGGCGTACTTTGTAAAAAATAGGTTTAGTCCGTCCTTCGTTTTAATGGATAGATTAGGCTTGTGCTTATTAAGATTTTTAGAAAAAAGATTAATTAAATAAAATGTTATGTTTTTATTAACATTTTTTCTGTTTTCATTTTTTTTTTAAATATCGTAAACTTAGGAAGATCTGAATTAATGGAAAAGTGCCGGTTTTAGAGATAACATACATTAAAATTATTGAAGATTTTTTTTATTAGGTCCAAGCCGTTAAACCTGATAAAGAGTTGTTGGGGAAACCCAACCGTTCGTTTAATTTCTATAACACTATTTTATTTATAAATGAATATCAATTACCAAGCAGGTACAAAATCTCCTTCAAATAAAACAAGCTCAAACTTGTCTCTGTAAATTTAACTTGCATAAAAATACGCAGTAATCGGCAAACATAAAGACTATTTCGGCTAAAATATCTAAAGAAAATCTTTCCTTTAATGTAGTTCTTCTAAAACCGGCACGTTGTCGGCGACCGTCAATTAGTTTCCTTTGAAGATTTCTTACCTCTTAGTTTTATTACTGTACCGTGCTAAAAATAAATTTCGGCTAAATGCAAAGATGGCCAGTAACCATGGCAACAAGTATCAACCCCTTAACGTCTCTTGGCCGTACCGCGTATCTAGTTCGGCCTCTTCCTCCTGTTTAATGGTCAGAAAAGATTTACGTCATCGCGAGAGCGACGCTAATTGGCCAGACTCGTGGCGCATAGTCTCTGAAGGGTGGTACATTTCAGTGTAACTTAGTTCCCGTCGGGAAAACAGCAGTAGTGCACCACATACCACAACGAAAGACTGTTGCGCCCCTTGGCGTAACAGAACAGCGTCTCGGTCAAGCTTACACAAATTAGGTGTAACCCGTGCGGGAAAAAGTTCCCTTTTCTTTCTTATTACACAAATTAGGTGTAACCAGTGCGGGAAAAAGTTCCCTTTTCTTTCTTATTACACAAATTAGGTGTAACCAGTGCGGGAAAAACTCCCCCTTTTTCTTAGGCATAGTCCGTATTATAGTTTGTAAAACAAGGAAATTCAGTATAAATGAACCACAATAACATCTCGTAATAACAGAAATGAAGAATACATGTCATTTTTACTGCTGTCAAAAATAATAGTTATGCATATTTACAAGTAGTAAAATATAAGTTGTTGTGGGACTCAAAATCTGAGGACTTATTTTGTAGGTAACAAAAAGTGGCAATGCAAATGTAAAATTTATTTTACATTACTTTTTTAACAAAATGCCGATTTTTGTTTTCTTCCGAGTATTGGAGGAATTTTCCTGGGCCGCCCGATCTCCGTCTATCTGCCGCGCTACCGCCGCCGACGGCACCAACGCCGTATCACATTTGCGCGGAGCTGAGTGGGCCAAACTAAAAATTTTGAAAAACGTGTAAGGACAAAAGTTGTTCCTTACATCGTGAGAAATATTTTTTGTCGAAAACATTTTTCACTTAAACCAATGGTTCAGCACTTATAAGGAAATAAACAATTAAACTGTTTATAACAATTGACCGCGCTAGAGTTTATCAATCCTGATAATTTTCGCTCAATCTGCACCTAATTCTCAATGTTTATGATGTTTTTCAGATTTTTCTGAGTGATCCTTCTGGTGATAAGGGCGGGGGACAGTAATTTTTAAGCGTTTTTCCCGAATGTTTTAAAAAATGCAATAAAAAATTCATCATATATATCGTTGAATTCGTGCTTTAATAAGCTTTCATTTGGCACCATACACGATGTCCTAGACAATTTTTTTTCATTTCCCAATTTACCCCCCGAAATTAACTCCCGGAATCAAAATTTTACTTTTTATACTTCACGTCTATAATTGGGCCACCACACTCCATCTCTGTGCCAAATTTCAAATTTTTACATCGAATAGTTTCAGAGAAAATCGCCTGTGATAGACAGACGCACACCGAAGTGATTCCATAAGTGTTCCGTTTCAAGGAATACTAAAAACGTTGAATTTGCAAAAAAAAGGTTGACAATTTTTGATTTTTATCTTCGCCTTGTTAGATATTTTTCCTCCACTATGTGTGAGACAGACAGAGCGAGTTTTTACATTCATGGATCTCTAAACCGCATTAATTACATTTCCATGAAACCGTTTTTAAATTCCGATGAAAATTGCTGAAATTAATTTTAGTGTTTTAGCGTATTTTCATTAGATTGCTCGTCGGACTCAGTCATCATTATTTGATGACTGACAGGGTGACCACTTATTCTCAAGACCAAATTTCCCTGACTTTTCCCGGTTTTAAAGACAATATTTGAATTTTTTCCCTGACTTTACATTGTATTATGAAACTATGTAAAGACTTAAAATAACGTACCAGATAAGAGATAGATTGATAATTAAAAATATGTAATATTTAAATAATTGAAACCTAAGAATTTATTTCATACAGTGAATTTTTTTTTAATTACATTTATAACAAATAAATTTTACTGAATTTTAATATCTATCAATCTGACGGCTTCAATTTTTACCTTGTTTGGTGTAAACATTTTATTTATACAAATTTTAAAAAAAGTTACACTAAAGTCTCTTTACAACTAACACGTGATTTACTCGCTTCTGTTTACAATAATATCCTCTTTAGTGTCCCGTGCTAAAATTAGCAAAACGGAATACTTATGGAATCACTTCGGTGTCCGTCCGTCCATCTGTCACAGGCGATTTTCTTTGAAACTATTAGACGTAAAAATTTGAAATTAAGCACAGAGATAGAGTGTGGTGGCCCAATTACAGACGTGAAGTATAAAAAGTTGAATTTTGGTTCTGTAGGTTAATTTCAGGGGGTGGATTGGGAAATGTAAAAAAATTCAAGGGCATCGTGTAGGGTGTCAAATGAGAGCTTATTGAAGCACGAATTCAACAATAATACGATGTATTTTTTGCATTTTATAAATATTCTTCGGGAAAACGCTTCCAAATTGTTGTCCCCCGCCCTCATCGCCAAAAGGATCGCTCAGACAAATCTGAAAAAATCATGAACATTGAGAATTAGATAGAGTAGATTGAGCCACAATTATCAAGATTGAAAAATTCTAGCGCGATCAATTGTTATAAACAATTATTTAATTGTTTATTTCCTTATAACTACTGAACCATTGGTTTTAGAGAAAAAGTTTCTCGACAAAAAATATTTCTCACGATGTAAGGATCAACTTTTGTCCTTACACGTTTTCCAAAATTTTTAATTTGGCTCAGTTGACTCTCTTCGATCAGCTCCGCGCATACGTGATGTGATACGGCGTTAGTGCCGTCGGCGGCGGGTAGCGCGGCAGATGGGCGGAGATCGGGCGGCCGAGGTTTGCTCAGGTTAAGTGTGAGGTTGATGGCACGAAACAAAATTGTGCAAGTATAGCTTGCATTTGACTGATTTTTTAATCTTTGAGGTTTGCTTAGGTTAGGTGGGAGGCAAATGGCGCGTAACACTAATAATTGTGCAAGTATAGCTTGCACTTGACCGAATTTTTTCTATTTACTCTATCTTCGGTAAAAGCGATGCCTAAGACAACAAAGACACACCGAGGAAAGAGAAAAAGACAAACTAAGAAAAGCCGGCGGGGATACTATACTCCCCTGCTGTAGGGGAAAAGGGAATGGATGTAAAGTACGATGGAGACTTGATTGTGCTAGCAATCAAGCAAATTCCCTGACTTTTCCCGGTTTTCCAGAAAGGGCCAACCTGACTGATGTTTCCTATGGATGCATGGTGGGGGAAGTCAGTTGTCAGAGTGTGAGGTTATTAACATAAACAAACTTTAGAAAAAATTGTCTCAAATATGACACATCCGAAAAAGGATTATAACTGCGTCCTCGTCTGTTAAAAAAATAAATGGAATTATATGTATAAATAATATAGTTTTAGAAAACATTTTATCAAACATCGGACTGTCCATCAGTCCGTTCCTAAAATTTTGCTCATCTAAAATCCACCGACTAAACCGATGACCGTTTTCCATCATTCAAAACTTGCCCACACAGTTTTCATTGATTTCTGTAAAATTTAATTATATGACTTAAGTAGTTTTGAATTGGCCCATTCAATTGAAAGGTTTCTTGCAGTAGGTATCTGATACCCTCAACATATTAAGTTTGCTGTGATTTAGGAGTATATAAAGACCATTCTTTATTCAAATTAATTTCACTTTCGCCAGTGGCGTGTATTACGCGTGCTTCACTTAACTGTCAAACATTTTGTTAGACGTTTGTGGCATTACAGAAAAAAAGTTTATAGAGCAAGCCCTACAAATCTGAATTGTTCAAAGCATATGGGAGAAGAAATTTATTAAGATGGAGAAACTCAAATGAATAGGGCATGTATGAAGAGATCCACCATAAAAGGGGAAGAGTAATGACACAGTGAGAAAAAGAGCACTAAGACGTACAAAAGTACGTTCCCTGGATCACACAGATATCGATACTGGTTTTGAGCCGTTCTTAAATTTCCGCTCTATTGCAATTGCTTCTTACTTGGAGAGCGAAAGGATAAAAGAGATCTTTCAGGTTTTCAATATGTTACAAGATTCAGGAATGTGATGTTTTTGCGCTCCTGTGAATTACTTATAGCAAAAAGTAACAAGAAGAGCATTTACGCATTTTCATGAATAATGTTAAAACAGATCCCACATCCCCGCATTTTTTACTATGTAATTGAGATGTTCCGAATACACGTCGCACGTGAAAATAAATAAAAATTATTATAATCAACAAATGTCTGCAAAATACCTTTAGTTGTTTAAACAAAATGTTAACATACCTTCTTAAATTTTATGTGGAATTTTTAGATCTTCTGCTATTTTGTTTTAATATGGGTCATTGTCTTACATGACTATTTCTTTGCTTTGTAACGTTTTTTTTCTAATATTACTTTTAGCCATAGTTTTTAGTGATACATGTTCTAATTATGTTGCTTTTGTCAACAAGAGATTCTCTTAGGCCATCAAGCTTATTCTTGACTTGTAACACCCTGTATCTTAAAAAAGTGAAGAAATTTAGAGTTTAAGTTACGTCGTTTTTATCAAGAAATTAAAACAAAAATTATTTTGAGTTTATCTGTAAAGTTAATATACATACTATATTATTAAGGCCACTGTTGAGGTTGAGCTACTAAATCCTAGTGTGGCTGCCTAGTGTGATTCTTCATTAGTGTAGGTTTGGTGAGGTTCCATGCGAGTGGAAAAATGGGCATTCTCCACCATGATAACTGTGTGGTCTGTTGTATTCCATATGGTTGATTTTGACGAGATTTTTAAAGGTCACTCATTAGTATACTTAGTCCACCTACATATTGCGCTAAAATTCCATCAGCAAACTGGTCCCTAATCCCTCAGCTGAAAAGTTAACAAATATTATAAGACTTAGCTTCAAAATGCTATCCAAAATACATATAATATAAACCTTACTCAAAAATAAATCAGTACTTGGTAGTATTCCTTGAGATATTGGTTAAATAATTCAGATTCTTCTCATGTAGTAAGACTTGGTTGCAACACCTATGTGAATATTTTTATTTTCAACCAGGTAGATCCATTTTTATGGAATTTTCTCATTTATCTTCAGAAAGCTGCTTTGAGGTGCTTTCACATAAAGGCTTGTAATATAAGATATTAATAAATCGACTGTTTTCATGTGAAATGTGTCTTGAATACACTGGAACAAAATCCTTAATATTAAATAGCAATACATGAAATAAATATTTTATACATGATAAGATAAAATAAAGTGCCATATTAATAAATTATCCTTCTGTTAATACAAGGTGTCACATATAAATAAAACATGACCATGAAAATTACTCCTTTATATACCCTTTTTACGGCAAACCAGAACTTAGTCTCTCCGCACAACTGATTTCAACTGTGAAAAAAGGTGCCTGATAAACTTTTGAGTTTACAAACTGGTATAAATTTGAAAATGAGTCATTTATTCATCAATGTACCGACTGCACTAAGTAGACTAAAATCTTGTCATTTTGCTTGCTCTTAAGAGGGGTTTCTACTTTGTCAGCAATGAAAAATGGGCAAATTTTTGGAATTTTTTTTATGGAACAAAATAATCAAGATTGAATGATGAATAGAATTTGGCATACATAAAAATATATCCTTATTGACTGATAAAAAATAGCCGTGTTAGTTAGAGCTATACATATAAGGGGCGGGGAAGGCTGACTGGATGTATCACGTAGTCTGGTGAGATGAGTAGACGGCAGGCGCGGCCCGTGAGTTTTTTTACAGGTGTGTAAAACTTTTGTGGGCAACTAGTGATATCAACGCAACAAGCAAAATACACTTTTTTAATTAAGGAAGGTTCTTTAATAATGTGACTAGTTTTGCCAAGAAATTATTTACCTACAAATACACACAGCAAAAATCATAAAATAGGTATTGTAGTATATTGAACATTGCTACTCTAGATGTTTGACTTTTAGTATTACTTTTCTATGTGTTTTAGTCTAAGATTGTTAGCGGCTTCCCGTTTTGATATGTCTCCTCAATAGAAAAAAAAATAGGAAAACTAGCCGAAACTCCGTTTTCTTTAATAAACACAATACTGGCGGGTAGACATAGTAATACGATCTTTGTCTACGCACGCGCAGGCTGCCAGCTGTAGTAGATATGGGATTACAAATAATTTTAAAAATATTTTATCGAGGAACAAGTGCTAAACTTGTTGCCAATATACCTTTTAGAGCTGATGTAATTTTTTAAATAACAAAAATATTAAAAAAAAGTCTACCCAAGCACAGCCTCGAACCTACCACCTTTTGGTCCACTAGCTGAGACTCTACCTCTGGACCACGTTGCTAATGTGAGAAAACTGGTGCCGATGCCGATATATTTGATGACTATGACACATTGGCGCGGCTGAGAGAGCGTATTCGTATGTTTAGCCGCTAATAATACAATATTGTTTATTGACATAAAAAACTTTGAAAAATAACCAAAGAACTTGGACACAAGATACCAAAACATCAATTTGGGTTCAAACCTGGTTACTCAACTATCCACCCTCTCACCATTTTAACATCAATTACTTTCACAGCAGTGGACACCAGCTAAGCGCCCTACGTCACTCTCAGCGCCCGGAAATTATACCTGGGGCATGACTGCCTAATACATTGTACCTATCAATCTTGATAGGAACAACTTCAAATTTTTACCATCTAGTGTTAAGACTTCAATCTTTAAGAATACGTGAAAAAAATCAATTTTTTAAGCCAACGGGTTGAAAGTTACGTCCCAAGCAAAAGATAAGACAAGGACGTGCAACATTTAAAATTTAATATGGTATGGGGGTAAAATGCATCATATAAAATGCAATATATAAAATAATAATTACAATAAGTACCAAAAATATTTTTTTGCATTATTTCGGTTAATAAATTTCTAATTCTTTGTCCTAACATGTAAATTCCCTGAATATTTTTTTAGCTCCTTTTTCATCTTGTCTCTATAATTTATAGAATTTATTATAAGTACCAGTTCTTATCAAAGGACTTCTTTTCCTATTTGCAGTATTAGTTTTTTAATATCAGTATTTTTGTGAATATATTTTAAAAGCTTTTGTAGTAAAACAGAGTAGGCAGTGGGCTGCAGAAATAAAATTTAATTACAAATTAAGCTAAAATTGGATTCCAATGTTAACCGGCCCGCTTCGATTCAAATTTCAGCCCGATTCGGATATAATCGTATCATATTGGGAAAACTGGAGCTGATAAACTGTATAGAAAAATTTCACAAACATACAAGAAAATAATCTTCTAAACATATATTTCTAAGGGACGTAGTATGAAACCCTTGAATCATAAAATAGTGTAAACCGAGGTGTAAACTGTTGACATACATAGCCACCAAAATTTTTCTAATTCTATTAATGTTTAAAATCTATTTTAAAAATGCTTTGCATAAAAAATTTGCTTCTTTCAACATCTTTAAGCACTATCCTCTTGTCATTATTATCGATTTATGTGCTTGTTTTGGGTTGATTGAAGTAGGATTATATTATTTCTAAAGAATATGAATTCCTAACTACAAAAATCAGACTTTGGATGAAAGATGAAGCACAAAAACATCATAAACATATTTGACCTGGAAAACCAACATGTAAGGAATGGAGTCCTCAATGAATGATATTTGAGAGATTATCCTAGCCACAATATTCAGTGAAATACCTTACTGCCAGGGGAAAAATTTGAAAATGAGCCTTTGCTGGTATTTTCTTGATAAGGTAAAAAATTGTCATATTTTAGCCAGATTGCTATTTCTATCACTACTTAGGTATGTATGTTACAAACTTTGTAACATAAGTAGTAATTTCTACCTCAAGTTGACCTTATGCTTATACCAGTAATAGCTATTATACATACTATATAATAATAATAATAATAATAATAATGATAATAATAAAATAAATAGAATTTATGTCCGGTGCAGCTAACAAAACATTTTTGTGTGGGTAAGAATTCTGGTCAAATCATTATCCTAATTGCTGGTAGTAATTCGTTGAACAAATATTTAAATATCTATTGACATCAATGTCAGTTGGCAGTTTAGAACTTTTGGTTGTCAAATTAGACCGGTCCAGCATAGGAGAAACCAGCCGTTAATGTTACTTTTATGATATCTAAATAGTGTTATGATCACAGTAAGTATTCACAAGTTACAAAACTTTGTTTATTTCTTTTCGGTTCAACTTTTATCTTTTGCAGTCGTTTTTTTTAATAAATTATTTATTTACACTAATGACTGGTTTCTAAAAGATGCTTTCAATTTTAAAAGTGTGAGGCAGGTCAACACAAAAGAAAAACATTAAGTATGTCTGCCCAAAAGATCGAAACAAAGAGTTTTATACTTCTGTTTGGAAAGTTCACCAAATTAATACATCTTTCAATAAGGCTGTGACTAAGCTGTTCCAAGGAAGTGTGTACAAATTTAACAGGCAGACATTTAAAGGGAAGTCTTAATCCGGTTCTACCTATATAGACAGAACACCCCTCGAATTTATCAAATTTTTGAGTTTTTTACTAAGATAACTTTAAATAAAACACATTATAGAAAGAAAATACTTGGATGATCCATTAATAGCAGAAGGAAATAGAAAAAAAAATTCCGAACGGATTTTCATATTTATTTTTCTGACTTATTGTTATTTAAGAGAGAAGAGAGTGTGCACATCACAACATCACATATTTTAAAGATAATACTTTCATTTCTTTAAAAGTATCATTTAACTGAATTTTTAAAGTGGCTAGCGACATGAATAATTTTTCTGTGTTTTGTTTGGTCGTGTAGTCTACCTTAACCTAAAAATTATGTTTTGTATAAGTACTTATTTTGAGTTTAGCACTTACCTGTTAGAAATAATATTTCATTTTGTGGCTATGGAGTTGTGAAATACGTTCTTGGACAGGTTTGCTCAGTTTTAGGTCTGATCAGTATCATTTTTTAATTTTTTATCTTTGATGATTTTTTTACTGCGACTGCGCGATTTGTGTTGGTATAGATAAGAGGCGATTCTTTTATAATACAAAACTAGGTTTGATCAGGTTTCTTGTTATACAGTCGGGAGATTTATTCGTCTACTTGTAATTTTTTCAAAGATAGAGATAAGAATTCTACATTAAATTTGGTAAAATTTTAAAAATAAGTTAACAGATATCTTCTCCCAAGAAATGAAAATATCAATAACTCTTTATACCTATTTATTAGGATCCCTTCGACAAAAAAATATAATTTGATAAAATTCGGTGAGCAAAATTATTCATCCACTTCCAAAAAAATTTAAGGATGAACATAGAATGTACTTATCTGTTCTTATAGTGATAAAAAATTCCTAAATATAGATTCTACATTATTTTTAACAGCAGGTTTGAGACTTCATGGTCTAAAGAATACAGCAAATTTTAAAATCTGTTGCAAATCATCAGAAGTGCCTCAAGAAATCAGACATTTGATAATAAAATTAAATCAAGAAGGAAGATCTCAAAGACATAAGAAAAATTGTTGGAAGAAGCTGGTCAACAGTTGAATATATTTTAAAAAAATATGAAACAATCCATACAACAAAAAACCTTGTCAGGGAGAGGAAGAAAAAGTACTGACTTTTCGAGAGAAACAAGAAATGCTAAGAAAAGTTAGTGAAAATCCACAAACTACTGCAACAGATATAGTGAAAAGTGAAGCCAGTGATTACAAAAAGGTTATCCATGTAACAACAATAAGAACATTTTTAAGTAGCCAGGGTATACAGGCACGAGTTGTTCGAAAGATACTATTAGTAAATAAGAAGCTTCAAGAGTTTGCTCAGAGGCATTTTGACAAAAATACACATATATTTTTTCAATAAATATATTTTTTTAATAAAAAATTGTGGTTCATCCAATGATTTTTTTGTTTTTAATCTATTCTATACAACTGATACTATCTATTACAAAAAGAAGAAATGATAAATTCGAGGGGTCTTATATTGATATAGACCACTTGATACTATGAAACAAAAACATTTCAGTGCATTTTCCGAACATTCAGCAAAGCTTTTAATTAAGTATAATAAATTTAACTGAAGTCTGGACATTAGCATGAGTGCTGTCACATAACAAGTATCCAATCAGCTTTTTGTTCTTTTTATGGCACGAAACTGCACATTTTTATTTCTAGAAGACACCAGCTAAAAAATCAGTGCAGGTTAGTGCAATATAAAAGAACAGATAATGTAGATTTACACACTTTGTATGTTTACTGAATTAAAGAAATTCTCGTTAACAAGTCACCTAAATATCTATACAACAAATTAACTTAGAGGGTGTATTCATCATAGGCACCTGAGAGATATACTCAGAAGATTTGAGGTGCCTAAATATGGCACCAGCTCTTTTGGGTCCAGCTTTTCGTATGTTGCACTACTCATAGCCAACATCCTTCTTGCTACTTAGATATCCTGACTCACATGTTACCCCCAAAAATAAAACAAGGCATGCAGTGTTGGATGATACCCTTTCGCTTTTCACCAGGGACAGGGGCATAGCCAGCATTTTTGGGGGTGGGGGGTTGGGGGGCAATAACAGGGTGTTTTAATAGCACAGGAGAGTGTTTTGTCCTCCTCAGTTTTGTCCTTTTGTGAATTTTGACACAATAAAATAATAATTATTATTGTTATTATTGATTAAATTGTTTGGCAACTGGGTGTAAGTAGTGTAAAGCCTGGTTTATACAGACCACTTTAAATTTAATTTAACCCTAATTTTACTTTACATTTAATTTAGTGCGAGTTAAATACACATGAAGGCATAAGAGCGTTTATCCACAACTTTAATTTAATTTTGCTTTAATTTTAAATTTCAATGAAAATTTCTTAAAGCAAAATTAAATTTAAATTTAAAGTGGTCTGCATAAACCAGGCTTAAGTACTGTATAATGATTAAATGTAAAATTTCTTGGATTTTTACCTTACCGAAATCTCGGAATCTACTACTCAGTATTCCACTTCACTTCACGATTGCAAGAAATCAAGAAGGGCGACGGCACTAAAAAAGAGAAAACACAATTTTTTTTGCTTTGCATTGTTCGTTTGACTGACCTCAGGTGCCAGGACTATAAGGCCATTGTTGTATCTAGTAAGGAGACAGGTAATTTATTAATGGCACTCAATTATTTTCAACATTTTGCCTGCTCAGTATCAAAGGTTAGAGAACGCATAGTAAAGGAACCAGTATGGAGGACTTCAAGTCCTCCATAGAAACAAGTAACCGAAAAATAAACAATTTCTACATTTTCTACCGACCTCCGATGAGAATGACATGCTTAGAGTACAGAACAGGTTAGAAACGTTAAGAGCGTGCTAATTAGTCGCAACATTTGTGTCGACGGTGGCGCCCTCCGTTGTAAGCTCGGAAGTACTAAGGGCGGAAGCGGGACGTGGAGGAATCCACCATATGATCATTGACAGTTAAAGGTCAATTACATCCAGATTCACTAAGAAAGTTTAAGATTTAGTACTGGTTTAAATTAAGATCTTCTAGTTGATCAGTTATGTTTTGACAAGTTTTTGTCCTGTCGTTGTTAATAAGACGTCATTAAAAATTTATGAATTATTCGAATATTTCAGCGATTTGCTTGGTTTTCAAATGATTTTCATCTTGGAACGGGTTGCTAGAGTGAATTTAGTTCTATTCTTGGCGAAAGTGCGTACTAAATTGCCCTTTTCTTTATCAATCAATATCAACCGGTGTTTTTATAAAAATATTTTGTAATGTAATTAATAATTATTGATATCAAATTTGACAGTTTATATTTTGTGTCAAAAGTCGCAGATACGCTGGACGTTTCTTTATTATTATTAAGGTGTCCATGGTAACTAAGCGAGCGACAAAGTAACTTTGTCGCTCGGCGAGCGACAAAGTAAAACAAACCCTTGTTCCTCGAAAATGTCCAACTTTGCGCTTTCTTTTGAAAGCGCAAATTTGTACTTTTCGCTCGGTTGTAGAAAAAATAGCTATTTGTGTATTAAGAGCGCAAAGTGATATATTGCCGCTCTGAGCGAGAAGTTAGACGCGCGACGCGTAGCGGAGCGCGGCTATCTCGCGAGAGCGGCAATGTCACTTTGCGCTCGAATTACACACATGATTTTTTCTACAACCGGTGTTTTTATAAAAATATTTTGTAATGTAATTAATAATTATTGATATCAAATTTGACAGTTTATATTTTGTGTCAAAAGTCGCAGATACGCTGGACGTTTCTTTATTATTATTAAGGTGTCCATGGTAACTAAGCGAGCGACAAAGTAACTTTGTCGCTCGGCGAGCGACAAAGTAAAACAAACGCTTGTTCCTCGAAAATGTCCAACTTTGCGCTTTCTTTTGAAAGCGCAAATTTGTACTTTTCGCTCGGTTGTAGAAAATAGCTATTTGTGTATTAAGAGCGCAAAGTGATATATTGCCGCTCTGAGCGAGAAGTTAGACGCGCGACGCGTAGCGGAGCGCGGCTATCTCGCGAGAGCGGCAATGTCACTTTGCGCTCGAATTACACACATGATTTTTTCTACAACCGGTATTTTTATAAAAATATTTTGTAATGTAATTAATAATTATTGATATCAAATTTGACAGTTTATATTTTGTGTCAAAAGTCGCAGATACGCTGGACGTTTCTTTATTATTATTAAGGTGTCCATGGTAACTAAGCGAGCGACAAAGTAACTTTGTCGCTCGGCGAGCGACAAAGTAAAACAAACCCTTGTTCCTCGAAAATGTCCAACTTTGCGCTTTCTTTTGAAAGCGCAAATTTGTACTTTTCGCTCAGTTGTAGAAAAAATATTTTATTGGACTTTATAAAAGAATTTTCAGAGAAAATATAAAAATTGTCAATAGCGGCTATTTGCTAAAACAAATATTTAAATACAACAAAGCATAAAATACCAAAACATCAATTAACCTTTAAAAGCAATACAAAACTGTATTGTATTTAAAAGTAAAACAACGATGTCCCATTTTTACTAGTTTTTTTACTAATTTCTTAATTTAGTCAATATAAATATAATGAAATTTTTATCAAGTCAACTCATAACAAGGCTCACATGAGAATGTTAAAGCAAGGTAAAAGTCACAATCGGGTGAAGGTTCTAACAGATTTCTTCAGTTCCGTTAACATCACGCGGGGCTTGTGTGGAGGTTCATTCCATCGAGCATTTAACATGAAACAAAACAAAAATTTCGGCAGAATCATCTTATACACTAAGTACTTAATAGTTATTTATATCACACAAATCGGGTGCACTATTTCACTTTACTCATTAATTGAATGGTACATAAAAAAAACTCTAGATACGCTTCACCTCTTTATTACTGCCATTTATTTTGCTGTCAGTAAAAATGATGTGCTTTCTATAGTGTCCAGTAGGGCAATCCAGTGTTAAAGTGTACTCGTCAAGACGTATACATTTATTTCCGAAGCTTATAACGTAGGGATGCTACACACAAACGTGTGTATATCAATTGACAACGTGTGTTATAGTCCAGCAAGTGAACATTTTCTAGTGAAATGCATCGATTAATATACGTAACTGATATTATTTGTAACATTGTATGCCTAAGAGCGGGTTCTTTATCAATCAATATCAACCGGTGTTTTTATAAAAATATTTTGTAATGTAATTAATAATTATTGATATCAAATTTGACAGTTTATATTTTGTGTCAAAAGTCGCAGATAAGCTGGACGTTTCTTTATTATTATTAAGGTGTCCATGGTAACTAAGCGAGCGACAAAGTAACTTTGTCGCTCGGCGAGCGACAAAGTAAAACAAACGCTTGTTCCTCGAAAATGTCCAACTTTGCGCTTTCTTTTGAAAGCGCAAATTTGTACTTTTCGCTCGGTTGTAGAAAATAGCTATTTGTGTATTAAGAGCGCAAAGTGATATATTGCCGCTCTGAGCGAGAAGTTAGACGCGCGACGCGTAGCGGAGCGCGGCTATCTCGCGAGAGCGGCAATGTCACTTTGCGCTCGAATTACACACATGATTTTTTCTACAACCGGTATTTTTATAAAAATATTTTGTAATGTAATTAATAATTATTGATATCAAATTTGACAGTTTATATTTTGTGTCAAAAGTCGCAGATACGCTGGACGTTTCTTTATTATTATTAAGGTGTCCATGGTAACTAAGCGAGCGACAAAGTAACTTTGTCGCTCGGCGAGCGACAAAGTAAAACAAACCCTTGTTCCTCGAAAATGTCCAACTTTGCGCTTTCTTTTGAAAGCGCAAATTTGTACTTTTCGCTCGGTTGTAGAAAAAATATTTTATTGGACTTTATAAAAGAATTTTCAGAGAAAATATAAAAATTGTCAATAGCGGCTATTTGCTAAAACAAATATTTAAATACAACAAAGCATAAAATACCAAAACATCAATTAACCTTTAAAAGCAATACAAAACTGTATTGTATTTAAAAATAAAACAACGATGTCCCATTTTTACTAGTTTTTTTACTAATTTCTTAATTTAGTCAATATAAATATAATGAAATTTTTATCAAGTCAACTCATAACAAGGCTCACATGAGAATGTTCAAGCAAGGTAAAAGTCACAATCGGGTGAAGGTTCTAACAGATTTCTTCAGTTCCGTTAACATCACGCGGGGCTTGTGTGGAGGTTCATTCCATCGAGCATTTAACATGAAACAAAACAAAAATTTCGGCAGAATCATCTTATACACTAAGTACTTAATAGTTATTTATATCACACAAATCGGGTGCACTATTTCACTTTACTCATTAATTGAATGATACATAAAAAAAACTCTAGATACGCTTCACCTCTTTATTACTGTCATTTATTTTGCTGTCAGTAAAAATGATGTGCTTTCTATAGTGTCCAGTAGGGCAATCCAGTGTTAAAGTGTACTCGTCAAGACGTATACATTTATTTCCGAAGCTTATAACGTAGGGATGCTACACACAAACGTATGTATATCAATTGACAACGTGTGTTATAGTCCAGCAAGTGAACATTTTCTAGTGAAATGCATCGATTAATATACGTAACTGATATTATTTGTAACATTGTATGCCTAAGAGCGGTAAAATGCCAGTCTGTAGAACTTAAAAGCAAAAGGCCGCCATCTTGATTCAACCAATCACATGAGGGATGTATAGAGCATCCAAAAAACCTCCTGAATATGCCCGATCTTCACTTCGGAAATAAACGTATATGTCTAGACGAGTACCCGTTAACTCTGGATTGGCTGGGCTGGGAAGTTATAGGTTTATCCTCATTATTTTTTTCTCTTAAATATTTGTAGACTTAATCAGACATTAAATTTTACTATGTCATTAACAATATTGTGCTCGTCACAAAAAACACATTTTTGAAGTTCATTACTGTAAATTTTAAAAAACTTGTCCTCCAGACCAACAGACTGTGCATATTTGTCAAGATAGCAGTTGCTCAGAAAGGCTTTTCATTCCAGAGCCATGTTAGAGAAAATACAGAGACAGTAAGATGTATAGGTATGGGTGGCAAACTACAAAATGAATTTTTCCGACAAGCAGAAAAAATATGATAAAAATATAAATCACATTGAATGTTCTGGAATTAAAATCATCTAAATCTAAATAGTTACACCTAGCACGAAATATGTTTTAAATATCATTAAGAAAATGATACTTACCAAACTACAATATCTGATTTGTCTATTTACATCTACAATAAAAAAAAGTTTGATTAAAAATCATTCTTTATGACACAAAGACCACAAAACAGAAATGGTCAAATGCACTATTGCCAACTTTCATCATTTATTTGTTATTACGAAATTATGTTCACTTTAATAAAACATATAATGAATAAATAAATTATTAATATTAGTCTAGTCTTCAGAACATATTGGTATTGGAAATACATTCGAGTGTTTATTACTTTTGAATGCTCACAGTATATTTTGCTGACAGACTTGCTGATAACTGTACTTTAAAATAACAAAAAACGAAAAAACTGTATATTTTAAACGAACTACACGTACAATTTAAAATTAAAAATACCTGGAAAAATGTTTGTTTACTAAACTATGGAACAGAATACCATGTTTCAAGACATGTATGGATAATAGGCTATACTTTTCTTTAATACAAAAGAACACTTACCTGGCAAAAGTAATAAAGCCGTAATTTGCTTTTCTAAGCCGATGAATTGTGATTAAAATCACACATAAAATTATTTTCATCTTTTCACAAAATTATAAAATGGCTGACGGACAAGACGAAGGCGAGGCAATCGAGAATAAAATAACCTGATTGGTCTAATTGCGACGTATCTGTTGTCTGTCGAATGGAAGCAGGGGCCTCTATGGTAAGCTCGCTAACTAAATGTGACAAGTGGCAGCTGCGATAATCCGTAATTATTTAAAATTTCAGGGCCCTGTGCTCATTGAACTAAACAAACACACTGGAAATGTTGCTATCGCGTCATAAACTTCTTAAAATAAAATAGACTACTAACGCCAATGGAGCTATCATTTCAAAAGTGTCGCCACTATATGGGCGCCGCCATGATAGGTGCACAGACTTATGGCTACACTGAATTTCATTGTCCCCATTGCATAGGAAAATAAAAATTGCAGGCGGGATATTTAAATTTAAAAATTTTAATTGGTGGAAATACTGAAATTTCTAATTTCTTTTTTTTTTTTCAGTGGTTGGCAACATTGTTCTTCCATGAACAGGAGCGTCTATTTGCAGCCGAGGCTCCTGACAGTTTTGACGTTTGCTTTGCGATGTTGCCTTGTTTTAAGTTTTTATTTGGCGGCTTTTTTAAAGACCAAGGTTAATAAGCTTTGTTAATTTTAGCTTTACATCAGTCTGTTGTACATAATCATATCCCATAGATCATAATCATATCCCAAAGTTAACTTTAGATAAAAACTTGGTATAGCTAGGTGATATGCATGGCGCCCACAGGGGTGGGTTGGAAGGGTAGTTGCCCCCGCCCCCAGGGACTTCGTGATTTTGTAACATTCGGTTTTTTGGCTGGTTGTCCCCCCTGAAATTTACTCTATGGGCTATTTTTTAAAACTAAATTTAGTAAGTAAATGCAGAATCTAAACGCAGAATCTAAAAATGTTAGGTGAAGATACGGGGAAAGATTAATAAAAAGTTGTCCAAAATATATATTGTAAAAAAAAAATGGCAAAGCATTATTGTTTAAAAAAAATTTATTTAAAAAAAAATGCATATTTTTTACTCTACAAAAGCGACTCTTAAACTAAATACATACATATGTAACTACATACCGTAAAACGAGGCTACTTTGAATTCCGGGACAACTTTGAACAAAAAGTGCAATTTCGACATTTTTGCATGAATGAACTGTATCATTTTAAGTCAGTGGATTTTTTCTTCATAAAATTAATTATGATATATCTCTTGATAAGTGACAAGATCGCATAAGCGTTAAATTCAGGAACTGTCATCTGTCAGCGAGTTAGTTGAAATATGTGACGAATCATTTTTTTTTGTTCCGGAAAACTTTGATCAGCAGGGAGGTAAGTTTGTACATGGTTTGTACAGTATCGACTTAGTTTTTTTTGTAGATAATGTTTTAGGTCTTAGCATATTATTGTATTAGAAGAAAATGTAATTTGCTTTACTTTGTTTTTAAATAAAATTTTAGCTCAAAATAGCAATATCAACCAAAACGTGGGGCTATTTTGAACTACCTAGTTCAACGTTGTACCATTGTAACTTTCATCAATTTTAATGCAACTTAATAGTTTACTAGGATGTATTTTTTATAGAAAGATGTTGAGAAAGTACGTAAAGAAATTAGGGTCCAGGGACTATAAAACTAAATATACGGAGTCACAACTCAATGAGGCCGTAGCTTTAATAAAAGCTAAGAAATTATCGTATAAGAAGGCCAACAAGAAGTGTAAAATTCCAGTTGCTACTCTTTGGAATAAAGTAAATTTAAAACATGAGAGAAAGCCAGGCCATCCAGTTATTTTGTTCATTAGTTTATATAGTTAGTAATAGATCATACCGTTTTACTTTTTTTTGTTTATGGTATTGCTGGGCAATAACATACCTAATTGTTTAGTGTATTTTGTAACCAAAACAATTTGTTTTATGTAATATTAAAATATATTTTAGTTTGATTAATATTACTTCAGTTCTTACATTAGTATTGTTACAAAAAGCTATTTTAACTAGTTCAAAGTACCCCGCTGGTATTAAATAAGGCTGTTTTTTTATATAATGATATGCTTTAACTTGATTAATAAAATTATTTTAAAAATGATACTTATATTTTTATTTAATAGGGTTCAAAGTAGCCCCACTTTTGGTACAACTTTGAACCCACATAAGAAAAATTTTAAAAAGTGGAAGGAGTTTCACTTTTAAGTTGAAATTTTCGAGAGAAATAGGGTAAGGTACTCCCCCAAATATAGGGCAAAAATTTTTAGGATATCTTTCGAAGCAACCAAGATATTGACAGAAAAGCGTGAAAAATGTTCAAAGTAGCCTCGTTTTACAGTGCATATATTTATAAAAAATATATATTACTTATTAGTTACTATTTATTTATTTTTGGTCGACAGGGATACAAACAGATACAGAGATACCCACTAGAGTATCCACAAAATAACATTATAATTAATTTAGCAAACAATTTACTATATAATATTAGAGTGAAAAAAATAATAAAGTAACCAAATACCAACAAAGAAGCAACAAATATTACATATATTATATTAATTGTGCCAAGATAATACGCAGCAGAGATCAACCCAGTGCCGTTAAGAATCGTTTCATCAAACGCCTTACTTGAGTCAGAGACATTGAGAAAAATCAAAGTTCATTCATATCAGAAGAGGATTTTGCGAAGTCTTTTTGGTCTGGGCTATAGAGATTCCTGTCGCCCTGTTTTTAAGCGTGAGGGGTTTCTGACAGTCATTAATTTGGAGTCTTTGCTCTACATTCGTAAAAATATTACAAGGTATCCAACATGTGGGGAAATAAATTTTTATGGAACTAGACAGAGGGACATGCTCTATGTCCCATTTTGTAGAACCAGTTAATTCTCGATGAAAGTGAAATGATATTTCACACCCTTCTAGACACTTAAAGGATTTACTATCCCTTTCAAAGGCAATTACTCGATTGTGTATTTTCTTCAAATGACGGTTCAAGTTACTTTTCTTCGAAAATACTGCTGAATTAACATTCTTCACATTGTACATTTGCCAGAGAATCCATTATGTTCTTTTTTAAAACTAACTACAAACTCAACTACCCAATCAAACTCAACTCAACTCAAATTTTAATGGCAGAAATACATAAAAAGAAAAAGAACACATATAAGTCTAATAAAATAGGCTAAAACATAACCTTAAAGCTTTGACAGTCGGAGGGAGCTTTATTTATTCATTGGAGGGAGCCCGAGCCGCGTCATATATCTGGCAACATCGCAAAGCAAACGTCAAAACTGTCAGGAGCCTCGGCTGCAAATAGACCATCGAGGTAGAATAAGAAGGAGGCGCTATTACCATTTAATTTGGTCAGCGAAAAACGGTATCACTGGGCGGAGCTAAGTGTAGTATCAATATGGCCGATTCATCAGGTCCTGATTAAATTTTTTTTGAGCAATTCTAAAACTGGTTTGTTCAACTGGGATAACATAAATACACGAACAGCTTTTAGTTAAAATAATGGATAATGGTATTATTTACACATAATTCTATATTGTGTACTGGTTCGAGATTTAGTCGCTAGGAAAATTTTGTTGCAACCCCTATTTTTGCTCATTAATTTCACTGGTGACCGGAAAAATTGAGACTATAGTATTGTTATTAAATATTGTTCCGTTTCAAAATTTGCAAAGGTGCACAACAGGATGAGAAATGGTTTTATTCAAAAGTTGTTGTAGCTGTCTTGATGAATAAACGTTAACCCATAAAATTTGACTTCATGTGACAGCAGCAAAAATGAAAAAATATAATTTCTGTTACACTTCGTTATGAATCATGCGACTTGTCACTCGGGTAGTTTTTAATAGAAATAATAATTTAATTTTTTTTAAGTCTTAGTTACAAATAATCTACAATTAAAGAACAAAAAATGAAACAAATTATTTTTATGAAATTTATTGACCTTTAAATAAAACAATTTTATTACTTTGGTGCCTTACACTAGTTCCCTTATCCACTTTATTCCTAGTTAAGTAAATCATTCTAACATTTAAATATTTATAAATAATACTTTTCATAAGCAGAACTCTATGATTGTCGTATACAGATTGATCAAAAGTATGAGGTATAAGTTTGGAAAATACATCCGAAGAGAGAAATTCTTTTAATATTTGATTGCTTACAACATTAAGTGAAATTTGATGTGATCCAGCAATTTTTAATTCTTTTTTCAAAATTTTTTCACATATTAAACATATAGTTATGACATCTTCAGATGGATAAGCCAAACCCTTTTTGTTTTTGATGTCTATAAAAGAAAACAAAAATAAATCCCTACTTACACTACACAAAGCTCCTAAACATTCTTCACAAACAATTATTTTTTTTAAATAGTGTACGATATATCCCGCTATATAAGTAATAATATTTTTCGAATATATGGATGTTGGATCAGGTAAATAATCATGATCATTCTCAATTGTGGAATAATCAAAATTATTTACATCTGTGCCATAAACTAAATATTCTTTTGATGTTACATTTATATGATGCATGGTATTACATTTTAGTATGCTCAGTTCCTCTAAGGGAATACAGTTTCCCCTAAAGCTTTCTCGAATTTCCGTATGCATAAGCATTTTTTTGTAAGCAGATTGAAACTGCCTAGCAGTCGGATTATTATTGTGACCTCCATGAGAGCGAATTGAAGAAAAAAATAATTCTACATGGTCTTGAGACACTTTATATAAAGGTAAAAATTTTAAATATCCTTCCTTGTTAATTAAATTTTCAAAAAGAATTTTAGTACTAGATATACACACTTTCAAACCTAAAAACCCTGTATGTCTATCACTTTTTAATAATGAAGGACCATTGATGCATGTTCTTAAACCGCTTATATATGCATCTGCACTGTCCAAAAATTCTTTGATAACACCAAAATTTTTTTTTGACATCGGCTTCTTATACTCAAATTGTGAAAGATTGCGGGAGTTCAATATGTCAAATAACTTATTCATTATTTTTATAAATTCCACAGTTGGGCCCACATCTTTAAAATCTTCTAATAATAATGTCTCAGCACAAAATTCTAAAGCAGTAGCTACGCTTTCACTAAATAGTTGGGTAGCTAGACGCACTTTCATTTTTTGTTTTGTAAAGTTTATATGTTGAGACCTCAGTTTGTTAGCGAGATGGAAGGACTCACTTTCTTGAAGATCGTGTAGTTTTTTGAAGTATTTCCATTCTATGAATTTATTTTCACTGTTAACAAAAGATCCTTTGTCCCCCAATGTGTTTCGCACTAATTTAATCATATGTGACGGGTCTAAAAATACTGCAATCTCTTCATCACAGCATGGATGTTTGAAACTGGTTTTTAAAGCATTGTAATCTAAATTACATCCTAGTCGTTTGGCCATTGTTAAATTTGTCGGAGCCCCATCAAAAGTTAAACTGACAATAGTAATTCCTGCCTCGTGACATTTTCGCAGACATTCCTGAATCAGTCCTTTTTTTTGGTCAGCATTTATACCTGCTATTAAAAAATAGCCAACTGGAATTTTCCAATTGCCATTGATGCAGTTTAAGAGAAAAACTAAAGAATCTTTGGCTAGAGTGGTGTCTTTAGAGCCAGTTCCCATGTCCACATAGCCAAATGATTTGCCTTGGCTAGGAACCCACTCTTCATGTTGCCGTATTGCCATTTCATCCATCATTAGAGAACATATTATTTTATTTTCTGAATTTGCTGCCTTAATCCGAAGAGCATCAAAAGCCTCACTCGTGAATCCAGGTAAACCATTGATACTTTGATACCAACGACTGATCGTTCTGGTATGAGGCAAGCATGTATTAAATGTTCTTCGTACATACTTGTAGGCAGCAGGCGAGTAATAATGTAATGTTAAGGCAAATACCTTCAGTTCTTCAGAATACTTTTTTGGCAATGCTTTTTTTTGGGTTTTTTTGTATTGCCTGATATACAGCTCTTGTGGCCCCCCAAGCCTAGATATCATATCTAAAGAGTCCTCTTCCATAAATTTTTTTTTCTTCAGTTCACTTATAATATTTTTCATGGTGGAAAGTCTCTTGTTCTTGCGTGCAACTTGTCTTCGCAGTAGAATCAATTTTCGTTTTCTGTTAGCACTTACTTCTTCAGTATGATGAAGTTTTTCGAGCAATTTTCTTTTTCTCGGTGTTACTTCCAAAGAGCTAAGAGAAGTAGGGCTTGTTAATGGCGTTGAAACAGTCATTGGAGTCATAGGTCGTTTTTCTTCCATGGACGGTAATGAATATGACGTGCTAGGTTCAGGATCATTCAGTTGATATGGTGGTCTTAAAACAATGTTTGAAAGTATTTGAACTCTGGGTGGTACTGTTTCACCCTGTAACAAAAAAAATTTAATGTTAGTAATGATTAATTTTTTTTTTATCTTCTTACAACTCACGAAGGCAGCAAGCCTAAGCAATAAGGTACCGTGGGTTGTATATCACACAACCGACTCACACGCCCAGTGCTGGAAACATCCCTACGGATTTGACCAACACTCTAAGAGGGTGTGTGGGGTGGTACCTCCTCGGTCGAGGAAGAATTCCTCTACCACCTTCCTAAGTATAATTATATCAAGATTTTGGACCCTAATGTATCATCCTTAATCCTAGAGAAACTACCTTTTGTAAAATTGCAATCAATTTTTTTTTTAAATCACTGCATATGGCTTAAAAATATTGAAAAATAAAGCTTTTAAAAAGGCTAAATATGAAATCATACTTCTCGTGTCATCTTTTAAAATCAGTAGCTTCTTTTACATACATTTCCAGACCTACTGGCGCGGCCAACATAATCGTACGTATAATAATTCACAGTCTAAACGTTACATAACGGTAAAAATTCATTAGCAAGCATTTTGACTGACATTTATTTTATGGTTTCAAATTTACAGGTTTGGGCAATTAAGCCATCAATTTTTACCTGTCTGACATCACAGAGGTATTTGAAATAATCTGTTACAAAGTATGCTAATCTGTGAATTCCAGGTATAAATCTCTTTATGACCAAAACATAGTACCCTAATTTTACCCATACATGCATTACAAAATAATAAAACTATTAACAATAATAAAAATTTACCTGGTAAAGTGAAGGGATAGCATCATGTCTCAAACGGATGTGGTATTTAGAAGTTCTATCAAAACATTCATCAGAAAAATGTTTTGAACAAAGGACACTATACTTTGTAGGTTTCCAGTTTGCTCTGTTTACAAATTTCTTCCAAACTTCACAACGTGCTGAGTCTTTGGGAAATCTGCAACAATATTTATATAAGATTAGAAGTTGTTTTAATTTTGCAAATAGAAAATAATGAATAACTGTATCAATAAACAAATGGTGAAATTGTAGTTAAGCGGCTAGCCCTATAAACTCCAAAGCTGCTTTAATTTACTTGTAAATGCATTGTTTTTACATATTTTTCGGTATTTAATCATTTAAATAAAATTGCAACTAAACAAATCGTGGGCAATTACCACCCAAAGTTTATAAATACGGACCTGCCCTTTATTTATACTAACCTATGAAACGTAATTCCCGTAGTTTTCTTCTTATCCACAGCATTTCTGCTTGAACAACTTCGCACGGCACAAGAAACCATTATTGTCTATCTCACAGTGGCAAAAGTTTTGCACAAAAATTGAAAAACACAACACAAAATCTAAAATCACCTCGGTACGACAAGCTCGAACAGCTGATATACACGAATGACTGAAGTGTCGTATCAATATGGCGCAGGTAGGACCACTTGAGTCACGTGATGTCGCCTCTTCTTGATTCTATCTCGATGAAATAGACGCTCCTATTCATGGAAGAACAATGTTGCCAACCACTGAAAAAAAAAGAAATTAGAAATTTCAGTATTTCCACCAATTAAAATTTTTTAATTTAAATATCCCGCCTGCAATTTTTATTTTCCTATGCAATGGGGACAATGAAATTCAGTGCGGCCATAAGTCTGTGCACCTAACATGGCGGCGCCCATAGTGGCGACACTTTTGAAATGATAGCTCCATTGGCGTTAGTAGTCTATTTTATTTTAAGAAGTTTATGACGCGATAGCAACATTTCCAGTGTGTTTGTTTAGTTCAATGAGCACAGGGCCCTGAAATTTTAAATAATTACGGATTATCGCAGCTGCCACTTGTCACATTTAGTTAGCGAGCTTACCATAGAGGCCCTTGCTTCCATTCGACAGACAACAGATACGTCGCAATTAGACCAATCAGGTTATTTTATTCTCGATTGCCTCGCCTTCGTCTTGTCCGTCAGCCATTTTATAATTTTGTGAAAAGATGAAAATAATTTTATGTTATATAATTTTATGACATATGTCATTGGTTGTCACTTGTGACTGTACTGTTTAGAGGTGGGCGATTCGATTCATTTTAAAGATCCGTACCGATTTGATTTTCATAAAAAATGATTCGTACCAAAAGATTCGTATCAAATGATTCGTATCACTGTACTAAATACTAAAGGTAAAATCTAGTGTCACCGAGTTGCCAACTCCGATCTCCTGATTCGACCCGATTATACGGTCACCGGTGGGTTGTCGTGTTTTTTAATTTAGTTCGAATCCAGCAGTTGCAGGGTTCGTTATGCTTTGTTTATTATATCAAATTTATGTTTCGCTGGCCGAGTGGCCGTGGCCCGCCTCGAATGAAACTTAGAGTTAGGAGTACTAGATCATATGAAAATTATTTATAAAATAAATTTCACAAATTTAATTTAAAATAGCTCTATCATGAAGACCAGAAGTGTTGTATAGGATCATTTCAATAAAGTGGCAGACACAACAGCAAAATGTAGATATTGTTCTTCCGTTTTTCTGTCAAAGGAGGATCCACTGCAAACTTATTACGGCATATTCGCCCAAAACATCCAACTGTTATTTTAGCAAAGTCTAATTTATTTTTAGATAGTTTACAGTTTTTAATAAAATATTTACGCAGACTTTTGCGAAGTGTTTTCTTTATTTTGTTACGAACACCGTAATGTTTACAATTTACCTTATAAAAAAGCTAAAAATCAAAGAAATAACATTTATTTATTATATTTTACTCATGTTAATTTATTCTTAATTAGCCCAAAACCTCTCAATCTACGACATCATTGCATGTAAACAGGCATACAGCACCGATCCGTAAAATTATAACGAAATACGAAATCAACCGCATTCCGATCCCGTATCCAGCGATCTCGGAGTCGGCGAGGCGGTTCGAGTGCGCGTTCGAGCCGGATGTTGAGTTGTATGGGTTCGTGTGTCGTACGTTTGACTATCGCATCGCGCATTGTGATACGAATCTTTTCAGAAGTGGCGATCCGTACCATTTGAATCATCGCATTGATTCGTATAATTTATACGGATCATCCTGATTCGACGCACCTCTAGTACTGTTTTATTATTTATTTGGAGATTTTCGTATCAGCAACATTTAGTTTTGTGAAGTACTATTTATTTTCAGACTTCATTTAAATTCCGTTATAAAATGCCTCACTGTTTTGTATTGGTGTGCCCTAATAACACAAGAGCAAGAGATGGGCTTATAAAGCATTAATTTTACGATCTATAATGATTTTAGGTTTTTAATATGCTAGAGCGTGATACAAGTTTAAATTAACTTTTTTTTTAGCTTGCCTAAAGACACCCAACTGCGATCTCAATGGCTATATAAACCTCATTGGGCGTGATCCAAATTCTTTAATCGTATATGAAAGAGTATGTTCAGATCATTTTTCCGAAGATGATATTGTACTAAGTGGTAACAGAAGATATTTAAATCCTAACGCAGTACCAGAGCAACATTTACCAATATTGCAATGTGTTAGCGAAGATGGCGGAATTTTAAAATTGCCAGTTAAAGGGAATATAACTGAAACTGAACTTACAATAAAACCAATTAAGAAAAAAATTGCTTAGTTGGTATTGTCAATAAAGAAATCAGTTCAGTTTTCAAGTGTGATAAACCTTTAGATGAACCTGTGCCTAGTCAGAGAAATGTCAAAGAATTTTGTGTTAGCAAATCGCTGTAAATCCTGTACTCGGTATACTATTTCTTTTATTTTATTTTTTGTGATTTATGTCTAATACAGTCCGATCCCTAATTCATTGATAATAAAACATTCTTAGCGACATTCTTATTCATAATAGCATGGCCAGAATTGTATGATGTAATTTATTATTAAGTCACAATCTCTCCTTGGTAAAGTAATTGTAAACCTCCTAGAATTAAGTTTATACTACTTGTATTCAATAGAAATTAATTTTTCTTGCTTTATAATCATGTTAAGATTTGTTTGTTTATGTTGCACCAAACTACACTAGTTTTTTGTACGAGTGTCTTCTACAACTTCAAAACTATTGTAAGTGCAGTTTGTGCAGCACAAACAACCAGACCATTTTAGTATAAGAATTTTTTATTTGTATTTACTTTATTTTTGAAATAAAAAAAAAACATTAATTTTTTGTCTCTTTTCGTTTCGAAACGTTTCCAAGGGGAACAAAATGACTACTAAAACCAAGTTATTATTATAAAATGTCACCATATATTTATTTTCTAAGGGTGGGTGGGGGTATCTATCGCCCTAAGTTTGTTCTTGTGCCAAACAAAGATCAGATTCATTAATACCTTTAACTGTTACAGGCAGGCAAGGAACGCCCATACCCATAGGGACTGATGTATCAATAAGATAAGAAGTGTACGTTTTTAACTTTGTGTACATTGTGCCATTTTTAACAGAAATTCTGTGTTTGTAGTAATAGACATATTTTATGTCGTTTCTAGACAAAATGATTCCCACACATTTAAAATATTGAACGTCCATAACCGAGTTTAAATAATATGTACAGGGTCTTCCAACGAGGACTGAACAGGGGCTCATTTTTGAGCTTCCTTGTATTTAAAGAAAAATCTAAAATAGCCAATCGATGTACTTTCTCCTGCAGAATTCAAAAATGAAACCAAAAATTTATTTGAACCAGAAACAAAAGAGTTACGCTATGGATAAGGTGTTTTTTAAATGGAACATAGCTTTTTTTATACGATTTTCGGAACGAGTGATTTTTTTTATGTCCGTTCTGATTAAAATATTTAATATTGTGACAGCTATTTTTATTAAATTTTAATGTTTTATCCAGTATAATTTAACTTCAACCTGTTTGAAACGTACACTAGGTAATAAAGGTAAAATCACCTTGAAATCCTTCAAAGTCAAAAAATTTGACAAATTTACTATACTATTGGTTCTTTATCCTTAGAATAGTATTGACGGATATATTTCTGTGAAAATGGTTTAGGGGCGTTTCGGGCGTCCTGTTTCGTGCGTAAACCCAAAAAGTTCCTGTTTCGTGCTGGCACCCCAGGTAGAGAATATTCTAATAAAATATAACCCTACAAAATTCCTGTTTCGGGCGTTACTTATTGTGCTCGTTTTCACAATTAAATAAAGACACAAAATGTTATTTAAAAATGGTATATTGACAACTACAGTCATTACATTAAACAAAATTTACTATATAAACTAATTTTCTAAGGGTTTGTTAAAGACACAAAATGTTATTTAAAAATGGTATATTGACAACTACAGTCATTACATTAAACAAAATTTACTATATAAACTAATTTTCTAAGGGTTTGTTAAAGACACAAAATGTTATTTAAAAATGGTATATTGACAACTACAGTCATTACATTAAACAAAATTTACTATATAAACTAATTTTCTAAGGGTTTGTTAAAGACACAAAATGTTATTTAAAAATGGTATATTGACAACTACAGTCATTACATTAAACAAAATTTACTATATAAACTAATTTTCTAAGGGTTTGTTAAAGACACAAAATGTTATTTAAAAATGGTATATTGACAACTACAGTCATTACATTAAACAAAATTTACTATATAAACTAATTTTCTAAGGGTTTGTTAAAGACACAAAATGTTATTTAAAAATGGTATATTGACAACTACAGTCATTACATTAAACAAAATTTACTATATAAACTAATTTTCTAAGGGTTTGTTAAAGACACAAAATGTTATTTAAAAATGGTATATTGACAACTACAGTCATTACATTAAACAAAATTTACTATATAAACTAATTTTCTAAGGGTTTGTTAAAGACACAAAATGTTATTTAAAAATGGTATATTGACAACTACAGTCATTACATTAAACAAAATTTACTATATAAACTAATTTTCTAAGGGTTTGTTAAAGACACAAAATGTTATTTAAAAATGGTATATTGACAACTACAGTCATTACATTAAACAAAATTTACTATATAAACTAATTTTCTAAGGGTTTGTTAAAGACACAAAATGTTATTTAAAAATGGTATATTGACAACTACAGTCATTACATTAAACAAAATTTACTATATAAACTAATTTTCTAAGGGTTTGTTAAAGACACAAAATGTTATTTAAAAATGGTATATTGACAACTACAGTCATTACATTAAACAAAATTTACTATATAAACTAATTTTCTAAGGGTTTGTTAAAGACACAAAATGTTATTTAAAAATGGTATATTGACAACTACAGTCATTACATTAAACAAAATTTACTAGATAAACTAATTTTCTAAGGGTTTGTTAAAGACACAAAATGTTATTTAAAAATGGTATATTGACAACTACAGTCATTACATTAAACAAAATTTACTATATAAACTAATTTTCTAAGGGTTTGTGAAATAGTGGCTCTTCCTGCTGTGAGGTCTGCAATAATCGTTTCTAACCTATGGTCTCGTTCACTGTACTTCTTGGCTCGTTTAGGAACCTGCATATGTACGTTATTTCTTTCATATATGGTGTCGTAGAACAACATTTCCTCTTGTAGGCCTTTCAACAGTTCGTATATATTCGGGTGCGATTTTCCAATTTTTTTGTTAAAGCGGTTGTGCCAGCCTTCTACGGAATTGGTAGTGCGATGCCGTTCTCCACTGCAAACCCATATTTCTTCCTTGTCCATCCAACTGTCAACAAAGTAGTCATAAAATTCGGTTAGTGCTTCGTCTTGTGGTGTAGATTCCATAATAGAGAGCCATCCCTCCGAAACATATTCGATTGGCACATGTGCCAATGCAGCAACCATCTTCACATGGTCTCTGATTTCTTTATTGTCTCTGTAAGCCTGTGTCATTCCTAACTGTTGCACTTTTCTCCATAAGGCTTGGTTGAAATGAAAATTACAACCCTTTACATCAGCCGTAACAAATTCTTCTTTGACGGCACTTATCGCAGCGGCTTCAAAATCGATGTGTATCTTATATGGATGAAAACTTTTAAGTTGCTTTTTTAGACAGGAAAACAATCTTTTGTAAGTGGATTTCTTTCTGTTGGGTAACAAAGCATATATGGCGGGAACTATACATGTCCTCTCTTCGGTGCTTCCGATATCTACATGCAGTGTGTATAGTTGGTCGAAAAGCGGACAACAACTTTTAAACGTGCCATCCAGGAAAAATGTGGTATTGCCGGCGAGAAGACTGTCCAGTTTGTATCCGAACGCTAGAATCCTTTCTTCGTTGCCATCGTCCACTATAAGGTTCTCCTTTATTGATTCTGGAATAATAACTTGTTCTCGGCTTTTGGGTAAGAATTTGACTCCCAGTGAGTTATGCCTTTCTCTGTAGAGCGATGTTTTAATTGATGTAAGTTCTGGAATCTGCGTGACGAAATCCAGTCCCATATTCCTCGCAGTTACCAACTCCTGGCGATATATCTGTGGTACTGGCGTGAGTTCCTCTCGGGCCCTCTTCTTTGCTTTTTGGATGCAGAGTTCTACTTCATTCTTAGCAACATCAGGAACACAGGTGTGCTGCTTGCTTTGAATTACACTTGCTGGCGCGTTATCTGTGATGATGGCTCCGGGGCAGGTTCGGTTGGCACATATCCATCTAATGGTGTTGTTTTTATTCGTTGATTTTAAATTAAATCTATAGCCGGAATAAAGAATAACTTGCTTTCCTCGCTTTGACGTCACAACTTGAAGGTCCATATTGCATAAGTCGCAGTACGTTAAAGAATATTTGGTGCCGTTCTAATATGCGGTCTACCGTCCTACATACAGTCTATGTGTGTACGCTAAGGTAATCTCTTTGCAAATGATACAAAAGCACTAAACCCCTTTTAAATTTGTTTGTGGAAACAATTATTTATGTTATTAAAAGCTTCAACAATTAAACCTTCTTTCGTGGAAATTTAGTACCTACTGTAATAGTTTGCATTATAATCCGTAATCCACAAAAATATTTATATTGTTATATTTGTATTGTCATACCAACCATAAATTAATTAAGATTTACAGCACTGGTGATGATCCTAGGTAATAAAATGCCATTAATACATTAGCGCACGAAACAGGAAAAGGTTAGCAATTGTCGTAGCCCAACGCCCGAAATAGGCCATTTTCAGGTATAATTTTTGGAGCGCACGAAACGGGACGCCCGAAAGAGGAAAATACCGTGAAAATTTGCAATACATCCTCTCCTTGCTTCTCTTGCATTTTCTTGGCATTTGTAGAACAAGATAACAATCTGCAATCTCTCATCTAATGAATATTTCATTTCGGCAATATTATAGTAAATTTGTCAAATTTTTTGACTTTGAAGGATTTCAAGGTGATTTTACCTTTATTACCTAGTGTATGTTTCAAACAGGTTGAAGTTAAATTATACTGGATAAAACATTAAAATTTAATAAAAATAGCTGTCACAATATTAAATATTTTAATCAGAACGGACATCAAAAAAATCACTCGTTCCGAAAATCGTATAAAAAAAGCTATGTTCCATTTAAAAAACACCTTATCCATAGCGTAACTCTTTTGTTTCTGGTTCAAATAAATTTTTGGTTTCATTTTTGAATTCTGCAGGAAAAAGTACATCGATTGGCTATTTTAGATTTTTCTTTAAATACAAGGAAGCTCAAAAATGAGCCCCTGTTCAGTCCTCGTTGGAAGACCCTGTACATATTGTACACTATTTTTCATAGAATATTGAAATGCAGAGTTGTTTCAAATGTACAGTGTCCCACGCGGTTTAAAAAATGCATTAATTTTTTTCCAGAATTTAAACAATTTAATATTTATCTGTATTAACAAATTTATTAAAATAGGTTTTTAAACCTCATTTTATGTTTATTTATATTTAAAAAAATACAAAATACTACGTTCTCGTACACTAAGAGTATACAAAAGAAAGATTCACCTTATAAGTTTATTTAGTAATGATGAAATAAACAAACGTAAGCAAAAATTTTAACAAAAGATCTATTTCCACCAATTAAAATTTTTTAATTCAAATATCCCGCCTGCAATTTTTATTTTCCTATGCGTTGGGGACAATGAAATTCAGTGTTACCATAAGTCTGTGCACCCAACATGGCGCCGAGCATACAGCAGTGGGACTCTGCGTCGTTATAGTAATCTACTATAGCTTTCTACTATAGAAATCTATTAGCGTTTTCTACTATCGTCAAATGTGCAACTCTGTTTAGTTGTAGACAATGATCGGGTATCTTCGGAACTCGCCAAAGGGTAACTGTCTGAGCTAAAAACATTGCGGAAATTCTAGGGATTTTTAATTTTATAACTAGAAGTTTTGGACAGAAGAAAAAGTTTGGTTATATTTATGTTCAAAAGAGCATAGTAGAGTTGGGAGATATAGTGATTTTTCGATATCTGTTAGAACAAAGATGGTGATTTAAGAATAGCCGTTATTTTTAACGGTGATTTTTCACTACAGCGATTTTTATTTTTAAGGCGAAAAGGAGCAGCATAGTTGCTTTTACAAGACTGATATTCGATATAAATATTGAATAATGCAGCTACAATTGGAAGTAAAATTATAAGTTGATTTGGTTAGTAAGTTATTAGGGTAAAAACAGTATTTTTTCGAAACGCCCAGTGCCAGAAGCGTAGCGAATATTAATCGAAAATGGCCTTTATTCTTGATTTTTGCGCTAGATTAAGTCAAAAATATTACATTTTTTCCGAAATTAGAATTATAATGCTTTTGGTAATTTTGAGTATAGGTATACCTGAAAATGTTTTTATGACGCTGAATTTAAATACGACAATAAATTAATAAAATTATACTCTCTTAGATACTTTTCAGATTTGAAATTAACCATCTAAAACTGCAAAAAAAATCCCATTTAATATATAAACAATAGTATCAGAAAATATAATAAAAAAAAAAACATTCCCTTTTATATCTACCTATGTCCTGCAGTGGGACTCTGCGTCGTTATAGAAAACTACTATTGCTTTCTACTATAGAAATCTATTCGCGTTTTCTACTGAAGAAAATTTGCAACTCTATTTAATTGTAGACTAATGATCGGGTATCTTCGGAACTCGCCAAAGGGATAACTATCGGAGCTAAAAACATTTGCGAAAATTCTAGGGATTTTAAATTTTATAACTAGAAGTTTTGGATAGAAAGAAAAGTTTGGTTATATTTAATGTTCAAGGTTCATGTTCAAAAGTATTTTACCCTTTACCTAAGTTCAATTTTTTCATTTTTTCCATGTGCCATCCAAAGCCCTTCTAGAACTAGTAACACCTAAGTATAGTTTATACAATAACACAGCTACCTAAGTACGTTAAACAGGGGCGCACCCAGGATTTTGTATCAGTAGTAGTTTGTAGGAGTGTTTCAGGGATCACGCGATTTGGTGGATTTTTTCAATTATTAGTGCACTTTTTTAATTTTTGTGTGTCTAGGATGTTAGTGTAGGGGGAACTCCCCCCCCCCCCCCTGGGTACGCCGCTGAAGTTAAACACCGCAACGCAAGTCGCAACGTCATCAGCCGCCGAGAACTTACTGCCGCTGTCGACTGGTGACGTTGCGGTGTTGTAACTTAAAGAAGGTCCTCACCTCACGGGCAGAAGAAGCGGAACAGCGGACAGGAACTTCGTTTGTTAAACATGGCAGAATTCAACTAATCATATAACGAAGCGCCTCTCCGCTGTTCCGCTGCCTCCGCCCGTGAGGACCCACTTTTACGGCGTTACTAGTTCTAGCATCTTTGGCTATTTAAACTGCTGGCCAATTCAAGTGGGACAAACTAAATTTTTGATAAAATTTAGAGTGGAATATTTTCGAAACGAAAAAAGATTTTGATTTAACTTTTTCAGTATGTAATTGAATAGTTCTTCTAGTTTTTATACTTCAAGGCACTATTGCTAGCAGTCGCTGCAACTCTATTTTACAGGGTGTTAAGTGAAACCCTGACTTTTTTGGAAAAGTTTTCCAGTTCCGAGAATCTAGGAAGAATTTTTTTTGAATTTTCTTTTCATACTAAAATGATCCATGGTCAAATACAAAAAAACAATTTCTCCGGATTTTCTCTATTTTCATTTGTTTTCCGTATACAGGAGTTAGTCGAAATTATCGACTTCTTCTTACAAAGGAACCCCTAATTTGGCCGTTTATTCACAAAAAGCGAAAGACCAAGTAAATTTGTAGTTTGAAGTAGTCCAGCTAACAAAATTAATACAAATTTTTGTACAGGGTGTAGCAAGTTTGGATCACGGGCTAGTAAATTATTATTTTTTAATTTCTACTACTTTTTCCTAAGTTAACTATTAATTATCACGTGCTACGTTAAAGGGTTAAAATTTGTTAGGTCCGATAACAGTACTGGATAGAAAGATCCTTTTTGCCCAAACGGGTTTTTCATTTTTTGTCTAGTCCCATTTTTAGTGATTAACCGGCTCGCATTTTGAAATAAACGTATATCTAGACGAGTACCCTTTAACTCTGGATTGGCTTCCAGAAGTTATAGGTTTATCCTCATTATTTTTTTCTTTTAATATTTGTAAAGACTTAATCAGACATTAAATTTTACTATATCATTAACAATATTGTGCTAGTCACAAAAAACACATTTTTGAAATTCTTTACCGTAAATTTTAAAAAACTTGTCCTCCAGACCAACAGAGTGTGCATATTTGTCAAGATAGCAGTTCCTCAGAAAGGCTTTTAATTCCAGAAGATGTTTCTTCAGAAAATAACACTTTTGGCTGTAGTCTGTTTGAATAATTAGGAAGTTTCCATTTTTTTCATTTTCTCTTAATAAACAGTCCTAAAAATGTAAAAAACATATGTATTTTTTGTTTTTACTTATCTGTAGAAATAAAAAAGTTATCGTCCTTCAAAGGCTGAGATGCTACGCTCACGTTGGCTGAGACGCGATGACGTCAAAACACGCACCGCCGTCAACAGCGGAATAGGCGCTCGTTTACTCTTCAGTGTTATTCTTACCGGACAGGATACAATGCATGAATGTACACACGCGAAAACAGCAGCGGGCCAAGGGTACTAAACTTAGATAGGAGTGCTCAATCAGCTCAATCTGTCAGCCAAATGAGGTTATGTCCTGTGACGTCACCACGTTACCTTTTTGCTTTGTTTACATTTTGTTGAATAGGCTGCTTGTGTATCTTCGCCTGTTTTTTGATAAAGTTTGAGACATTTGGAATGTATATTGTTATTGTAGCTATTAAACTAATAATTTAGTTTTACATACATAATTTGGTATGATGTACAGAGACATTAAGGCTTGGTATTATAGACAGGAAGCTTTTTCAGTTTGTAAAAAAGTAATAAAGCCTGTATCTTTTCCTTGGATGTCCATTATTTATCCATCAATTTATTTTTTAGGACTACCGTGCCGTTTATGAAAGCAACAGTTTTGCTGGTATGCCTACCAAGATAATCCACAAAATAGTTAAATATTTTACTAAGTATTCCACTTATCAGCAAAGCAAAGAACTCTGAAAAAGAAATGGAGAATTGGTTAAAACTTTCTAGGATCTATGGATAAAATAATTAGTTGGATGCAGTAGAACAGAATTATATTGAAAACAATCAGGACTTTTATTTAATTTTATTTATTTATTTCAACGGAAAATCCATTTTACAATTTACAAGTATATAGAAAATACAGGACATGAATTAATAATACTAAACATACAAAAATATACATATCTGTAATATAGAACCAAATATACCATTAAACAATCAAATTAGCCACAAATGTTTGCCTAGATAATTTTCTTTTAAACCCCATCAAAGTCCCACCACCCAAATTAATATCAAACCAGCGAACCATGCGCGACATGGGGCTATGAAAGCCATAATTAGTTAGTGGAGTGATAAACATAGTACTATTTCTTATTTTATGTACTAAATTAAAGGAAACAAGTTGAAGTAAATGGGGGCAACATGCAGATGATACCATTCAAAAGCCTAAACAGAACATCAGCAGAAAGTAGGGATGCTGAAATAATATGAATATATCAAATAAATGATATTTTTTGTTCGATATATCGACGTTTTTAGGCAAGATTTTTATACCGATATATTGAAATATTGATATTAAAATCTTACCATCGGATCGATATTTTTCGCCAGCTTTAGGAGCTGGATGGTGAAATGCTAAATAAACAATATGCTAAATAAAGAAGATTTTGACTATATTTTTTTAATTAAAATTGTTTACAAATGTTGTATTTTTGTTGCTTGGATTTGCCCTTACTGCCTCGTCGAAAATTTAATGATAATTCAGTTGAAAATTTGATACAATTTTAGTGTATCTATAAAATGGACAACTAACAATAGTAAACCATAAGGGAAGAAATAAAGATCAATGTAAAATTCTAAAGTAGATTACGTTATGACTATTGAAGTGAAAATGAAATAATACAAATACTGATGTGTCTGTATTTTTGCATATTTAAATGCTCTAATTAACTATTTTGCTTAATTTTCCCATTTTACTTCTAATATTTAACATCGGAAGCACCACTTGATTTTCTATTAATGGACTTCTTGCTTGTTCGGCTTTTATATTTCTAAAATTAATTCTTATTATAGTTCTCAGTTTACAAAAATCCCAAATCAGTTTATAAGGCAAGACTTTCTCCCTTTTCAAAATTTTTCTTCACAGTTTCTTAACCATTCCTGGTCCCCTTTGATACGCTTCTCCATGAAAAAAGTCTCCGACACTAAATAAAACAACAACACAAAAAGTGGAATAACATGAAAAATAACAACTTAATAACTATAACAGCAATATCAAACGATGAAGAAAACACAGAACTAGTAACAACTATAAGGATAAACTCTCCAAAAGTTTAAAAAACTTCAAAATCAAGCAAAACAGCACAAAACTACCGTATTTGCATATGTAAACAAAGCAAGAAGGTAACGTGGTGACGTCACAGAATCATATGATTGACAGTTCTATTTGCGAACATTAGGTTAAATGGCATTGAGCACTCCTATCTAAGTTTAGTACCCTTGGCAGCGGGCAGCTATCCCGGCGACCATGGCGCGACAGAGTTGTGTGTTTCACGTCACGGCCGATAAAAGCCGTGCGCGAAGGTATTAACTAAGAAATTGAATACATAAGTTCGTCAATTTTGAAGATATCGGGATAAGTTTTTTTTTGGTTGGCAAGTTAAGTGAAAGACTATTAAATGATGTTGAAGTTACTCGATATTTCTGACATAGGAAACTTCCTAATTATGCTCATTTTGTACCCGACATCGGCATTATTAAAATCCAGGGGCGTGCGGTGAAATTTGGGAGAAGGGAAGCAATTTTCAAAACTGTGGAATAATTATTTCGAATAATTATTTGCAATAATTATTTGGAATAGTTATTTTGAATAATTATTTGAAATTATTTAGAAAAATTAATTGCAATAATTATGTGGAATAATTATTTGGAATAATTATTTAGAATAATTATTGCAACTACACAATTGTACAGTTTGAACACTTTCAACCGCCGAAACATGATTTTCCTGGAAATCATCTGATGTAAATGTATTTAATCAATCCGAGTAACTTTGTGACATGGTATATCCCAGTTTTGTAAACTAAATGAATTTTAAATAAATTAAATTAAATAAATAAACTGCTTATTCGGCAGCAAACCGCCCGCAACTTGAACTCTCCACTTTTGCATTTGACCCCGAAATTTGTTTATCTACGGCAATAAGCAACAGCAACTTAAGATTTACATACACGCCAGATGGAAGGCGGCGAGATCACGATGCAGTGCGCGATAAAGACGGGAGACGTATGAAGCAGAAACTGGCCCACTGGCTGCACTGTTATTAGTACGACAAAGACAGAGTAATGTGTTATTAGCTTTGTTCGCGGAGACGATCCGGAACTAGTCCGTGACAAGTGCGCGTGCGCTGTGCGATTATTTGCGTTCGCGGAGCAGAAAATCACTGATTTTGACAATAAATTTGGCGTTCGCGGTGATGCGAGAACAAGTTCAGGACACATCCGTAACCAGTCAAAACGATCCCAGGATTTTGGCATGAATTAATTGTCCGCGCAAGTGCAGTGTGAAATTTGTTTGAAAATTGTCATTTAATTTTGGGCGGGCTGTATTTTGCGATAACGAACAGTTAAATTTCATATGCTGTTAGTTGTATAAAGGTAGATATAAATTTGTATATAATAATATGCTCTAGTATATTCAATTATTCTTGTATTTAAAATTACTCATAACAGAACAAATATGTCTTTATGTGCAATTTTAATCATTATATAATGTTAAATTAGGTTGTTCAGTCTAAAAATTTAATTCAAAATAAGAAAATATGTTAAGGTTAAGTGATTCGCAGATGTTCCGGACAAGCACGTTCACCAAAAACGTTCGCGGAGATTTGTCAATTCCTGATCGGTTTCGAATCGCACATGCGCATAAATGTTTGGGATTATTTAACTTGTACAGGTTACAGACTGGTCACGGATCGTCTCCGCGAACAAAGCTATTGTCTTTTATAAACTTTTCTGCCGCATATTTAACTTGGTGGGTAACACTCAAGGCCCACTATTTTTTGGAGGCTTGCTTGATATATGTTTATTTAGGATGAGATGAATTTATTATGAAATAAAGATATTATGACGATTTTATTTTACTTTTACTCCTCTATATTTTAGGGGAAGCAATGCTTCCCTTGCCTCCATGGACCGCACGCCCCTGGTAAAATCTGATATTGAAAAATGGTCTCTACACACGCAGAAATTGGCACAGTTTTTAGGACTTATTCAGTAAGCTGTTTTTCAAGCTTCTAATGTGGCAAGAGTTTTGGGAAAATAAAAAAAAATGCTTTTATAATACTTTGGAACATAAGTGTTGCCACGCTCTTTTCAGCACCGAAGAAGAATTTTACTTCTACTTACCCTTCATAAATAAAAATTCAAAGTTCGGTAAAAATTTAAAAAAATATATTGAGAATTTACAACATTAACTCACGTAAAGAGTTGAGTTGAATGCGAGAGGCTTGCGCATGCGTGCCAAAAAAATGCCCTAGCTCCAATGCCGGAGAGAGGGGGGGTTTAATAAGGGCGCCACTGTTTTTAATGCCGGGTTAAAAACAGAAACCCTCCAAGATAGTGTTGGGATCTCGCTTTCAGCTCACTCACTCATATAAAGCTACCATATTAGAAAATATCCAAGAAACTGCGCTGTCTGGTGAGGCAAATAAAACACTACCTTTAAAAACAAATTTACAATTTATTACAAAGACCTGTTAGGGCAAAATTTTTAATAACACCTCAGTGTATTTTGTCCTTTTGTGAAATTTGATACAAAAAAAAATTATTAGGTATTATTATTATAATTATTATTATTATTATTATTACAATTTTTGGTCGTATGACCAGTTTGGTAGTTACTAAACTCAAACCCTGAGGGGGAAATAAAAGGAAAAATATAAAAATTCAAATCGATTCGTCATTAAGCGCAATCAAAAAAAAATATGCATATATATTATACGGTTACAATCAAATTAGTAATAAAAAAAAAGAAAGTTGCCTGAAGGGGTGTCGCCCCTGATGACTATGTCCTGGTTCTAGGCTGTAACGGCCCATGCAGCTACCAGTGACACAAAAGAACTGCCGGTGAAAGACTGGGGTCTGTCTCCCAGCCAAAAAGAAGTTGTGGGGTAGCGGCGTTCCCCAGTAAAAAGACCCTGATAAAACAAAAGGTATGCATCAAGGCAAGGTAAAATTCAGGTACTATGCAAATATAATTTCGAAATATTAAATTTAAATCACAAGAAAAAAACTTTTAGTGGCTGAAGGCCTTAAGCAATTATTCATTGGTATCAAGAAAGTAAAACCGAAGGAAATATTTTGAATTAGACCGTGACATCAGGTCCAAAACAAATAAATAGGCGTTATTGAAGCCAATTAATTGACAAAAAAAATTAAGATAAAATTTACATAAGAGTAGCCATTGTACGCTACTGTGCACAGAAAAATATTCATTATGAACTAATTATATTTACATAAGTAATGCAGATACAAATATATTAAACAATTAAATTATACACTGGTAACAAAATAACCAAAATAGTTAGGTAATCGCTTAAATTACACCAAAGAAAAGTTATAGCCGCAAAATACAATGTTATAAAATTTAGAAAGTTACATACAAACCATCAAAAGAAAGAAAGAAAATTTCCGTATTACTATTACTAAACGTATACATCAAAATATAATAATGCAGCTTTATATTTATGAATATAAATTAACCATACAGTAGGTATCTGTAAGCGTAACCCAAGAAACTTCACTACAGTCTTGCTTGCAAAATAACAAATTAAAATTTTAACCTTGGGTCACCCTATACAGTTTGAACCAACTTTTCCAAAAGAATGCAGTAAATCGATCTAAGATAGCTGACAAAAAAAAACCGTATTAAAAATGACTGCCAAGAATTTGACCTTTGTGAAGGACGAATATCAACCCATCGAATTCTTAATAATAATAAAAAACCCCCCATCTGTACGTAATTAATTAATTGCCACGAAATATAGCGATCTACTTGTATTAAAAGAAAATGTTTAATTATAAAGAAACTGATTAAAAAACGCGGATGTCTTAAAAAAAATTAATCAAAAGGATAAGAACGAAAATGATGCAAAACTAGATGTAAAATTGAAAGCAAGATTTGGTACTTTAAAGTTCTTAGCGAGGTAAAAAAAAATAGCTTACCTTAAGCTGTAATGTCGGGTCTACATGTGTGACTGCTAACATCTACGGCTTAGATCCATGAAAATGGGATTCTTCCGGAATAAGGTAACGGCATTCAAAGCCAAACAAAAACGGTATCAAACAACCAAACGGCACCAATTGCCAAACAAAACCCGGAAGAAAAATTCGGGGTTACAACCCCAAATTCTTATGGGCCCAGCAGGGCTGTAAGGGTTGCACCCCAACCGACTTCAGCAAGCAGCAACGTGGAAATGATCTTAATTGTTAGTACCCTACGAACCCAAAATTCATTCATTTTTTTTTCCTTGTCATCACGCTATAGAGCGGTGCAGAATAGTATCTATACGAACAACGCTAGTCGATACCGTCAAGTATCGACAGCGACGAAAACTAACCCCTTAGTACGCCAAACGGTCGGGTGTCAAAACTAGGTACAGAAGAAACATATCGCGCCCCGTCCCGCTTATAATTTCGTAACATATCGTCCGCTATGCGAAAATAAAACAGCCAAATTAGTATCGACACCCTCTGCGTCGATCTAATCGCACGTCCCTACGACACCGTCGCGCGCAGTACTCGAACAAGGTAGAACCTTAAACATGAGTTGCCTATACCGTTGTTTAAATGAAAAGGCCGCGGCGATCTCTAGGAACACACACGTAAACTCAAACCGTTTAATCAGTTAGGAACTACCGGGATCAGAAATACACCTCAAAACCGGAACCAAAGGTGGCGCTACTTATATCAATATTATAATTCGGCAATAAAAATATATTATAATTCTTTGCGACAAAAATTAAATGTTATAAACTCCCCCTCTCCTACGGAAGGAGGGAAATTTTCTTGAGAAAATTGACCGACGATAAGAACTTAACAAAAATTGAATTAAGGAAAAAAAATTAATATTAAAAGGTACAAGTGGATCGCTACTATCAAAATATATACATGAGAAAATAAAAAAAAAATTTGGTCGAAAACCTTTACTATTACAGTAAAGAAAAGGGAAAAAAATCAGCCCAAAGGCATAATAAAGTAATTTCCCAAACTGTCCGACAAAAACAAGTTCAGGACACGCAAATATCAAGTCAAATACTTGAATAAGACTTAAAAGATATCAAGGTAAAAGTAACTGAATAATTAAACCGAAGGTAAGATAAGGTAAATCAATGTAAGATAAGGTAAATCAACGTAAGATAAGATAATCAAGATAACGTAAGGTAAGGTAAGAAAATCCAAATCAGGATATTAAACCAAATCAAGCTAGGATAGCGAAATCACTCAGCAAGACATGGCTCAACGTCATAATACAAATCAAGTTAAGGTAAACTACATCATCTAAGACAATTGTCAAGCAAATGGTCAAGTATCATAGCAATCAGTGTATTACGAAATTCAAAATAGGTAAATTTAAGGTAAATTCAAATAAGGTAATTTTTAAGGTAAGTACAGATAAGGTAGATTTAAGGTAAGTTCAGATAAGGTAAATTTATAGTTACTAAAAGATATTAATGAATTAATGACTCCAATAAAAATATGCTAAATTTCAGGTAGTTAAACTAACAAAAAAAAAGAAAAATCATCGCCTTAAGAGAAAAAAAAACTAATGACCATGCGTCGTGTCTACCACCATCCTGTCTCGCGCCAAGATGGGTGTCTGCACGATACCGCCAAAAGAAAAAACTCTAAGTTAACGTTACTAATGCTACAAAAGTCAAAGAAAGTTAAAGATAAGGTAAAGATAGATTGTACCATAAGAAAAGACATGATGCGATGATAGCAAGTAAAAGTAGTAAAAATGCTGAAGGCAGACTTACTACGCGCAATAGCAGCAAGTTGACTGAAGGCCTAGCTTGGCACGGCTTTCGGAGGACTCCTACCTCCACTAGTTCGCCAGTGCAGCACAATTCTAAGCGACAGTGTCCAAATCCATCGACTTTTAAACCAAGATGGATCCAGACATCATCACGCCCGCCACTGCAGAGCATTAAAAAAAACAATTAAAGGAAAACGGAATAAAGGTAACGTAAAAGAAAAATATGTAAAGTAAAATAAATCATTATCTGAACTCTCATACTGTAATCCATAGTGACTTACTCCGAGTCACATACTACTCACGAAAAAAAAAATCAATAAAATAGCATCACTGATTGCGCTTGATGCTACAAACCGCAAATAATATGCACATCAAAATCGTAGGCAAGTTTTACCAGATAACTTTGCCTAACAAAAAAAAATATAAACCCTTCAGAACAGCGAAGTTCTGATGGTTAAAACACCATAATAGATAGGACGCAAAAAAAAATATTACACACTTATAAATCCACCAGAACAGCGAAGTTCTGATGGCTAAAACAATACGCAAGATAGGTAAAAAAAAGTATCACATCACCGGCAACAATCTCATCAAAGGTAAGGCAAAATATCAAAAGCGCAAATATCAATAATAAAAAAAAATTTAAAAATTCAAAAAAATTGAGTAAAGTCACGCAAAAGTGTTATTATCTGATCTCACCAGACGCAGTTTTTTTAAGTTTATATGCCCCACGTTGGGCGCCAAAATTTGCCACGCTCTTTTCAGCACCGAAGAAGAATTTTATTTCTACTTACCCTTCATAAATAAAAATTCAAAGTTCGGTAAAAATTTTAAAAAAAATATTGAGAATTTACAAAATTAACTCACGTAAAGAGTTGAGTTGAATGCGAGAGGCTTGCGCATGCGTGCCAAAAAAATGCCCTAGCTCCAATGCCGGAGAGAGGGGGGGTTTAATAAGGGCGCCACTGTTTTTAATGCCGGGTTAAAAACAGAAACCCTTCAAGATAGTGTTGGGATCTCGCTTTCAGCTCACTCACTCACATAAAGCTACCATATTAGAAAATATCCAAGAAACTGCGCTGTCTGGTGAGGCAAATAAAACACTACCTTTAAAAACAAATTTACAATTTATTACAAATTCCTGTTAGGGCAAAATTTTTAATAACACCTCAGTGTATTTTGTCCTTTTGTGAAATTTGATAGAAAAAAAAATTATTAGGTATTATTATTATTATAATTATTATTATTATTATTATTACAATTTGTAGGTCGTATGACGTAAACTCAAACCCTGAGGGGGAAATAAAAGGAAAAATATAAAAATTCAAATCGATTCGTCATTAAACGCAATCAAAAAAAAAATATGCATATATATTATACGGTTACAATCAAATTAGTAATAAAAAAAAAGAAAGTTGCCTGAAGGGGTGTCGCCCCTGATGACTATGTCCTGGTTCTAGGCTGTAACGGCCCATGCAGCTACCAGTGACACAAAAGAACTGCCGGTGAAAGACTGGAATCTGTCTCCCAGCCAAAAAGAAGTTGTGGGGTAGCGGCGTTCCCCAGTAAAAAAACTATTGGTATCTCCACCAACAAGAAAGAGAGTTGTGCGGTCTCCCAGCAAAAAGACCCTGATAAAACAAAAGGTATGCATCAAGGCGAGGTAAAATTCAGGTACTATGCAAATATAATTTCGAAATATTAAATTTAAATCACAAGAAAAAAAACTTTTAGTGGCTGAAGGCCTTAAGCAATTATTCATTGGTATCAAGAAAGTAAAACCGAAGGAAATATTTTGAATTAGACCGTGACATCAGGTCCAAAACAAATAAATAGGCGTTATTGAAGCCAATTAATTGACAAAAAAAAATTAAGATAAAATGTACATAAGAGTAGCCATTGTAGTCTACTGTGCACAGAAAAATATTCATTATGAACTAATTATATTTACATAAGTAATGCAGATACAAAAAAATTAAATTATACACTGGTAACAAAATAACCAAAATAGTTAGGTAATCGCTTAAATTACACCAAAGAAAAGTTATAGCCGCAAAATACAATGTTATAAAATTTAGAAAGTTACATACAAACCATCAAAAGAAAGAAAGAAAATTTCCGTATTACTATTACTAAACGTATACATCAAAATATAATAATGCAGCTTTATATTTATGAATATAAATTAACCATACAGTAGGTATCTGTAAGCGTAACCCAAGAAACTTCACTACAGTCTTGCTTGCAAAATAACAAATTAAAATTTGAACCTTGGGTCACCCTATACAGTTTGAACCAACTTTTCCAAAAGAATGCAGTAAATCGATCTAAGATAGCTGACAAAAAAAAACCGTATTAAAAAAGACTGCCAAGAATTTGACCTTCGTGAAGGACGAATATCAACCCATCGAATTCTTAATAATAATAAAAAAACCCCCCATCTGAACGTAATTAATTAATTGCCACGAAATATAGCGATCTACTTGTATTAAAAGAAAATGTTTAATTATAAAGAAACTGATTAAAAAACGCGGATGTCTTAAAAAAATTAATCAAAAGGATAAGAACGAAAATGATGCAAAACTAGATGTAAAATTGAACGCAAGATTTGGGACTTTAAAGTTCTTAGCGAGGTAAAAAAAAATAGCTTACCTTAAGCTGTAATGTCGGGTCTACACGTGTGACTGCTAACATCTACGGCTTAGATCCATGAAAATGGGATTCTTCCGGAATAAGGTAACGGCATTCAAAGCCAAACAAAAACGGTATCAAACAACCAAACGGCACCAATTGCCAAACAAAACCCGGAAGAAAAATTCGGGGTTACAACCCCAAATCCTTATGGGCCCAGCAGGGCTGTAAGGGTTGCACCCCAACCGACTTCAGCCAGCAGCAACGTGGAAATGATCTTAATTTTTAGTACCCTACGAACCCAAAATTCATTCATTTTTTTTTCCTCGTCATCACGCTATAGAGCGGTGCAGAATAGTATCTATACGAACAACGCTAGTCGATACCGTCAAGTATCGACAGCGACGAAAACTAACCCCTTAGTACGCCAAACGGTCGGGTGTCAAAACTAGGTACAAAAGAAACATATCGCGCCCCGTCCCGCTTATAATTTCGTAACATATCGTCCGCTATGCGAAAATAAAACAGCCAAATTAGTATCGACACCCTCTGCGTCGATCTAATCGCACGTCCCTACGACACCGTCGCGCGCAGTACTCGAACAAGGTAGAACCTTAAACATGAGTTGCCTATACCGTTGTTTAAATGAAAAGGCCGCGGCGATCTCTAGGAACACACACGTAAACTCAAACCGTTTAATCAGTTAGGAACTACCGGGATCAGAAATACACCTCAAAACCGGAACCAAAGGTGGCGCTACTTATATCAATATTATAATTCGGCAATAAAAATATATTATAATTCTTTGCGACAAAAATTAAATGTTATAGTGTAATAGAAATTCTTACATGATGGATATTTACATGAGTACTAAACTCTGCCAAAGGAAGAAGCTGCTATGACTGCAGCCATGTTAAAGAAAATCAGAGACAGTAAGATGTAGGTAAGTGTGACAAACTACAAAATGAATTTTTCCATCAAGCAGAAAAAATATGATAAAAATATAAATAACATTGAATGTTCTGGAATTAAAATCATCTAAATAGTTACACCTAGCACGAAATATGTTTTAAATATGATTAAGAAAATGATACTTACCAAACTACAATATCTGATTTGTCTATTTACATATACAATAAAAAAGTTTCATTAAAATCTTTCTTTATGACACAAATACCACAAAACAGAAATGTTCAAATTCACTATTGCCAACTTTCATCATTTATTTAGTATTACGAAATTATGTTCACTTAAATAAACCATACAATAAATAAATACATTATTAATATTAGTCTGGTCTTCGGAACATATTGGTGTTGGAAATACATTCAAGTATGTATTATTTTTGAATGCTCAAAGTATATTTTGCTGACAGACTTGCTGATAACTGCACTTTAAAATACCAAAAAAAATCGAAAAAACTGTATATTTTAAAGAAACTACACGTACAATTTAAAATTCAAAATACCTGGAAAAATGTTTCTTTACTAAACTATGTAACAGAATACCATGTTTCAAAACATGTATTGATAATAGGCTATATTCTTTAATACAAAGGAACACTTACCTGAAAAAGTAATAAAGCCCTAATTTGCTTTTCTAAGCTGATGAATTGTGATTAAAATCACACATAAAATAATTTTCATCTTTTCAAATTATAAAATGGCTGACGGATAAGACAAAGGAGAATAAAATAACCAGATTGGTCTAATTTTCACGTATCTGTTGTCTGTCGAATGGAAGCAAGGGCCTCTATGGGAAGTTCGCTAACTAAATGTGACAAGTGGCAGCTGCGATAATCCGTATTTAAAGTTTAAGGGCCCTGGTTTTACTACGGAACGCAGATCGGTCGTTTCTGTTAGCTGGCAAATTATGAGGGATCAGCGCAGCCCCATGAAACTTCTTATGGTATCGCAACACGCTTAGTTACGACATACGTACCGACCAGACTTGTTTCAAATAAAGTTCGGACATACAAATTTTTCTTTGTCTTAGTTGTAAGTAAAAGAAGCATACCGTTAATGGGCTTACCACGTCCAACACCTCTTTATCTCTTTTTAAATGTCCAACAAACGATAGGTACTACAGAAAGGGATGGGTGCGTTAGTCAAAAACAACCAGTTCGAATATTGCACCAATGATTTCGTGAGTTGCCAATTGAGTGCTCGACAAGGCTGCCAGTAGAATTTTTAAAGTAGTGTTTCAGTGAAATCTTTTAAATAAAATAGACAATCAATCAGTCATTTAAATAAAATACCTATCTTGTATTATTATGATGGCATATAGTTTGTTTCCTTTAAAGCAAAAATAAGGTAAGCTGCTAAAAGGTTTGGTTGGTATATATATTCTGGCAGCAATTTTTTTTATACCTACATATTACGCGAAAAAAAAGTTGATATACAATGGATCAGCCTTGTACGCAAACTGTGCAATGAACATAACTTTTTTCTTGGCAATAGTAGTAATAGCGAATTTTTATTTTATTATACAGATAAAATTATGTTGTAAAAGTAACCTTCCAGTGCCTTTCCTAAATAAGTTGCGTGTTATAATGTAGATACTTAAAGTGTTAATAGTCATGTACTCATTAATTTTAGGTTTCTTGTTGAATTGTGGGTAGGATCACAACAGACAAACAATATATTGCAGCCGGCGGGAGAACTTTCGACACCAAATTATGTTCTTACCTGGGGTAATCGAAGGGTCAAATTATCTTACAGGAAATTTCGATACCACGTCGTAAGGCAGGTAGGTACGGATAGTGTGCTTATTATTAAAACCCCTAAATTTGGTACGGGTCCTGTAAGTAGGAACAGAGATATACAACTTTGAAATTTCACCGGCCGCCCCTGACTAACACTGCACAAGCGCGTTCCAAATCGTTTTTCCTGAGCCATATTCACTCAATGCTGATGACGGCAACTATTAAAAAAAACAATATAATGCGCTGGCGCCATAACCCGTTTAGTTAAAAATATGTTATCGTAACGACAAATAAATACAAAGTTAGAATTTTTTTAAACTGCATTAACTTCAAAAGACAAGAATTATAACAACGAATACCCGACGCCTGTCAAATCTTATAAAAAAAAAAAAACAGTTTTTCTCACGCCGCGCGTCGCACAAACCTATTGCCTTTCGGCGGCGGGCGTCTCGTAAACAAAACAGCCACGAGAACTAATTTATGTTCGTTTGCGAAAAATATGAACTTGGCTTTGTATTGACCTGTTTTCGTTCGTTTTATTTGCGTAGATAGCCGATACCCTCAGCACGCCATAATGAAAGTGAACCAAAAGTGGCGTGACTTAGTTATCCCAGTTTTTATTTCTTCAAAATTATGGCAGTAAATAAACATTTTTAGGGAATAAGTGAACTTATTGTAAGATGAAAAGTAAACGCTTTGCATGTTGCCAAAATTATGACAATAAATAGAAATTTTTAGTCATAATTAAGCTAAATATTACGAAACTTAACAATAAAGTGTTGTCATGTTATTAAAATTAAAACAATGTATAACTTTTTTATGGCTTGAGCAAAACTATTTTAAAATTTATAAATAGCGGTTTGTCAGGTCATCGTAATTATGCCAACAGATAGAAAATTGCTTGTCATAAACTAAACTAGTGTGGAATTAATAAATGAAGATAAGTATGTATGTCATGTTATCAAAATTATGACAAACTATTACATATAATTTTTGAGTCAGTCATAAGCTAAACCACTGTTAGTTTTCTACGCAGGGTGATATGAAGTCACCTCTTAGGTAAAAGTGAAATCACTGATATCTTGAAGATATTTATGAAAATACTAAGTTCAGATAAAAATGTGCAGATTGCGCAATCTTAAATATTAAATTATTATTAAAACTGTTATTCCAAATGTATGTTTACAGAAATGATATTAATGTATGATTGTACTAAATTTAAACTTAAAAAACCCAAACTAAAATGAAAACGAACCACCGCCACTTTTACAATGTGTTATAACGTCATTGTGAACATGTGTCAGCTGTCAATTTTTAATATTAAATGTCAAAAATTCAATCTTAAATGACATTTCACAGATAAAGTTCGTATCTATGACTAAGCTCAGTTGACCTAGATTCAGATGAGTCATTCTCGCTGTCGGAAGTTTACTGACGCCAGAGATTTCAAAATAAGAAAATTCAAGCGGTTCGCGGTTGATGGTGAACGCACTCTTATTCTGCTGTTCTACAGCCACTCGGGATGTAAGCCCGCCTGATGAAAGTTAAGGGCCCAGAAATCGCGATAGCAGAAGGGCACCTGGACTAAAATCAAAAATAGTCCTTTCTCTTGAGTTATTTTCATTTTTCTAGAGATATTTGACATTCTTATTGCACTGGCGAAGAAATTGTTTCTTGCGTTTTTCACGATAACTACGTAAATACATATTTTTTAAATTATGTGCTCACATGATTCACACAGTTAATAATACAGTTAAATAACTCGATCTTACTGGTTTCCAATTGAAGATTGTCTGGACTAAAATTGACCAAGTTGATAGAACGTCCTTGTACAATACTTGTATATGGAGGTTGAAATAAATGCTGTTTAAAATCTAAGTACAATAAATATCTGCGTAAAAATATAAATTACCTACTTTAAGGATAATCAATATATATCTTTCATACAAACCGTTGCAGTTCACTTCAAAAGGAATTTAAGCAAATGCACTACGAAAATCTTTTTATTGTACAAACTGTTTCACGTAATTCTAACTGCAAACTAATAAACTAAACAAATAGGTTTTCCGGAACGTTGAAAACTACTAAAACTAAAATTCTAATATGAATTTTAAAATAATAGGTAGAACAAAATAAAGTGCTTGATTGGTGCAAGCCAAGTTACAGTTTACACGTTAAGTATTGGTCTGCTGTAGCAGATCCGCTGCTAAGTTCTGAAAAAACACAAAGAAAAACGAAATCGTACATCTGGTTGTTGATGGTTGGCGTTATCCTTATGGCACCATAATTGGGAGGAATCTGAAATCAAACATAATGCTTAGAGTTATTTTTGCGAGCTGGAATATTTTGAAACTGTTTTAACAAACCTCATAATATTTTTCAATAGTAAGTATAACTTACACATATAACACAAACACACACATTTTCAAACTAGCCTCCCTTGATTTGAAATAAATTCGATTTAAGCAAAAAAACACGTTAATTTAGATATTAAAGGGGAAGTTTAAAACCAATATAATATGATTTTACGTTTCACTCTCTCACCTTCCGTTATTCCTGCTTTTAAATTTCAAATGGCACCCTCATCTTGGGATACATCATTTTAAAAGTCGCAAAAATCTTGATCTAACCACGTTTAAAAAATTGATTTCGACTGATCATCTAATGAGTTATAGTATAGTCAAAAATTAAAAGATAGTCACAAATAATTTATTTTCAGTAACAGGACAATTTTAGAAAACTCACTTTAACGCCAATTTAATCAAGTCAATAAAGAAGGAAACTGGGTGCTGGACGAACAAAATTTGCATTTTCCACATGAAAGAGTCTCCCACATTATGCACTACACATCGGTAATGATTGGATCAAAGATTTCCGAGCAAACGGTGTAGGAGAGGTGCTATAGAATGATCGGCGAAATTTCCATATATTACACCGCTTGATTTCTGCCTCCGAGGTTTGATCAGGTTTCTAGGGTCACTTAAAAACTCTACTTTACAGAACGCCACCCGGGAATATTGAAGAGTTTAAAAATAGAATTACCCAAGAATATACAGACGAATTATTAATTCGTCTGTATATAAATGCTGATACATTTCACAATGTCCGCGAAGAGTTCAAAAATACGATGTATTATCACCTAGCCAGTAATGAAATACATTTTGAATACTTACTTATTAAAGTGAATTTTCTAAAGATGGTCATATTACTGAAAATAAATCATTCGTGACCTTACACATAGGCTACCCAGTTTTTAAGTTAATGTTTATTTTATAGCGTTACAACTTCTCATTAGTTGTAACAATAATTAATCCATTCTCTTTTTCAAAATATACCTATTGCAGCTTGATTTAAAAAAACTGACATCATTGTTGATTAAACATTAAATTAAGAGTTGGCACCGCTGCAAATTTTTTGCGACGATTCCAGAGTTTGCTAACATTTAAAAACCTTAACCTTTGTACGGTTCTGTGTGAGTACAATTATTTTTCTGTGCCGGTGTGTGGAAACTTGTTAAATTTTGTGATTTTAAAGTTTTACTATTTGTTTGTTTTTGCTGGACAGTGCTCAGTATTCATTCGTTAGGTTCAGTGTTCACCATGTTCTTATTGTTAATAATGTTAAATTTATAAAGGTAACACCTGTCTCGGAAAGTGTGATCATGTACCTTATCAAGGAGAAACATTTTAACATCTATTTTCTTATAAAAGCGAACCTTGGTTTTATTTAAATTACACCAAAAACAACTGTTATATATATATATATATATATATATATATATATATATATATATATATATATATATATATATATATATATATATATATATTATAAAAAAACGTAATATTTCAAATTTACACACAGCAATATTAAACTGAGAAAACAGTCAATGCACACTATTTTACAACCTAAAACGAATATTTATGCAAAAGTATCAAATTTCCTTAAACAGTTGACATTTAAGATTATCAGTTGTTTTTTCTGGCAACGGATTCTAAAAATTTGGACAAAAATCTAAGACACCTATATTTAGCAATTTTTGATTACACTTCAAATATCAGCTGTAAGAGGGGGTCGACAAAAATCCTGTAGGCCATATAGTATAATATAATCATTAGTAAGTTTTTTAAATTAATAATGCTTAATATGTATTACTCTTTGTATCTTACTTTTAGAATCATCAGAAACTGTATTTTTACACAATTTCTATACATACAATAAAACCTCCATCCACGTCCAACTTCCAAATATTAAAGATGGTTAAAAAAAATTTTGATGTTCAGATAAACGTCTGATCTTCGCGAACCTACTTAAATCTGTGGCTGTCTATGATGCTTTGCTATACAACAGTTTTATCTCTCTAAATGCCGGGTTTTTGTTCACAGAGTTTACTTTTGAAGTACTACAGGAATCCAGGGAGGGTATTACGTTCATGATTGCTGGCGATGACGCCTTACAATCACGTGATAATCTGATATAAAACTATTAACTAGTCACGTAAAAAATGGCATTAATGTTAAAGACATCGCCAGGAAGCGTGAATGTAAATCCCATTACCCACAGTCATGCCAGTGTTATGACTTACCTGAACAGGCCTAGGCTGGCGGAAGTACGACGTTTGTGTGCAATGAGGAACCGGCGCTGACAAGGCCATGAACTCCATAGCCCCATGCGCTCGCGCGCAAGTACAACGGGTGTAGGTGATGACGAGCGACCACTCGTTCTTCTGTATATACACGTCAGGTAAGTCTACGTATTTGCTCGGCCAATCAAGGGCTGCCAGTAGAGTTCCGCTTACGGAACAGTTCCAAAAACCTGTTACTTCTTAACAGTTCCAACGTTGGAACCTTGACATTCTCGAAATAGCTTGTAACTTACAACGATATTGAAATTCAAAATCAACAGAATGCGGGATAGCACTTACATATAATTACGACGGATGTGTAAATAACTTCGGATTTAAAATTCTTCATGTTAAAAAGGAGTATATTGTTACTTGTCATGTACATATTATCTGTATATTATTTGGATTGTTTCGTGAATTATTTTTTTTTAAATGAAAGAAATAAATTTGTCGACTATCATATTCAAAATAAACTTTTATAGAAAATAAGTACCAAAAAATAGATTTTAACTATATATAAAAAAGTGATATAGAAAAAACAGAACGCTCATCCTGACAGGAAACCTCTAAGTACTAAAAATAACAGATCAACAGGAACAGGTCAGCAAAAATTTAAAATGCAAAAGGAACAGTTCCGCAGAATGCCACAAAACCAAATTAGGTAATGCTATTTTAGCACAGCGAAGAATTCAATCTTATTTACTTTCAGTAGTAGTTGATAAATGCACAATTTCGGGTGCGAGTGTGCGAGCCAAATACCAAATATGTATTAAATAATAATGGCGTAAGAGCGTATATATTCGGCTATTATTATATTCGGCTATATTGAGGTTCGGTATGCAATAAGGCGCGATGTCGTATGCGACGTATGTTAATGTTATGGTATGGTCCCAAAATCGACTTTATTATGTATAATGTGCGCTGGCCGTAGCCAGCCGACGAGATGAAGATGAGTAACTGTTGCAATTTGCAATACTGCCAATTGAAAACGGTTTCTTAATGCAGAACGTTCGTTTGGTTACTCGGAACAGTCGAAGCTTTGGAACAGGTATTTTATTAAACTGATAACTGTGATTAACTGTTCCTCATTCGTAACTGTTCCAAAATAACTGTTCTTAGTATTTTATATCATCTCTAGCTGCCAGATGTAGTTCATACCGCGCCTTGACTTGACCTGATCGCGTCGCTCGTTATGGAACCACATGCCGTGTGGGGTGTGGTGTGGGTTAATGCCATGTCACGCTTTGGCCTGACTTTTCAGCCCGCTATCGAACACACACGTTGTACTTGCGCGCGAACCTACAGCTGTTCCGGTATGACTTAACACTTGCATGACTATGTATGGGGCCAACGTCTTGGCCCGACATGCTGCTCGCCATCGAACACACACGTGGTTCTTGCACGCTCTCACACTTGCATGACTGTGTGTATAGGGGGTAATACGACCCCTAAGCCGTTGGATTTTTATATTTTACATTTGAGCAAGAAAAAAGAACTATTTTAAAATATTAAAACAGCAGGAATGTGAGCTGATTGCTCTTCCTAAAATATACCTCCTTCTGTTCAGGATCCAAACAAGTCCAAGAGCAGTTCGGATAGTTCCTTTGCAAGTAAGTGTGTATAATATCTTGAATAGCTTCTATTTCATTGTAAAATCCGGGCTGAAATATAAAAAAATAAACTTACATGGAAAATATCTAAATAATAGTATATTATTCACGAGCAGTAAGGACAGTAATTATTTACCAGTATAAAATTTGTTGCGCGAGCTGCAAACGAGTGCCAGCGCAGGACATTAAGCAAAAACAGTACGCACAATGTCAGGTACCTACCTACTAATTAATTTTAAAAAAACTTCAATTGGTCACTCATTTGCAAAAATTAAATTTTCTGAAATAAAATAGATTTTCAGAATTACTAGATTATAGGGCCTAGCTAGGATACGCTTTACTGCAAAAAAATCAAAAAGATCTTACGCGCTAAGGTGTGGATTCAGATAACTCCCCTCGAATTATTTTAAAGATAATATTGGAGTTCGGGCATTCTTGCATTATTTGCTTTTACGGTTCCCATAAGCTTTACTATTTCGAGGCAAGTGGCTGCCTTAAGGGGGGGGGGGGGACTGTACCCCAGTACCCCCTTATCTACGCGCTTGAGCGACTGTTGTAAACGATCCGAGTAAATAATAGACATTATCGCGAGTACAAGAATACTATACTTTTTTCACGACTATTTTATTAAAAAGTCTAAAAAAGAAATTATTAAAATTTTTATAAATTATGAATTTAAATTTAGTAAGGACAGTAGATATACTTTTCATACAATAATTTGACAATAATTGTTTTTATAAGCATGCTTTTTTGGTTTTAGAAAATTAAAAAATAAATTATTAGGTGGATCGTTAAAAATTTTAGATGGGTCATTAACCAAATGACCTTATGGCCGCGCCTGGTACAATTGATGAGGATTTACAGGCAGTCGGGCAAAAATGTAGGTACATTTTTTGTTTAATTTATTTTAATTCTTTCTGTTTTGTTTTGGTTTGTTATTCTGATTTTAACTTAATACCACCATAGACTAAATAATACATAGACGAACACTGGCGTGTAACAAAAATGGATCAAAATGCGGGCATCCATTGAGACATTTTGAGGGTTTACTGGTTTATGGCTTAGAAATTTGTTTGTCCACAATTATATATCCATGCGTTTATATGTACTATATAGACATATAATGGTGAACAAACAAATTCCTAAACCATAAACCACTAAATTCACATAAATGTTTCAAAGGATGCCCGCTTTCCGTCCCATTTCGGTGTATTCGAGGATTTGTCTATATTCTTTATAGTCTCTGATACCACGAACTGGAAAACAGTTCGGTTTGTTTGGGAAGCTGGCCTTTCGTCACGGGAAAATGCTAACCGTATTAGGGGTAATGTGTCGTACGATGTTACAGGCAGTGGTTTCAGGAAGGCCGAGTACAACGTGTTTGTGACTGTGGATGACGGAGAAACACTTATGCACGCCAAGACCGTTACCTGAGACTGTTGGCCCTTAGGGACCGATTCAACGGTTCTCGGGGCGTAGCGTAGGCTTAGAACTGTTAAAATACCTCTATCACTGCCATCGGTACCGGTTTATTATAGAGTTCCATCATTTGGACTGCATTCCCACTGTCCCCACCTTGTACTGTCCGTAATTCACGGGAACCCAGAATAGAACTCTGTAGTCTTCTCCGATGAATCCCGATTCTATTTAGGGATGCATGATGCATGAAGGGCGGCAACGGGTTAGAATGGTCGCAGTGTCGAATCCAGACATTTTTTCCGGAGGGGGGGGGGGGGGAGAAACATTCTTATTGAGGGGGAATATAGGTAAACCATGCTTAATGGATTTCCTTGCTCCGGGGGGACCCCCGGGCTATCCATTGAATTCATCCCTGGTGGAAAACGAAGAAATTTTGCATTTTTAGTTGAGCGATACGTCGCTCGCACTGTAGCTGTTATGATATGGGGAGCCATAATATGTATTGGTAACAAGTCTCCATTACTTTTCATTAATGGAAGTGTTTGAAACAGTAGCCAACCCTACATCTCATGAATTGGACAACATATCACTCGTGTAACTATGTGTCATCTAGAACAGCGTAATGTTAATAGTAATATTCCTTTCAGGTGTTTGTTGCCCCGGAGCGACTCGCCCCAGAGTGACTCGACACCGTTCCTGAAAGGAACAATTGACAATTTTGACATTAAGCTCAAGTCATAGGTGATGCAAGAGAGGGCAGGGGGGATAGGGCTCGAACGGTTCAGGTGCTTGATGTACAAGTTGAATGGAACAACTGTATGCTGGTCTGGAGCTGTACGGGAGCTCCTCCTTGGGGTGAAAGGAAAATACTAAATGTGTTTTCTTGGCCCCTACGCTCTTCCGATCTGTGTGAGATGCACTACCGAGTGTGTAGATTCCCAAAGTGGTTATAACCATTATAAGGATTTTAAGGACTTCCCGTGTGTAATCTGACTTCAAAGTGTTACTCGATAATATAGCACTTGATATAAATCTGCAAAAGTTTTTTCAAGCTGGGTGCATTGTTTATCGATGTTGCAATTTTTATGATAAGCAGTATAAAAATAAAAATTAGAAACTAAAATTACCTAATATTATAATTGTACTGAAATTCGTCAAAAATATAAGTACTTATGTATTTTTTGTAGATGGGACATTTTATTAAGGACTTTTACTAGTAAATAGTCCATCGATAAAGTCATTCATAATTACATTATTTAACAGCATACAATAAATAATAATTTTTCGTTTCGTTAACTTACCGCAACAGGAACAGGAGTTGGATAAATCACTGGAAGCTGTTCAAGCATTTTATTGGAACAAGACTGGTAATCGAGACTTGACAGATTTGACTAAAACAATAACAACATGATTTACAATCTTTTCAAATATACCTGGCACAGAAAAATTCGAGAAAAATTCTTTATCCTAATATTTAACAGCGAAATACAATCTACACATCGTAGTTGTCTGGGAGATATGTACAAGGTATCCGATTTTCGATGTTTTCGTATGTAATCTTCCAATTAGTAAAGACAGCGGGGTGCTGCTTTTGCAACACTGTGAGATAAAAGATGCTGTCAACAGAATTTTCATAACGAAAAATGTACTAATTGGGTGTTACGCCACTCTACTGTTAAAGAAAAACTAATATTTATTATTTATTTATGACAGCACAAAAACACAAAAAAAATCCTGAAAAAAAGTATGTGGACTGTCAGCATAATTTTTTTTTGAAAAAGATGAATAGACTTGACCAAAAGAAAAGCAGTGAAAAGTACAAAATAATATTTTTACGTATTTATTACTGAGGCTGGACACCTTCATTTTGTCCAAATTTAAGTAACTTGTACACAAACGTTCTAAACTTTAAAGTCGGCGCAATTTTAAAGCATAAAATAAAATATTAATAGAGAGTATTATTTTTAGTTATTTATTACCGAACATGCCTAATGGTAAGCTTAATTGTGCCCAACTTAACTAACTAACTAAATAATTTGTACACCAAAGTTCTAAACTTTGAAGTAAGCGCAACTCCTTATTAACTGCTGATGAATTATTATTACGGATCCTTATCCTGTGATGAATGATGAATCCTGTTAGAAATAATCAGATTTTCTGACCCCAATAATGCCGAAAATGACCCATTAGTTAATATTTAAGAGAAATTCCCAGCCGCTTTATATCCCCTCTCCACGTTAATTTTTTTAACATCTGTTAGAAAACATTAGATTTCCTGACCTCAATATCCCCGAAAACGACACATTAATTAACATTTTTTGAAAAATTCTCAACTGCTTCTTTTACTGTCGAAACCCCACCGCACCCCACACCGCCGTAAATTTTATTTTACCATTTGTTAGATAAAATTACATATTTTTACCTCAATAGCCCTGAAAATCACTCGGTAGTTAACATTTTTGAAGAAATTTCTAGCCGATAACATATTTAACCTGTTACTGGGTACTTTTATCAAAAATTAAATTTAACCTAACAGAAATTCTTAAATGCGATTCGTTTATAATATTTAGTTTTGGTTTAAGCCATCATGTCCGTGAATGTTTAACACTATGCGTCACTTTTCGGCACAGTCGATCTCTAAACTAGGGGGTGATAGTTTGAATTGAATAATTCTGAGTCGAGGAGGGCGGTTAGTAAAAGTTAGCTCCAGGCGGCAAAATACATTAAACTGACACTGTGATTAAGGCAAGGTACAGTAATTACAATAATGTCGCTAATAACGCTAGACTCCAAAAAATATATTTTTTTCACCGATCGTTCAAAAATTTTGACATTTCTGACAAGACTTCTTGTAGCAAAAATCAAGATTACACTACATCTAGTCGTTGCTACGCAACCACGATACACTAATAGGCCAATTATTAGAGCAAAAAAGTCATATATTGCAAAAAAGACTAGTAGAAAACCACCTATGCCATCATTTAAAAGATAGTCCGTAGATGTATTCTGATGTGTTTTCGACTAGCAACTCTCATTAATTAATTTGTTATTAACAATTTAGTGCAAAAAACGCCTTTTTTTTTGTTTTTTTGCTTATAAAACGAAAACTATTCGAAGAATTTCAATTCCGTAAATGCAAAAGTTGTAGAGAATTAAATTACGAAGAAAATGAGAGGTGGAGCGATCCGATCGGTTGATTAGAACCGAAGAAAATCCGGAAAAAGCGGAAAATTCAGCTTTATTTTCAAAAATTCATAACTTTTCCATTTATGAAGATTAAGAGCTGAAATTTGGCACAAAAGTAGATAATTATATCAACTTTAAGTGTGCGCAAGGCAGGTGCTGTCGGACTATTAGTTTTTGCGCAAGTGCAATTTCAATTTTTTTATGCATTTTTTTGCCGGGAGCCTGCTTGCGTTAAAAATGGTCCTATTTTAATTCTAATACCGGTTTTCAAAACTAGAAGTAAAATACTATAAATCGTATATCCCAAGTTTTCATTAAAATACAGCGAAATGGATGAAACATGCACTTGAACATCGGTGTAAATGGCCTTGGGCGCGCGAGCGAGCGAGTGGTGGGGGAAGGAGGGGAAGCGTACATATTATATAGACATACAGGCGCGCCGTGCGAAGCGCAGCATTTTTTCACTGGATTTTCTCAGCGACTACTGCACCTTTTTGGAAGATTCTTTGTTTGATTTAGGGGATATTGAATACGAGGAATCTGATCCTCTATTCAGATTCCACGAATAATTCAAGATAAAGCTGCTATTCCCAGGGCCGCGCCAAGAAACTTAGCCGCCCTTGTGCAGAGATCTCATTGGCGCCCCATGATATAAAACAAAAAAAAATACAGGAAATATTTCTTTAATTGCATAAAAAAACACAAAACTGCGAACTGATATAATAAAATCAAATATCATAATTTTTACAAAAACTTAATTCTTCGTGCTTTATTTTCGGCAAATTCAGTTACAGTTTGGCCAATCTTTAGACTGCCTAATATTCCACTTCCTATGGCGGTTCTTTGAAAAGAAACGTCTGTAGCATCATTTACCACTAAATTTAAATTGTGCGCAGAACATGGTACAAAATATTGCTCTGGAATTTATTTCCAAGATATTTTTTGCAACCCATTGTGTTTTCCACGCATATTTGCGCAACTCTGTCCGCGCATTTCGTATATATTTAAATTTAAGTTACAAAACAAATTTTGAACAAACTCAGATAATCCTAATCCAGTTTGATCTGTTACTGCACAGAATTCTATAAAATGTTCTCTAATTTCAACTTCTGTTTGTTATTCTGTATGACTAATATCGGGAGTGCAATCCAGAATAATGGAAAAATATTTTGAAAGTCTAATTGAATTCAAAACGACATTTCTAATTTTATTACCAATTAGGTTAATAACAGGCGCGGTCCCCGTCCATAAGGTCATTTGGTCAATGACCCACTTAAAATTTTCAATGATCTACCTAAAAATTTATTTTTTTATTTTTTAAAATCAAAAAAGATTCTTTTGTTTCAAAAAAGTGCAAGTTCCATGCGAAAACTCCCAAGAAAGAATCAAGCCAAGCCATCGTCAAAGGATATCCAAGCTTGCTCCGGCCTGGGTCGTAATTTAAATTGATCTTATAGGTTTATATGGACGATATAAATTCATTAAAACCAAGGGAGGAACAGACATACGCGCTTTAGGAAGTTAAAAAGAGACACAATTGGTCGACAGCCCACCAATGATATCGGGCCACTCCCACTATGGAAATACACTCAAACCGCCCCGTAAAATATACTCTTTTAAAACATTTGGTTTGGAAAAAGAAAAACTAATTAGGTAGCTAATATGCGCGTTGTATTTGCATTGTATTAATTTATTATTAATTAGCATAAAACATAATTAAGGGTGTGATTTAAACGGGCAGCGAAATTTTACAATTTTGACACATCGTAATATACGATTGGCCGGCGAAATGATGGATTGGGCGGTGAAGCTTGATCACGTAATAAAACAAAAATTGGTCTGCGTTTTAGATTTGAACAAGCAGCTTCAAAATGTTTTAAGCAGTAAAAAAAAATAAGTTGCAACTAAATGAATATTTGGTCTGTGCGAAATAAATTACATTTTATTTTTTTTTGCCTGCTCCAAAATCAAGTTGCTGAAAAAATATTGTAACATTACAAATTGATGGGTAATCTAATATTGTTCTGGCTGCTCTAAAATTAACTTAGCGTGTAATAAGGGGTCATTAATTACGTAAAAAATAAAGCATTTAATTAGAAAACTCCAAATATTGATTAATGTAAAAGCACATACATTTCATGGTATTATTAGTAAGGCTGCCCACCATGAGGAATTTTAAAGTTGTATATCTCTGTTGCTACATGCGGGACCCATACCAAATTCAGGTGAGCCTACTAGGAATGTTTTGGTAAAGAAAGAAAGTTAAATTTTTGTTTGGCCCCCCTGAGAAAAAAATGAACACGTTTAGGTATTTTATTCATTAATTTTTCTAAACAAATTTTACATCATTTCGTCGACAATTTTTAAATTTTAAGAGAAAAAAATGTGTTAGTAGAAAGTTATAGTCATTTGATTTTTTTTAAATTACGATTTAAGTTTAAAAAAATTTAAATGACTTTAACTTTCAACTAACACATTTTTTCTCTTAAAATTTAAAAATTTTCGACGAAATGGGGTAAAATTTGTTTAGAAAAAATAATAAATAAAATACCTAAACGTGTTCATTTTTTTCTCAGGGGGGGGCCAATCAAAAATTTAACTTTTTTTCGCAAATTACAAAATATTTTTTTTCTTTACCAAAACATTCCTAGTAGGCTCACCTGAATTTGCTATGAGTCCCGTATGTAGCAACAGAGGTATACAACTTTAAAATTCCTGTGGGCGCCCATGCTGCCCACCGTTAGTGCCGCTCCAGTAGCATTACATCGCGGGGAACTCGGCCGCAGCAGCAGTTCAATTTTTGGAATTCTTTAAAATCACGGTACGCCGCCGGGCCACGCGGCACGCCGTCCGGTACCCCCTACGAGCGAGTTGAACTCGCACCTGACCGTCTTTTTTTATTTCACGTGAATATAAATTTTCGGCATCGACGCCTCTGGTAACAGATCAAAAGTGGCCAATCTTAGTGATGATCAAAAGTTCAACAGACGAATTAAAGAAACCGATCGAACTAACGAATCTCGCCGCTATCTTCAAACCCTTGCCAACTAAAAATATTAAATACAGGTTATTTGACTTTCTGGCTTCTAAAGTAAATATTTTGCAGAAAACGAAACGCTGCTTAAAAACTGCTGAACGATATTTAAATACCGAGCACATTTTATTCATAGCCTAATTTATTTTGTCACCAGCCGACTAATAATTTCACCGCCCAATTAATAATTTTACTGCTCGAATAGATTTCGGACTGCCCAACGGGATAGATATTTGTTACTTAAAGTTTTATTATGCCGACCACATGAACTATATTTTGCCCATCATTGTTTCACAGGCAGTTTATTTAAAGTATTGCCAGAAAATTATTATACCACCCGAGTAATTTTTTTGCCGGTTGGGCTTACCTACCTACTTATTTAAATCGCAGCAGAAATAATTACTAGCCAAAATTAATAAATACGATTTCAGCCACGCTAGTGCAAGTCGTCAAATATAACGGCGTCGGACCGGTTTTCTTACATTACCAGCGAAGTCCAGAGGTAGAATCTCAGCGAGTTGACCAAAAGGTCGAGGGTTATTATTTACGGTGCAGACTTAAAGTTTTCAAGAGTTTGTTTGGGGTGAAATTTAATGTAGGTATGTTTTTTCCTACTCAAGATCAGATGTAGAAATTTAACGCTGATTTGACTATTTTATTAATGATTTATGTTTATATTCCATCTTACATAGGTGGATTGAATTCGAATTTTTGTGTTCTGTGTGTGTTAATTATGCATCCCGCGGCCGCCCTCACATTTGGCCGCCCTTGTGCGACGCACACCTCGCACACCCGGTTGGCGCGGCCATGGCTATTCCACCTTCTTGAGTAACATTCTTATATTTCTATTCTATAAATAAACGAGCAGGAAGGTTGTTAATTTAAACACATAAATATATATATTTTTTTCTGTGACGGGAAAAACGTTTGACATTTTATCTCTGTTGACAGGTAACAAAATGTCACTTTTTATGAAATTACTTTTTTCCCCGGGAAAAAAGTGAGTACTTTTTTCCCGGATATATATACACATAAGTGTTATTACACATAGTGCATTATACAAAAGTTACATTTCCTTTCAGACATTGTTTAACTGTATATTATTCAAAATAACTACTAAACAATCACTAAGTTTGCAATTTTTAAATCAAATCACAGAATTAAAATGACAGATGTTTGATTACTTTATAGGTTTCCTTAGCAGCGCAGGTCTAATTGTCGCTATAAGTACAACAGCCTACCAGTTTAAACACTCAAATTTCGCATCGATAATTTTCTGACTTTAATATATTGTAATAATAGGTTTTTTCCTCGGATTTTTCACTATTAAATCGTCGTTTTTCCCGTCGCCGAAAAACATAGTGTATTATACACGGGAAAAATATCAGATTTTAGCTCTCGGTTTTTCGTCTCCCTCCGCTTCGCATCGAGAGACAACACACCTCGAGCTAAAATTTAATACTTTTTCCCCTTGTATAATAAATAACTACTATTCTTTTTCACAAAAGTGTTTTATTAACATGATTAAAAATGGATGATAAACAACATGAACATATTATTGCGCCGAATACATTAGTTCTGTTATAAAATTCGCCTTCTTTTCGGAAGGTCCGCATAGTTTATTTCATTTTCTTCGATCTGCTCGCTATCTATTAAACTATCAAAGTCAGAATCATCGTCGGATGCAGATTGATCAATCATATCGATCAATCAGATCGAAAAGTACAACTCACAGCTCCGAACGCTCTGTAGCATCTAACCGTTGGCGTCGCTTTCTCTTCTATTCGTTTGAATCCCAAGGCAACAGCTGTACCCATACCACCGAACAATAGAAGAGAGAGGGAGGGGGCGCATTAGACGGTTACACAGCTATTCAAAATTTAAGCGTGCTATAGCTATATATATATATATGTCTCGTCTCTTCTAATCCTTAGACCACTCCGAAATCCGGAATAGTAGCTTTATCTTGAATTATTCGTGGAATCTGAATACAGAATCAGAGTCCTCGTATTCAGTAACCCCAAAATCAAAAAAATAATCTTCCAAAAAGCTGCAGTAGTCGCTGAGAATAGCCAGTGAAAAGATGCGACGCTCCGCGCGGCCCGCCTGTATGTCTATACATGTACGCTTCCCCTCCTTCCCCCACCACTCGCTCGCTCGCGCGCCCAAGGCCATTTACACCGATGTTCAAGTGCATGTTTCATCCATTTCGCTGTATTTTAATGAAAACTTGGGATATACGATTTATAGTATTTTACTTCTAGTTTTGAAACCGGTATTAGAATTAAAATAGGACCATTTTTAACGCAAGCAGGCTCCCGGCAAAAAAATGCATAAAAAAATTGAAATTGCACTTGCGCAAAAACTAATGGTCCGACAGCACCTGCCTTGCGCACACTTAAAATTGATATAATTATCTACTTCTGTGCCAAATTTCAGTTCTTAATCTTCATAAATGGAAAAGTTATGAATTTTTCAAAATTAAGCTCAATTTTCCGATTTTTCCGGATTTTCTTTGGTTCTAATCAACCGATCGCAATCGCTCCACCTCTTATTTTCTTCGTAATTTAATTCTCTACAACTATTCCATTTACGGAATTGAGATTCTTCGAGTAGTTATCGTTTTATAACCAAAAGAACAAAAAAAAACGTTTTTTGCACTAAAATGTTAATAACAAATTAATTAATGAGAGTTGCGAGTCGAAAACACATCAGAATATATCTATGGAGTGTCTTTCAAATGATGTCACAGGTGGCTTTCTACTAGTCTTTTTTTCACACAAAAAGCTCTAATGATTGGCCTATAACAACGGTATGCCGATGCGTCGATTGACTGGCCAGGCTCCTCCCATTTTGACGTCACTGCGAGGGTTTTGCATTAATCAAGCGGCCTAGTCGCTTTGATGTTCCCTCGAAGTAACGTCATCTGCGCAGCCACGGCGTGTTTTGATTCATAGCGTAGCATACCGTTGTAAGTGTATCGTGTACGCAACGAAAAATAACTTTTAGAAAATATTAATTTCTGTACTGTAAGGAAATAATATTTCTTTACAGTTGTTAGTGTACTGAAATAGTTATTAAAAACATGCCAGTTCTGGAAGGGTTCCACGAATGTTAAATTTCATCGTCACTTATTATTTTGTACTTTTTACTAGATACAAAATACATAACAGCTTCAATTTTTTAAAAACCAACAAATTACACACGTCAAGTTTGACGATACAAAACTGATACGTTTCCATGGTTATACAACCAATTTTTATTAGGAATTTCAAGGCATCAGTGATTTGTGCATTAAATTAGTCATTGTTTTTGCAAAACTAAACAAAGCTTTAATATTTTCTTTCGATTTTTAAACGATCGGCGGAAAACTAGTATGTGTATCACGTAGGAAAGGCCTCATTCTCAGACTCTGTGTTGGTTCACAGTCATCCGGATGTGTTAGGCTTTTCTTACTAAGTAGACATAATATACGATTACCTTTTGGGTTTCTTGATAATTGCATATGTCAGCAGGTCTTGCATTAGTTTCAACACTCCTGAAACAATAAAATCTACAATAGTTAGAAAAATACCAGTATAGACCAAAATAAATGAAAGAAGTCCTCAGGCTTCAGTCTAACCCAATCAATAATTTTGCATTATGAACAGAGCTGTATTTGTAGGTAAATACTTTTTTATTTTTAAAAAAATGGCTTGTTTATGTTCCCTATTCTTCTTTTCGAAAAAAAAATGTTTATACACATTTAAACTTGTACCAGAGAAAACTTATCGATAAAAGTAAATAATGTTAAATTTCGTTTCTATGGACTCCATTTCTGTTTCACCGTTGCTTAGTGATTCCTGTAATAATTGTGATTATTCTATATTTCACAATATGAATAGGCATTTAAAAGATTTATTATTTGGGTGTTACGCCACTCTACTGTTAAGGAAAATAACTGAGAGTGGCGTAACACCCAAATAATAAATCTTTTAAATATGAATCCGCCACAATCATACAGACATTATTTATGAATAGGCATCATTTAACTGAAGATGAAGCAAACCAAGCCATTGGGTTGCAACTTGGGGGTGCGCGACAGACTGATGTAGCTATCAGTTTAATGTGTCTCAAACTCAGAGTGTGACTTCCCGTCTGAACAACCGATTTAATGAGACTGGAACTGCCAGGGAAAGGTCAAATGCAGGCAGGCCAAGGTGAACGAATGCCAGGGAAGACAGATTAATAGTCAGAGGAGCAGTGGCGGAACGTCAAAATTTGGGCCCCCCCCCGCAAAATTATTTTTCAGGCCCCTCAAAATTACTTACTTACTTAAGCTAAAATAACGTAAATTAGAGAAATAGGTGTTTCTCCATAAAAATCGAAACTTTAAAAAAAGATGTATTCGCATGAGACTGAAATTATTATTCCTCTTTAGATAAAATAAAAAAAATTAGGTATAATAAAACAAATTTATATATTATGCAAAAACAAAACCGTAAATTCAGGGTAAATTAACATTTTTGATAAAAAATATAGGTCTAAAATAATATATATATAAATGATTTACGTCGCGCTTTTACTTCAGCAAAATTTGTAAAATTCTAACTAACTTGCCAGGAAAAAAATTAGAAATTTTTGGAAGCTTTTTTCTAGCATTTTCTAGTTTTTTTTGTCTACGCCTTTTTGCCGCACCACTTGTATTGCTCAGATTTTTGGATTCCATATTTATGACAAATATATTCCTGCCTTTATTGCTCTCTAACAGCTGTTAACCGACTAAGACTCTATGATGAAAAATATATATTTTCAATCCAAAAAAAAATTCTCGGTAACAAATAATGCTTTTAAAACTTCCGAAACGAGACTTCCTTTAAATAAAACCCATCTATATTTTTTTATTTTTTAGTGGCCCGAATAAATATAAATTATTATTTTTTGTCAATAAACGAAACAAGAAGTGCGGTATTCCGAGCGGTTCGCTGTCGCTGCCCGAGTACAAAGCTTTCGGAAAAATTAAAGGAGCCGAACAAAGAACACCTGTTTCGTTGCGAAAGGAATATTTTAATTCAATTGCTTTAAATTATTTGTTTACAATTTGCATTTAATAAAAAATTCGGCGACATAAAAGCTTTAAAACGTTTTAGTTCTTAATTCTATTGTTACTATAAACATTATAATAAAATAATAATATAGCTCTCGTATTACACACACCGCCGGGGCAGTGCCCCAGGGCCCCCGAGCAAACCCAAGCATAGGGGCCTCCGAAGTGAGGAGATAAAGGGCCCCAGAGCCTCTAGCTACGGCCCTGGCATTAAACGTGACGTGTAATTGCATGAACGACACTCTGGGCCGTGGCCCCCCTAGAGGCCCGGGCCCCCCCGCATTGCGTCCTCTTGCTGCATAGTAGTTCCGCGCCTGCAGAGGAGCTAGGATGGAGCCTTCAAGAAACAGCACGATTTGTTGAGTTGAGAGCCGCTTTTGTCTTCGTGATGACAAACGTACAGTTCGTATTTGGAGACCGCCCAATTCACGAGTTAATGACCGATATGTCCAAGAAGTACATGCGATCGGAGGTGGCGGTGGTATGGTATGGGGTGTAATTTTTTACGGAGGCCGAAAGGAGGTGCATGTTTGTAAACGTACAATGGCAGGTGAAATTTATGCCCGAGATATCGGTGGCAACATAGTAAATGACTACCGTTGGAATTTGGAGCCCAATTTCAGATTTCCAGATGATAACGCTCGCCCACGTAGAGCCAGGATAGTTTTAGAACAGCTAGCATTGGATGAAATTGACCATTTTCCGTTACCTCCACTCTCTTCAGATCTAAACTGTATTAAACATGCCCGGGATATGCTTGGAAAAGCAGTAATTGGTCGTCAACCGCCTCCTCGTGACGTAAGAACACCAAGGCAAGTTATTCCGGATTTATGGGATGCCTTGAACTAAGATGATACTTAATTTTAAGTATGCCCCGATCAAATGAAGCTGTTATAGACAACAGGGGTGAAATTACTCACTATTAAATAATTTTCAAAAATATTTTTGTTACATATTAGAAAAACATATTGTTAAATTCTGCTACTAAACATTTGAAAGTTGAAAAAATGTGGTTTATTTGCAGAAATGATCAAGGAACATGGACGTATGTCAACTTTTTTCCTGAACTTTTGTTTCCCAGAGAAACCACAATATCCTTAACTTATTTCGATCAGTTTAGTAGGTACAATAATTAAAATATGTTCTACCTAAGAAATATTTTTAGTATGTTAAATCTAGAAAATTCTTGAAACGAAAGCGGAAAGGTTACATATCTGGCATTTTACGTTGAGGTGTTGTGGTGTTGACAAAAGTGGTGCTTTGTTTTGGTGCTATAACAAAGGCTTCTGTGGTTAAACGTTTGTCCAATATACCAGATGAAGATTCTAAATTTTGCATCTACAACGATTAAAGTAAATCCGTGGCAGCATGTACAATCACGGAGAAAATACAGTTTTATTTTCCATAAGAAAAATCACTACTAATGAAACTTTATATAATATATAAGTAAATTTAAATACTTTTTGTACCAAACAAGGATTTAATATTTAAATATTTTTATTTTTAAAAAAGTATTTAAATACTTCATTTTTGCCCAGCTCTGATTAAGAAGAGTTTTTATTGATTTAACAATTTCCTATGTAACTTTTAATAAGCTAAAAATCTGGATAGATGGCATGGATAATCGGCTCGAGTGAGTTAGCAACCCTGTGAGATCGACGAGGAAGTCCTTACTCTGCAGAAGTCCCTTTAGAAATCACGGTAAAAACATACTTGTCCCTTAATTAATATGACAAGTTTTTTAGTAGCTCAGACAGTAGTGTAGGTATAGCAAATATAAAAAATTAAGGTATAAACGTACCTGGGAGTAGGGAATCTTGTATAACTAAGTTGAAGCCTTCTTCCAAGTATGATTGACTCTAAAAATATACAAAAATAAATAATTATTACTTTAATTGTTTCACTTAATTAATTAATTGGTAATAAACAATTCACAGTTTTATGTTTGAAGAGTACAGGGGAAAATATGAGGGTCTCCTTCTTACTGAAATCAGACTAACAGTATACGTTTGTCTTATAACTAATGCTAAATATTGTGTAGGTAGTCGGTAAAAGGGTGAGAGTACACATATTACCATTTTAAATTAGGTAGGTGTGGGCAAGAAAGATGAGGGTACTAGTGATTGTAGGTAAAACAGATGATGAGTCCAAGCTAGTTGGCAGTAAAGCCAAAAGCGCTTTCTGGTTGTTAAATCCTGTACAAAATTCCTCTCTTAGGTTTATGTGAACACGTACCCTTTCCCACAAGACCTGTGATTGAATCAACAATCATCCCTCGGATAATGATACATCGGTCAACATGTAATGGTCCAGAAGAAGAAAAGTGTAGTGATATGACCGAAAAGGAAAAGAATCTTATTACCTGACGGTTGTTTTTACTTCCATCTTTGGCATACGGTGAACTTACACTTACAACATCTAAAAAAGTTTTGTTCTGAAAATTCACAAGAGTATTTTACTAAAATATCACATTTCTAATACTCGTGCGAATTATTTTCATTTTATTAGTATTAAACCTCTCATTTAATTTGCTTATATATGGAGTTTTCTCTGTACTCTAATGAAGTTTCGATTTTTATTACTTTTAAATGAAGCCTGTATTCAATGTACTATAAGTAGAGTATTTTTAGTTGTCTGTTAAATTAAATGTATAGCTTTTTTGTAGATTTGTATTGAGTTGTAATAACAAGTCCTAAAAGTTAAAATTACATTTTCTCAGAAGTGATATTATTGGACCCTCGTCTTTTCCCCCGTACTCTTCATTTTCAACAAATGAAATACGTTTTTGTCTACGATTCATTTCAATAGAAAACTGGACCTTTTTTATCTCTAAAGGTAGGATAAATAGGAATTGCAAATAGAAATGGCGTATATTACCCTTAACATTCAGACATCGTCATTCCAAAATGCATCTGCTTTATGGCGTCACCGAGGTACACGGTCACGATTAAAAAGCGAGGGTAAATCGAGAATCGAGGAGAGATGACGCGTATTTTGTTACAATTAATATTAAACATTGTGAAATTAACTGGCAACAAATCCAAACCGTTAAAAGTTAATGGGCCAACTTACGATGTGATATATTGCTTTAAATAAGACATCAGAGGACAAACGAAATAACAATACAGACTAAACTTCGCGTGTACGTGAGAGGCGAACACCGATGGATACATTTATCCAGTTTTAATTCATTTATAATAGCAAAGACGGGCCTTAGGCGTTCATTATGCCTACTTGATTGCCAATTGTGGTAATTTTTAAGTTACTGAAAAAATACTGGAATGCTTTTTTTATTGTTGCTTTTCTGTTTTTTTTTTCTAGCTTTCCTTGTATATTCGGATGCAAGCATCCACCTAAAAAGGTTTTTTTTTAATTTCAACTCCTAAAGGGGTTCCACTCGGAACCTGAAAAATGAGTGATGTGATATATTATATATATATATATATATATATATATATATATATATATATATATATATATATATATATATATATATATATATATATAGTAGAAAAATGGAAGATTTCTTGGCCTATAGGTAATATAATAAATGTAAATGCGAAGATTTACTTCTTCGCTAGTGCAGCGGAAAGGCCGTGAATGAAAAATAAAAATAATGAGGACTATCTTTGATTCTGGTCTGGGTGACCTCCTGCTATCGATTTCTGGGCCCTTACCCATCAGCGGGCAGGCTTACACCCAGGGTGGCTGAAGAACAGACCACGATTTGACCAGAATCAAAGAGAGTCCTTATATCCAAAATGATCGGAAAGGATGGGTAAGATGTAGTGGCTCGCGCCAACTAGTTCACCCAGTGTTGCTCCAAAAATGTTTGGCTGCTAACACAATAATACTCGAAAGTATGTCGAATGTCGATTTTCTCGACGTCGACGGTACAAATGCACCATTGTACAACAATAGTAGAAAAATGGAAGATTTCTTGGCCTATAGGTAATATAATAAATGTAAATGCGAAGATTTACTTCTTCGCTAGTGCAGCGGAAAGGCCGTGAATGAAAAATAAAAATAATGAGGACTATCTTTGATTCTGGTCTGGGTGACCTCCGGCGCGAGCCACTACATCTTACCCATCCTTTCCGATCATTTTGGATATAAGGACTCTCTTTGATTCTGGTCAAATCGTGGTCTGTTCTTCAGCCACCCTGGGTGTAAGCCTGCCCGCTGATGGGTAAGGGCGCAGAAATCGATAGCAGGAGGTCACCCAGACCAGAATCAAAGATAGTCCTCATTATTTTTATTTTTCATTCACGGCCTTTCCGCTGCACTAGCGAAGAAGTAAATCTTCGCATTTACATTTATTATATTACCTATAGGCCAAGAAATCTTCCATTTTTCTACTATTTTTGTACAATGGTGCATTTGTACCGTCGACGTCGAGAAAATCGACATTCGACATACTTTCGAGTATTATTGTGTTAGCAGCCAAACATTTTTGGAGCAACACTGGGTGAACTAGTTGGCGCGAGCCACTACATCTTACCCATCCTTTCCGATCATTTTGGATATAAGGACTCTCTTTGATTCTGGTCAAATCGTGGTCTGTTCTTCAGCCACCCTGGGTGTAAGCCTGCCCGCTGATGGGTAAGGGCCCAGAAATCGATAGCAGGAGGTCACCTAGACCAGAATCAAAGATAGTCCTCATTATTTTTATTTTTCATTCACGGCCTTTCCGCTGCACTAGCGAAGAAGTAAATCTTCGCATTTACATTTATTATATATATATATATATATATATATATATATATATATATATATATATATATATATATATATACAGGGTGTCTGGAAAAGGTCTGTACAAAATGCTACCACGTATTCGTGAGACTAAAATAAGACGATTTGACCCAACTTACCTATATCCAAAAGTATTTCGTTAGGGAGATACAGGGCCCCAAAGGGGTACTTAACGATTTACTTTTTGGCTCTAACTTTTGAACCGACTTGTATAATTTAATGAAATTTTAATATTTTATGTTGGCCATAAAGACTCATAAAACCATACTACAGTAGATGTTTGACATCGTCAGGGAAGTCAGGAACGGACTTGCCACCACACTCGTTGGGCCAAATTTTTGACAGGTATCATTTTACAGAGCTCAAAACTGATTTTTTAAATACTTTGGTTATTCCTCTTTGAAAAAGGTACTCTACATTTGTTTCGATAAAATTAACCGTTTTCGAAAAAATTAAGGTTTTGTATAACACGTTATTGAAATAATACTACAATACTACAAAAAAACACGTCGTTTTTATTTCGTTAACAATGTGTTATTGACAGGTAAAAGTTAAATCATAAAAACTACTTAAAACTGAATCTTTTTGATATTTCAGAAATCGCTTAAACAGAAAAACGTTAAAAATGTGAAAGTAGTAGTAGTAGTATTCTGATAAAATTATTTCAAATATTATACAAAAACTTAATTTTTTCGAAAACGGCTAATTTTATCGAAACAAATGCAGAGTACCTTTTTCAAAGAGGAATGACCAAAGTATTTAAAAAATCAGTTTTCAGCCCTGTAAAATGATACCTGTAAAAAATTTGGCTCAAAGAGTGTGGTGGCAAGTCCGTTCCTGACTTCCCTGACGATGTCAAACATCTACTGTAGTATGGTTTTATGAGTCTTTATGGCCAACATAAAATATTACAAGTTCATTAAATTATACAAGTCGGTTCAAAAGTTAGAGCCAAAAAAGTAAATCGTTAAGTACCCTTTTGGGGCTCTGTATCTCCCTAACGAAACACTTTTGGATATAGGTAAGTTGGGTTAAATCGTCTTATTTTAGTCTCACGAATACGTGGTAGCATTTTGTACAGACCTTTTCCGGACACCCTGTATATATACAGGGTGTCCGGGAAAATGTGGGAAATCTCCCGGATATGAAAAAAACACGTGAAAAGAGTACTACAAGTTCATATAAACTTTTTTCGTATAGGCCTCCTCTTCGGAGATATGGGCTCCCAAAGAGCTCCAATGAAATCAAGTTTTTTACACATAATTATTGAACCACCAGGTATATTCCAATTTTTTTTTAATATGATGTATACCAGGATAGACCCTTCAAATTACTATCCAAGAAAGTATTGTGAAGTACTCACAGCTGCAGGGACGGACTAGCTCTGACACTCATGACCCCATTTTTTTTACGCCCTGTATGATAAGAACTTTGGACCACGTTTTTTACATACCTTTAACTATTGACTAAAAATTAAGTACTCTTCATTCATGTCGTTAATCCTAACCGTTTTCGAAAAAACGTCATATTATTTACATCATGTATTTGGCGTATTTCGATAACAGATACGTCTAATTCTGTGAATTGCAATTCGACCTAGGTTCGCAAAAAATGTGCGTTTTATTTTATCGGCCCCAAAAACAAAGTATTGTTGTTGCAAACGTTACTAGGTACGAAAGAAATAAATATCCTACATTTTAGAACTTGTCAACTTTCACATCGCTGATTTTGTGGTGAAATTAATTGTGAAATAATTCGAAATAACACGTTTATTGAGTATGCAGATATGCATCTGATGTATGGTCTTGCATCTTGCAATGCTTTGGAAGCCAGAAGATTCTCTTCACGCACGAAGCATGAATTTACACAACTCACATGTATGGGCTGATGAAAATCCTCATGCAACTATTGTTTCTCATCGTCAACATCGGTTCCAATCAATTAATGTCTGGGCAGGAATCATTGGCAATTTTTTGATTGGACCATTCGTATTGCCGGTACGAGTGAAAGGACAACTTTATTTGGAATTCCTCCAGAACGCTTTTCATGATTTAGTAGAGCACTTACTACTTGAAATCCGCCGAAACGTGTACTACATGCACGAAGGAACACCACCTCATTTCAGCGTTGCTGTGCAGGAGCACTTGAATAACGTCTATCCAAACCGTTGGATAGGTAGGGGAGGACCTATTGCCAGGCCTCCTCGATCTCCCGACCTAACGCCGTTGGATTTTTACCTGTGGGGACACCTCAAAACCTTGGTGTATTCTACTCCCGTCGATAGTAGGGAGGAACTTCTACGGAGAATCACGTTTCATTGTGATCAAATAAGGAACAATGCTGGGTTATTGTGGCGGGTACAGCAGTCCTCAGTTCGTCGTGCCCGCGAGTGTATAAGACTTCACGGGGCCCATGTTGAACCCTCTTACGAAGTTTTTAACTAAGCAGTTAAATTTTAACGTTTTATTGAAACTATGTTGGTGACAGGGAAAAATTCCTCTTTTTCATATTCAACCGGACAGAAGTTAGGGGACTAACAGTGTAAATAAAATTACGTTTTTTTCGAAAACGGTTAGGATTAACGACATGAATGAAGAGTACTTAATTTTTAGTCAATAGTTAAAGGTATGTAAAAAACGTGGTCCAAAGTTCTTATCATACAGGGCGTAAAAAAAATGGGGTCATGAGTGTCAGAGCTAGTCCGTCCCTGCAGCTGTGAGTACTTCACAATACTTTCTTGGATAGTAATTTGAAGGGTCTAACCTGGTATACATCATATTAAAAAAAAATTGGAATATACCTGGTGGTTCAATAATTATGTGTAAAAAACTTGATTTCATTGGAGCTCTTTGGGAGCCCATATCTCCGAAGAGGAGGCCTATACGAAAAAAGTTTATATGAACTTGTAGTACTCTTTTCACGTGTTTTTTTCATATCCGGGAGATTTCCCACATTTTCCCGGACACCCTGTATATAGAAGTCGTTATAAATTGTGCTCGTGTGTTGACCTTCTTTTGGGCCGTTTGTAACTGATGGATATTTGTGTGCTTGGTCATTGAATTTGTAGAAAAGTGACGATTGTGATTATCTATAAAACACTTTGCTCATTTGTACAGTTATAAGGAAAAACATCAAAAAACGTTTGCAGCACATGTGTAAATGATAAATATTTTTATATTATAATACATTTTTTTGTCATCTTGAGAATCTTCCTTTTTTGCTCGGTACTGGCAGATTTTATTTTATTTACATTAAAAAAAGAGTGTGCTGTTTACGGAGTGATAAGTATTTAAAGTTAAAGTAAATAAAGGAACAGGACAGGATTAAACATAATTTTGGCCCAATTTCTTTTGTAAAGGATGCTACCTACAAAACCACCGGACATTAAAACGGATTTTAAACCAATAAAAAAATTAGTAAGAACACCACCCAGGGATAATAGTGAGCATGTCCAAAAAAAATCAAGAAGTCAATCTTCCAGCATCAATACATTCTCCATGGACAATAATGGTATAAATCAGAGTAAACAAAACACTAAGCAGGAGGAGGAAATAGAGACAGTAAATACAGGTACTATGATAGAGACTGTAATGGAAGCTCTGGATAAAATTTATGATGTAACAGACCAAGAACTATTTGGAGAACCCACCATATCTAAAATTGACCAAGCAAGTATAAGAGAAGCAGCACGCACGATTCATAAACAGTTAACGCGTATGGCGTACCAAATAGGTCAGCTAGAAAGACAAAATGTCGAGTTAAACCAGAAGCTAGTGACACAACAGCAAAATATGACAAAACAGAACAAAACCTACGCATCTGCAGCACATACCCCAAGGCCAGTAACACAACCATCTACCAGTTCCAACATAGCAATCCCTTGGACCACACCTCCAAGTAGGTACAACACGAAAAATAGAAACCCTAATACAAATTTCAGATGTTAAAGATTCAAAAATCGCACTTAAAAAGTCAAAGAAACCATAACAGGCAAGGATACCGATGGAGGATTTAAGAATATCATTCCCTTACAAAATGGCTCAATTATCATTCAAAGTCACAACAAAAGCCAACAAAATAAGTTAGCACAAGCTCTAGTTAACGGAAATGACATCACTGTCAAAGACTTAGGAAACACCGATCCAATGTTCATGCTAACAGGAATTGAAAAAGGATATAGTGAAGAAGAATTTCTAAGTGAACTAATAAGACAAAATCCCGAGATAAACACAATACTGCAAAGTGCGACGCCAAATATTAAAGTTATTACCAAAAAGTCCTGTAGAAACCCAATTAAAGAAAACTGGATACTCCAAGCGCCACCAGCTATATCTAAGTGGTTTTTAAAAAAGGAAAAGATAAATTTTGATCTGTTAATGGTTTATGTCAAAGAATATATTCCTTTGACAATATGTTTTAAATGCTGTGGCTTTGGGCATGTTTCAAAACATTGCACTAGTAGAGAATGTTGTCACAAATGTGGAGAAGAACATGCATCAAAGGATTGTAAGACTACAAAACTGTGTTGCCCAAACTGCAGTCGGATGGAGTATAGTAACACGGAACATTCTGCTAGAAATTTAAGTTGCCCGACATATCAAAGGAAACTACAGAGAATAAAGCTTCGTGTTAACTACAATGAAAGTGAAAATTTTTGATTAAGATCAACGAAACGGTCCCAAAGAACCATATAAACTCAAATAAATCAAGGAAATCAAACCCAACCTAAACAAAATTAGTGTGATTCACCAAAACCTACAGTCAATAGGAAACTCTATAGACCTTGTCGAAGATCTCCTCCGCGCAAATGATGATTGTTGTTTTTTATGTGTTACTGAGCACTGGAAAACGCAATATCAGCTAGAAAATTATGGCATCCAGGGATTTAAGTTGGCGACCAGTTTTTGTAGGCAAAAAATAAATAAACATGGTGGAAGTGCAATATTTATAGGAACAGAATTTCAATTCAAAATAAGAGAAGATATAAACAGTGTAGGTGAAGAATCTAATTTTGAGTGTTGTGGATGTGAAGTAAAGATAAACAATGAAAGAATTATTATTGTGACTCTATATCGTCCTCCTGATGGAGACTTTAGTGTATTTTTGGGTAAAATGGAGCAGCTACTACTATTATGCTTTAACAACTCAAACGATATACTCATGATTAGTGGGGACTTCAATATAGATTTTTTATGCCAAACTAAAAATTTGTCAGAGCTTTCATCCCTTCTCTCTTCGTTTAATGTCACACCAACTATTTTTGAGTATACCCGGATAACTAGCACAAGTAAATCGTGTATTGATAACATTTTGACGAATTTTGAGGGCGACATGGCATCCCAAATCCTACACTCGCTAATTTCAGATCATACTGCTCAAAAGCTGTCGTTTCACATTGAAACATCGAGACCTACTTTTATCGAAAAAAGAAACTTTAACACAATAAATAAAACAAAATTTAAAAATGCTCTTCAACAGTTAAGCTGGGAAGAACTATATGCTCTTGATGGACATTTGGTAGATAAGCAGTGGTCTATATTTATGACGCTTTTTCTAAACAACTTCAATGAATGTGTTCCTCTTGTGAAGGCACCACCAAGGAACTTTAATAAACCAAAATACATACGCAGTCCTGAGATTATCGAGTGTAAAAATCAACAGATACTCTGTATATGATTAAAAATGTAAATCGTAGATTTAAGTCCTTGTACATTAATAAAAAAAAAAAGATTACGATACGTTATTAAGGAAATATAAAAGCCAGAATTATGTAGACAGATTAAAAAATTCCGACAACAAGAGTAAATGTGCTTGGGCGATTGTCAACGAAATTAAGGGAAAAAGAGGCGAAAAGGACATAAAAAATGAAGGTAATAAAGAAACAATAGCAAACAATTTTAATGACTTTTTGGTGAACGTGGCGCCAGATTTGCTAGCTCAGTTAAAAGAGGTACCATTTAGTTCTGACATAAAATTTAATCCTATAGATATTGAGGTAAAATTTGTAAATAAGGAAGAAATTTTAGAAATTGTTAAAAAATTAAAAATAAGTTTAGCAGCGGGTACGATGAAATTTCAACTAGCCTGATGAAGTTTGTTATATCAGCAGTTTCGGATCCACTTGTATTCATTATAAATAATTCACTAGCGTTTGGTATATTCCCAGAAAAATTAAAACATGCTTTAGTTATACCCATATTTAAAAAAGGTGATTATAATAGTGTGGAAAATTATCGCCCAATAAGCCTGCTCCCATCATTTTCAAAGATCTTTGAACACGTGATATGTCGGCGTATATTAAGTTTCATGATCGAAAATAATCTTTTGAACGAGACACAACATGGATACCTGCAAGGTAGATCCACTCAAACAGCGATTTTTAAATTTGTGCAACATATATTGGATGCATTGGAGAATCGCGAAAGACACTTCTTAGAAATGGCAGAAACACACTTGACACCAAACTGTCTTAATAAAAAAAGAGACATCGTAGATCTGAGTTCAATCTACTCGTATATTGTCACTCTAAACAAAAACAAGACCACAGAGGGGTCTCACAACTCCTCTTTGGAAATTTAAAGAAAAACGAGCCTAACGTACTCAGTTTATTTTCACCTCAAAATTTCCAACTGCCTTAAAAGCACCAGACGAAATAAATTCCCCTTTTCTTTTCTTTTTTGTTTATTGTCCTTTTTATTAACTTCTGTTCTCAACAATCATAAAATAACCCACTACAAACAGAAATTTAAAAAATAATCGAGATTGATATGATAAGACCAAGATCAATAGTGTGACAACTCACTTAAAAAATGAAATGCATACTCAGGAGCTAATGGAAGGGTGTGCTGTCTCCCTAAGTGAGAAGGGAGACAGTACAGCTTTCTAGAGAAAAATCATTTAATATAAAAAATATGTTGGGTGGGTTGCTGGACGCCATCTGCAAGTGGCAGGTGTGGGGGCGGCTCTGCTTACGCCATCTGAATTTTAACTTATAACCAACAAACCGTGGTAAAACAGAATGTGTTTCCTGACCAACGCCATCTATTGCACGACTGTCTGTTTGGATGGCTGGAGCATTCTGTAATATTCTCCAGCCTTCTAGACCGACAGTTCTGACACTGTTGACACACTGGATCTTAACCTGACTGCTTCAAACTGTAACGACCATGTGGCCGAGTCCTCAGGGTACTCCAAAAGCAATTATGTAATTACAATAACGTATATTCAAGGCCTGGGTTGGAGTGTTTGTCCTTTTGTGCTAGATGTTACGAAGGTTATTTTAACTCACTTTGCACCCTAGGTAATGTCCAACATAATGTAAATTAATTAAGTTACTAACCGTACTCTGTGTTGTAGCCTTGATAAAGAAAATAAACATTTTCGAAAGCTTGGCGTAGTAAAAAAAGAGTTTTATTTCCGATGCCCGAATAGACTGAAGCCTCAATAACCACTGAGCTTATATATATATATATATATATATATATATATATATATATATATATATATATATATATATATATATATATATATATATATATACAGGGTGTTATGAAATTCACTGCATATATTGAAACCAGTAAATCCTGACTTCAATTCAGATTGGGGAAAAATAGTCATAAATTGCGCTTCGCGATAATAAGCCAGGTATCGCCCCTCAAAAAAAAATTATTTAATCACTGCACGCCACTGGTAATAAAACACATGGCCATATAAAGAACAGTCAGCTAGGTGCCGTGTTGCCAGGTCTTTTAACAATATTTCGGGTCTTGAGCAATATACGACCCCTCGAATTTTCAACAAATACAAATTGTAATAGCATGCCAGACCTCCGGTCGAAACGATAACGAATCGTTTGTGCACTTTATTAACACCGAAGAAATAATGTAAACAAAATTATTTCCGTCTCTTCAATATATTTTAGGGAAAAAAGACTTTATATTTGATAGTAATCTGATGAGAAACTGTGAGATAAATAGTTGTTATTAAACCCCATGGGCAAATAAAAATAGTTAAGTGAAGTTTCACAACCTATAAACAATTTTTTTGGTAAAATATGGTTTATCCATCAATTTTTTTGCTTTAATGTGTTTCTTTTGAGGTACGCTTTTTAAAAAATCCAAAAATGTTATGAAATTCGCCGTATATTGCTCTAGAACCCAATATTTCTATGTAACAAGTTTCAAGAACTAATATTTTTATTACATTACCTTTAAATAAAGAAATCCTAGTAACTCTCCTACAATTCTTAATTTCACAAAGTTAAAATACTACCTATAACACAAATTTAATAAAACACTCTAGAGAACAGCTGTTTACACCAACAAATAACTTCAACTAACTACCAAGGAATTAGTGATTTTCTAATTTAAAATAAACAACCGCGAACGACATTTTGTTAATATTAAATGGCTTTAACTTTTGTTCATATTTAACAGCTTTAACTTTAACACAAGAATAATGTACACGATAGTATTAAACTCGTCAAAATACATCTTTCGCTTGGAGTAAACAGCTGCAACTGACGTACGATATCGATTTCTGCCGGCCACTGCATTTACCAATGAGGTAGGCGCTTACTCTGCGGTATGAGGTCGACATAATATCTTACCGTCGAAAACTAATATTATTAATATTATGTATTTAAATAAAATATTTTTTTACCAAATTTCCTTCTGTAATCAAAGAATTTGGTTAAAATATTATAATACTGTGTAGTTGTGTTCAATTAGTGTGATAGTAAATTATGTGAAACCATATTTGCGACTACCGTCTGTAAATGTGTTAAAATTAGTGGGATACGTTTTAATTTCTACAGTTTAAGCTAGTAGGAATAATTCTCGTCTCATTATTAACGTAACAGGTAATTCATAATTGTTTGTGTTACCGTATAACATTGCCTATTTTATTCTGCTTACAATATCAACCAAATTTCACGAGTGCATATTTTCCCATATTAAGTAAATTGCTGTTAAATTAAAATAGGCATTTTTGGTAAAATTTATCTGTGGAATTATTGGATTATTATTTTCGGTTTTCGCTACAATTATTGATAAAATGAGGTTTCGCGATAATATTTAAGTTTGGCAACACCCTGGCTGGATCATTTGTTTTTCTTCATAATATTTGAAGGTATGACGTCAGACTCTTTAGAAGCGTCGGATAAGGGGGTGGTTTAGGGTATTTTTTAAAATAAAAAAAAGTGCGATTTGAGGGGAAAAAAGTATTGGGTAGGTCTGTAGACTACCCCAGGAGTCACTCATTCAAATATATGCAGTGAATTTCATAATACCCTGTATATATATATATATATATATATATATATATATATATATATATATATATATATATATATATATATATATATATATATATATATATATATATATATATATATATATATATATATATATATATATATGTTGTACAAATAACGGCCGTGTAATAAATTAAATGAAATAAGATTACGAATCCCCGTAATCTTTATTTCATTTATATATATATATATATATACATGCATAGCTATCTTTTCGGCCTCCGTATGCCACGCAGGCACCCAAGCCTCCACTATAACCAATGCGTTTTACGGTGTGTATTTTGCATATTTAGGAACGATAATTTATGGGCTATCTCGGCACCACTCGAGGGGTAGCAAATTCATTAAAAAAATATATACAGCTTTTCGGTAAACTGTTAAATGTAACACGCTTCCGAGCAAATAATGTCTTACTTGCCTTCGATTTGTGTATGTGTATAAGGGCTACGCTCGTACTGGCCTCCGACAGTGTTGCCTCTGTTAACGCCCGCTGATCTAAGGCAAATGAACCGGTTTATTTAACGCTTTATTATTTTTATAGATGTATGTAAGGCTGCTTTGTAGAATAGTTCTTTTACATTAAGTATATTGTACGTATCAAATATATATATATATATATATATATATATATATATATATATATATATATATTATATATATATATATATACATATATATATATATATATATATATATATATATATATAAACAAGATTATATTTTTTTGGGGTAACAGCCAGAGGTATTAGGGCTCAATGAATAAGAAGAACTCTTATTCAGAAAAAATTTATAACCGAAGAAATTTCGAAAACACTTACCATTTATAATCAAATTTCACCAAAGTATTATGGCCTACCCAAAATTCATAAGCCCACTCTTTCTTTAAGACCCATAATCTCATCAATAGATTCTCCTAATAGCAAATTAGCAAAATTCATCACAGATATATTATCACAAGCATATGTAAAAAACAATGAATACTATATAAGTGACTCTTTTGAATTTGCTGATTTTATACAAAACAAACAACTTCCAAATAATTACGTAATAATTAGTCTGGATGTCGTTTCTTTATTTACAAACATTCCCATTGAACTAGTCATTAATAGTATCAATAAAAAGTGGGAAACCATTAACAAACATACAACCATTCCAAAAAATGAATTTCTAAATATTATCAGATTTATTTTTGATACAACCTATTTCTTATTCAACAAAACCTACTACAAACAAATATTAGGTACCCCCATGGGAGCGACTATCTCTCCGATAGTTGCTCAATATGTTATGGATGACTTACTGGATGATTGCATTCCAAAATTACCTTTCGATTTACCGGTTCATCAAAAATATGTAGATGACCTGATTCTGTCTGTACCGTTTGATGGAATGGACTTAGTTCTACAAACCTTTAACAACCACAATCCCAATATACAATTCACGATTGAAAATGAAAACCGCCATGAGTGTACCTTTTTTGGACACCAAACTGATAAGAACAAATGATAACAAAAATCATACTTGACTGGTACATAAAACCTACCAGTTCAGGTAGGTACATCAATTATAATTCTTATCACACAGAAAAGATGAAAATTAATCTTGTGTTGAGGTTGAAATCAAGGATTGTCAGAATAAGCCACCCTACTTTAAGACAGAAAAACCTAAATTTACTTTACAATATTCTTTTGGAGAACTCTTATCCAGAACGTCTATTAAAAAAACTTATTTTTAAAACATCTATTACACCCATCATACAAAGGAATAATATCCAGATTGGTACTCCTGAAATCAGTGCCTTTTTAACAACCAACCAACCAACATATTATTTCTCTGTACCTGCAATTCAATCAATAACTAATAAAATCACAAAAGTTTTTAAATACGAACCTTTCATCAAGATAACCCAAAAATTTCACAAAAAAATATAGGCACTCTTTTTACAAAAGTAAAAGATACAGACGAAGCCTTGAAGAAGGCATCTGTAGTATATAGTATTCCTTGTTCCGAATGTGAAAAATTGTATATAGGTCAAAGCTCTAGGGTCCTTAAAGACAGGATTACATCTCATAAAAGTGATTGTAGACTAGGAAAACGTTCTTGTGCATTGGCTGAACATAATATCGATACAGGACACATCCCTGCGTTTGAATCTACAAAAATATTACACCAAGAAAAAAATACTAAAAAAAGAATCTTTCTTGAAATGACAGAGATATATACTCAAACAAATACACTTAACAAAAATAAAGATGTGACAGATCTTAGCATAATTTACGCAAATTTAATAACTTTAAAAAAACAAAATCCTAATAACTCTCTTAGTATTACAGATGTTGAATAACAATATGCACAATTTCATTTCTCCTGGTACACAACCATTATACATATAATAATTCAATATTATTTTTATCATTTTTCCTCTTTTAAAATGTATACTAAATTATGTAATAAGTAACAATTATCTCACCATAAACACACACTGCAACCTATCTACTACTTTTAATTAACAACCTGTAATATTTAAATAATCCACCATTGTAAAAAACTCTCCTTCTCAACAGAATCTTATGACAATTGACAATTGTCACTTTAAAAAAAATTTTTAACAAGATTTTGTAGTAATTGCACAATTTAGTCAATAATTCCTGAATTAAGATTACTGTGAAGATGAGTTGCTTTTTTTCATTTTATTGAAACTCACTTACACCCAGGTAATAATAAGTAATAATGTTATTAGACATAATATATCTAATGTACTCCATATTTGCAGCTTTGAAAAAGGAATAAATGCTTCCGAAAGCTTAGCGTAGTAAATAAGAGTTCTTCTTATTCATTGAGCCCTAATACCTCTGGCTGTTACCCCAAAAAGATATAATCTTGTTTATCAACTAGTCAGCCAAGACTACCCACCGCTTCTATTATAGGAATGGGGTTTTACCAGGAGATATGTAACCGATATGGCGTACAATCCATGAGTCTCCTCAAACAATGGGCAAACACCAACTTGAAACTAGCATCCATCAGAAACAGAAAAATCTTTCTACTTACCTGCAGGACTCAAGGCATCATACCAAACCACATACATAACAACACCAAAAATGTGTGCAATACCATACAAATAGAGAATGGAAACAATGGACGAAGAATCAAACAATTTAACGATAGGTTGGTAAACAAGATTCTCAACTACGAAATTGCAACAACCATTAAATCTTTAAATTACCTAGAAAAAACTCTAAATACAATTTCAAACAAATTATTAACGAATCTACCAACAAATATCATCTCTGAATTCAAAAGTAGACAAAACAGACACTATAAAAAACAATTTCAGAGTCATAAAAAACAGAAATCTTAAAAAAATCAATAATTTACGGAATAACCAAAATCAAATAAAAACTAAAGATAATTGGATTAAAAATTTGACAGATGTTGCAATTCCGGATGATATCAAGAATTTCCTAGCTCTAGGCTTTAAATTCGCCTTACCTCCCACAACAAAAGATTGCAAAGTTGAAAAATTACTGGCAGATCTGGAATACATAATTCAGTGTTGCCCAGATTCAAGAAAAAATATATACAGAGCTAAAATTACCAATATTCTTACTAATTTTTTTAACAACCCTGTCAGTGGGGACAACTTAAATTATTTATTCAATAAAACTAAGAAATTCTTGTCCCAACACGGAGAACTAATAATAACTAGGGCAGATAAAGGCAATGTGACTGTCATTATGTCAAAACAGGACTATCTAAATAAATCAAATGAACTTTTCTTAGACACAAAGTACTATGTACCCCTTAGAAATGACCCCACATCGTCTTTCCAACAAAAATCTAACAAAATAGTTTCAGAATTAAAAAAGAAAAAATTTATAACCGAAGAAATTTCGAAAACACTTACCATTTATAATCAAATTTCACCAAAGTATTATGGCCTACCCAAAATTCATAAGCCCACTCTTTCTTTAAGACCCATAATCTCATCAATAGATTCTCCTAATAGCAAATTAGCAAAATTCATCACAGATATATTATCACAAGCATATGTAAAAAACAATGAATACTATATAAGTGACTCTTTTGAATTTGCTGATTTTATACAAAACAAACAACTTCCAAATAATTACGTAATAATTAGTCTGGATGTCGTTTCTTTATTTACAAACATTCCCATTGAACTAGTCATTAATAGTATCAATAAAAAGTGGGAAAACATTAACAAACATACAACCATTCCAAAAAATGAATTTCTAAATATTATCAGATTTATTTTTGATACAACCTATTTCTTATTCAACAAAACCTACTACAAACAAATATTAGGTACCCCCATGGGAGCGACTATCTCTCCGATAGTTGCTCAATATGTTATGGATGACTTACTGGATGATTGCAAGTTATACGTCGGGCCGAGGGGACGGCGTTTTTAAAAATAATTTTATTTCTAGAAAAAACACTTGAAACCCTCTAGTATAACGAATTTATTTGGATTGAAAGAAATTAACAGTTTAGCTAGTCACGACAGAAGTAACGAGACAAAGCATTCGAGTCCTATTTATAACATTTCTTATCATAGAAAAGGAGTGGCGAAAAGTGCTATCATAAGCATTTATACAGAATGTAACTCCTCCACCCTTAGAAGGGCATATAAACCTTCAAGTTTCTATGACCTAAATTATAATTGAATTATTTTCAATATTTTTATTCTTTGTAACTTTTAAATAAATAGGTCGTAGATACTTCCAAATTAAAAATGATATTATTATACTTAAAATAACATAGAGCAAAACTGTCCAAATACTTATTTTATTATAATAGATAGGCTCATTAAATTTTTTGAAATTTTCATATTTTTGTATATTAATTTCTTCTTGAAGTTTATTAAGTTTATTGAAATTAATATTATTTAAATTGAGCAGTTTTACTTCTTTATACAATGTTTTATGGGTTAAATTAGTATCAATATTTGGCAAAGGAATGTCCATAAAATTATATTTAACATTTTTATAAGTTTTAATAGTAATATCTCCTAATTTTAAGCTACATGGAAAACTTAATTCTATCATATAAGTTCCATTAAATAGTATATTATTTTGTATATTTCCGCACATTTCGGTACCTATTAAATCTTTATTGGTTACCAAAATCCATTTATTGTCATCAATATTTTGAAGTTGTAAATTATTAATGCTGACATACAGGGTGTTACAATTAGTAATATTATGTTCGTACCGTAATAACTGTACCTCACAGGGCGTATTTTTATAAAAGTTTTCACTATGTATATGATTACATAAATAATCGTTAGCAAAAATACGTTTACATGGTTGATTAGAATATCCAAAATTTCTTTCATTCATTAATAAGTATTCAAAGTTTGGTACAATTATTCTATGGTAGTTTTTATACATGGTCGGTAAAGGAAATAACTGAAACAAATTATAATTTTCTTTTTCTACTAAAGGAATCTCAATTACAAAAATTAGTTCATTATTTTTTACATAACTTCTTATTTCTAGAGTACTCTCTAACTTTAAGGTATTTTCCAGGGTTGGTTCAAAGGGCAGTTTTTCGAAAGTTAATTTTTTGTCTAATAGTTCAAGTTCAATTAGAAATTCTTTTATATTAATTATGGTATTATGAAAAGTATTTAATTTTGCGAAAGTTATTGCTGTTTCGACATTTTCCAGGATATCATAGATATTTTGGTAAAAGGTAGTTATTTGTGAAAGAATCATATGAATTCGAAAAAATTCAAAAAGGTTAGTTTCGTCGATTTTAACTTTATTTACAGTTTCTATTATTTGGTTAACCTTTGATTTTAAAGTTTCTTGGTTATGCGAAACATTCTTAATAGTTTCTTGAAAGTTATCGATAGAATCACTAAAAAGTGTCATTTGTTTATTTAAGGCAATATTTAAATTTCCTTGGTTTTGTTTTAAAATATTAATATTATTATCGATACGTTCAGCATCTTCTTGGTCCAAGTTACCTGTAATACTCTTAATAATAGTACCTAAGGCATTTATAAGGGCTCTTTTTTCACGGAGTTTAGTTGGTAAAATTTTAGTTAATCGATCATTAATTTTTTGTTTAATATTATCAGTAATAATATAAGAGTTATGAAATTCCTTTTTATAGTTAGTACAGTTATTTATATTTTCTTTAAGCATCTCATATTTATCAGTTATGTCAGAAAATTCTTTAATTAGGTTTGTCATGTCAAAAATTTGAATAAAAGTCCAGTGGTTAATTGTTTTCTGGGCATTTCCTATTTTATAGGGGAGTATTCCTGGGTTATTATTTAAGTTGTGGTATTTGGGGTTGTCTCCTTGGACGAGGGACCATCTGTAACAAGTGGTTTCTTAAGTTCTTTTATATGTATAATTTCTACTTTATCAGGATATTTTGCGTTTTTTATTTTAACGCGATTGTGTTCAAGTTTCTCAGTTATTATATAAGGTCCGCTAAATTTTGGTTTATTTTTATTTCTTTGCGATAGTTTTTTATAGACTTTCTGATTTATTTTAAATTCAGGATTTTCGTCTCCTTTAATATTGGTTTTTGCTAAAACTCTTTCTTTAGCGTCATTAGTTTTGTTTGTAACGTTTTCATAGACTGCGTCTACTTTATCTTTATGTGACGACACATAATCGGAATAGAATGACGTAGGAATTAAGTCTAATGGGTCTCTAGAGTTGGTATGACCTAGGACAAGTTCATGGGGTGTGTATTTTGTAACACTATGAACTGTACTGTTATATGCAATTATTGCGTATGGCATAAGTTCAGTAACGGATTTGTCTTTATCTTTTTGTTTTAGAATTCTTAAATGCTCTATTAATGTAGAGTGAAAACGTTCGACTGGTGAGTTAGATTCGTGATGTTTAGGGGTAGTAAAATGTATTACTATTTTTTGAGTTTTTAATAATTCTTTTAAAAGTTCATTACTAAATTCTCCACCGTTATCACACGTAATAGATTCGGGGCATCCGTAGAACGAAAAAAAGTTAACTAATTTATCGCATACAGATTTGGCGTTTTTGTCATAGGGGTATGCTTGTCCGAATTTTGAAAATTTATCAAAAATTGTTAAAAAATTTTGATTTTCAAAAATAAAAGTATCTATGTGTAGCATTTGAAAAGGTTTAGAAGGTGTATCAGTTTTTATTAAAGGAATGTATGATTTATGTCTACTATATTTTAAAGTTTGGCAGATATTACAATCATTAATAAATTGATTTATATCGGTTTTCATTTTAGGCCAGTAGTATAATTCTTTTAGTCGATTATAAGTTTCTAGTATACCTCTATGGTTAGTCTTTCCTTGGTGTTGATGAGTCATCAGCATAATTTTTTCTTCCTTTTCAGAAATATTATTAACTAGTTTTGTACAGCGTATAATTTTTAAATTTTGAAAATTCTTTAAATATATATTAGTAAAAATAGGGATCATTTCTTTATTATAAAAATAAACATAGCAAGTTTTTTCGGGGTTCATATAGTCTTTAATAAATGATTTTATTACATTTGGATTTTCGGGTAATTCGACATGATTTATTTTAAATTTCTCAAAGTTTTCAGTATTTACTTTTATTTCCGGATGAGGAGATTTTTTAATTAAGTACTGTAAAGCTTTGTTATTAATTATCTCGTCTAAAATATTTAAATTAGTCGGATCTGCGTCAGCTTGATTACTATGAATAGTTGAATCAGGAATCCGGGGTCGCATGACTTGAATGTCAGATAAAATATTTATCTTTTTGCTACTTTGCTGATTAGAGCAACTTGGTTGTTCATTGTTCTCTTGAATAGGATTTTCTGCAAGCTCTTTTAAAAATTCTACGATATTTTGATTTGAATCACCGGGATTATTAATTACAGATTCGTTTTCATAAACATTTAATTGAATACGCGATAGTGCGTCGGCGTTTGTATTTAAAGATCCTTTTTTATAAATGATTTCATAATCGAATTCTTCTAAACGTAATCTCCATCTAATTAACTTAGAATTCGGTTCTTTTAAATTAAAAAGCCATACAAGGGGTCTATGATCAGTATATATATAAAATTTACGTCCAAATAAATAGGGGCGAAAGTATTTGCATGCCCAAACAATGGCTAGCAATTCCTTTTCTATAGTTGAATATTTAATTTCGGATTCATTTAGAGTGCGTGATGCGTATGCTATTGGTCTGTCATTGGGAATAGTACCTTGTGACAAAATTGCGCCTAAAGAAAAATTACTTGCATCAGTAGTTAATAAAAATGGTTTTGAAAAATCAGGATACTGTAAAATTGGTGCATTAATTAAAAGTTCTTTACAATGTTTAAATGCATTCACAAATTCTTGTGTATGTTCTATTTTCATGGTTTTTTTCAAACAATGCGTCATAGGCTTAGTTATCTTAGCAAAATTTTTAATAAAACGTCTGTAATAACCTATTAAACCGAGAAATGATTTAATTTCTTTCGTGGTTTTAGGAATTGGAAAATTCTTTATTGCTTTTATCTTATCAGGGTTAGGTTTTACACCTTCGTTGCTAACAACGTGTCCTAAATATTGAACTTCTTTCCTTAAAAATTCAGATTTGTCTAATTGGATTTTAAATTTAGACTCGCGTAATCTTGTAAAAACTTTTCTTAATTTTAAAATATGTTCTTGGAGGCTCGTACTAAATATTATTACGTCATCTAAATAAACAAGGCAAATTTCGTTTTGTAAACCGCGTAATATATTATTCATAACTCGTTGGAAAGTTGAAGGGGCATTTTTTAAACCAAAGGGCATTCGTAAATATTCGTAATGTCCTGTATCTGTGCTAAAAGCAGTTTTTGGAATATCATTTTCGTTCATTTGTATCTGATAAAATCCGTTTGCGAGATCGAGTGTTGTAAAGTATTGCGCTTTACCTAACTTGTCCAAAATTTCGGTTATATTAGGAAGGGGAAATTTGTCATTGATAGTTACTTTGTTTAGATTTCTAAAATCGATGCACATTCTCCATTTTTGTTTACCTGATTGGTCTAATTTTTTTGGAACGATCCATATTGGGGATGACCAAGGCGAATTAGAGTCTCTTATAATATTTTGAGCTAATAATTTTGAAATTTGACTTTTTACTTCTTCGCGATGTATTTCAGGGTATCTATACGTTTTTGTATAAATTGGCGTTTCATCAGTTAGTTTTATTTCATGTTTGATAGCATTAGTAAAACTTAAGGGTATTTCTTCGCAATAAAAAATATCTCGGAATTCAAAGCATAGTTTTCGAATTTGTTCTTTTTCCTCGTAATTACAGTGATCAAGTCTTATATGTTTTAAATTAGCTTTAAGTTTGTTATCAATATTTTTTTCTGGTTTTTGGTCACATATAGGGTAGTCAATAAAATTCATTTCATTTAAATCTACAGGTTCTACGTCAAGGTTTTCTAAAAATGTAATTTTAATAGGCTCTTCGTTTGGATTTAAAGCTGTAGTAAATGCTAAGTTATTTTCGATTTTTATTAAACATTCTGGTATTTCAATATCGTCAATATTTTGATAAGGGAGAATACCATATCCATGTGACATGTTCACAGGTATTTGTATTTTTTGAATAGTTCTTGGTTCAAGAATATAAGTTAAATTATTATCTTGTTGTATCTCGTTTCCGTAATTAATTGGGATTTTTGCATTTGGCAATTTTAATATAAAATTATGAAAATCTAAATTAGCGTTTAATTGTTGAATAAGATCTAGTCCTATCAGACCGTCAAATTTATTAGAAAAATTAAAAAGGTAAAATTTATGTATACCGGGGGTATTAAAAGTAGGGAAAATTGGTAAAATAGCAACTTCATTATGAAATGATGTAGCATGTGCCGTTTGCACTTGAAAAATTTGTTCTTTTATTAAATCTGGGAAATTTTCATAAGCAATTTGTGGATTTATAAAACTTCTTGTACTTCCTGTATCTAATAAAAATTTGGCATTAAGTTCGGGTATAAATATAAATGGTAATTGTATATTGTGGTTGTTAAGGAAAATTATGTCTTGTCCGTTTTCTGGCTCATCAGAGTAAAATTTTCGTTTTCTTGTTCATTATTTTGGTATTGAGAAAAATCTAATGAGTTAGCAGAATAACTCAGTGGTATGTCAAAGTCATAAGATTCGTCAGGGTATGTTTCTGTTTCATAAAATTCAGTAGGGTATTCATTATATAAATCCGGTTCTGAATTTTCACAATTGTTATAGGAATTTTCAAGGGGAAAATTACTTTCATATAGGGTTTGTTCGGGTTTTTGTATAACTTCCTGGTTATATAATTTTTGTGTAGTAATTCTTTTATTTTGTAATGAATTATTCAAAATAGTGTTTCCTGAACTGGTGTCCATTGGCTCTATTTTCCTATTTAAATTAGTTCTTTGGGACGTTTGTCCAAAACGTTGATTAGAAAATTGTGGTCTCATTTGATTATTAAATGCAGGTGTTTGAAAAGCTTGTTGATTAAAATTAGGTCTTTGTTGAGAAAAGTAATTATTAGGTCTTTGGAAATTATGGGGGTTATTTTGTTGGGGAAAATTCAAAAAAGGTTTTTGAAAATTATTTTGCGGTATATAGTTTGGAATTGGATTGTAATTCGGTCTATACTGACTATAATTCTGAGGTGGTGTAAAAGTTTGTCTAAACTGTGAAGTATTAGGTTTTTGGTTTTTATTTAAAAATAAAGGTTTATTTATATTTGGGTTTTGAGTATTTTTGAAGTAGATAAAATTTTCTTCTTCTCGTACAAGTGCCATAGCTTTTTCTAAAGAATCTGGGTTTTTAAGTCTTGTGACAAGTTGCAAATTATACGGTAAACCATTTAAATATGTTTTTAGTGCAAATTGATCGTAATGTTGTATTTTGATTAGTTTTGTAGCGGCATCATCAGGCCCTGAGTTTAATTTTGAAAATAACAGACTTCTAGAATCTTGTACTCTCATTCCAAAAAGTAATGGATTTTCATTTTTGAAAGGTTTTAGGTTCAATAAATCTTGTATAAGGCAATCAATTGATCTTTGATCTGCAAAACTGTGTATCAACACATCTTTTATTAATAGCCAAGAATTTAATTCAGATCGAGAAGCTATCAATTCTGCAGCTCTTCCGTTTAACTTACTTAAAATAGTATCGAATAAGCAAATATTTATAGTTGCGTTTATATTAGTGCGATCTTGAAAAGCTTTTAAAAGATTTTCGACAGCATTTATGAATCTATTGAGTAATTTAGGATTTCCATCGAAATGAGGAATATTATCGGATTGATATTTCAAGAGATGATAATTAGTAGTTTCTGGCATGTTGTCAGTTATATTAATCGAATTTAGAGAATTTATTAAATCGTCTAAAGAATCAATTTTGAAGATTTAAATAGAAATTTATACTTTTGAAATTACTCTGGATAAAAATAAAATTCGTACAGTAAAACACAATAACACAAAAAATAAAATGAAATATTCTTAATCTAAAAATAAAGTGCTTTTTGTAAAGGCAATTGCTTTGTTCTGACTAGATAAATAAAATAATGCAATAGGTATATTTTTTAATTGCCTGTACAAAAAATAAAATGGAAATTGAAAATTTCACTTACAATAAAACAATGAAAATTGATGTCTTCATTCGTTTTCTTTCTTCTTTCTTTCTTTCTTCTTTCTTAATCCTAGGCTGGTTCGGCGATTTTTGTCCTCTCCAGTTGTCTTAATCTAAGCTGGTTCGGCGATTTTTGTCCTCTCCAGTTGTCTACAGGGGCGGCGATGTTTGTCCGTTTGTAGCCGGGTTGACTCCTGAAGTGAAGCTGTTGCTGAAATTTCTTCCTTTGTCCCGATGCTGATTGTCCAGTTGCTACCTTAGATCGGTACTATTTGCTTCTGGTCCAACACTTGTCCGGATTTTTGTAGATTTTTGTCTGAGTGAATTCTTGAAAGAAACCGTTGCAATATGCCCTTGTAACGTCTCAGAAATCCTACCACGACTGCGCCAGTTATACGTCGGGCCGAGGGGACGGCGTTTTTAAAAATAATTTTATTTCTAGAAAAAACACTTGAAACCCTCTAGTATAACGAATTTATTTGGATTGAAAGAAATTAACAGTTTAGCTAGTCACGACAGAAGTAACGAGACAAAGCATTCGAGTCCTATTTATAACATTTCTTATCATAGAAAAGGAGTGGCGAAAAGTGCTATCATAAGCATTTATACAGAATGTAACTTGCATTCCAAAATTACCTTTCGATTTACCGTTCATCAAAAAATATGTAGATGACCTGATTCTGTCTGTACCGTTTGATGGAATGGACTTAGTTCTACAAACCTTTAACAACCACAATCCCAATATACAATTCACGATTGAAAATGAAACCGCCATGAGTGTACCTTTTTTGGACACCAAACTGATAAGAACAAATGATAACAAAATCATACTTGACTGGTACATAAAACCTACCAGTTCAGGTAGATACATCAATTATAATTCTTATCACACAGAAAAGATGAAAATTAATCATGTGTTGGGGTTGAAATCAAGGATTGTCAGAATCAGCCACCCTACTTTAAGACAGAAAAACCTAAATTTACTTTACAATATTCTTTTGGAGAACTCTTATCCAGAACGTCTATTAAAAAAACTTATTTTTAACACATCTATTACACCCATCATACAAAGGAATAATATCCAGATTGGTACTCCTGAAATCAGTGCCTTTTTAACAACCAACCAACCAACATATTATTTCTCTGTACCTGCAATTCAATCAATAACTAATAAAATCACAAAAGTTTTTAAATACGAACCTTTCATCAAGATAACCCAAAAATTTCAAAAAAATATAGGCACTCTTTTTACAAAAGTAAAAGATACAGACGAAGCCTTGAAGAAGGCATCTGTAGTATATAGTATTCCTTGTTCCGAATGTGAAAAATTGTATATAGGTCAAAGCTCTAGGGTCCTTAAAGACAGGATTACATCTCATAAAAGTGATTGTAGACTAGGAAAACGTTCTTGTGCATTGGCTGAACATAATATCGATACAGGACACATCCCTGCGTTTGAATCTACAAAAATATTACACCAAGAAAAAAATACTAAAAAAAGAATCTTTCTTGAAATGACAGAGATATATACTCAAACAAATACACTTAACAAAAATAAAGATGTGACAGATCTTAGCATAATTTACGCAAATTTAATAACTTTAAAAAAACAAAATCCTAATAACTCTCTTAGTATTACAGATGTTGAATAACAATATGCACAATTTCATTTCTCCTGGTACACAACCATTATACATATAATAATTCAATATTATTTTTATCATTTTTCCTCTTTTAAAATGTATACTAAATTATGTAATAAGTAACAATTATCTCACCATAAACACACACTGCAACCTATCTACTACTTTTAATTAACAACCTGTAATATTTAAATAATCCACCATTGTAAAAAACTCTCCTTCTCAACAGAATCTTATGACAATTGACAATTGTCACTTTAAAAAAAATTTTTAACAAGATTTTGTAGTAATTGCACAATTTAGTCAATAATTCCTGAATTAAGATTACTGTGAAGATGAGTTGCTTTTTTTCATTTTATTGAAACTCACTTACACCCAGGTAATAATAAGTAATAATGTTATTAGACATAATATATCTAATGTACTCCATATTTGTAGCTTTGAAAAAGGAATAAATGCTTCCAAAAGCTTAGCGTAGTAAATAAGAGTTCTTCTTATTCATTGAGCCCTAATACCTCTGGCTGTTACCCCAAAAAAATATAATCTTGTTTATCAACTAGTCAGCCAAGACTACCCACCGCTTCTATATATATATATATATATATATATATATATATATATATATATATATATATATATATATATATATATATATATATATATATATATATATGGCTAAGGGTGCTTTTGAGGACCGACTTATATATTAGTGTACATTGCTATACATCTGTATACATTATATATTAAACCCTATGTATACCAAATTTTTTTTTAAAAAGTCGCCTTAAGCAAAAAAAAAACAATTTTTCTAGACAACGGTTCTTGTAGGGACATTTTTGTACATTTGATGATGTGATTAATTTTTTGAGTTATTGAAAATTTATTGGTATACATGTATATACATCCAATATGAACGATCATGTATACAAAAATTTCTGGAAAAAAACAAAAATTTGTTAGAAAAATTTTCGTTTTAATATGTAGTGGCATGTTTCGGAACATTTTGTCAATCTGCTATGTGCCAACGATTTTTCTAGCTCCGACATAATACCAAATAGTGGTACATACATATATGGGGAGCTATTGTGATCGTTAATAAAGTCCTTATATTTAAAAAATACAGATCTTTGCATTTCAAGTCTTTTTAAACATTTTTGTTCCATTTCTGTCTGTCTGTCGGTCGGTCTCTCAAAAAAATAGTCTGTATAGTATGTAAACAACGCCAATAACTAGAGAAGTACTTTAGTGATTTATACGAAATTTGGCACGCAGGTGTATGCTAGGCTACTGGCGGTCCCCTACCCCTATTAAAATGACATAAAACCATATCCCAGAGGAGAAGAAACTTAGGGGTTTTTTATTTTTAAGTGGTCGGTTCTTACGACATTTGGTACATAGCTCTGTCGTAAGTTACAGATGATCCGATAATAAATTAAATTAAAACCATCCAGTAGGTGCGGAGGAAATGGTGGTTATTTATTTTTTGTTAGTTGATTTTTACTAAATTTGGTACCAAGATGTGTCCTAAGTCAGATGATCTCATAATAAAATTAACACAAACCATTTACCAGGGGTAGAAAATGTAGGGTTATGGAATGTGAGAGCTTTGTGCCTATGAATCGGCACAGTATTTAGCCGCTGCTTTGCAAAACATTTGACGCGGCCGGCGTGTACCGAGGACGCTTCACAGCTAATAATTAATAATAAATGCACAGAAAACAATTTTGGTATTCTTTTCTGTGACTAAAACGTAAATTAAATGACATTTGTTGACTTAACATGTGTTTTTTAGTATGTGCAATCCTTTCAAAACCCCTTAACAATAGGGATTAAAAAGCAAAAGTTATTCTTTTGTAAAAATTAATTGTTAAAAATACATATTTGGAAATTATAATTCAGACAATAAAGGTTCATATTAGGTCAGCAAAAACTGAGCGGTATAATTTTTGATGTAGGTATTGGTAGTTTTGACGACAATAATATAGAAAATAGAAAACGCCCAGGTACAAAATAATATTAATAGTAGTTTTAAAATATAAATAAATTGGATATATCAAAGATTTGACACCTTCTCGTCATTTTACGTTACATATTCTTCCGATGATATCTAAAATAAAATCTACTATGGTAAGTATTCAAAATATTTCCAAATTAACTTGCGTTTTGAACTGCTTGACTTCAAAAAGCCTAGAAAGGGTATATCACACAATTTATTTGGAAATTCCTCACTTTCCTCCCCCACTTATTACGATGCGTCCTTATAAAAACCGTTCTATCGAAAATTCTTTCAAAAGTTCCTAAAATAACCTTTGCGTCTAGAGAAATACTATTATATTGTATCTTTATGTATACACATATAAAATATGTCCTTATATGAACCGTTGATTAAAATTTCCCTCCAAACAAGTCCGCCTAAATATAACTGCCCTAGAGCAGGAGTCTCCAACCTTTTTTTTATTGAAGGGCCGGATTTGGGATTCCTTATCGACCGGTGGGCCAGAAGTGAAGGCCGCAGGCGAAAAATTTCCCCCAAATTTCGTCAAGAATTCACCCAACTATTTTCGTAAATTAAATTATTGCTTTTTTTTTCGTCTAAAAGAGGTAATATATCGAGTAGGCAATATTTTAAGTTTTGAGTAATTTATTACGTATTGATCAAATTGTTTTTTTTTTGTATATATGTCGGAAATAGAAAAGGTTTCGTTACTCGAAATTGGGTTAATTCGGGGAAAAAATAATAGATGGCGCTTAAGTAAGCTCGATAGGTTGGCTTTAATACTATTCGCGCTAATTTTTGCTGTCCTGATAAGCACCTGTTTATTGCTGTACATTAATAAATATATTTAAAAGTGAAAGCAAAACAAAACTAAACTTTTTTACTTTCTTAACTAGATTGCGTAATGAAAGTAACCACTAAGGAAGAATTTTCAGACATTTGACTTGGAAAGGAATAAAAGGGTATTGGTAATGTTAATGAACATTATACGGATCTATTAACGTAGATGATTTTTTTACTTTGTTTGGATCACGCTAATTTTTGCTCTCCGGATAAGCACCTGTTTATTGCTGTACATTAATCAATATATTAAAAAGTGAAAGCAAAACAAAACGAAACTTTTTTACCTTCTTAACTAGATTTTGTAATGAAAGTAACCACTAAGAAAGAATTTTCACAAATCTAGGCGTTTTTAATTTTCTATATTATTTTTTTATTTCAGTTGTCCTCAAAACCACTAATACATCAAAAATTATGTCGCGCAGTTTTTGCTGTCCTAATAAGAACCTTTAATTAATTGTCTCAATTATAGTTTCCAAATATGTATTTTAACAATTAATTTTTACAAGAGAATGAGTTTTGCTTTTTGACCCCTATTGTTAAGGTGTTTTGAAAGAATTGCACATACTAAAAAAAATGGTTGTCAACAAATAACGTCTTTTTAATTTTTACGTTTTCGTCACAGAACAGAATACCAAAATTGTTTTTCTTGTGTTATTATTAGCTGTGAAGCGTCCTCGGTTCACTCCGCGTCAAATGTTTTGCAAAGCAGCGGCTAAATAGGTACTCTGCTGATTCATAATCCAAGTTTACACGGTTTCTGTAGCTAAAGCGAATCACTAAAAGACTCTGGTATAGGGCTTTGTCATTTTAATAGGGGTAGGGGACCGCCACTAGCCTAGCACACACCTGCGTACCAAAGTACCAAGTTGTCGGAGTTGGTTACAAGCAGACAGACCGACAAATAGCAGACAGAGAGAAATGGACAAAAAATGTTTAAAGACCATAGATAAAAGCTTTAATAAACTGAAAAATAATTTCTAGAATCGAAAATCCAAAAACACGTGAGCTGTAAATACCCTTCAAAATTAGGGTTAGGTAGTTAGGTTAGTTTGGGATGTGTTGACTACGTTTATACGGATAATTTTGATACGTAACATAACTTTCTTTACTTTAAATTAAAATACCTCAGAACTCAATACAAAATTTTTGTTCTTGATGTCTTTGATTAAAACGTACTTTCAAAATGTGCAGTGTGTTTTTGTTCTAAAATAAATATGGACTATTTACAATAATTGTTGATATCAAAGATCCGGTATAAACTAAGTCACTACTGAATTTTAGAACAGCTTCTATCTTTCTTCTTCAACTACGAAAAAATAGATGAGACATAAGCGGACATGATCCTTACATGTCTTGTTTAAAAGATTTTCACTAATTTTCGCAAATAAGAATAAAGGGTTGTAAGGCCAGGGTTTGATGTATTAGTGGTTTTGAGGACAGCTGAAATAAAAAAATTATATAGAAAATAAAACAAGCCTAGATTTCTGAAAATTCTTTCTTAGTGGTTACTTTCATTACGAAATCTAGTTAAGAAGGTAAAAAAGTTTCGTTTTGTTTTGCTTTCACTTTTTAATATATTGATTAATGTACAGCAATAAACAGGTGGTTATCAGGACAGCAAAAATTAGCGCGATCCAAACAAAGTAAAAAAAATCATCTACGTTAATAGATCCGTATAATGTTTATTAACATTACCAATACCCTTTTATTTCTCTTCAAGTCAAATTTCTGAAAATTATTTCTTAGTGGTTACTTTCATTACGCAATCTAGTTAAGAAAGTAAAAAAGTTTCGGTTTGTTTTGCTTTCACTTTTTAATATATTGATTAATGTGCAGCAATAAACAGGTGTTTATCAGGACAGCAAAAATTAGCGCGAATTGTTTACGTATATACTGATGCTTTTGAGGACAGAAGTGGGGTAAATACGACGGTAATAAAGCCAACCTATCGAGCTTACTTAATCGCCATCTATTATTTTTTCCCCGAATTAACCCTATTTCGAGTAACGAAATCTTTTCTATTTCCGACAATGAACCTAAAATTTAAATTTCTCAAGAAATGAGTTTTTCCTGTGTTTTATATGTATTAGATTTTGTTTCTAGCATTATTATTTGTTTTGTGTACGCTATAACTCTAGAACGCTTGGTGTCCTAACCTGAATTTTATATTTTTGCTCTGCTGTTCGTTTCTACTGCAGTCAAAAAATAAATAAAAATTCTGTTTCTGCTGCACTTTAACCAACCTCTAGGGTAGGAGTCTTCAACCCGCGACCGAAAACAATTCGATAAATACTTACGTAATCAATTACTCAAAACTTAAAATATTGCCTACTCGTTATATTACCTCTGTTAGACGAAAAAAAAACAGTAATTTAATTTACGAAAATAGTTGGGTGAATTCTTGACGAAATTTGGGTGTGGTCTCGAAAATGTTTCGCCTGCGGCCGACTTGTTTGGAGGGAAATTTTAATCAACGGTTCATATACGGACATACTTTATATGTGTATACATAAAGATACAATATAATAGTATTTTTCTAGACGCAAAGGATATTTTAGGAACTTTTGAAAGAATTTTCGATAGAACGGTTTTTATAAGGACGCATCGTGATAAGTGGGGGAGGAAAGTAGGGAATTTCTGTTTATCTATGGAGTCATGGACATAAATTGGAAGTCCCTGCGTATCCTTTTTACGTCCACAAATGGACTTACAAAGGATATCCGAAACAACAGGCTTTGCAATCTGTTTAAAAGCGGATTCATACATTAACTACAAAATTTATTGTTTTTATAATCTTTATTGATTTTTAAGTGCCCTTTATTCTTTTTTTTTTTTACATATATTTTGCGCTGACCTACAACCCTTTATTCTTATTTGCGTAAATTAGTGAAAATCTTTTAAACAAGACATGTAAGGATCATGTCCGCTTATGTCTCATCTATTTTTTCGTAGTTGAAGAAGAAATATAGAAGCTGTTCTAAAATTCAGTAGTGACTTAGTTTATACCGGATCTTTGATTACCAACAATTTTAAATTGTCCATATTTATTTTAGAACAAAAACGCACTTCACATTGTGAAAGTACGTTTTAATCAAAGACATAGAACAAAAATTTGGTATTGAGTTTTGAGGTATTTTAATTTAAAGTAAAGAAAGTTATGTTACGTATCAAAATTATCCGTATAAACGTAGTAAACACCTCCCAAACTAACCTAACCCTAATTTTTACAGCTCACGTGTTTTTGGATTTTCGATTCTAGAAATTATTTTTCAAAGTTTATTAAAGCCTTTATCTATGGTTTATTAAAAATTATAACATTTAATATTAGTCTTTGCGTTTTAAGTCTCTTTAAACATTTTTTGTTCCATTTCTCTCTGTCTGCTATCTGTTTGTAACCAACGCCGATAACTTGGTACTCCGGTGTGTGCTAGGCTAGTAGTGGCGGTCCCCTACCCCTATTAAAATGACAAAACCATATACCAGAGTATTTTAGTAACTTGTTTTAGTGATTCGCTTTAGCTACTGAAACCGTGTAAACTCGGATTATGACTCAGCAGAGTACCTATTTAGCCGCTGCTTTGCAAAACACTTGACGCGGAGTAAACCGAAGACGTTTCACAGCTAATAATAACACAAGAAAAACAATTTTGGTATTCTGTTCTGTGACGAAAACGTAAATTAAAAAGACGTTATTTGTTGACAACCTGTTTTTTTAGTATGTGCAATTCTTTCAAAACACTTTAACAATAGGGGTTAAAAAGCAAAAGTCATTTTCTTGTAAAAATTAATTGTTAAAATACATATTTGGAAACTATAATTGAGACAATTAATTAAAGGTTCTTATTACGACAGCAAAAACTGCGCGACATAATCTTTGATGTATTAGTGGTTTTGAGGACAGCTGAAATAAAAAAATAATATAGAAAATAAAACACGCCTAGATTTCTGAAAATTCTTTCTTAGTGGTTACTTTCATTACGAAATCTAGTCTCGTTTTGTTTTGCTTTCACTTTTTAATATATTGATTAATGTACAGCAATAAACAGGTGCTTATCAGGACAGCAAAAATTAGCGGGATCCAAACAAAGTAAAAAAAAATCATCTACGTTAATAGATCCGTATAATGTTCATTAACATTACCAATACCCTTTTATTCCTTTCCAAGTCAAATTTCTGAAAGTTATTTCTTAGTGGTTACTTTCATTACGCAATCTAGTTAAGAAAGTAAAAAAGTTTCGTTTTGTTTTCACTTTTTAATATATTGTTAATGTACAGCAATAAACAGGTGCTTATCAGGACAGCAAAAATTAGCGCGAATTGTTTACGTATACGTATTTGAGGACACAAGTGGGGTAAATACGACGGCATTAAAGCCAACCTATCGAGCTTACTTAAGCGCCATCTATTATTTTTTCCCCGAATTTTTTCGTTACTCGAAACCCTGTTTCGAGTAACGAAACCTTTTCCATTTCCGACAATATACAAAACAAAAAACAATTTGATAAATATGTAATAAATTACTCAAAATTTAAAATATTGCCTACTCGTTATATTACCTCATTTAGACGAAAAAAAGCAATAATTTAATTTACGAAAATGGTTGGGTGAATTCTTGACGAAATTTGGTTGTGGTCTCGAAAATTTTTCGCCTACGGCCTTCTTCATTTCTGGCCCACCGGTCGATAAAGAATCCCAAATCTGGCGCTTTATTAAAAAAAAAGGTTGAAGACCCCTGCTCTAGGGCAATTATATTTAGATTTTTTCTAAAACTGAGGTCCAACAATTTGAAAAGACGTGCTCCTAAGGTGGACGCGTAAATAAAACAAAACAGGGATTTTTGTTTATTTATTTAAAGTATTACAGGAATACGATGCTTATAAGTTATTACATAAATTACCCAGAAAATACATTGGTTAAGAATATATTCGATCAGTAACAGAACACTAACACTTAAAGCAAATTCTTGCATTTAAACATTAGAACTGACCTAATTTTAACTTAAAAATAAACTTTAAATAGTTGATACTTATGCAGAACTGTATAATCCAATACATGGCTTCCTATGTGTGATGTAGATGCATCGACCAAAAGTCGTCGTCACGAGCTGTAAAAATAAAATTTTAGTTAGAAATAAACATTACCTGCAACAGTTAAATACTCACGTTTGGCATCAGGTCATATATTTCATGAAGACTTTCATATGCAGTAGAATTGCTGACCTCTGTAGCTGGCTTAGCCCTCTTTCTTTTAGGAGGCCTAGTAGTCTTCTTACAGGGCCCATATCATTCTATTTGGTGATGGTTAATTCAATAAAACCTGTTGCAGCAGAAGTTATCTAAAATATGATAATAACACATACTCTTTACACACATATTACTATTCTACATACGAGTAAAATGTAAATTACACGATACAGCAACACGATAAAGCAGAAATATCTTTGGCTCAAAGTAATACCCCTATTAAAACAAACAAGTATACCTATTAAATGTTTCAACACCAATGTTGCAATAATAGGCCTCGATCTAAAAAAGCACAACACAAATTAGGACAATATTTAACAAAACCTTAAAACAAAAATTTATTCTAACCTATCCTTTAACTTTAAAATTATTTTGGGTCATTATAAGAAAACAACATTGACAAACTATAAATAGAGTCGCTAATGCCATATTATGGGCTTTTTTCATCCAAAAAAGTTAGAACTAGACTTATTTTCTAGTAAAATTAGTAGATTGTTTTGTTACTTCGCAGACCAAATCCAAATCCAAATCCACCCACTCTTCACCTTCCCAATCCACCCACTACCTACCAAATCCACCCACTCTTCACCCTATCAAATCCACCCACTCTTCACCCTACCAAATCCTACCGCTCTGATATCCATTCCAGCTTCCAAATGAGCTTCCAAATGAGCTTCCAAAGGAGCTTCCAAATGAGCTTCCAAAGCTATTCCCAATCCACCCACTACCTACCAAATCCACCCACTCTTCACACTACCTTATATAAATTCCTTAAAGCTATAATAAAACAAAATTCACAACAATGTCTTTGGCAGTACCTATTGATCTCTCCTGGGACACAGAACATTGCGAAAGCTATAATCCACAAGACTACATAGAAAAGAATTTAATTTTAAGAAAACCGCCACCGAACCTATCCAAAAAAGCGAAAAAACAATTTCGAGAAGCAGAGCGCAAAAGGATTCAAGAATTGGAAGCAGAAAATTATGTCTTGCCCAACAGCAAATGTGATGTTTAGTCATGTAAGTGGAAAGAAAACCTTGCAAGATTTTACTACCGATGAACTAAAAATGTTACCTTTGGAATATCTAATTAATTATGCAGACCCTTTGGAGCTCTTGGATGTATGGGGAAAATTACCAATGTCTTATAAATCAAGTTTTAATCTTCAAATTAAATTGCCATGTTTTATACATTACAATCGTCCTGACTGGAGCACACACTTCGATGGACCTCCTGTATCCCAGGAAGCATGTTTCATGTGCAATAGAAACACCAAGTAGACTAATGTAGATATTGTTATTTATTTCAAAAATAAACTGTATTTTAATACATGTATTTTTTATAAATGTCAAACAAATTTCATTGGATTCATTGATTCACTTTACACCTCTCTTTTAAACGCACAATCCTCTCTCCACAGCACTTCGCCCTACCAAATCCCCCCACTCTTCACCCCACTGCTTCCTCCCACTCCCTTCCCCGCTACTTCAATCCCATATTTAAAGCTATACCGAATGATTTTCTTGTTAGTTATGTATCCTAAGTGGTTCATTATTACTACATATAACTTTAGTGTTTTATCAAGGTGTCGTTGTTCAGTTTGTAAAAAACTAATAGTAAATAAATCAAGTGCTTGTATTCAATATTGTACAAATTGTTGTCAACTGAGACCAGTTAAAATATCCCAAGAATGTGTTGACTTTTATAAAAGAATAAGAAAATGCTAAAATATGAAGTAAAAATAAAGGTGTTGGAACTCCAATATCATCTTATTACAGTAAAATACAGACTTTTGCAAAAAAATTATGGTAGTGAAATACTAACATTGTATGATGAAGCTATTATTTTATGTGATAATCTACTTAAGGAATCTATAACAGTTAAACATTTTAATGATCATTTGACGATAATAAATTTGGGATTAGATTCACATGAATCCTATAATGTAATGAGTAGATTGATTGCTGAAGAATAAAAATCCATTATAACGTTAAATTCATTCAGTTCTGAACGTCGTCTCTGTTGATAATCATGTTTTCATGCAGGGAATGCAACAAGACTTTTACCCATCAATCGAATGTATATAGACATAAAAGAGAATCGTGTCCCATGAGACCATCTTGTTCTCGAGAAAAAAGAAAGTCCAAGATTCCCTTATGTGATGTACCCTTGAAAAGATCCAAAGTAGAAGATAGACCCCCCATACCTAAACTTACTTTATCACGATGCAAAGACTGTGATACTTGGTATGTGAAAAATAAACTTACTGCCCATTTACGTTCAAACTTACATAAAAGTAAACTTAAGAGTGATGATGAAGTGAAAATTTTAACTTCCGCGTTTAAAATCAGGATTGTGTCCTACATGCTGCTCCCATCGAAAAAGTATGTAGATTTTGAAGAATTTTTTGAAGAAGTACAACAAAAGTTTGTAAGTTTAATTTCAGAACAGTTAGCTAAGCATAGAAGTGTTAAGATTAATGTAGAATTATTTGGTCAATATATTTTACAAACAAAAGAGACAATCGCAACTAAATCGTTTAATACGAAAAATAAGATCATAACTTCAACAACAGATTTATCTGATGTTTATAAGAAGTTTTTGTCTGAAATAAAAGAAAAGGTGTCAATATTTGCGGAAAATGGATCAGGTTGGGCATTGGAAAAATATTGCATTTGGAGCTTAACATTAACAAGTATAATCCAATCAGAGCGTCTTCATATATTCCTTTACCAAAACAAATTTCAAATAAACAAGGTGTTATTAACATTAAAAATAATGATTTTTATTGTTTTGCATGGAGTGTAATAAGTGCATTATTTCCGTCTGAAAATCATGTTGATAGAACAAGTTCATATCCAAATCCTTTTGATTTTTTAAATTTTGAAGGAATTGAGTTTCCTCTAAAGTTAAAAGATATATATATAAATTTGAGTCACTTAATCAAATATCTATAAATGTTTACGGTTTGGAGAGTGTTTATGAAGATAGTAAATTCAAGTATGAAGTAGTAGGTCCTCTTCATTACACAAGTAAAAAACTTCCAATACATGTTAACTTGTTGATTATAAATGATGGGGAAAACAGTCATTATTGTTGGATTAAGAACATGTCTAGATTAGTATCATCTCAGATTAAAGGTAGACATTTAAAAAAATATTTTTGTGATGGATGTTTAATTTATTTTACTTCGATGGAAAAATTAAAATTGCACCAATTAAATGATTGTAATCATTTGTTTACAAAAATTCCTACCAATGACATTAAAATAAATAAGTACGGTCAGCATATACCAGAAAATATTTTACAGTTTGAAAATTTTCAAAAACAGTTGAAAGTTCCATTTGTTATATACGCAGACTTTGAATGCTTTTTAAAACTTTTGGAGTTTGATCAACCAGATAATGATGAGGATTCATATACTCGGAACACATTTAAACATGAACCTTATGCTTTTTGTTACCTTATTAAATGTTCACATGATGATTCTTTGTCCGTATTAGACTATTATTTTGGTATGGACGCGGCTGATGAATTTTGTAAACGAATTGAAGGTCATGTACATAGAATTTATAATGAACATCTTAAACCTGTAGTGAAAATGCTTCCTTTATCAGATGAGGAAGAAGTAGCTTATAAAGATAGTACTATTTGTCATATATGTAATAAAAAAGTTGAAGAAAATGAAAAAGTAAGGGATCACGATCATTTAACTGGTAAATTTCGAAATGCAGCTCACAGTATTTGCAACTTAAACTTTCAAATTCCAAATTTTATACCCATCTTTTTTCATAATTTAACTGGTTATGATAGTCATTTATTTGTTAAACAACTGTGTTGTGCAGAAGATAATATTGATGTACTTGCACAAACTAAGGAAAAATATATTTCATTTTCAAAATCCATATTAGTAGACAAAGTAAAAGATAAAGACAATAAAGAAAGAAATATTTTTATAAAAATGAGATTTTTAGATTCATTCCGTTTCGTTGGTTATTCTTTAGAAAAGCTCGGTGAAAGCTTAGAACTAAATCAATGCATTGAAATTAAAAAACATTTTGAAGATCCTGACCAGTTTAATGAAATCCGAAAAAAAGGTGTTTATTCTTATTCTTATGTTGATTCTTTCGAAAAATTACAGGAAAATCAACTCCCAGAGTAGGTTATACATAGGGAAATTACTCTACTCCTCCTAATTTACATAAATTTAAATATTAAAATTAATGAGTTTTACTCCATATATTATAATTAATTAGTTTTAGTCCATATATTAAAATAATATTTTTTTTACCTCCGCCTCTGAACTGAGAGACCCAATTAGCATATCATAATTAGTTTAACTCCCTATAATTAGTTTACCTCATAATAATTTTACTCCGCCTAAAATTTTCCTCTGCCTCTGAGACGTATGTGTATTTGTGTATATCACGAGATTAAAAGCGTAAGAGTGAAAGTTAAATTTTACTGAATCCTTGTGACCAATCTAGCCTTATAAAAGCATTTCGCTTTGTGTCTGGAAACTACATTTTAAGTTTGCAAAAGCAGCAGTGTAAAGTAAATTAAACTATTTTATTAAAATTGACAAAGTTTAAAAAATTACTAATTAAAAATTTGAAATGGAAGAAGAATTCGAAATCATGGATGTTATCGATGTAGAAGAAATTATTCCACACTTCGACTACAACGTCTCTCCAGAACTGGGTCCAGATCCTTTTGTAGAACGTTTTTTAAAAATAAATCACGAAGATATTAACAATTACGCAACCATAGAAACGGAATCGGGTGATTCCGACATGGAATTTGACGAAGAAGATAGTGTTGGTACAATGCGTGTATCTTTGATGCGTCAACCTGGACAAGTGGACTATTTAGAAAAAATATTCTGTGTGACACAAAGTTACGTCATTATACAAAGTATTATTTCCAGTGAACGACGTAGTGTTTGTTATTTTTGCTTTTACATTCATCAATTTTTTTTTGAAATGGGATCCTACAGTCATGTCAATACGCATATAAAAAGAAAACTAAGACATTCGAAAAAAGACGTACATTGCTATATTTGTAAACGATCACTATATCTAATAATTTTGCCAACAACCTGTCTAATTTGTAATAGTGGATATAAAATAAGTGATACAGATAGGGAAACAAATATCCCAATTATACCACATTAAATTTATTGCTATTGTATAATATAGTAGTTTACATAAAATTAAAAAATATATATAATCTTTGTTAATGTAAAATATTTTACTTTATTAAATATACTGTTGCTTTTGCAAACTTAAAATTAATATAATGTCATTTATTTTCTACAAACCTTGCTTTGTTTTAAATGTTAGTATATGCACTTTAATTAAAAAATTAATACATGTACAACCAGATTCTCAAACATTAGTCCGGTCTAATTTGACAACCGAAAGGTTTAAACTGACAAGTGTAAGAATAAGATAACTCATTATGAATTTATTACTGTGTTTTTTACAAATTTATAAAGGAAACAACAATTTTATTATGTACTTTCGACTATAATAGAACTAAAAATTATTACCTTAAAATAATTTAAATACCAAGCAAATCGCTGAAATATCAGAATTATTTTTAATGACGAATTATTAACAGTGACAGGACTAAAACCTATAAAGACATAACTGATTAACTATAAGGTCTTAATTTAAACTCATACTAAATCGTAAACCTTCTTAGTGAATCTAAACATTAATTACTACACTATATTTAAAATTAAAATTTTTTCATAGTTACAAGATCTAAAAATTAAATTATTTTAGGGTTAAAAATGTACAAAGCACCTTTAAAATATTTGTAACTAAGCAAAATTGGAAAAACACTTAACATTACCTTAAAATTGTCTCTATACACTATTAACAGTCCCTAATCACACATCTAGTCCCGATACGTCCTATACAAATCAGCGGGAGGAACCGTCGTACTGCTTACCTCGCTGATCTGTAAGGGAGGGTCGTCAGGGTGCTCCGGCTGTTGCTGTAGCTCTTCCAGTTCCAGCTCATGTAGCCGCTGCAGAGCGACCTGCCGCTGCTCCATCCGAGCTAACAGCTCTCGGTGGTGCTGCACAAGCTGACACAGCTGGTGAATAAGCTGCCCCTGTTCCATATTCTGCTGCTCGAGCCGCTCCTGGTCTTGCAGGAGCTGGGGTAGCGTTCGCTGCAGCACGGTTACGTGCACCCTGTTTCCTTCTAAACGAAGCAAACGTCCCCTCCAGTACCGGGCTTGATTTGATTGATTTGACTGCATAATTAAAAAAAGTAAAAATAAAAAGTAAAAATAAAAAATTAAAAGTTTAAAAATAAATTGACGTTATTGAGATAAAATGACTTGACTAACTGATTGAGAAATAGCTTATGTATACTTTAAATATCCGGAGAAACCTTAAAAAACCAAAGATTTCACTTTTGCTGGGCGAGTTGCAGCCTCAAAATTTCGATCAGTGTCGTCTCACACTATCCCAATCATTGTTTAATATTATTGGTTTGATAATTTTTACGTTTACAATACGTGGCGTTACTTATACTAATTTGCGAGTCACGTGAGCATAATTTTGTACCCGTTTATTTAAACATAATTATTATCTTTAATTAGTATTTTCAATTCACCTCCTTAATACGAATAAATTAAAAATGTAATTTTTTTCTACAAGTTTAAGCTAGGGGGTGTGCACCCCTTAGCTTTTAAATAGAAGAAAGTCAAATATATTTCTTTTTAACTAATAATTAACGTTTAAAATAATTATAAGCAATTATTTTCTTTATTTGTATTGTAAAAAACCCTTGTGGACGCCCATGAAGTTTAATATACGGCTGGTTTTCTCTTTATCAAGATGCAGTTTGCAAATGTCGCGAAAAAGAAACAGAACCTTCACAGCATTCCATTAAAGCCAATATAATTAAATACACTCATAAATATACTTGTCCAAAAAAGGAGACATAATTGCAGCTTGCGAAGGTAGACGAAAAAGGAAGGCCGCTAACCGATCAGGTCAAGATACGCTTTAAAAGTACCGTGAGAAATCAACCTTTTGAGCGAAATTAGGGCACCGGCAGGTGTTTTATTTTTAATTTTAGAAAATATGGCACACTTTAAAGTGGCTTAATTTGTAGAATAATTTAAAACATTGTCTAAATGTACTCTCTTACAGATAGGCACATAGTACTAGACTAGTAGTACTAGAAACAAGAAAAATGTAGGACAGATATGTCCTATATTTGTTTAGCTTGGAAAATTTTGTATAGATAAATTTAGTGAGGGAAGCGGTACTACCCTACAATTTTTTGAAGATAAACAAAGAAATTTTTACACATTAATGCATGTCTGGAAGCGTCTATTACACGCTTTAAAAGTACCGTGAGAAATCAACCTTTTGAGCGAAATTAGGGCACCGGCAGGTGTTTTATTTTTAATTTTAGAAAATATGGCACACTTTAAAGTGGCTTAATTTGTAGAATAATTTAAAACATTGTCTAAATGTACTCTCTTACAGATAGGCACATAGTACTAGACTAGTAGTACTAGAAACAAGAAAAATGTAGGACAGATATGTCCTATATTTGTTTAGCTTGGAAAATTTTGTATAGATAAATTTAGTGAGGGAAGCGGTACTAATTTAAGGGGTTACGCCACCCTGAAATTTTCAAAAAAAAAACGAATTTTTTTTTGGCTGGCGTAGGTCATCATGAAAACATTAGAAGATCCCATGTACAGTCCAGGTATCGCAGACTGAAGAGAATTAAAAGAAATATTTGATTTTCAGACGCTGACTTTTTTTACTTTTTGTCAAAACGGTGTACACAATATCTCAAGATCTACTCACCCGATTTGACTCAAATTTACAACACTTCTTCTTTATCATATTATCTACGATGTGACATAGGATTTTCTCGATTGGATGTCTTGTGTAAAAGTTATAATTTTTTTAAATTCAATATTTTGATGCAAATTTCAAGCTTTTTCCAAACAGCAGCTATTTTTACAAAAAAATTTCCCTGCGTCACATTTTAGCTACTACCCTTTTAAATAAGAAAAAAATATTTTCTTGCTTTTCAGACAATGTCTAAGAGAGAAATTACGTACCAACAAGGATTTTCAAAAGATACTTATCGGCGCATATCTCCTTAAAAAAAAAAATTTTAATCGTTAATATTGCAAATTGCTCACAAAACTACTATGTATATGTGTGAAATAAAGATTTTTTTATATACTTAATGGTTGCGTCAAACTTTTTTATTTTTCCGAGCGCCAGGGTGGCGTATCCCCTTAAGTGTACTTACAAATTTTCGTATGTATTTCTTAATTATTTTTATTGGGTCACTTTATAATTTTCACCACTAAATTAAATTAAATAGCCTAAATATCCTTAAGCTTTCCTAAATTTCAGGGACGCTTTAACATTTAGAGGCCACTCTGCAAAGTGGAATCGTTGATTTTAACCTTTCTGCATGTATAAAGAGTATATAAAATAGAAGTACCCGTAGTATCATTAAGCTGTTCACGCATCAAACAATTCAGTGAGTTTTTAAAATGAATACCGACCTATCCTGTTCAAGTCCTGCACCAATCGTTGAAAACAGTGAAAAAAAGGTAATAATTTTGCAAGATATTAACATTCCAAGATCGAAAAATGTTCAATATATGGTAAAAAATATGTTAGAAAATAGTGCGCAGCAAAAGGAATTGACACATCATAAAGTTAAAGATAATTTAGAGAAATTTTTAGTTTTTAATAACAAAAAAAATAGTGACTCAATTTCGTGTGGACAAAAGGCACAAAGTAATACTGTTGATTTAGAATTCGAAAATTTTATTAATAAACCTATTGATACTGAAAATAATTTTAATGAGCATAATAAGGAAAATAAAGACATTGACCGACAAAATTACAAAAATTACGACGAACAAAATGAAAACTTAGACGAAAAATTTTTGGAAGATGTATTAGACACAAAAAATTCAACACTTTTTAATACAACAGATCAACCAGACTATCTTGGGCTTTTATCTAGTCAATTATTTAATGACAATTCAAGCGAAAATTTGATCACATCATCACAAATATTTCAAAATAAAATTTCTAGTACACAAATTGATTGTGAGACGAGTTGTACTAACGAAAGTTCTTATTCTAATTTAGTGAATAATATCTTGGATTTGGAGGAAAATAGTCTTTTAAGAAAACAAAATTTAATTAAAAATAATTTTGAAAACGAAAGTGAAAATCAAAGGTTTATAAGTAAGAGTTCGCTTTATAGTGACGCTGAAGAAAATATTTTGGATGATGATAATGATGTCTCAATTATTCCAGCACAAAGAGAAAACTTGCAAAATTATAATAATTTTTATAAATTTGAGGAAGAAATGCCTGTCTATGAAGTCATCCCTTTAGTTGTGGAGAAAATTTTATTACCGGCTTCAACTCAGACAAATGCTGAAAATAAGACAGTTTCGACGCAAACTAATTCTTTTAAGAATATTTCTTTCGGCATTAAAAAAAAAATTAAAACCAAAAAAAATCTAAAAATTATTTCCAAATTAAAATCTTTAGCTTTTCTGTTAAATTCAATAATACCCTCTCAATTTGAGACAGAACAACATTTATGGAAAAGGATGGAAACTGTTTTTAATGATATTGTAGATAACCTTGAATAATCCCCTCCTTATTCCTAGCCAGAACTTACTATTTAGATAAACTTTTTCATACATTTCCTTTATTGTTTGTTTCTTGCGGGAACAGTTTCACAAGAAAAGACCTAAGCAAAGATGAAATATCAGTGCATCACATGCAAAAAAAGTTTTACCCGAAGGGATAATTTAATACGTCACCTTAATGGAAGCTGCAGCAAAATATCTCAAAAATGCAAACTTCAATTGCAAGAACTGAAAAATTCTAAATATCAAAAAACTTTTGGTAAGTAGTATTCATAATATAATGTTTTGATGAAAACAACACTGTATATTAATTATTTTTTCTTTTAAATTTAGAATGAAATCCAAAAAATAATATAGTTGTTGTGTAAAACTAACTAGACCAGTTTTAAACGTTTTATTATTTTAGATCTTTCTATACTTTGTATTATTTATTAAGTATAAAAAATTAGTTCAAAATTATTTTTAAAAAAATATGTTAGTAGTAGGTTAAGGGGAGTACTAAGCATGGATAGGTCCCCTTCCATGATTAGTAGTGTATGCATGAGTGGACCTCACATGATATTACCTCTTAGTAGTAGTAGGTTAATGGGAGTTCTACGTAAGCATGGGTGGGTCGCCTCCCATGATGTCCTCATACATTCCTGAGAAAAAAGCGTTTTTGTTGTTTTAAATAGATATTTTGTTGTAGAAGACCTTAAATATTGCCAGGAGTGTAGAAAATCTGTTAAAAAAAGTTTATGGTGCAGTCATGCCAAAACAAACACACACAAAAGAAACACATCTATAATGACAAGCGAAGAAGGAGTAGAAATAATTAAAACAGCCTTTCAAGAAAGAATTATATCCTATAGGGTTACTGCAAAAGGATTTCATATAAATATTGGAGATTTTTTTAATGAAATTTCGCCAAAAATTAGTAAAATAATCCAAGAAGAACTTGACAAATTTACATGCATAAAGCTAAATCTAGAAGTATTTGGAATGTATTTAAATCCTAGTGATGACAGCTATCACGTGAAGTCCTTTAATACCCCATTTAGAGTGTTCTGTAGCAGTTCAAATATAACTGCAGATATTGAAGAGATGATTGGAATAATGGATAGAAAAGCTGATGAACTAGCAGAAAAAGGCTCAGGTAATATTTTATGAAATTAATTAGCTATTTCTATAGAATAATGCTTTACATTATAAACAAAAATAAAATAATTAATTCTGTTTTAGGGTGGATCCTGCTTAATTGGTTATACGTAGAAGTTAATATCAACAAGTTTAATCCGCTAAGAGCTACATCTTATATTCCTCTACCTAAAGAGATAACGTCTAAAAATGCTGTAGTCAACATTCAAAATAATGACGAATTTTGTTTTGCTTGGTCTGTGGTAGCGGCACTATACCCCCCAACTGGTTTGGAGTATGAAGTAACCTCCTATCCTCATTATTCAACCGTTTTGGATTTAACAGGTATTCAGTTTCCTATAACAGTAAAGGATATTCCTAAATTTGAAATACTTAATAATATTTCTATTAATGTTTATACTTTAGAAAAAATTAAAACTGAATTTAAATTTGAGTATGAAATAATTGGTCCACTACATTATACAAAAACAAAAAAAAATCAACATGTCAATTTATTGTTAATTGGTGATGATAACGGAAATTTCCATTACTCTTATATTTCTGATTTATCTAAATTAATATCTAAACAGTTATCTAAATATAAAGGAAAACATTTTTTATGTGATGGTTGCTTACAACATTTTAGCAGTGAAGAATATTTAATTAGACATAATGAGTATGATTGTGACTTTGTAAGAATAAATCTACCATCAAATGAATTAAAATTAGATAAATTCGGAAACCAAATTCCAGAAAATATCTTAAAATTTGAAAATATTCAAAAACAAATGGAAGTTCCATTTGTTATTTATGCTGACTTTGAATGTATCCTTAAACCTCTAAATAATGAAGAAACTCACTTGGATCCGTCTACTTCGTACACCATTAAAAAATTTCAGCATATTCCTTATTCATTTGCCTATTACATAAAATGCTCATATGATGATAGTCTATCAAAATTTGAATTGTACAGGGGTCCCAATAGTGATCTCGTTTTTATAAATTACTTAGAGAGAGATGTACATGATTTATATAACAAACACCTTAAAGTTTATAAAAAAATGAATACACTTGATGGTATTGAAAAACTACGTTACAATTATTTAAATGAATGTCACATTTGTGATCAACCCATTATAGACCAAAAAGACAGAGTTTCAGATCATTGCCACCTAAGTGGAAAATGGAGAGGAAATGCGCATTCTAATTGCAATTTAAACTTTAAACAACCAAATTTTATACCAGTCATTTTACATAACTTACGGAATTATGATAGTCATCTCTTTATTAAAAACTTATGTCAAAATAATGAACGGATTTCTGTTATTGCTCAAAATAAAGAAAAATACATTTCTTTTGAGAAGCATATTCACGTAGACACCTATACCGATAAAAATAATAAGATAAAAAAGAAATTTATAAGTCTTAGGTTTTTAGACTCATTTCAATTTTTACCCTATTCATTAGCAAAATTATCTGAAACTCTAGAAGATCAGCAATGTAAAGAAGTGAGAAAATATTTTAATGATGGGAAAAAATTTGAATATATTCGTCAAAAAGGTGTGTTCCCTTATAATTATGTTAATGAATTTAACAAATTAAATGTTACATTTTTACCAAATAGGGAACAGTTTTACAATGATTTAACAGATGAACATATTAGTACTGAAGATTATAAAAGAGCAAAACATGTTTGGAAATTGTTTAACTGCAAATCTATAGGTGAATATTCTGATATCTATTTAAAATCTGATGTATTATTGTTAGCAGATATTTTTCAAAATTTTAGAAAAACTTGTCTAGAAACTTATAATTTGGATCCTGCGCACTATTACACCTTTCCAGGATTTAGTTTTGATGCGTGTCTGCGCATGACTGGAATAAAATTAGATTTATTAACAGATACCGATATGTTACATTTTTTTAAAGGTAGTGTAAGGGGAGGAGTTAGTACTTGTGTCAGTAGAAAATCTCTCGCAAATAATGAGTTAATTTCTGATTATGATGCTTCTAAACCCACTAAATATATTATGTATCTTGATGCAACTAATCTTTATGGGTATGCAATGTCTCAATATCTTCCAGAAAAAGATTTTGTTTGGCTTTCAGATGAGGACATTAAAAAATTAAATATATTGGATATTTCTGACACCTCTGAAAAAGGGTATGTATTGGAAGTTGATTTAGAATATCCTTCAAATTTACACGATATTCATAATGAATTTCCTTTTTGTCCTGAAAATTTTAAGCCCCCTAATTCTAAGATTCCTAAACTTATTCCAAATTTAAAAAACAAAGAAAAATATGTTATTCACTACACTTTGTTGAAACAATGTTTAAACCATGGATTAAAACTAAAAAAAATTCATAGGGTTGTACAATTTACACAATCACCTTGGTTAAAAAAATACATTGATCTAAATACAAAATTAAGAAATAATTCAAAAAATGAATTTGAAAAAAATTCCTATAAATTAGCTAACAATAGTATTTATGGAAAAACGATGGAAAATGTTGACAAAAGAATTGATATTAGATTAGTTACTCAATGGTCAAAAAACCAAAGAAAAGATGGTGCAGAAAATTTAATAGCAAAGCCCTATTTTAAAGATTATACAATATTTTCTGAGAATTTAGTTGCTATTCAAATGCAAAAAATGTTAGTTAAGTATAATAAACCCGTATATGTTGGTTTTTCGATATTAGACATATCCAAAACTGTAATGTATGATTTCTATTATGGGTTTTTGAAACCTTTATATGGTAGCAAAGTTAAGTTATTATATACAGATACTGACTCCTTCATCCTAGAAATTGAAACAAAAAACATATATAATGACATTAGTCTCCACATAGAAAGATTCGATACATCAAATTATAAATGTAATAATATTCATAATATACCGAGAACCATTTCTGCTGTGGGTAAATTTAAAGATGAGTATGCTGGCGAACCAATAGAGTGTTTTTATGGTACTGGATCAAAAGCCTATTGTGTTAAGACACAAAACAGTTTACTTAAAAAGGCAAAGGGAATTAAAAAAAGTAGCATTAAAAACCAATTAGATCTTGTAGATTATAGGGATGTTGTGGAAAAGAACTCTAAAATTTTTTGTACTATGTACTTGTTTAGACCTCGGCTGCATACTATTTATACCGAATTGGTAAATAAATTAGCATTAACTTCTAAAGATGATAAAAGATTTAAAATTCCAAATAGTTTTGATACCTTAGCATGGGGTCACCAGGATATTCCATTTTATGAGTGGTTCATGGAGCATGAATGATAAAAATTATTTCAAGGTTAAGTAAAGACTATATATTTTCAAACAGAAACAAAATCGTTTTATTTCTATATTACTGAAATCATTATAATGTGTTTGGAATCATTTGATCGAGGAATTGATAATAGTTTATACAAAACTTATGAAAAAAGGATGTCTTCCTTTAAAGACTGGAAGGGTGAATTATGTCCAAAATTGTTGGCAAGTTCCGGATTTTATTATATATCCATCCTAGATGCTTGTAAATGTTTTTATTGTGGTGTAGAAATATTTATGTGGAAAAGTGATGATTGTCCAATTAACGAACATTATAGATTGTCTAAGAATTGTGACTTTATGGAATGTTTATGGTTTGCAAAAAATTGTAATTGTCCAACAAATATTGGAAATAATTCTTTGACAAATTTTAACTTTAATCAGTGTATTATGTTAATTTTTGTTTTATTTGTGTGTTTAAATATTGTAACCAAATATATTTAAACTCTTGTTAAACTATGTAACTGACAGTCCTTAGAATTATTTTGTCTTGTGAAGGTCTTTTCTTGTTTAATATATTTTTTAAACTATATTAGATTTTTAATCATGACCCTTAATCCATATATCCTTTTATATTACATTGCTAATAATATATTGTATGTGCATAATCCAAATAGAGTAACACATGCTATGGCGTGTTTTGGAAATAAAACAGATACTGCTTTAAGTAAGCATTGTCACTATATGAAATACAAACTAATTAATAATAATTTTACTTCAGCTTTTTCTCACTTAATGCAAAACGATGAAAACAATAGTAAATATTTTAAAATATTATATTATTATCCTAATAATACTATTTTTGACAGTAATTGGATTCAGAATTTGCAGACGGAAGAATGCTCAAATAATACAGAATGTGAAAGTATTAAGAAATCTTTAAAAAATGAATCTTGTAAGATAATCGGAATTTTAAACTTATCATTATCAATATTTATACTTTGTGTCTTGTCGATTATGTCAATAATGTTTTATAAATTTAATTATTAAGTATACTCCTCCTGTTATTTAAATAGTGCAAAAAAAAAATGTTAACCTTGCGTTTTCATTATGGAAGGGGTATTAATATAAGAATAAATGTGACAAAAAGATCGCAGTCTACTTGGGTCTCTCAGAATGACCTATTATTCGAAAAATCAGTATTTTTCTCACGACCCAAAATCAAATTATTATAGTAGTGACATAAAAAAAGTAAATGAAGAAAAACTTTTAAACAACAAAGTGTTTTGCTTGAATAATTCCTTATCAAAATTAATACAAGTTGGAATAAGTTTGGAAGATTTCTCGGCTAAAATAAAAATTAGAAGCCAAAATGGATTCAGTATTACTTTAAGTGAAGAAGAGTGGAAAAGTCTTTTGAAATATCAGGGAGTAGTAGTAAATTATTTCTATTCATCTAACAACGAACCCTTTCCAGTCAAGATTAATGATCTTACTTTGTCATTTGAAAAAATTAATCAAAATCCTATTATAAAACTTCATAGATGTGATGGTGATTATTTGTATTTCGCTAGAGACACTACTGATAAATTGTGGGAAATACAAGAACTAATTAATTATAGAATTCAAATTATAAAAAAGCAGGAATTTGAAAAATATTTTGATGTGTTCCAAACTACACTCGTCAATAATTCAGTGGACTTGTTAACAAGTGTTTATAATGTTTTAAATCCCAGTCAAAATGCTAACAGTGAAAATGTTAGTACCATGTTGGAGATGTTATTGATGTATCCGAACGTGTTGGAAAATAAATTGAGAAGAATTGCTCCGAAAACAAAATATTATGAAGAAATCAGTGAATATTAATGAAGACAAAAACAAATTTCACTTATTAGTTGTTTGGAATTATGCCTCAAGACAAGCACGCAAAAGTGATTATTATCAGTACTATCTGGATCGACTTCGTTTTGAAAAAAGAATACAAAATTGTGAAAAAATGTTTTCTAAAATATTAGATGTAAATCATAGAAATGTAATTTATAATGAAAGATTTAATAAAGAAATTTAGTTTAAAATAATGGTGTTTTAATTAAAAACTGTGTTTCTTGCTAATATTTATATATTAAAAATTATATTACAATAAAGATATATATAAATCATATTACAATACATCCTTTTTTAATATCCATGAATTATGTGATTTATCCAATCCTAACCATTTAACATATACCTTATTTCCTTTTTTTCTTAGTATTTTTTCAACCAAATATACATCAGGATGTTTTACCTTCTGTAACTCTTCTTCATAAAATCCACCTTCAATATTTTCATTTTTAATATCTTTTAAGAGATAAGTGGTTGGATTTGTTAACTGCACTTCCCTAATTTGAAAAATTTCAGTAGACCAGTTTGGTGTATATCCTTTATAGAATGCTTCCCTATGTTTAGAAATTCGAACAAAATCATTTAATATAAATTTATTTTGTTTGGGATCAATCGTTTTCTTATGTGTAAATGATTTTTTCATAATTATATTTGCGTTCTTCTCATTAACATTAGCAGGTTTGAATCCTGTTGTTCGATGTTTTTTATTATTATACTTTTTTAATATTTCAGGTAAAATATTCAACCACTTGTAATTACCTTGATTGCTAAAATGCTTCCACATCATACCTTTCAAGGTACGATTTACTCTTTCAACAATACTTGCTTTTATATTTGAAAAAGTACTGTAATGATTTATATTGTAATTTTTCATAAGTTTTTGAAAATGTTGATTATAAAATTCTTTACCCAAATCCGTTTGCAAGTTTTTTGGTCTTGTAGTACTTTTTAAAATTTTGTCCATAGCTTCCACAACATCTTTTCCTTGTTTAGTCTTAATAGGTTCAGCCCAAGAATATTTGGAAAATGCGTTGATCACCACTAAAATATATCGATATCCTCTATTAAATTTTGCGTATGGTAGCATTTCAACCAGATCTGCTTGCCATAAATCGCTTAACTCTTTAACTATAACCCGTCTTCTTTTGTAATTTCTTCTAGCGGGTTTATGAAGTTCATTCACTACAGTTTCTTTAATATTTTCACTCATTTTAGTTTTTTATATTTTGTTTATGTTTTAGTTGTGACTGTCTGAAATATGTTGTTGGCTTTGTGTCAATTTTGACTCTATGTCTGAAATCTTAACTTCAGCTGCTATTATATTTTTTCGATTAAAAAATGCAGTATGATGAGCCTCCTTAGCAAAAGTTTTAAAATCATTTAAATCTTCTACAATTTTTTCCAAAGAAAAGGCTTTTGTGTATTTTTTAAAATCCTCTAGATCTTGGATGCTTTTGTCAACATTTTGTTGTAGTTTAGCAAATCGTTTTTCAAAATCCTCCACTGTGGTTTTCAAACCCGCCTGTAATAATTGAAATACTTTTTCTATATTTTCAATTGCTTGAACATTCTTTTCTAGTTTTTCTCTAAATTCCTCATATTTTGTGTTATATATACTTCTGAAATGATCATTCTGAAGTTTTTCAATTTTATAATTTTCCTTTAGTTCGTTAACTTCTCTTTTTAGAGGTTCTAATGTGACATTAATATTAAAACGTTTTGAAATGTGTCTACCAAATTTGTCGAGAGTCATTTTGAATGTGTAGCAAAATAATTACAACCTTTCCTTTTATACAATTATATTGGCCTCTTTTAATTCTTCAATAATAGAGTTAATTTCATTATTGTGCCCGGTGTGGCCAGCTGCTTTTGAAGCTAATAATAATTTTAACCTTTCAACTAATTCATTGGGATCATCGTAATAAACAAAATCTACTTTATTATTAGATAAATCCATGACACCTGTCCCTTTTTTTGTTAAATTTTTAAAATATTGTTGTATTTGTGATGTTTGAGCAATGGAAGAAGCTCTAGTTCTAGCCCTTGTAACAGGCGCTAGAGGTTTGGAGAATGAACGGGTTCTACCTCTAAGAGGATCTTTTAAAATCTCCTTATCTACAAGGTATGGATGAATAAGAGTAACATATTTATCTGAAACTGTTCCGTGAATTTGTTCGTTCTCTTTATAGTTTTTTCGATAGGCATTAGTTCTTTTTAAAATATCCATGTAGTCGCCCACATCTTTAGCTTTGTATCCCAGAGGATGTTTTTTAAATAACAATTCAAATAACCCAGGCGTGCCTTCGTATGTAAGACCTTTTACTAATACATCTTTTCCTTGAAAATTTATTCTTGAATCGCCAATAGAAAAAGATTCATCTTTTATATTATGTCTAATTCCATATTTGTGATCGAATAAGCTCTTCGTATCTCTTATCATTTCATCTACATACTTTCTAGGCAGTGGATCAAATTGATCCAAATATATTTTATATGTTTTTGTTGAAGGTAAATTCTGGATATATGATCTGCTTTCTTCAAGTTGTTGTCTAATTCCTTCGTCGGATTCGTTGCTAAGATTAACTGGTGTTCCTTCAAAAACATCTTCCTCTTCTAAAAAAGAAAGTCCCATTGGTAATAAATGTTTATCATATGATGATACTCTTTTTTGTTTAGTTGGTGTAGAAGAAAAATAAGGTTGTGTTAAAAATGGCTGCTTTGTAGTTAAGAAACTTAAATTTTCCAACGATTCTTCTTTGATTTTTTCCTTCTTTAACTTATCTGTCAATAATTCCTTCAAAGGTTTTATAATGGGTTCTAATTCTCTTTCCTTTTGAACCTGAGATTGAAGTATGTCAGCTTTTAATGTCTGGAATTTTCGTTTAACTGCCTTTCTAATTTTAACTAATTCTTTTGCCGCTTTTTCATCCATCTTGTTCATCTGAGTTTTTGTCATATACTATACAAACTTGATATTGGCAAGCTATTTATAAATGAATAAAGGAATCAAATCCTTTACGATATCTTCCAGAATTTATATTTGAGTCTTTATCCACAACCAAGAATCCATATTTGTCTCTCCAACACAATAAACATAACTCTCTAAATTGTTTAAACGACATATCAATATTAACATGATCATCATAAATATGTTTCAGATTAGTTGAATCTTGTTGGAATATTATTAATAAATTTGCATTATCACGAATTAATTGTTTAGGTATAGATGAATACGTTTGACATAAATAAAAACAATCTGTATTTTTATGTCTTCCGAAACAAAAGTAATCCTTAACTATATTTTGATTACAACAAACAATATCGTCAAATATTATAATAGAATTTGGATTGATATCTTTTGGTGAAATAATATTTTCTTCATCTTCGGATTCGTAAAAACCAATTTCTTTGAGAGGCGTGAAGAGTTTTCTCAGATATTCATACTTTGGTTGATACAAGGATTTTGAATAAATAAATATGTGTTCAAATCGCAAACCATTAGGGTCCTCTATAATACTAATAAGAACATTAGTTTTTCCACATCCAGATGGTCCAACCACTAATCCCCTTTTACTATTTCCATCAAATAATTGTCCATGTTTTCGAAAATTATTTTTTGCGACATCATGATCTCGAATATTGATTGTATAGGATTGTTTTTCGATCCGCATCTTAGACATTAACTAAATGATTTTAAACTTACAGGTTTTTATATATAAGCAACTTGGTGTCAGAAAATTTTTCATTTCATCCAAAGATTTATAACATGACTATATCTTATCCAAATCGCATTAAACGCAAAAGGACATTCAAAAAGAGAGGAAGTGGTGTCTTAAATACACTAATTAATAAAATTCCTTTCGAACTGCATCTTCCAGGTTATAACTTTTGTGGTCCGGGAACCAAATTAGAAAAGAGACTTGCACGAGGTGACAAAGGAATAAATCCCTTAGATGAGGCGTGTAAAGTGCATGATATTGCATATTCAGCTTCAAAAGATATAAAAGGTAGACATGTTGCTGATAGTTTATTAGCTCAGAAAGCTTTGGAACGGTTCAAAGCAAAAGACTCAAGTTTTGGTGAAAAAGCTGCTGCTTTAGGAATAAGTGGAGCAATGAAAGTTAAAACGAAATTAGGAATGGGGATGAAAAGAAGGAAAAGGAGAACAAGGGGTCGTAAAGGACGTGGAATTTCATTAAACAAAGCTATTTCACTAGCCAGAAAGGGAATTCAAGGAAAAAATATTAACAGTTTAAAAGCAGGTGCTAAAATAGCGTTAGCATCTATAAAAAAATATGGTAGGGTATATACTCCAAAAAGGAGAATCCTACCAATTCCAAAATCTGGTGGATTCTTACCACTTATACCATTATTCGCAGGATTATCTGCTTTAGGCGCTCTAGGTGGAGGTGCAGCTGGAATTGCTAAAGCTGTTAATGATGCGAAAGCTGCAAAACAAAAATTAGAAGAAGAGAAAAGACATAATCAAACTATGGAATCTATTGCGGTAGGAAAAAAGGGAAGTGGACTTTATTTAAGACCATACAAATCAGGTTGTGGCTTATATCTTAAACCATACTCAAAAAACTGTTAAACAAAATACCTCGAAAACCGCTCACAAACATTGATATAGTTAAATATGTTAAACAACTAAAAATACCATACTTTCGAGGTATTTTTATGAGAAATAAACTACCAAAAAAAATTAAAAAAACAGAGTGTGGAATAATTAATTTAGACGAATCTAGGGGGGAAGGAAGTCACTGGACAGCTCATGTTAAAAAAGGAACAAATATAATATATTTTGATAGTTATGGAAATTTACGTCCTCCGCTTGAATTAATTAAATACTTTTATAGTGATGGTAAAAACAACATAATACAATATAATCATGATCAGTATCAAAGGTATAATGCAACCAATTGTGGACAACTATGTTTAAAATTTCTTTATAAAAACATGTAACGAATATTTTCAAATTTATTCCTTAATAGAAGTCTAAAGAAACATGTCATATAGTTTTGTAATTAGTGGTAATTCTTCTACACTAACAGTAGAGTTTAACCCGCCAATATATTTAGACGAAAATTTTGAATATGTTATCGGTCTTATTAATTTTGAAACTTTCAATGCTATTCCGAATATTGATGCAACAAATAATTTGTTTATTTATAATCAGACGAATGAATTTAGAATACCATTTGGAAGCTATGAAATAGATGACTTAAATACATTGTTACAAAAACATCTTGATAAAGAAGGCTTAAGTTTTCATCTTTTCCCCAATAATAATACTTTACGAACTCACATTAAAACAACTTTTCCAATAACTTTTCGAGAAGGCACGATAGGAAAAATACTTGGATTTGATAATAAAGAATTGAATGCAAATCAAGAATATATATCAGATCGACCCGCTGAAATTATTCGGGTAAACTCCCTAAATATAGATTGTAGTGTTGCAGAAGGATCTTATTTAAATGGAAAACCAGTTCATATAATTCACCAGTTTTTCCCCAGTGTAGGTCCTGGTTATAAAATAATAGAGTCACCTCAACACATTATTTATTTACCTGTAACAGTTAAAATTATAGACAAAATTACACTTAAAATACTCGACCAAGAAGGTGACATCGTCAATTTCAGAGGAGAAACTGTGACGGTAAGACTACATCTTAAGAAAATAGAAGAATAATGGTTTTTTTATATAACAAAAAGACAAATTTCGCTCATCAACAAAAGTTTAATATAAGTAAAGTCAAGCAAAATTCAATCAGTAAGAGGGTAAACTCTAAGGCGTTAACATCTTCTAACCGCAAATTTCTCGTATCTATAGGTTTCAAGCTTAAAACAAAACAATAAAATGGAACACTTAAATGTGAAAGAAAACATTCTTGTAGATGAATCAATAATGAGTTGGGAATTACTTTCTTTCGATCCATTTAATCCAAATAAACTAGGACCAAATGATGAAATAAGAATTTCTTTGCAACAAACAGGAAAATATCCTTTACCCTGTAAAAGTGAATTATACTTAGAACTAAAGGTCTTAAATGAAAATAATGAACCATTAAAAAATACCTTATTAATTAATAATGCACCAGCATTTTTATTCAAGGAACTGAGATATGTTTTAAATGGAGTTACTATTGATTCTGTACGGGATATTGGAATAACTTCTACATTAAAAGGTTATGCATCATTTAATGAAACTGAAAGTGTAAAACTTCAAAATGGTGGTTGGTATCCGAAATCTAAAAAAGGGGACAAGATTATGACTGATGAACAAGGAAATGTTTCTCTGTGTATTCCTCTAAAAATGTATTCTGGATTTTTTGAAGATTATAATAAAATTATTTTAAATTCACAACAAGAATTAATTTTGATAAGGAGTAATAATGATTCAAACGCGTTAATATCAACGAGCGATAATGAAAAACCAAAAATCACATTAACAAAACTTTGTTGGCGAGTTCCCCATCTTACTGTAGGCATTCCACAAGAATTAGCACTTACCAAAATTGTTGACAGGAACAGTGATATTATTATTACTTTCCGTAGTTGGGAATTAGTTGAATATCCTGAATTATTAGAAACCACGAGGCACAACTGGCCTGTTAAAACTTCTACAAAAGTTGAGACGCCACGCCATGTTTTAATCGCTTTTCAAAAAGATAAACGTAACAACCTTAAAATGGATATGAGTAAATTTGATCATTGTGAACTAAGAAATATAAATGTTTATTTAAATTCTGAAAGATATCCTTACAACGATCTTCAGTTAGATTTTACAAATAATAAATTTGCAACATTATATGAAATGTTTTCCGAATTTCGTCAAATGTATTATAACCAACCGGTAGAACCAATCTTCAGTCCAAAAGATTTTAAAGACAACGCACCTATAGTTTATATTAACTGTTCCCATCAAAGAGACTTACTTCAGACCGGTCCAGTAACAATGAGAATTGAGTTTGAGACAAAAGAAACAGTTCCAGCAAAAACATCAGCATATTGTCTAATAATTCACGATAAAGTATTTACTTATAATCCACTAACTAAAATAGTAAAACAACTGTAATAATTATCCCCACTCCAGTTTATAGACTAAATTTATTTCAATCACATCATTCTATAGTTCTAGTAATAATTATGTATTCAAAGGTGATACACCAATGACTTCATCTCAAATGATACATATTGAAATTTTTATTAAAAAAATAAAAATTCTAAAAAAACAAATAAGAGAATACTCTCTAAAAAAATATATCTGCCAGCAATTTTCGTTGCTAAAAATATGCGACTAGTTTTGGATATACAAGGATTTAAGGATGAGCGAAACAACTTTATTCCCAAAGAACTGGCTACGTATGATGGAAGCAGAATTAGTCATTATGTCTTTAAACAACCCTATCCATTAAGTTTTCTTTCCCCTGATTTACACAAGCAAGCTACATGGTTAATGAAGAATCATCACTGCATCAATTGGAATGTTGGATATACCCCATTCCACTATTTTTCCAATATTGTTCAAAAAATGACCGAAGAGGCCCAATTTGTTTATGTTAAAGGAAGTGAAAAGGCTAACTATATTAGAAAATATTGTAAGAAACCTATAATTGAAGTAGATGAACAACCAATTCTACATCCATCAACACCTAAATGCTTTTTCCATATTAAGTCGCCGTCTATGTGTGCACTTTCAAATGTACTGTATATGTATGATAATTTTTTTATGAATGAATAAAAAGACTGATTAAATATATTACTGTTTCATTTCTCCATATGGTAATTCTAATACATACAAGTGATTACAAGTATAATAACCTCTTAAACAACCCCATTTTCATTTAAAAGGGACTAACATTAAATACATTATTTCCACAAATCAATAAAAATATTATTGTTCATATTTATTTTTTAATACAGAAATGTTGTCATATAATTCTAACCGATAAAATTTAATCACTAACTTTACAAAATCCTTTGTCTTTAAAAAGTCTAAACAAGCTTGCGCTGCTTCTTGACATATTGATGCATGTTCCATATATTTTATGTATAATATTACATCTTGCGCTTCCGTATCCTCTTCAGCTCCAAGTGCATAATATTTCGAACATGCTTCTGACATAATAAGATCTTCATACATTTCACTGACTAAAGTCTCCATATTTACACTTCACCAAAAATCACAAAATCACTAAGACCAAAGTTCGTCACATTCTTTCTCAGCTTCCTTTATTAAATTGAACACCTCCGATTCACTATCTGAGATATATTTTTTGAAAGTAAGCACCTTCCTAGAAAATCCATTATTTGAAAAATTTCTTATTAACTGTAGAAGATCTTCATTTTCATAAAAATCACGACAAATATCTATACCCTTTTCAAAATATTCCACCGTATCAGTGTAAAAACGAGTCCATTCTGGTTTACTTTCTAAAGCAAATCTTTGATACCAAATACTTTTATTAATAAACTCTTTTTCTATTCGTTGAACTTCTTGCAACACTTCTTGATTCACAGACATTTTAACCTTACTGAAAACTAAAACTAAATTAAAGTATCACCTCTATGCACAACTTATACATCTCCTGTCCCTCTACTTTGATGGTTAGAGTGGGATTTAACCTTGTTTTTTTTAATTGTGTATGTGACCAATCAATGTCTTGCGGAGGTAAAATTTTACATGGAGTAAAATTATGAGGTAAACTAATTATAGGGAGTTAAACTAATTATGATATGCTAATTGGGTCTCTCAGTTCAGAGGCGGAGGTAAAAAAAATATTATTTTAATATATGGACTAAAACTAATTAATTATAATATATGGAGTAAAACTCATTAATTTTAATATTTAAATTTATGTAAATTAGGAGGAGTAGAGTAATTTCCCTATGTATAACCTACTTCCCAGCTATTGAACATTTTTATGATAAACTTAAAGATGAACCTATGTGTCCATCAGATTACAACAGAGCAATTAATATTTGGAAATTGTTTAATTGTCAAAATCTTATGGATTATACCAAAATTTATTTATTGTCAGATGTTCTCATATTAACAGATTTTTTTGAAGCTTTTCGAAATGTATCTTTAAGTAACTTTAAGCTAGATCCTGCACAGTATTATACATTACCAGGTTTAAGCCGGGATTCAATGTTAAAAATGACTAATGTTAAATTAGAATTATTAACGGATATAGATATGATACATTTTTTTAAAAATAGTATAAGAGGTGGTGTCTGTCATTGCAGCGTTCGAAAAGCTGAAGCTAATAATCCATTCTTGAAAAATTATGATCCAAGCAAACCAAATTCATTTATAATGTATTTAGACGCAACTAACTTGTATGGACATAGTATGAGTCAATGTCTCCCCGTAAGTGATTTTTCTTGGCTGAGCGAGGAAGAAATAGATGATCTTGATGTGATGTCTATATCTGATGATGCTGAATTCGGGTTCGTTTTGGAAGTAGATTTAAAGTATCCTCAACGTTTACATCAAGAACACAATGAACTACCCTTTTTGGCTGAAAATACATGTGCACCAGGTTCAAAACAAAAGAAATTAATATGCAATTTAAACCATAAAGAAAAATATGTTATTCATTACCGAAATCTGAAACAGGTGCTTAAAAACGGATTAAAACTAACTAAAATTCATAGAGTTATTAAATTTAAACAAGCTGCATTTCTTTAACCATACATCGATTTAAATACCGAAATGAGGAACAAATCTAAAAATAAGTTGGAAAAGGATACTTATAAATTATTTAATAATGCCATTTATGGTAAATCTTTGGAAAACATTGACAAGCGAGTTGACATTAGATTAATCACACACTGGGAGAATATTGGTAAAAAACAAGGTGCGCAGACATTGATTGCTAAACCAAATTTTAAAAATCGATTAGTCTTTAATGAAAACTTTGTCGCAATACAAATGGAGAGGGTAAAGATAACTTACAACAAACCAGTTTATCTTGGCTTCACAGTCTTGGAATTATCAAAAACCGTTTTATATAATTTTTATTATGATTATATTAAAAGCAAGTATGGAGACGAAGCAATCTTGTTATATACGGATACAGATAGTTTAATTTTAAACATAAAAACAGAAAACTTTTACCAAGATATGCAGGAAAATTTAGAGAAGTTTGATACTTCTAATTATAGTGAAAACAATATTCACAATATAACTAGGAACAATTCTGTATTAGGGCGAATGAAAGATGAGTTTGCGGGTAAACCAATTTTAACTTTTTATGGGACGGGAGCTAAAGCTTACTGTGTCAATTTAGAGAATAAATCTGAAAAAAAGGCGAAAGGAGTAAAAAAATATGTTATAGAAAATTCCATTACTAAACAAGATTATAAAGATGTAGTTGAAAATTCGGAAACCAAATTTAGGAAAATGAATATTTTTCATTCAATTTCACATGATATGTACACACAACTAAAAAATAAGGTTGCTTTGTCTCCAAAAGATGATAAACGCTATATAATTCCAGATTCTTTTAGAACTTTAGCTTGGGGTCACAAACATATAAGTATTTTGGAAGAGAAATCCCTGACCGATGATGACCAAGTTAATAATGTAATTGATATTCTAAAAGATTTAGTGCATGACGAATATAAAACGTAAGACCCTTGGAAAATATTTTATTTTGAAAATGGCTCTGCTACCTGTAGGAGTTCTATTTCTATCAGCATTCGTTAACAATACTTTGTTCATACAAGTTGATCCTAATGTTCGAGAAGCATTTATTTGTCTATCTGTTAATAATGTAAATAATGATAGTTGGCCTTCAACATGGAGAAGAATGAATATAAATAATGGTTTATTTACCCACAAAATAGATGATAATATTATAAATAATTCTACCGTTGTACAGTATAAGTTAAGATTATATTATTTCAATAAAACTTCAGTAGCGACACAGGAATGGAATCAGTTGTATAGAAAATCTCATGTAGAAGAATGTAATTCAAATGTGTGTATAGTATTATTGAGTATATTGTTAGTAGTGTTTATATGTACTATGGGATATATATTATTCAAAGTATATTTGTATTATAAATAAAATTCAGTAATAAAAAACATATTTACAATAAAGGTTTTTATTCATAACAATGTCTATAATTATATAACAATTTTACATTAGCTAATGCACAATGCCATGGATTCACATTTTTGTGAAAATAACATTCTGGAATTTTCTTAAATCTACTTAATTTTGGTTCTTGACCAATGGGAATAGCGTATATGAAATCTTCATCCAAAAACTTTTTTAAGTAGTTTATTTTTTCATTCCCTTTCACGTAAATTTTGGGCGATTGGTAAACTTCTAACACATGCTTTAAAATATTATCAATTTCATTAAGTTCTATATTTCCAAATTCCCATTTTAGTCCATGATACTCTTCGGCCCATTTAACTAGTTTCATATCAGGAGCAGATAACATATTTTTTTGAAATGGCGATTTAAACAGATAATTTGAGCAACGAATCCCATCATAAATCGCTAATTCTTTTGGAATGTATCCAAAGGAACAGTTATATCCTTGAATGTCGATAAAAAGTTCTGTCTTACACTCATTCATGGTTAGTCGCTAAATGATGTTTAAATCTATAAGATTAGTGTTTAAATCCTCCCACCACTATCCCCACTACCACGCTTACTATCCCCACTACCACGCTTGCTTATTTAAGCAGTCACCCACAGTTCTACTCTCATTATTTCAAGCAAGCATCTGAAAATGTATCAACCAACAGGAAACCAACAAGAGTTTAGTAAGAAGCGCAATGCAGCTCTCATCAATGAAACCATCTACTACATAAACAAATCCAAATCCAAATGGGTCAGCGTTGGATTTTCCTTAGAGAGAAAATATATTCCTGTTGTTAAACTCTGTGGATATAAATACAATCAAAATGTGATTTTTAATGAAGATCAATGGATTTCCTTCCTAAATAATCAAGGAATTATGTTGAGCTTTATTTATTCCAACAACACCGGGTGGCAACCCATGAAGGGAAATGGTTATGAGATTCACTTTGTGTTTATTGGGGATGCAAGAATAATTAAGATTACACAAGATGGTGGTAATGAAGTTTTCCTAGCTGGTGATACCATAAATGAATTAGTGAACTTGACAAATTTAATCAAATATCGTTTTGATATCTTAAAAACCAGGAATTTTCCAAATATTATAATATTTTAGTTAGTGGAATCTCTATGAAAAATGGTGATTTGTTAAAAAATGTATATGAGGCTATTTCACCTATGGAAAATAGTTTAAATGTTTGCTGTGTTTTGGAATTATTAAACTTTTACTCAGATTGTGTTGTGGAGGATGTAGAAATATTTGCATGTAATGAATTTGTAAAAAGTTGTATTGAAAATAAAAATTCATAAATATATTTTTCTCTTTTATTCCTCCCACCTCCTAAATTAATATTTAAAGCTCTGTTCATAAATATATTTTTCTCTTTTATTCCTCCCACCTCCTAAATTAATATTTAAAGCTCTGAACTTACTTTAAGTCTCATATACTCATACAAGATGTGGTTAGCATATACATCTCAACGAGTAGCATATAACCTAACAAGTGCTATAGAGAATCTATCGCAACACTTTAGTAATTTAAAATTTGATGCGGAGCATGAAGCCGAGTATGGATTCGAAAGATTTTGTACCTATGAGGAATGTATGGAATTGACAAGAAAGTATGAAAAAGCTGCAGAAGCCTGTAACATATATTTACATACTTCTGATATAAGAACTTTTCTTCGCTCTATGAAGGAAATGGGATTTGAGGAGCATTTGAATGAAGTAAAGAAATTTTTGTCACCTGAAATTATTCAAGAAATATTTGAAACATAATTTATAACAAATAAAAACTTTATTTCATTTATGTGTTTTATTCAATCATTAAATAATTATTATATAAATTGTATACATTAGTAAGTGCGCATATACATGGTGATTTAGAATGATAAAAACAATGAGCTTCTTCTTCTTGTAATTTTGGATTTTCATCAAGTTCTATGACTGGTTTTAATGAATATTTTCGAATGTATTCGGATTTCTCTCTCCCTTTCATATAAACATGATCTACTTTCTCTGTTAAATTCTTGATTATAACAGAAAACTTGTGAATTGGTGTATATCCCTCATTCCATGGGATACAGTGATGATTTTTCATTAACCATACAGCTTGTTTGTGTAAGTCAGGCGGCAGGTATTTGAGATCAAATGGTGCTTTAAAAACATAGTGGCAAGTCTTGCTTCCATCATAGGCAGCCAGTTCTTTGGGAATAAACTTCTTATTTTCTATATTAAATCCTTGCACATCAACAATTAGTAACCTCATAATTTAATAAGCGAAAATTGTTTAATCATAGATTTCTTGTCGGAATATTCTTGTAGTTGTTGTTTTAATTTTTTCAGCTCTTCTAAAAAGTAGGATACTCGAAGTTCCAGTTCTTCACCCATAATGGTACGAAAGAATAGTAGGGCATTGATTTTATATAAACTACTAGACATGCGCTTTAAAGTTGTCTAACATTTTTAGATAATGGACTGTAACTAAATACTCTCTCATGCATAATAAGACAATAGCAGTGCATACACAAGCTGCACGACCAACATTTTACGTAGGATTGCACGATGCAATATCTAGGTCTCAACCTACGCAGCCTGCGTACATTCCTATGTTGCGCATTTGGTGCAACTGCCTGCTCGTCGTCACTGGAATAACCACTATCCGAACTTGATGACATATTGGCAATAATAACCTCATAATTTAATAAGCGAGAATTGTTTAATCATAGATTTCTTGACAGAATATTCTAGTAGTTGTTGTTTTAATTTTTTCAGCTCTTCTAAAAAGTAGGACACTTGAAGTTCTAGATCTTCACCCATAATGGTAGGAAAGAATAGTAGAGCATTGATTTTATATAGTCAGACATGCGCGTTAAAGTTGTCTAACATTTTTGGTTAATGGATTGTAGCTAAATACTTTGTCATGCATAATAAGACAATAGGCAGATATTTTCTCTTTAAGATCATCATGTAATTCAAACTCAACTCTCATAACAATAGGCCCGGATTCAATTGTTTATTTCTGATGTGAACAATCGATATATACGATAGGAGCATAAGTATTAAATTCCTTTGGAGAAAAAATGGGCTCAGGTGTTAATCCATAGTAAGATTTTTGAAATTGTGAAAACATTTCATATAATGATGCAAATTTATTTTTAGCAAAGTCTAAATATAGATCGTTGTAGGGATATCGCTCAGAGTTTAAAAATACTTTGATGTTTCGTAATTTAATGTTGGAAAATAGAGACATATCAGTTGTCGATTTATCCCTTAAGTCTTTTTGAAAAGCAATTGCTACATGACGTGGGGTATTAACTTTCGTAGATGTTTTGACAGGCCAGTTATGACGATTAGTTTTTAATAATTCTGGGTATTCAATCAGTTCCCAACTCCGGAAAGCAAGTATTATATCAGTATTCTTATTAATTATTTTAGATAATGCCAATTCTTGAGGAATAGCTACTGAAATGTGAGGTATATTCCAAGTTAGCTTTGTAAGCTCAATTTTTGGATTTTCGTCTGCAGTATTAATTGTCGCATTTTTGTCTGAATTATCGCGTACTAAAATAAGTTCTTGTTTGGCATTTAAAATAATTTTTTTGTAGTCTTCAAAAAATCCCATTAAGAATTTAAGGGGAATGCAAACATTGAATAATCCTGTTGTTGCATCAACAACTTGTGAAGATTCCATAGGAAACCAACCTGCGTTTTTAAGTTTATTACATTCATTTTTATTATACGACAAATATCCCTTTATTGTCGAAGTTAACCCAGCATCTCTAACTGAATCTATTGTAACACCGTTTAGTTGATAACGCATTTCTTTAAAAAGGAATGCAATCCCATTGTTTATCAATTTTAAGGTATTTGAGATGGTATTATTATCTCTTGTTAGTTTACCCTCTATGTAAAGAAAGCTTTCGGAAGGAAGAGTATACTTGTCTACTTCATGAACAGGTATTATAATTTCATCATTATTTCCCAATTTAGTAGGTAGGTATGGTTCATAACCATGAACTTCGGAATGCACAATTGAATTATCTATGAAAAGACCTTCTGTTACATTAAGGACATCCATTATATTAAAACTATTAAGCCTAGAGATTTGAAAAAGCTTATATTTTCAGGTGTTATCCCTTGTGTCTTTCTCCTTCTACTAATCTTTGGTTTACGATGTTTAGCCTTCTTATAGTTTTTAGTAATTTTTGCGGGTAAATTGAAGGTTTTTCTATTATAAAGGATAACCATTATACTTCTTTTATATGCAACCTTATAGTTACAGTCTCGTTTCGAAAATCAACAAAATTTAAATCTTGGTCTATTACCTTTACTGTTATTTTATCTATTACTTTTACTGTAACAGGAAAATAAATAATATTTTGGGGACTTTCTATTATTTTAAATCCAGGGCTAACATTAGGGAAAAACTGATGAATAATGTGTACTGGCTTTCCGTTCAGATAGGAACCTTCTGCGATACTGCAGTCTATGCATAAAGAATTAACTTTTATAATCTCTGCTGGATTTTCCGATGTTTTTGGAACTCCATCACCAGTTATAATGCCCTTATTAAAACCCAAAAGTTTTCCTATTGTTCTATCTTTAAAAATAATATCTGTAGTAGACTTTATTGTTGATTTTAATGTGTTGTCATTTGCATAGAGGTGAAATGAAATATTTCTTTTTTGGAATTCAGTCTGTAAATATTTATTAACATCGTCCATTTCATAACTTCCCGTAGGAATTGTTAAAAATTCATTATTTTTTCCAAAATATACTTTATTATTACTTTTATCAATATTTGGTATTGCATTAAAAGTTTCAAAGTTGGTAAGTCCGACAACGTAGGAAGTGTTAGGATCTAAGTAAATAGGTGGATGGAAATCTGCTTGAAGTATAGCTGAATTTGCGGAAAGAGCTATAGTAAACGACATGATGGTCGTAATAAGAATAAAATGGAAACACAATTACGCATTATTATAAATAAACTGTAAGGATAACTGTCCACAAGTTGAGGTATTAAAAGATTGATATTTATCATAGTTATATTTAATATTTTGGTTGCTACCATCGCTATAGAAATAAGTTATAACTTCATTTGGTGGTCGTAAATTTCCAAAACTATCAAAGTAAATTATGATATTATTATTTTTAACATACGCTGTCCAGTGAGTGCCTTCCCCCATATCGTCATCTAAATTTATAATACCTGTTTCATATTTTTTTATTTTTTTGGGTAACTTGTTTCTCATAAAGACACCTCTAAAATTTGGCAACTTTAATATTTTCGCATACTTTAATAAATCTATATTTGTCAAAGGTCGGCGAGGTAGCAAATTTAACAGTTTTTTGAATATGGTTTTAAATATAGACCACACCCTTTCTTATATGGTTTTAAATAAAGACCTTTTCTAATTGATATTTTTTCCATTTCTTTGTTGTGTCTTGTTTGTTCTTCTAACTTCTTCTGTGCATTTTTGGCAGAATTTACTGCCTGGGCAATGCCAGCAGCGCCCCCGCTTAGGGCTCCTAGAGCAGATAAACCAGCAAAAATAGGTATTAAAGGTAAAATTCCACCAGTTTTTGGAATTGGAATAATTCTTTGTTTAGGTTCTTTTATTTTTAATTTTTTAATCGATGACAAAGCAGTGCCGGCAGCGTTTCTTATATTAGCAAATTTTTTTCCAGCTAGCTCTTTACGTGCTTTTCTTACACCTCGGTTAAAGGATATTTGACCTCCTTTCTTGCGTTTATGACTTCTTTTTCTTATTCCCATACCGAGTTTTGTTTTTGCTTTCATGATTCCGGCCACAGCCAAGGATGACAGTTTTTCGGCTAGATTTGAATCTGAAGCTTTAAATCTATTAAATGCCTTTTTAGCTAATACTTTATCTGCCTCGTTTCTGTTTTTTAAATCGGAATATTCCGAATATGCTATATCGTGCTCTTTGCAAGCTTCGTCTAATAAATTAATTCCCTTATCACCTCGGGCAAGCCTTTTATTTAACTTTGTACCAGGCCCACAAAAGTTATAAGAAGGAATATGGAGCTCTACTGGTAATTTATTAATAAGAGTATTTAATAAACCACTACCTGTTCTCTGTCCTTCCACGCAGTGAATGACATTATTATGTCTAATCATTATATATAAATGATTTAAAAACGCAAATAACCTTACTTAAATAGCGATGTTCAAACAATGAAGATCAAAAAACAAGATTTTTCTTTACCGATAAAAAATTTTGATTTATGTCATGATGATTATCGAAAACATGGAAACTGTAAAAGATGTTTAATAGTAGGACCATCGGGTTGTGGGAAGACAAATGTTATGATTTCTCTTATAACACACCCTAATGGATTAAGATTTGAAAACATATATGTGTACTCAAAATCCTTATATCAATCAAAATATGAATATCTAAAAAGGCTTTTTGCTCCACTAAAATGTATTGGTTATTTTGAATCATCGAACGCTGAGGATATTGTTTCACCCACTGAAATAAAACCAAATTCATTGATTGTATTTGATGATATAGTATGCACTGATCAAAGTCTTATGAGGGATTATTTTTGTTTCGGACGTCATAAAAATACAGATTGTTTTTATTTGTGTCAAACATATTCATCAATCCCTAAACAACTTATACGTGACAATGCAAACCTCTTGGTAATTTTTCAACAGGATGCTACAAACTTGAGACATATATATGATGATCATGTAAATGGTGACATGAGCTTTCAAGAGTTTAAAAACTTGTGTTCAATGTGTTGGAATCATAAATATGACTTTGTCGTTATTGACAAAGACTGCCAATTTAATGATGGTCGCTATAGAAAAGGATTTGATAATTTTATTTCCACTATATAACTCTCTGACAAAACGATAATTTTCTAGTATACAACCTACCTTTTGTAAAGATGGACGAAAAAACAGCGAAAGAGTTGGTAAAAACTAGACAAGCCGTTAGACAAAAGTATAAAGCTTTAAAATCAGATTTATCTGATAAAGAAATTCGTATGGAAAAAGAATTTAAACCAATAACTCAACCTTTGCATGAGTTAATTCAAACAATTAAAACAGAACCGTTCATTAAAAAAGAAGTATATTCACCACAATTAGTTTCGACCCCAAAATTTCAATTTCCTACGCCAGAGGTCAATCAAAGGAAATCAAATGCATATAGTAAATATCTTCCAACACACATGCCCTCACTTTTAGGAGATGAAGAAGTATATTTTGAAGATTCGCAACAGTTAGGAGAATCAAGCCCTGAAACAACAATTGAACCAACTATAGGTGAGTTGCGACAAGATGTTTTAGAATTAACAAGAACACCTGCTTATGAAGAATATTTGGAAGCATATCATTCACTTCTAAGACCTTTCGTGGATGGGCTAATAAAAGACACGGAAGGCAAATTTGATAACAAATATGGGTTTAGCCATGATGTTGATGCAGATAAATATAAGATTGCTAATTCTGTGGTGGATTTCATAGGAAAAGATTTTAAAGTTGAAGGAGTTAGGTATGAGGGAACACCTGGATTGTATGAGCTTCTTTTTAAAAAAGAACCTGTTGGTTATACATCAAATGATATGGAAAATTATATGGATGTTTTGAATAGGACAAATGCATATAGACGAAATTTTGATCCTAATAGTCAAATTCAAGGCTCGACCGACATTAAATACTTGACAATAGTTAAACCTTACTTATTACAAAAAGGTATATTAAAACGTGGAAGCACAACAGAGACAGGTTATCGTGCAGTTCTACCAAGCACTTCACGTTTGTTACCTCCACAAAGACCGCGTTCTACAAGAAATCTGTCTACAAAAAGTGGAAAGGGGGGAGCTATGTTAAATTTATCGAAAAAAAAATTAGATTATGTATATTATGACGATATAAATGAGATAATTGATAGATTAAAATTATTGACAGCATCACAAATGGCTGGACATACTGGTCATCAAAATGAAATAATATCGATTTTAGAAGAACTAAGAGAAGCAAAAATAATTAAATAAATACTAATTCACACATGTTTATTCCTTATTCTACCGCTGACAACAACCATGTCTATTGACAAGTTTGGATCCCATATCTTTGGCAAGGATAATAAATTTTCATCTGAAGAACATAACATTATAAAACTTGTTGATCTTAGTGCAGTTAAACTTTGGTATAATTTGGTGTTACCCTTCATGGGAATTTACTCTCTATCCGATAGAGTTTACCATTTATTACAAGACAAACGAATTACATATGTTTTTCCTATGGAATCTGCTACTATAATTTCTGGAGAATACCCGAAAAAATATGTTTTCTTAAAAATTAATGGAAAAAAGATCACCGACCCTGTAGGTATTCGGTTAAAGAAAGGGGATGTTCTTTCTTTTCATCGTCCTGAAGGTAGTCATTTAGAAGATGTTTATGGTGAATTGTTAATAAAATGTCCTGTAGAAATAACAAACTAAACATTTAATTATCATGTCTGCACAACCTAACATCAAGGAAGATCTAGTCAACGAGTTACATAAACCTGCTAGAAAAAATTTTAGACGTCGACGGGTTATTATTAAAAATTTAAACGATTTATGGCAAGCAGATTTGGTGGAAATGATACCTTATGCAAAACTAAATAAAGGATATAGATATATTTTAGTTGTTATAAACACTTTTTCCAAATATGTTTGGGTTCAACCTGTTAAAAGAAAAACTGCTGAGGAAGTAACTTTAGCTATAGAAAAAATTTTAAAGCTTGCGAAAACTACTCCAACTAACATACATACAGATCAAGGAAGAGAATTTTTCAACAAAAACTTTAATAAATTAATGGAAAAATATAACATTAATCACTACAGTACATATTCCACAGTCAAAGCAAGTATTGTTGAAAGGGTCAACGGAACTTTAAAAACTCTCATGTGGAAACAATTTAGCTTGCAAGGCAATTATAAATGGTTGGATATGCTAAATAATATTGTTTTTAAGTATAATACAACTAAACATAGAACAACAGGATTAAAACCTATTGATATAAATGAAGAAAATGAAAAAGATGTTCTAAAATCAACTTATAATAATATAAAAACAATTGACCCCAGAAAATCAAAATTTAAACAAGGGAATTATGTTAGGGTTAGTAAATACAGGGAGGCTTTTCAAAAGGGATATACACCAAACTGGTCAAATGAAATTTTTCAAATTAAAGAAATTAAATTAACCAACCCAAGAACATATTTGCTGGCAGATGACAAAAATGAAATAATTTTAGGTAGTTTTTATGAACCGGAGTTGCAGAAAGTCAAACATTCAAACGTGTATCTCGTGGAAAAGGTGCTAAGAAGAAAAGGAAACAAAGTTTATGTTAAATGGCTGGGAATGGATAAATCACACAATTCTTGGATATTAAAAAAAGATGTAATATAATAAAATAAAAAAACTTTATATTTAACAACATGGTTTTATTTACTTCTGATATATCTATATTAAATTCATGCCACTTATGTACAACAATATCACTAGAGCTTGGTCAGTACTGTCATTTTTCTTCACAAGAATATTTTCATTAGTCTCTTTTAAAACAATTGAGAAATAGAATCTTCTGCAAAGAGGACAATGTGCGTTGGTTTTCGACCACTCTGTTAAACACTTTATACAAAATTTGTGTGTGCACGAATTGGGTGTGCAAATTTCTTCTCTTCTCATGGAATGTAAACAAACAGGGCATCTGCTTCTGTCTTCTTGTTTAAGTTTTTTCACCGATTTTCTGCCACCAACCAGCTTTCGTTTTTGAATCATATTTTTAGCAAATAATGTTTTAGAAACCATGTGCGTATAAATTTATAGATATTCCCCCACTCAAGTCAAGCCCACATGGGCGAGGTGGGAGGATATGACTCTGAATTGGTTGTAATCAAACAAAAATTATTTAAAACGTTCATTGTATATTTTCTTCCTAAAATTTTCATCCAAAACATCCTTTAGGAGGTTCTCAGCATATTGAAGTCTATTTTGAAAGCGGTAGCGATCCAATACATACTGCTCATAATCACTCTCACGTGATTTTTTGTAAGCAAACTGCCATGCAACCAATATATGGATTTTATTCATATTTTCGTTAAATGTAACCTTCTTCATAGTGCTTCTCTAAAATCACAAGCTTTATTCCCTCCTTTTATATATTAAAAGTCAAGGTCATATTATGAGCGGGGAGGGGAGGTGGGGGGAGGGGTGGGGGAGGGAGGGGAGTCAGCACCACATACTAGTGCTTCTACTATTAAAAGTTACTCAAGGTCAAGGTCAAGGTCATAAGTGGGAACCGCTGATGGACGTAGTCCCACTACTAACGCCAACTTTTATTTTTCTAAACATCATATATTTCATAAAAAAGTTACTGTTTCGACAAATTTGTAGTTATTGACAACCTCACATTAGAGGAATGAGTTAATTTATTAGAGTAAATTAGAGTTAAAACGTTTAGATTTAGTGTAAAAACGGTTTTCCGTCTTATCGTTCTTGCTTTCACCGGCTTTCGCCGTCGTCGGATTCACATGCATTCATAAAGTACTTTTCCTCGAGCGTGAAGTTCAGTTACGAGTCGATATATTATAAAACCGTGTAAAGAACGTAGTTTCCTAAATTGATTTTAAAATACAGTTTAAATGTGAGAAAACCCTTGCAACGTGCTAAGTGACTTAGATTTATTGTGGAAAATTGTAGTGTTTTCAAACTTAAAATTGATTATAAAGCTGTAAGTTCTAACTACTGTATTTTATATCATTTGAATAACAAGTGATTTTTTAGGGACTTTTTTTCACGAACTAATATAAATGATTATTATCGACTCAACATTTATTCTTGTATTTCTATCTACATAGAGAAAAGGTAAAAAAACAAATTTTATACATATTTATTATCGTAAAAGTTAAACATCTATAGTAAAGTTTTGATTATATGAAATACATATAAAGTTCTTAATTAGGTCAGACTGCAAAAATGAAAAAAATATAAAATAGGCACGTCTATCTGATCATTTTTATAATGCAGGTTAATTTCCTTTATTGTTACGACAGTCCCGCTTAAGTCATTTATTGCAATTTTTTTAAAAATAGCCCACATAGAAAAGATTGCAAAAATGTAAAACTAGCAACTAGGCACGTCTATCTGATCATTTTTTTTTATAATGCAGGTTAATTTCCTAAGCACATCTTTTACTCAATTCATAGCAAGAATCCCCTACAAATAATAATTACTCATTGCTCCATAATTGTACCCGTATAAAATGAATACAGTACTTCAGGAAATTATTCAAAGGTAATTTAAATTTAATGATCGTTTACTATCGCAAGCGATACCCGTACCTGCTGTTTATTATTTTTAAATTAATGTCGTTTTAAAGAAGACAGCTTAGTTTTCTATTACAATCTAATTTTTATTTAAAAATCAATTGTTATATATGGGTTAGACAAATGTTAGGTAAGAAAATAAAACAGAAAATATAATATACATTTTTTTATGATGATGATTTTTTACAAATGTGACGTTTTTTTCATGACTGCCACCTAGATATAAATAATACAGAATCTATTTAACTAAATCTTTTATTGCTGCTGGGCAAGACATAGTTTTCTGCTTCCAATTCTTGAATCCTTTTACGCTCTGCTTCTCGAAATTGTTTTTTCGCTTTTTTGGATAGGTTCGGTGGCGGTTTTCTTAAAATTAAATTGTTTTCTATGTAGTCTTGTGGATTATAGCTTTCGCAATGGTCTGTGTCCCATGAATAATCAATAGGTACTGCCAAAGACATTGTTGTGAATTTTGTTTTATTATAGCTTTAAGGAATTTATATAAGGTAGTGTGAAGAGTGGGTGGATTTGGTAGGTAGTGGGTGGATTGGGAATAGCTTTGGAAGCTCATTTGGAAGCTCCTTTGGAGGCTCATTTGGAAGCTGGAATGGATATCAGAGTGGTAGGATTTGGTAGGGTGAAGAGTGGGTGGATTTGATAGGGTGAAGAGTGGGTGGATTTGGTAGGTAGTGGGTGGATTGGGAAGGTGAAGAGTGGGTGGATTTGGATTTGGATTTGGATTTGGAATGGTCTGCGAAGTAACAAAACAATCTACTAAAATTTTTGGTTATATTTAATACCCAAGTCTTTTTTTGCTCCATCACAACTCTGAGATCCACCTCGAGTCTCTTCTGTGTCTCTTCTGGACTAGATACATAATAATTGAATAATTATTGTAATCCATATTCTAAAAAGTATTCTTTATAAAATAATTATTACTTTTAAACAAACTGACAACTTACCCAAAACAGGATGAATTATGTATAAAAAATAGTGCACAGACAAAAAACAATACAAAAAAACAATTAAAACACTCAAAACCTCTGAAAATCAGAAGAAAAACGACTGAAAAAACAAAAAATTGGGCCATGGGCGACAAACGTTAATCAGCTGATTCCGTTGCCACTACAAAAGTGTTAAGCGGGTATTACCTCAACAATTTCTTCGCGAATAAATTCATGAATTACTTCGCGAATTTCTTCACGGCCGCATATTGGTTTTACATTTGTCACAGACTTTATGAAGTTTTTTGACAATTTCAGCTCTCACACCGAAAGTAACGAACAAAACGAACTAGCGCAAACATTGACTTGACTTTTTGCATTTATTTTAAATCGGTACCGGATTCACGAAAAAATTGACGGAAAATTAGAACACGTTCTATTTCGTGAATAACTTCACGAAGTTCTTCATGAATTTATTGGACATGAAAGTTTTAGTATAACATTTGTCAATTTACTTCACGAAGCGACTTCATGAAATAATTCGCCAAGAAATTGTTGGTGTAATACCCGCTTTAGATAAAGTATCGCTCAAATAACCTTAAGTTTTGAGAAACCGGGCATTAGTTGTTCAAAGTTCAAAATAGAACAGGTTGCCTTTAAATTTTCACCTGAAAATGAAAAAATAAACGCCAAATGAGCATTAATGCTTTTAATTTTTGTTTTTTGCTCGTATTAGCCTTTTATTATTTGACGGTGAACTGTTTATTATGTCACAGATTGAATTATTTTTATTATTTACGTCAGATAAGGCCAAAGGAACCTATGACATATTGTTTTTGGGTTCTTTATAAATTATCTAGTTTAGAAATCACGCATTCGACAAAGACGCTTTCTGTAGGCACAGTAATATTCTTTTGAAAGGGAGCTAAAGTTAGTGAATATTAGTACATCACTACATTACTCCAAACCTAAATCTCGCAGTGGATCTTGTAGACAAGTTGTTGCAGTGGATCTTGTAGACACGTTGTCGCCCATTTAAGATCGAAGCTCTGGAAGTGGTCATCTATAACGATTTCTCTTGTCTCGTCTCCTTCTCAACACCGTCGCGGCGTCGGTAACGAAGATTTGAACTTAGTAATTAATGTCCATCTGCCATTAAATAAAACCCTGGACTTTCTAACACAAATAGATATATATTATCTGAATAAATAAAATTAACTGTACAAAGAAATATATGATAAATGATAAAAGATTAAAATAATAAAAATAAAAACAGAAGGTAACAAAGAAACAGTTAACGAATGTTAAATAATGAAATGAACAATGCTGGACAAGCGTTTACCATAAAAGATTCGAATTACAAAAGATATCAAAATAAAAATCATTGTTCTGTGATTTATTAATTCCCCATATAAATAACTTTAACACATTTACCCTTAAAATAGATAACCCAGTGAAGTTATACAAAACCCCTTATTACAAATTCGCTAAGTTATTTTCCCGCGCGAAATACGCGACGCGACTTTTAAGAGAAGTTACCGACTTCCCATTTCTATTACACCCTACATCTCTTAGAACGACCCGGTACGAACTAACTTCTCTGTATTTCAATTTTTATACCTAGCTTTAGGGTGGGTACTCTAGCCACTCTACTGTTACAGGACCGAAGTAACGTCGAATTTTATACAGAATAATATTGAATTAAATGTTTCTTTGTTTAATGGACGGTTTATCCATTGTATACAGGTTAAAATACTATACTAATCTATGCTAAGGCTCTTGAATACGTGATCGAAAAAAAAACCTCTGTTGTTACTTTCTAAAGGTAAAAAAAATCACATCCAATAAGCCTATACAGAAGGAGCTCGAACTTGATAAATCTAGCAGTTACTCATATCCGTATTAACATTCCATCTTTTCAAAAAAAAGGAGAATATTCGTTAACTCGAGATAATTAATAAATAGACAAAACGTTTATAGATACGCCCCTGTACTCTAATGGTATATTCTTTTACATAAACGAGAAACAGGATTTTATCTCCGTTTCGATATAACCGTAACTGACCTGTTTAGACGACCTTAACATCACGTTTGAACAACCTTAGCTACAATTTAAATATACGCAAATCTATAGCAACGACGAATGTCAACGTGGTCAACTAACAAAAAAGACACTTTTATTACTTTCTATAAAAAAAAATGTAATAGAAATAGTTAATTGTTAAAGTTTAAATAAAAATCATACAAATCATAAATCTTCAGAGTTTGTATTACGTATAGACCATAACATATGGTCCAGTCGAGCTGGATAACACAAGAAAAAGCCAATTAAAAAACGTCCATTTTGTCCAGTTTTCTACGAAGGCAATTTGAAAATTCCCGTAGAGACGAAGCTGCGATAGTGGATCATACAAGTGGAAAGAGAAGAAATTGAAAATTGGAATCAAGGTCAGTGCGTTCCAATCACTTCCCTAAACCTTTGTTTCTTCTTAATTTTGTACCTAATTTAAACTTGCTTCGTATTGTGTTGTTTAAATAGGATTAATCTAAACTAAAACTAAAACATTTATTTTTATATAAAAAATAGACCAAAACATATGGTCCAGTCAAGCTGGATAACACAAGAAAAAGCCAATTAAAAAACGTCCATTTTGTCCAGTTTTCTACGAAGGCAATTTGAAAATTCCCGTAGAGACAAGCCGCGATAGTGGATCATACAAGTGGAAAGAGAAGCAATTGAAAATTGGAATCAAGGTCAGTGCGTTCCAATCACTTCCCTAAACCTTTGTTTCTTCCTAATTTTTACCTAATTTAAACTTGCTTCGTATTGTGTTGTTTAAATAGGATTAATCTAAACTAAAACTAAAACATTTATTTTTATATAAAAAATAAACCAAAACAATGCCTGATAATCAGGAAATTGCAAATCTAAATACTCTTAAAAATGAAAAAAAGAATATTAAAGCTAGATTAACGCGCTTTAAAAAAGTCATAGAGGGTAACTCAGATGGAAAGGATCTACAACTTAAAGATCTTGAATTGCGTATTAGAGCTATAGAGCCTTGCTTAGATACATTTTATGATGTTCAAACTAATATTCAAAATCTTAGCACCGACATAACTGATGACGTGTTTGACATTGAAACTAAAGATTTCGAAGATACATATTTTAAATATATTTCTAAGGCAAAAACTGCTCTGGAAGACAATGCTCCAACGTCCCCAGGTGGGGGGCAAAGTCAGGGGGATGATTTTGATAATCGAACCGTGGCATCAAGCTCTAATAGAAGCCAAAATATACAATCGGGACCTAATGTGAAGCTTCCTCCCATACCTTTACCTAATTTTGATGGTGCCTATGACCAATGGTTATTTTTTAAAGACACTTTTCATTCTCTTATACATGATAATGACTCAATACCTGAGGTTCAAAAATTTCATTACCTACGGTTATCTTTAAAAGGTGCTGCTGCTGACTTATTAAAATCTTTGGAAAGCTCTGCTGCTAATTACTCTATAGCCTGGAATTTACTGGTTAAAAGATATGAAAACACACAAATTTTAATCAGAAATCATATTAAAGCACTTTTTGATCTCGATTATGTAAAAGTCGAGTGTCATACAAGTTTACGTAACCTCTTGGATGGCCTTAATCGTCATCTTAGGGCTCTGTACGTACTAAAACAACCAGTAGATTCCTGGGATGCACTTATTATACATATGATATCTTTAAAGTTAGATAATTCTACTCGGAGAGAGTGGGAAAATGAATATTCCAAGCATGATGCTGTTACGCTTGATATGTTTACAAACTTTTTACATGATAAATGTAGAGTGTTAGAAAGTTTGCAAATAAATAATAATCAGAAAGGTAATCGAAGGCATAGTTTATCGGTAACATATGCACCTATTTGTTCTCTGTGTAGCAAGGATCACACTGTTTATAATTGTAAGACTTTTCTCAATTTCAATGTTAATAAAAGAATGACTGAAGCTAAAAAACGAAAATGGTGCTTAAACTGTTTAAGAAATAACCACCCTACTGAACAGTGCCGCTCTCAACCTTGCAGAAAGTGCTCAAAAAGGCATAATACTTTATTGCACACTAATTTTACACCTACTACTCAATCTGAGGCTAATAATAGTCAAAATCATCAAGCTCTCAATGGCAACTTGCAAAATCCTGAGCCTACTATGCCGCATGCCGGCCAGCATAAACAAAATACTTTAAATGCTCAGGATAATGTCAATGCTTACCATTCTGTAAATAGTGTGCCAAAGGTATTATTATCAACCGCCATAGTCAATGTTCTTGATAAAAACGGTGAGAGTCATACGTGTCGAGTTATGTTAGACAGTGGCAGTGAATCTAGCTTTATCACAGAACGAATGTGTGCCAAGCTGGGTTTAAATATTATTAGAACTACTATTTCTGTGAATTCTGTGACAGGTATAGGGCAAACTAACTCCAAGGTCTTAAAGCAAACTGATATCACAATACAAGCACGTCAAAGCTCTTATGAAATGAACTTAAAATGTTTAATTTTACCAAAAATAACTAACAAAATACCATTTATGGTCATAGATATTTCTCATCTTAAAATTCCCACTAATATTATATTAGCTGATCCCAGTTTTAATGAACCTGGTCCTATCGACATTTTGATCGGTTGTGACAAATTTTGGCATTTGCTTAACACGGGTCAAATTAAACTAGGTCATAACTTACCAGTTATGCAAAAAACCCAACTAGGATGGATAATTTCTGGAAGCATAGCTTCTAATCAGCCTAATTCTCAAATTACATGTAATTTAAGCATAACTCAAAATCTTGAAAACAGTTTGACTAAATTTTGGGAACTAGAGGAAAGAAATATTCAAAAATCTTTATCGATTGATGAGCAAGTGTGTGAAAACCTTTTTCAAACTACTACTAAACAAAATTTAGATGGTCCCTTTGTGGTGTCGCTACCTTTAAAACAACCTACTTCAGTGTTAGGCGAGTCTAGAGAAATAGCTAAAAAACGGTTCTTAAATCTAGAGAAAAAACTTCAAAAAAATGAGCAGCTTAAAATTGAGTATAGTAGGTTTCTTGATGAATATGAGGAGCTTGGGCATATGTCTCAAATTAATACAGATGTACTAAAAAATATGGATTCCTTTTATCTTCCACATCATTGTGTGTTAAATAATGCTAGTACAACTACAAAATTACGCGTTGTATTTGACGGGTCAAGTAAATCTTCCAGTGGCTACTCATTAAATGACATTCTTCTGGTAGGGCCTACAGTACAAGAGGACCTATTTGCCATCGTTTTGCGAGCAAGAAAACATAATATTCTTCTCACAGGCGACGTCGCTAAGATGTATCGGCAAGTTTATGTAGACAAAACTCAGCGCAACCTTCAGCTGATATTGTGGCGCTCTGATCCATCCTGTGAAATAAAAACTTATCAACTAAACACACTTACCTATGGCACTGGTCCAGCAGCTTACTTGGCTACAAGGTGTCTTAAAGAACTTTCTGTGCAATGTAAGCAATCTAATCCCTTAATAAGTCAAATAATTGCTAAAGATTTTTATGTTGATGATCTTTGTACTGGAGGCAATACTATCGATGAGGTCAAAAATATTAAAACTCAAATTACTCAAATTCTTTTGTCAGGAGGATTTGATCTTCGTAAATTTCATTCAAATGAGCCTGCAGTCTTGTCAACGGATCCAAAGTCAAAAGATACTTCCGTTCATTTTGGTGAGTCTGGTGAGAATAAAACTTTGGGTCTTTATTGGGACTCAAAAAATGATACTTTCAAATATTCAATTCGTCAAATGACCAGGGAAGGGCCAGTCACTAAAAGAAATATTTTGTCATGCATAGCATAAATTTCTGATCCCTTAGGTCTTATTGCACCAGTGGTGATTACAGCAAAAATTATTATTCAAAGGCTCTGGCAGCTTAAGTTGTCTTGGGACGAATCTGTACCTTTGGATGTATTAACCAAATGGAGAACATTATACAACCAATTGGTTGACTTGAATGATTTAAAGGTTCCTAGGACTATTCTTATTAAAAATTCTATTTCTGTTGAGCTTCATGGTTTCTCGGATGCTAGTGAGGTAGCATACGGGGCTTGTATTTTTATTCGCTCTATTGACAGTGCAGGAGACTGTCATGTCAGTTTACTTTGTGCTAAAACAAGAGTAGCTCCATTAAAAGTGGTAACTATACGGCGGCTTGAACTGTGTGGGGCGCTCCTTCTTGTTGAGCTTGCTAATAAAGTAAAACATTCTTTAAATATTCCATTTGAAAAAACATATTACTGGTGTGATTCTACAATTGCAGTAGCATGGATTAAATCTCGTTCTCTAGATTTTAAAATATTTGTTGCAAACAGGATTGCACAAATACAATCTCTCACTAAACCTGATGAGTGGAATTATATAAAGACCAGTGAAAATCCTGCTGATCACTTATCTCGAGGCCTCAGTCCAGGAAGTCTTATTTCTAATTATCTTTGGTGGCATGGCCCCCCTTGGCTTTCTATGTCTGATGACTTGTGGCCAATAACCGCAGTCCATCTTGACAATACAGAATTGCCTGAAGTGCGCACAAAGTCAATTGCGCTGATATCTAACATAAATGATTATGATATTTTTAATAGGTTTTCTTCTCTGAGTAAATTGCAAAGGGTTCTGGCATATTGCCTTAGGTTTATAAATAACTGTAAAGTATCTAAAATCATGAGACAAAGTGGTTTTCTCACTTGCAATGAATTAAGGAAAGGTTTATTGCAACTGATAAAAATGGCGCAATATCAGGAATTTAAAGAAGAAATACGCAGTTTGTCTAAAACCAATAAACTTTCAAATAAAAGTTCATTAATAATGCTAAATCCATTTATGGATGGACAGGGAATTTTGAGAGTAGGAGGTAGGTTGAGACATTCTGAATTTGTAGAACATAAAAAACATCCTGCCATCTTGCCGGCAAAACATAGGTTAACATTGTTAATTGCGCAATATGAGCATATTAGACTATTGCATGCTGGTTCTCAAAATCTTCTGGCCTCTATAAGGAATCATTATTGGCCTCTTGCTGGCAGAAACTTAGTAAAAAAGGTGGTTAGATCTTGCACAAAGTGCTTTCGTTTTGATACTTCTGGCATTCAACATATTATGGGTAACTTACCGAAACACCGCGTAACACCAAGCAGACCTTTTTTATTTACTGGTATCGATTTTATGGGCCCGGTATTAATAAAGGATAGACTAGCAAGGAATTATAAAACAGTAAAGGCATGGGTCTGTCTGTTTGTATGCTTATCAACAAGAGCGATACATCTTGAGCTTGTTGGAGACTTGTCCACCAATGCTTTTTTTGCTGCGTTAAGGCGAATTTTTTCTAGACGCGGAATAAGTTCTGACATATATTCAGATCACGGAACTAATTTAGTTGGGGCGAAAAATGAAATTGAAAGGCTTTTGGTTAAAAATAAAGATGAAATTCATTCGCGACTCAGTTGTGACGGTGTCAAGTGGCATCTGATGCCACCTAGAGCTCCACACTTCGGGGGCCTCTGGGAAGCTGGAGTAAAATCCACAAAGTTTCACCTTAAAAGAGTAATAGGTACAAATGCGCTTACCTTTGAAGAATATTATACAGTCCTCTCACAAATCGAAGCTATTTTAAATTCGAGACCTATATCTCCTCTCAGCCATGATCCTTCAGATCCTCAACCTTTAACCCCCGCACACTTCTTGATTGGGCAACGACTAACCACTATCCCGGACGAAGACTACGTTCACATTCCTGAGAATCGACTTTCAAGGTTCAAGAGGCTGCAAAGGATGGTTCAGCATTTTTGGGCACGCTGGTCCAAGGAATACATTCCTGAATTGCAACAGCGAACTAAATGGAAACAAAGCTTTCCCAATCTGCTAAAACCGGGCTCTGTTGTACTGGTAAAAGAAGATGGGCTACTACCACTTAAATGGCAATTGGGTGTTGTAAACGAAGTTCATCCTGGCTCTGATGGCGTGGTTAGGGCTGCTACCATTAAAACTGCAACCTCCATCTTTAAGCGACCTGTTGTAAAGCTGTGCATCTTACCTAATGATGAATCATAGAACGTTGAAACCGTATGGATTTCAAGGCGGGCAGTATGTTTAGACGACCTTAACATCACGTTTGAACAACCTTAGCTACAATTTAAATATACGCAAATCTATCGCAACGACGAATGTCAACGTGGTCAACTAACAAAAAAGACACTTTTATTACTTTCTATAAAAAAAAATGTAATAGAAATAGTTAATTGTTAAAGTTTAAATAAAAATCATACAAATCATAAATCTTCAGAGTTTGTATTACGTATAGACCATAACAGACCCTTGTTTATAATGGGGAATATAAATATTGATTCTAATTTCCAACACTGGGTATTAAGCCCCTTTTGTAATTTTATGGTATCTTTAAAGACCACCCACATTTACAAGTTCGCAAAAGTTATTTAATATTTTAATCTAAATGAATTCGTTTTGTCACAATTAGCCCCCCCTTAAGAACGAATATTCTTATTCCAGAGAAAAGATGAAGAATGAAATATCAACCTTGTAGATTTACAAATTCTCCATCCGGTTTTTTAATACACAGTTCCTAAACTAAACCCTGGTGGCTTCTCTCTTCCAGTGTAGCTCTCAATACTCTCGGTTGTCCCATGTCCAACGTTGTTCCTGGTTACCCATGCGTCCTCCCAAAATCGGTGCCTTCGTCTTGAATAAGGTGTAGCTCCCCGGGATGGATGCTGATGTCCTCCATCTCAACTGGATCCTCCGACTTCACCCAAGTCCGGTCCTGACCTCGATCTATAAAAAGAAAATTGAAAATAACCATCATGTTTTGACCTCGTCAAACACAACCACCATTGATCAATACTCAAAACCCAAGCACAATATAAAAACAACTACTTTTTTCCACTAATTAAACACAAATGAACATCTACGAACTACAATCTACTAACAAGAGGGAACCTCTACGGTACAACCAACACTACACTTCCTGCATCTCTAGATGTCCGCGGTCTTTTGGATGACTCGACAATACTTTCTACTTTATGTGTAACCAAAACCCTTCTCATTACCAAGTGGTCACTGAATAATCTTAATCTTAAACTACTAATAATATACTACGTCGTCTATATCGCACTACGATGAAATGCAAACTATATTACAATAAACAAAATTACACCCTGTACAATGACTTTACTGATTGTTTACCATTTATAAAACAAATTTATGAAATTTACTATACTTATTTATATTCATTAAATACATATCTAGCTCTCCAAAGAATAAAACTGAGTGTTAACAACAAAAAGTATCGATATACTGAAAATATCCTAATCAGCTCTAAAACCAAATTAATGAAATCAATTGAAACCGCCCGTACCCGGGTCGGTATATCTGGGAAATTTTGCAAGATCTCTAAAGAAAAATGAATATTCTAAAATATAAAAAATTCTAATAATATGCATAAATAAAAATCTCTGTTTTTAAAATAGTCTAAAAACGTGGGAAACGGCAAAAGTGTGCAGATTAAAAGGTCTCCAGGTCAAATTCTTGAATCCAGATGGCCCAGCCAAGCCTGGGAACCAACAAGCCACGATACATCCCCCGCAGAGGGAGGAAGCGCGACTACTTAAGCGCTCGATGAGACGGCAGAAAGGCATTCAGATTCAGATTGAGATTCACATTCGACTCGCATTCAAATATCAGATAGACATTCAAATTTTCCTCTTTTTAAAAAAAAACTAAGTTGTGACGATGTCAGTGGGTTCTCTGTTAGTAAATTTTCTGTGTTGAAAAACTGCCATTAAGTCCTTTGCTCTTTGTCCAAAGTACAATTACGTTAATTTGTGTTGTGATATTAAGCAAGTAGTAAAATTGGATTTCTTTTTACTTAGTGAGATACCTTGTACGCCGATTTCGCTGACGGTGGATTACGCCGAGGCTGATCTAACTGGTGGATATAGGTGTCTTTGGTAACGAAATTAAATCCATGAAACTGCTTAAACATATACTTACATCTCATTAATAATTCTATATAAAATTGGATTCTTTTTACTTAGTGAGGTACCTTGTACGCCGATTTAAGCTGCCGGTGGATTACGCCGAGGCTTACCTAACTGGTGGATATAGGTATTTTGGTAACGAAATGAAATCCATTACTGTAATTTAAATTACCATATTATTTAAATCAAATAATGGCAGTCGTACATCACAGTTAATCTTATAAACGATATAAAGTAATCTGTTTAAAATTAAAAACTAAATCTTAAAAACGGGGCAACATTTGGGGGAGAATTTAAAATGAAGGTATAAAAAAATAAGATTATCAAATATTATTTTACATAAATTATGACTGAAAGAGAGACCTAATTTCTAACGGTACCAGATGGTGTCAAATAACTTTTGCTTTCGAGATTTGGGTCAGTATTGTTAGGGCTAGTGCAAAAGCACCTTTCTTGTAAATACAGATGGCCAGTTTGTCTTCCGGGGTTTAATTGGCGTAACAAAGAAAAAAACAAAGGTCAGTAAACCGACAGGGTAGATAAAATAAAAAGGGTGTTTTAAATAAATTAAAGGTAATCTGCATTATTAAAGAATAAAAATAAAAAGGGTTGGGTTGGAGAAAATATGAATAATCGCGTTTGACAATCGTATTATCAAGATTGGCAATGATAAAAATAAAGTATGGGTGTAGGTATTGACATGATGCTACCTGTAGAACGTTAACAGATAATAGGTATATATAAATCGGTGTGATGGGTTTTCTTGAGAAAGGGTTATAACCGGCGATGGTGCTGCTGTCGTGGTTTCCGGTACCTCAGTAACATGAAAACAACATTCGCTCGAGAAGAAAAGTGACACATGCGTATGGGCGAATGGACTCCTAACTTTTATTGCACCTTTAAGGCGGCTACAGACGGCATGGCAAGCCTTGGCCAGCGTTTCAACCAGCGTTTGTAGAGACATTGGTCTTTGCTTGATATTCGCGCACCGACAACCGTACACACGACATGTTTTATCTTTGCCAGTGTTTTCGAGGCAAGTGAAAGCGAATCTCTACAAGTGTGTTCGCCCAGCGGTAATTGACACTCGAAAAGAAAGGAAAAAAATTCCTGTGAGGCCGTTGTTAACTTTTAAAAATTCGGAATGCTAAAAAACTATAGGCGTACATAGTTTTTTAGTATTCCGAATTTTTAAAAGTTCCCTACGGCATCATAGAGATTTGTTTATCATTCCTTTCGAGTGTCAATTACCGCTGGGCAAACTATACAAGACAGACAAAATGGAGTCCGATGATGAAGTGATAGCAGCGTCTGCTCTACTTTTAAGTTCAGCTGCATTATTTTTATCAAAAACTATTAAAAAAAGAAAAAAACGCAGGTGGTGGACTAATTCGCTTTATCTAAGTAGGACAACGTAGGTTAACTAAATAATATTTAAATGAACATTCACACTACAAATAATTTTTTAGGTACAATGAAAGTGATTTACTTGGCGATTTGAGAAAGTAGGCATCTCTAAAGTTCATTAATTTCTGCAGAATGTCTGCAAGTGATTTTGAATACGTGTGTACGGCGATCAAGCCCACTGGCGAGCTTCAACAAGTCCCTTTGATGTGTCTCGAAATTACCGCTTACTAGGCGAACCCTGGCCAGCGCCAACGTTGGCTTTGCTTTGCCATATGTTTTGCATCCACACGATGCGCCAACGTTGGAACGAGCGGGCATTGGCCAAGGCTTGCCATGCCGTCTGTAGCCGCCTTTATATGTTATACGTTGAGGTGTCCGATATTTTTGTTTGGGTATTTTGCTGATTGTAATCGGCTAATTACAGTAAATTAATTTAACAGTGGGCTCCACTGTGCAGGTTTTCGGCGCCTCACGGACTGTCCGACAGCGGGGTTCCACTGAAGGGCTTTCCACCCTACGTAGTAGCATTATGCCAAGCGTGTACGTTATTTGGGGTGATACTGAGTGTTAAAAAAGGTATATAAAGAATAAAAAGATATTTAAAGAGTAAATGAAAATTATACGTACACGTCAGAGGGGCGATACCAATAATAAAATGCAAGATTACCGGGTAATATCAGAAAAGGGGTGTTATGAAAACAGGGACGAAGTGATAAAGTACATGCAGAGGTTCGCTGCAGGCGCACAGCAACAGGTATAGGGGTTTTGGTAAGATAAAGTGCATGCAGAGGTTCGCTGCAGACGCACAGTAACAGGTATAGGGGTCTTGGGAAAAACAACATGTAAAGAAACATTTCACGAGTATCACCATCAGTGTCGCAGACATTAGATGGGTGAGCTATGAGGGGAAATGGCGCAGCCAAGATAGGTAGAGAAACATTTCACGAGGATTACCATCTAGTGTCGCAGACATTAGATGTGTACGCTATGAGTGGGAAAGGCGCAGCCAAGAAAATCACCGGTAAAGTGTAGTCAGGAAAATCACCTGTAGTGTCGCAGACATAAACAGGTGACAAAAGAGAAAAAGGGTACAAATTACGGGAGACAGACAAAGGCCTATGTTAATATATTGAATTGTAAATTGTTATACATATTTTATTGTTATTTGAATATATTTTATTATTATTTTGAATGTGAAATTGATAACTAACAGCTGAACAAATAAATAAATGATTAAAACAGATTGATTCTTTGATTTCTTCTATCTATAATGCGACAGACTAAAAAGGGGAAAATATAATTAAAAACTATCAAAATCTGATATAAAATTTACTGTTGTACCAAACTTTAAAAGAACCTGAAATAAACACAACGTAGGAAAATGAGGTAACGCGTCCAGACGATTACAGCCAACGTGATTGACTTTGTCACGTGATGAATAGACTGGGGGTAGAGTAGTTACACTGGTGCCGTGACCAGGATGTAAAGTCAGTAAATTGGTACAACCAAAAAGAATCCATGTAGTTATAACAAGCAAAGGGTACTAGCAGCAATCTCAGAGACAACCAGATGACCTGACGCATAGTAAGAAGAACTTGCAAAATGATACATGGAACATTAATAGCAGCATATAACTGTCCATGCCTAGACAGCCGTATGCAGGGAAGTCCATCAGGAACTTCTTACCGGAGCAGAGCCGATTGTGTCAGAAAAGGGGAACCGTAAAGGCCAGTTTGGGTATCAGCTGGAGATGACAGCATCCACATCACCAGCAGCAGCAGGCCAGCAGGAGCTGAAATGGGTCAAGTAGAAGGATCCAATACAGCCACGCTGTCAACTACCGACAGCGCAGATGGGGTCAAGGTGCATCGCAGCAGCGCGGATAGACGAGAGACGAGTCACGAGACAGCAGGCGTACCAGCAGGGACATGCAGAGAGCTAGCAGGTCCAGGTCCAGGAAAGGAGTGCGAGGGGTCCACAGCCATCGGTCCGGGGGAGACTGGTTAACAGACTGTATAAGTAAGTAGGTCCATACTATGTTTGCAGTATGAGAATTTTTGCTATTAGTTTTTTTTGTAGTATATACCTATTTCTTATGCATATTTTATGAATTGTAACAATGTTGTTCCTTGGGTGTTATTAGTGTAAAAATGTAACGAAAGCAAAAGTAACATTGATTTTAAATGAAACCATTATAAATTTTACACTATTCCTTTCTGCAAAAGGCATAGTTTAAAATTGGGGGAGGGTGAAACCGCCCGTACCCGGGTCGGTATATCTGGGAAATTTTGCAAGATCTCTAAAGAAAAATGAATATTCTAAAATATAAAAAATTCTAATAATATGCATAAATAAAAATCTCTGTTTTTAAAATAGTCTAAAAACGTGGGAAACGGCAAAAGTGTGCAGATTAAAAGGTCTCCAGGTCAAATTCTTGAATCCAGATGGCCCAGCCAAGCCTGGGAACCAACAAGCCACGATACATCCCCCGCAGAGGGAGGAAGCGCGACTACTTAAGCGCTCGATGAGACGGCAGAAAGGCATTCAGATTCAGATTGAGATTCACATTCGACTCGCATTCAAATATCAGATAGACATTCAAATTTTCCTCTTTTTAAAAAAAAACTAAGTTGTGACGATGTCAGTGGGTTCTCTGTTAGTAAATTTTCTGTGTTGAAAAACTGCCATTAAGTCCTTTGCTCTTTGTCCAAAGTACAATTACGTTAATTTGTGTTGTGATATTAAGCAAGTAGTAAAATTGGATTTCTTTTTACTTAGTGAGATACCTTGTACGCCGATTTCGCTGACGGTGGATTACGCCGAGGCTGATCTAACTGGTGGATATAGGTGTCTTTGGTAACGAAATTAAATCCATGAAACTGCTTAAACATATACTTACATCTCATTAATAATTCTATATAAAATTGGATTCTTTTTACTTAGTGAGGTACCTTGTACGCCGATTTAAGCTGCCGGTGGATTACGCCGAGGCTTACCTAACTGGTGGATATAGGTATTTTGGTAACGAAATGAAATCCATTACTGTAATTTAAATTACCATATTATTTAAATCAAATAATGGCAGTCGTACATCACAGTTAATCTTATAAACGATATAAAGTAATCTGTTTAAAATTAAAAACTAAATCTTAAAAACGGGGCAACATTTGGGGGAGAATTTAAAATGAAGGTATAAAAAAATAAGATTATCAAATATTATTTTACATAAATTATGACTGAAAGAGAGACCTAATTTCTAACGGTACCAGATGGTGTCAAATAACTTTTGCTTTCGAGATTTGGGTCAGTATTGTTAGGGCTAGTGCAAAAGCACCTTTCTTGTAAATACAGATGGCCAGTTTGTCTTCCGGGGTTTAATTGGCGTAACAAAGAAAAAAACAAAGGTCAGTAAACCGACAGGGTAGATAAAATAAAAAGGGTGTTTTAAATAAATTAAAGGTAATCTGCATTATTAAAGAATAAAAATAAAAAGGGTTGGGTTGGAGAAAATATGAATAATCGCGTTTGACAATCGTATTATCAAGATTGGCAATGATAAAAATAAAGTATGGGTGTAGGTATTGACATGATGCTACCTGTAGAACGTTAACAGATAATAGGTATATATAAATCGGTGTGATGGGTTTTCTTGAGAAAGGGTTATAACCGGCGATGGTGCTGCTGTCGTGGTTTCCGGTACCTCAGTAACATGAAAACAACATTCGCTCGAGAAGAAAAGTGACACATGCGTATGGGCGAATGGACTCCTAACTTTTATTGCACCTTTAAGGCGGCTACAGACGGCATGGCAAGCCTTGGCCAGCGTTTCAACCAGCGTTTGTAGAGACATTGGTCTTTGCTTGATATTCGCGCACCGACAACCGTACACACGACATGTTTTATCTTTGCCAGTGTTTTCGAGGCAAGTGAAAGCGAATCTCTACAAGTGTGTTCGCCCAGCGGTAATTGACACTCGAAAAGAAAGGAAAAAAATTCCTGTGAGGCCGTTGTTAACTTTTAAAAATTCGGAATGCTAAAAAACTATAGGCGTACATAGTTTTTTAGTATTCCGAATTTTTAAAAGTTCCCTACGGCATCATAGAGATTTGTTTATCATTCCTTTCGAGTGTCAATTACCGCTGGGCAAACTATACAAGACAGACAAAATGGAGTCCGATGATGAAGTGATAGCAGCGTCTGCTCTACTTTTAAGTTCAGCTGCATTATTTTTATCAAAAACTATTAAAAAAAGAAAAAAACGCAGGTGGTGGACTAATTCGCTTTATCTAAGTAGGACAACGTAGGTTAACTAAATAATATTTAAATGAACATTCACACTACAAATAATTTTTTAGGTACAATGAAAGTGATTTACTTGGCGATTTGAGAAAGTAGGCATCTCTAAAGTTCATTAATTTCTGCAGAATGTCTGCAAGTGATTTTGAATACGTGTGTACGGCGATCAAGCCCACTGGCGAGCTTCAACAAGTCCCTTTGATGTGTCTCGAAATTACCGCTTACTAGGCGAACCCTGGCCAGCGCCAACGTTGGCTTTGCTTTGCCATATGTTTTGCATCCACACGATGCGCCAACGTTGGAACGAGCGGGCATTGGCCAAGGCTTGCCATGCCGTCTGTAGCCGCCTTTATATGTTATACGTTGAGGTGTCCGATATTTTTGTTTGGGTATTTTGCTGATTGTAATCGGCTAATTACAGTAAATTAATTTAACAGTGGGCTCCACTGTGCAGGTTTTCGGCGCCTCACGGACTGTCCGACAGCGGGGTTCCACTGAAGGGCTTTCCACCCTACGTAGTAGCATTATGCCAAGCGTGTACGTTATTTGGGGTGATACTGAGTGTTAAAAAAGGTATATAAAGAATAAAAAGATATTTAAAGAGTAAATGAAAATTATACGTACACGTCAGAGGGGCGATACCAATAATAAAATGCAAGATTACCGGGTAATATCAGAAAAGGGGTGTTATGAAAACAGGGACGAAGTGATAAAGTACATGCAGAGGTTCGCTGCAGGCGCACAGCAACAGGTATAGGGGTTTTGGTAAGATAAAGTGCATGCAGAGGTTCGCTGCAGACGCACAGTAACAGGTATAGGGGTCTTGGGAAAAACAACATGTAAAGAAACATTTCACGAGTATCACCATCAGTGTCGCAGACATTAGATGGGTGAGCTATGAGGGGAAATGGCGCAGCCAAGATAGGTAGAGAAACATTTCACGAGGATTACCATCTAGTGTCGCAGACATTAGATGTGTACGCTATGAGTGGGAAAGGCGCAGCCAAGAAAATCACCGGTAAAGTGTAGTCAGGAAAATCACCTGTAGTGTCGCAGACATAAACAGGTGACAAAAGAGAAAAAGGGTACAAATTACGGGAGACAGACAAAGGCCTATGTTAATATATTGAATTGTAAATTGTTATACATATTTTATTAAACGTATGAATGAAAGTCTACTTGTCAGGGGTACATATAAATATGCAAAAATTGAGAATAAATTCTCTAACCACCTGAAAATTCCTTATACAATAAGGATTTCAACAAATAATGGTAAAACAGCTATTCTCCGGGCTATATGCCCCTCCGAGCGCTGAATTACATACCAAAATTTGCCGTATTTTCTTCTAACACAGTTAGATAAGAAAATACTGTTTCAAATGCAAGAAACTACCAGGAAGAAGGAAGCTTTTTCTTTAGTTAGAATGTCGTCACCTGCAGACCGGTTTCGAACTCGTTGGTTCTCATCAGTACAGGATAGACGAACATACCAACCTTCCGAAAAAGTAATCCCTTAAAGCTACAACTGTCGTACTGCATAAGCAGTGAGACACAGGCAGCGCCATCCATTAGCAGTTTCAAGCATTCAGAGTAGAGTTTACCGTAAGGTAAAATTATCAAACGTATGAATGAATTTAGAGAATTTATTCTCAATTTTTGCATATTTATATGTACCCCTGACAAGTAGACTTTCATTCATACGTTTGATAATTTTACCTTACGGTAAACTCTACTCTGAATGCTTGAAACTGCTAATGGATGGCGCTGCCTGTGTCTCACTGCTTATGCAGTACGACAGTTGTAGCTTTAAGGGATTACTTTTTCGGAAGGTTGGTATGTTCGTCTATCCTGTACTGATGAGAACCAACGAGTTCGAAACCGGTCTGCAGGTGACGACATTCTAACTAAAGAAAAAGCTTCCTTCTTCCTGGTAGTTTCTTGCATTTGAAACAGTATTTTCTTATCTAACTGTGTTAGAAGAAAATACGGCAAATTTTGGTATGTAATTCAGCGCTCGGAGGGGCATATAGCCCGGAGAATAGCTGTTTTACCATTATTTGTTGAAATCCTTATTGTATAAGGAATTTTCAGGTGGTTAGAGAATTTATTCTCAATTTTTGCATACATATTTTATTGTTATTTGAATATATTTTATTATTATTTTGAATGTGAAATTGATAACTAACAGCTGTACAAATAAATAAATGATTAAAACAGATTGATTCTTTGATTTCTTCTATCTATAATGCGACAGACTAAAAAGGGGAAAATATAATTAAAAACTATCAAAATCTGATATAAAATTTACTGTTGTACCAAACTTTAAAAGAACCTGAAATAAACACAACGTAGGAAAATGAGGTAATGCGTCCAGACGATTACAGCCAACGTGATTGACTTTGTCACGTGATGAATAGACTGGGGGTAGAGTAGTTACACAATTTTCTCTTATTAAGTCTTTACTAAGTACTGAAATGATCGAAACTAAAAACTTTCTAAGACAAAGTGGCTTAATGTAACTTCAAAACATTGAAAAAAAAACAATGTCTTTAAAGACCAGAAACATTTAAACTGGATAAGTTCACTAATAAACAACTAAAAAAATCTATAAATGAAATTTAATGAAAGTAAACATGGTTCACAAAATTAACACTCTAGTGATGTTTATAAAGCTTTCAGTATAAGTCAAACAAGAAACTTACTTTTGACACAAGTGGATATCAGTAATGTCATTCTAACAAGTTATGTTCTAACTTACTCTAATCTACTCCGGACATAGCCTTACTAACACAAGAACTACCAAAACTAAAACACACTGTTAATACAATACTATCACCTACTAGTTACTTTACTTGTACGGCTTCTAACAGGCAAAAGAAACTCTGTATTTATCCCACTCTATAAATGAATATGCTTATCGACCAACATATCGATAATTAAACTTGACTATCGACCCAAATATCGATATTTGAACATCACTATCGACTAAAATACCGATAGGTTAACATGACTACATAAGTCAATTAATAAATTTTCTACGAATTCAATCGTTTACTCGTTATTTTATATTTGAAAAACATTCAAAATATTTTGTAATATTTCTTCAATTTTTTACTTTATTCTGCTAAAGTCAAAAATAATGAAAAAAAAATTCACAACTAGGATGTCTAAAAATGTACTTTTAAATGTTACACGTTTATGTTACCTGTTTTGATTACTACACATTCAGTAACCGTACACACTATAATCTATAGCTACAAATGCTACCAATATACTACTTTCACACTGCTTAAGACCACTGATATTACCTGAGATACTTAGATGTTCTACAATCCAATTTTTTTTTCCTCTCAAGAAAACTCACTCCTGCTGTTTTCTCACCTCTACATACTCAAATTTTGTGTGGCTACAAAACTTACAAGATCTTCAACGATAGTGCTTTCCTAAACTCAATTTCCCTGCGTCCCTCTTATATTTTCTACTGAAAATATCGTTTCTCTTTGCTGTATAGGTGCCTGGTCTTATGTTTTTCTCCAAACTATTGCTTCTCAGATTACCGTCGTAAATCAAACTTGTAGTTCTTTCGAATTACATACATTACACTCGTGTTGACACAAAAAAAAAACCAATTCGTAATTCCTCTCCTGAATTACGTCCTCGTTACACACGTGTTACAATACACAAACATTCGTAATTCCTCTCGAATTACGCACCTCGTTACATACGTGTTACAATATACAAACATTTCTTCTCCTTTACAACCTCCTTCTTCTCCTTCTCCAATCTCCTTTCCCCATCCTGCATATGGGCCAATGCATTTTCAAAATGCATCTCTCGTCCACCACTGGGACATAAGTCACTGACTTTTTTAACTAGGGAGTTTGGAGAGACTCCGTCGTATCAACCCTAACTAGCCTATCTACGTCTACCAGGTTAATAAGGGGGGTGGGATTTCTATAATGGTCTGAAGTGTTGTAAATCCCACCCCCCTTATTAACCTGGTAGACGTAGATAGGCTAGTTAGGGTTGATACGACGGAGTCTCTCCAAACTCCCTAGTTAAAAAAGTCAGTGACTTATGTCCCAGTGGTGGACGAGAGATGCATTTTGAAAATGCATTGGCCCATATGCAGGATGGGGAAAGGAGATTGGAGAAGGAGAAGAAGGAGGTTGTAAAGGAGAAGAAATGTTTGTATATTGTAACACGTATGTAACGAGGTGCGTAATTCGAGAGGAATTACGAATGTTTGTGTATTGTAACACGTGTGTAACGAGGACGTAATTCAGGAGAGGAATTACGAATTGGTTTTTTTTTTGTGTCAACACGAGCGTAATGTATGTAATTCGAAAGAACTACAAGTTTGATTTACGACGGTAATCTGAGAAGCAATAGTTTGGAGAAAAACATAAGACCAGGCACCTATACAGCAAAGAGAAACGATATTTTCAGTAGAAAATATAAGAGGGACGCAGGGAAATTGAGTTTAGGAAAGCACTATCGTTGAAGATCTTGTAAGTTTTGTAGCCACACAAAATTTGAGTATGTAGAGGTGAGAAAACAGCAGGAGTGAGTTTTCTTGAGAGGAAAAAAAAATTGGATTGTAGAACATCTAAGTATCTCAGGTAGTATCAGTGGTCTTAAGCAGTGTGAAAGTAGTATATTGGTAGCATTTGTAGCTATAGATTATAGTGTGTACGGTTACTGAATGTGTAGTAATCAAAACAGGTAACATAAACGTGTAACATTTAAAAGTACATTTTTAGACATCCTAGTTGTGGATTTTTTTTTCATTATTTTTGACTTTAGCAGAATAAAGTAAAAAATTGAAGAAATATTACAAAATATTTTGAATGTTTTTCAAATATAAAATAACGAGTAAACGATTGAATTCGTAGAAAATTTATTAATTGACTTATGTAGTCATGTTAACCTATCGGTATTTTAGTCGATAGTGATGTTCAAATATCGATATTTGGGTCGATAGTCAAGTTTAATTATCGATATGTTGGTCGATAAGCATATTCATTTATAGAGTGGGATAAATACAGAGTTTCTTTTGCCTGTTAGAAGCCGTACAAGTAAAGTAACTAGTAGGTGATAGTATTGTATTAACAGTGTGTTTTAGTTTTGGTAGTTCTTGTGTTAGTAAGGCTATGTCCGGAGTAGATTAGAGTAAGTTAGAACATAACTTGTTAGAATGACATTACTGATATCCACTTGTGTCAAAAGTAAGTTTCTTGTTTGACTTATACTGAAAGCTTTATAAACATCACTAGAGTGTTAATTTTGTGAACCATGTTTACTTTCATTAAATTTCATTTATAGATTTTTTTAGTTGTTTATTAGTGAACTTATCCAGTTTAAATGTTTCTGGTCTTTAAAGACATTTTTTTTTTTTCAATGTTTTGAAGTTACACTAAGCCACTTTGTCTTAGAAAGTTTTTAGTTTCGATCATTTCAGTACTTAGTAAAGACTTAATAAGAGAAAATTGATTTCATTAATTTGGTTTTAGAGCTGATTAGGATATTTTCAGTATATCGATACTTTTTGTTGTTAACACTCAGTTTTATTCTTTGGAGAGCTAGATATGTATTTAATGAATATAAATAAGTATAGTAAATTTCATAAATTTGGTTTATAAATGGTAAACAATCAGTAAAGTCATTGTACAGGGTGTAATTTTGTTTATTGTAATATAGTTTGCATTTCATCGTAGTGCGATATAGACGACGTAGTATATTATTAGTAGTTTAAGATTAAGATTATTTAGTGACCACTTGGTAATGAGAAGGGTTTTGGTTACACATAAAGTAGAAAGTATTGTCGAGTCATCCAAAAGACCGCGGACATCTAGAGATGCAGGAAGTGTAATAATAGTAATAGTAAGTAATAGAAGATGTGTAACGGAAATTTTTTCTTTTGTGGGAAAAATCCGTTTCTTTTATGAGACTTAAAGTATAAGGGGAGAATTATTTGTTAAAAGAGAATAAATTAGGGGTCAATACACAACTTTTATTAGATTTGAAGTAGAACTAACGGGTAGAACGCCTTTGGTACGATTTGGTGCAGTATCGTACTAAAGTAATGCTTTTATATTTGATGGAAAGACAGAGGTTGTTATTTTATGTAGAGTTTTTTTTTATTTTTTGATATAATATACCATGAAAATTATATTATTTGCTATATTTTCGTATATACAATGTGATTTTAAAAAAAAATGTTATTGGGTTAACAAATCAATATTTTAGCGGAAATATTCGAAATTATTTACAGCTCTTAATTTTTTTTTTTTTGCGGAATTGTGTTAAAGATTGTTTTCAGGGAGGTTTTCTTGGTTATTTGGAGATAATGGGAAACGTGGTTGTTCGAGCTTGTGTGGAATACCTATTTAGCAACGTTAGTACCAATTACAGACAGTGGAGAAACAGAGAGAGACAGTGGAGTCCATAGGCCACATAAGGAGTTTTTTTTTAACAGGTTAGAATTTTTAATTCAGAAAAAGCATCTGGAATTGCATCAGCCAGAAGAAATCGAGAGAGTCGAAGCAGACGCCATACATTACAGCAGCTGAAGCCGCGACCCAGAGAATAAAAGGGGACACGTTATGTTATTTTCAAGTTGGTAGAACAACCTTCGTTAGCAGAGTTTTTGGGTAATTACGAGAACGGGACAATGAATTTTTGTTATCACTAGAGTCAATTTAAAAGATTTTTTTGGTCCATAAAAGTAAGGATTTTGTTTGGAATTGTATTTGTGACTTTATTTTTCTAAGATTCATGTTTTAATCAGCTCTTACCTTGTTGATTTGGTTGGTTTTTAAGAGTTTTGTTCGTTACAAAGTGAAAAGCGAATTTTGGAGCTTTAAAGGAATTTAAAGTGCAGTAAAATAATTTATTTTATAATCAGGTAGAATGCTTTACCCTTGGCAAGCGCTTACATCTTGCAAATTCAGGTAAAAATAGTATTCAGGCGTCCATTTTATTAATGCTATTGAAACATGGTAATTTGGATAATAGGTTGTTTTAAATAATGCTTAATTATTTTCTTTCAGGTAATATATGAATGTAAATACAGAGTAGTACGTTTTACATTTGTGTTTTGCGTTATAAGGTTTCGTTTTAAATCAGTTCTGTTGATTTGGCGCTATTTGAATTCATAATTTGAAAACTATTTATTTCATTTACTTGAGAATTGGTACATACAATCCTACAAAAATAGTGGTTGTATACAGAAAACAGACATATGGCAAACGGTAAGTTTTAAAGAAAAGGTTCTAAAAGGAAGTTTCGTAGAATAAGATGTTATTACAATATTTCTTAGATTTGGTTTGTTTAGGTAGATGTAGCCTGTTTTTCTATTAAGTATAATAAGTACATGCACAAAACAAAAGGTTTGTTTATGGAGATAGAATGCTAGATGGGGACAATTATTTGTGTTGATATTGATTCTGTTGATTTGGGAACATAAGATTTAGAGACAAGTTTGAAAGATTATTTTAGCTAAATTTTGTTATTATGAAAATATTTTGGGATGGCGACATAAGCCATAAACCAGTCTAGCACTTTATTGACGTAAAGTTTTGGTTTAATATAATGGTACCTATCTGGTAATGTGACTATATCAGGTATAAAGGGATTTTATATTGGGTTTTTTCTAAATTTTGGTTCTTAATTGAATAATTAAATATGATTAAACAAATAAATAGCACCTTATCCAGAATGGCCATTATGTTTTTATGTTTTAGATCTTTTGAACATAATTAGAACGATATGTTTAGCGGAAGTTGTTCAGGTACATATAAATCTCGGTCAGAAGTAATCCAAGTTTAGAGAATACCATATGTATAGTTTACTGCCCAACGACAGAAAGGAACAAAGGTGTTTAAATTCATACGGAATTTTAATTGAAGCTAATGGAATAAGAGGTTACATATGAGGTAAACGGATATAATTAAAAGGTAAAGCGGCATATTGGATTATCGAGGTAACATTTAAGGTCAAAATAACGTAGGTACTACAGGTAAATTTTTTTAAATGTGTAATGTTTTGTTTTAACGTAGTGTAGAAGGTAGTACCGAATTATAAATTTTTGTTGAGGTTGGTTTTGACTGACAGTTAAATTTTGGGCATGTAGAGTAGTAAGGTATACAGAGAAGTGTATACGAGGGAAGTTAGAAGTTGATATATATTTTTTTTCTGTATCCGTCAAAAGTCTGTTAGGTGTAGTAAAACAGTAGCTTTTACGTAGCAGAGATAGGGCAATAAAATAAGAAGCTATGGGTTTTGTGTAGAATTTTGACGCATATTATGTTGGTGTCGCGGCAAGCATCGAGTGCTTGAGCGAATATGTTACATGCATTGTGTTACATGGGGTAGGCTTAAAGCTAGTGTGCTTAAGTCATTGCCGTTATGTGATTAATGGCGAATAAATAGTGAGTAACTCGTGAAATAGAGAGTTAGTTTCCCTTCTTACTTTCTCAGATATCCGAGAGGATATTAGAAAAACTATAGCAGGAAGCAGGTTCCATTAGTATTTTATAACATGGATAACCATAATGGTTTTAAAACGGAAATGAGAGAATTGCAGAAACAAGTACTTGAGTTGCAAACCAAGCATTATTTTAGCAATAAACGGAGAAAATTCAAGGTTTATTGAACTCAAGATTCAAAACGCAAGTTTTCTGATTGATGGTGGTGCCTCGGTATCACCTATTAAAAATAGTATGAGGAAAAGCTTATGGTGTTAAAAATCGAACCTTTACAGTTTAACTTCACAAATATATCAGGAGAAAAATTAGAAAATTTTTGGGAAAATAAACATATCTTTAGTGCTTGGCAATTCTTCGATTGTGAAGATACTTATTTATACATCTATTATTTGTGGACAAAATTTGAGTTTTTCTACCGATGGTTTACTCGGTATAGACTTTTTATGGAAATTTCAGCCAATAATTAATTTGAATTCAGAAGCGGTGGAGCTCTGTGGGTATAGTTTCATACTGCAGAATGGCTATCTAGAACGACTCTACCACGTTGTCGACCAAGGCAACGATGTAGTTGAATTAGCGCGTAACACAGGGAGTGTTAACGGCGTATACTACCATGGCGCAAAGTGGCGTATACTCAGAGGTGAAAGTGAGTTTGGAAAAGTTTTTTGTGGCACACATGATGCGCACGATGTCTTAATTATGGTTAATGGATTAAACTGACAAGTCATACGTATGCAGACTTGCGTATATGAAAGTTAGTAATCGTGATATCTCGACGTCTTCAGAATATCACTACTACAAACATGTGAATCTTACTTTCCATGATTTCACGCAGTCGAAACACTCTTGGTGATCAGTCAAATAGTCTAAGACTGGTGAAGAAAAAAAAACTATTTCAAACCAAGTAGTTAACTCTCAAACTTTTCCGGTCTATTGTAAAACTGAAAAAATCTCCTGGGTTTCTTTAAAGATCTTACCACCTTTAAGCTTTACACAGGGATTTTTGTCGGTTGGTAAACTAGTTGAATTAGTCAGACATACATTACTTACAGAGGATGGTACCATAATTTCCTGGCGATTATTGAGGTTAGCTTCTACTCCTTCTACTAACCCCTCGCCCTCGTGCGCATCATGTGTGCCACAAAAAACTTTTCCAAACTCACTTTCACCTCTGAGTATACGCCACTTTGCGCCATGGTAGTATACGCCGTTAACACTCCCTGTGTTACGCGCTAATTCAACTACATCGTTGCCTTGGTCGACAACGTGGTAGGGTCGTTCTAGATAGCCATTCTGCAGTATGAAACTATACCCACAGAGCTCCACCGCTTCTGAATTCAAATTAATTATTGGCTGAAATTTCCATAAAAAGTCTATACCGAGTAAACCATCGGTAGAAAAACTCAAATTTTGTCCACAAATAATAGATGTATAAATAAGTATCTTCACAATCGAAGAATTGCCAAGCACTAAAGATATGTTTATTTTCCCAAAAATTTTCTAATTTTTCTCCTGATATATTTGTGAAGTTAAACTGTAAAGGTTCGATTTTTAACACCATAAGCTTTTCCACATACTATTTTTAATAGGTGATACCGAGGCACCACCATCAATCAGAAAACTTGCGTTTTGAATCTTGAGTTCAATAAACCTTGAATTTTCTCCGTTTATTGCTAAAATAATGCTTGGTTTGCAACTCAAGTACTTGTTTCTGCAATTCTCTCATTTCCGTTTTAAAACCATTATGGTTATCCATGTTATAAAATACTAATGGAACCTGCTTCCTGCTATAGTTTTTCTAATATCCTCTCGGATATCTGAGAAAGTAAGAAGGGAAACTAACTCTCTATTTCACGAGTTACTCACTATTTATTCGCCATTAATCACATAACGGCAATGACTTAAGCACACTAGCTTTAAGCCTACCCCATGTAACACAATGCATGTAACATATTCGCTCAAGCACTCGATGCTTGCCGCGACACCAACATAATATGCGTCAAAATTCTACACAAAACCCATAGCTTCTTATTTTATTGCCCTATCTCTGCTACGTAAAAGCTACTGTTTTACTACACCTAACAGACTTTTGACGGATACAGAAAAAAAATATATATCAACTTCTAACTTCCCTCGTATACACTTCTCTGTATACCTTACATGCCCAAAATTTAACTGTCAGTCAAAACCAACCTCAACAAAAATTTATAATTCGGTACTACCTTCTACACTACGTTAAAACAAAACATTACACATTTAAAAAAATTTACCTGTAGTACCTACGTTATTTTGACCTTAAATGTTACCTCGATAATCCAATATGCCGCTTTACCTTTTAATTATATCCCTTTACCTCATATGTAACCTCTTATTCCTTTAGCTTCAATTAAAATTCCGTATGAATTTAAACACCTTTGTTCCTTTCTGTCGTTGGGCAATAAACTATACATATGGTATTCTCTAAACTTGGATTACTTCTGACCGAGATTTATATGTACCTGAACAACTTCCGCTAAACATATCGTTCTAATTATGTTCAAAAGATCTAAAACATAAAAACATAATGGCCATTCTGGATAAGGTGCTATTTATTTGTTTAATCATATTTAATTATTCAATTAAGAACCAGAATTTAGAAAAAACCCAATATAAAATCCCTTTATACCTGATATAGTCACATTACCAGATAGGTACCATTATATTAAACCAAAACTTTACGTCAATAAAGTGCTAGACTGGTTTATGGCTTATGTCGCCATCCCAAAATATTTTCATAATAACAAAATTTAGCTAAAATAATCTTTCAAACTTGTCTCTAAATCTTATGTTCCCAAATAAACAGAATCAATATCAACACAAATAATTGTCCCCATCTAGCATTCTATCTCCATAAACAAACCTTTTGTTTTGTGCATGTACTTATTATACTTAATAGAAAAACAGGCTACATCTACCTAAACAAACAAAATCTAAGAAATATTGTAATAACATCTTATTCTACGAAACTTCCTTTTAGAACCTTTTCTTTAAAACTTACCGTTTGCCATATGTCTGTTTTCTGTATACAACCACTATTTTTGTAGGATTGTATGTACCAATTCTCAAGTAAATGAAATAAATAGTTTTCAAATTATGAATTCAAATAGCGCCAAATCAACAGAACTGATTTAAAACGAAACCTTATAACGCAAAACACAAATGTAAAACGTACTACTCTGTATTTACATTCATATATTACCTGAAAGAAAATAATTAAGCATTATTTAAAACAACCTATTATCCAAATTACCATGTTTCAATAGCATTAATAAAATGGACGCCTGAATACTATTTTTACCTGAATTTGCAAGATGTAAGCGCTTGCCAAGGGTAAAGCATTCTACCTGATTATAAAATAAATTATTTTACTGCACTTTAAATTCCTTTAAAGCTCCAAAATTCGCTTTTCACTTTGTAACGAACAAAACTCTTAAAAACCAACCAAATCAACAAGGTAAGAGCTGATTAAAACATGAATCTTAGAAAAATAAAGTCACAAATACAATTCCAAACAAAATCCTTACTTTTATGGACCAAAAAAATCTTTTAAATTGACTCTAGTGATAACAAAAATTCATTGTCCCGTTCTCGTAATTACCCAAAAACTCTGCTAACGAAGGTTGTTCTACCAACTTGAAAATAACATAACGTGTCCCCTTTTATTCTCTGGGTCGCGGCTTCAGCTGCTGTAATGTATGGCGTCTGCTTCGACTCTCTCGATTTCTTCTGGCTGATGCAATTCCAGATGCTTTTTCTGAATTAAAAATTCTAACCTGTTAAAAAAACTCCTTATGTGGCCTATGGACTCCACTGTCTCTCTCTGTTTCTCCACTGTCTGTAATTGGTACTAACGTTGCTAAATAGGTATTCCACACAAGCTCGAACAACCACGTTTCCCATTATCTCCAAATAACCAAGAAAACCTCCCTGAAAACAATCTTTAACACAATTCCGCAAAAAAAAAAAAAAAATTAAGAGCTGTAAATAATTTCGAATATTTCCGCTAAAATATTGATTTGTTAACCCAATAACATTTTTTTTTAAAATCACATTGTATATACGAAAATATAGCAAATAATATAATTTTCATGGTATATTATATCAAAAAATAAAAAAAAACTCTACATAAAATAACAACCTCTGTCTTTCCATCAAATATAAAAGCATTACTTTAGTACGATACTGCACCAAATCGTACCAAAGGCGTTCTACCCGTTAGTTCTACTTCAAATCTAATAAAAGTTGTGTATTGACCCCTAATTTATTCTCTTTTAACAAATAATTCTCCCCTTATACTTTAAGTCTCATAAAAGAAACGGATTTTTCCCACAAAAGAAAAAATTTCCGTTACACATCTTCTATTAGTGTTAATTTCTACACAATTTCATGCAATTTTTCTTCTCTCTTCATCGATCTTCTTGCTTCGTCCTTGTCTACCTGAAAATCCCTATATTTTCCTCTACAATAAAACGTTTGAAAAATAATTTTGAACGCAATTTTTCTTAAAAACTTTTAAAACTTGTCAGACGTGCTTTAAATTTTACAGAAACAAGGTAAAATAACATATTTACCATAAAAATAAAATGATAGCGCATTTATTTAAGTGCAATTTTATCACCAAAAATCAAAATTTACTTTACTGACATTAAAACAAAAATCAAAAATATCCGAATTTAGGTTTCTCTTATCGAATGGAACGATCGCAACAATAAAGAACAAAGCTGCTAGTATACACAACAAAGTTTAGCAAAACAGTGTGAAGACAAACACAATTAATTACCTATCCAAAAATTAAAAAACTCTAAAGTAAAACTTACTCTTTTATCACAGCTTTTCAAACAGAAAAAAGAAGTTTTAACGAAAACTTATTGAAATATTCTTTAAAAACTAAATAGCATGTCATAATACTGCTATAGCAAATTAAATGCACATTTTTCACTTTAAAAATAAATGTAAACAAACATAACTGAAAAACAACGCTTTTCACAAGAAATGCTTTAAAGGTTTATGGATTAATTAATCTGTGATAATTTAATATTCTGGCAAAACAAAATATAATGCCCAACAAAAAAAATCATTAATCAATTGAAATTTTCTTTATAGTTAGAGATTTCTGTGCAACTCTCGTCAAATTACTTAAAACAATGAAATTATGATAAATTCTTATAAAACAAAATCAATTAGTTTCTAAACACAGTTAAGTGAAAATTTCTCAACAAATTGGCAATTAATATGAACAAAAAAAAATCATACTATAAATTATGAAAAATCAGTAAAATATCACCACAAAATACACGAAACCACATCTCTACACGGAAAACAAAAACTAGCAAATTCATTTTTATCGTCTCTCAAGGCTTTAAACTAACCCTTTATGGTCTTATAACATTACTCTCTATATCAACACCAATTAAGCTTATAAGAACGCTTTATGAGCACAAAAAAAAACTTTTTTTAGTTACTGCACGTTAAATGATATAACTCACAAAAAATGAACGTTATGCACTTGATATTCTCTCTCTAGCGCAATTACTTTTATAAATAAAATCTAGACAATTTAATAAATTTTGAATACATCGCAAGCTATCCGCGAATAATTATAAAAACCGTATCAAAATTACCCCACACCTGACACCAATTTCTATATGTCACAAATTGAATTATTTTTATTATTTACGTCAGATAAGGCCAAAGGAACCTATGACATATTGTTTTTGGGTTCTTTATAAATTATCTAGTTTAGAAATCACGCATTCGACAAAGACGCTTTCTGTAGGCACAGTAATATTCTTTTGAAAGGGAGCTAAAGTTAGTGAATATTAGTACATGACTACATTACTCCAAACCTAAATCTCGCAGTGGATCTTGTAGACAAGTTGTTGCAGTGGATCTTGTAGACACGTTGTCGCCCATTTAAGATCGAAGCTCTGGAAGTGGTCATCTATAACGATTTCTCTTGTCTCGTCTCCTTCTCAACACCGTCGCGGCGTCGGTAACGAAGATTTGAACTTAGTAATTAATGTCCATCTGCCATTAAATAAAACCCTGGACTTTGTAACACAAATAGATATATATTATCTGAATAAATAAAATTAACTGTACAAAGAAATATATGATAAATGATAAAAGATTAAAATAATAAAAATAAAAACAGAAGGTAACAAAGAAACAGTTAACGAATGTTAAATAAAGAAATGAACAATGCTGGACAAGCGTTTACCATAAAAGATTCGAATTACAAAAGATATCAAAATAAAAATCATTGTTCTGTGATTTATTAATTCCCCATATAAATAACTTTAACACATTTACCCTTAAAATAGATAACCCAGTGAAGTTATACAAAACCCCTTATTACAAATTCGCTAAGTTCTTTTCCCGCGCGAAATACGCGACGCGACTTTTAAGAGAAGTTACCGACTTCCCATTTCTATTACACCCTACATCTCTTAGAACGACCCGGTACGAACTAACTTCTCTGTATTTCAATTTCTATACCTAGCTTTAGGGTGGGTACTCTAGCCACTCTACTGTTACAGGACCGAAGTAACGTCGAATTTTATACAGAATAATATTGAATTAAATGTTTCTTTGTTTAATGGACGGTTTATCCATTGTATACAGGTTAAAATACTATACTAATCTATGCTAAGGCTCTTGAATACGTGATCGAAAAAAAAACCTCTGTTGTTACTTTCTAAAGGTAAAAAAAAATCACATCCAATAAGCCTATACAGAAGGAGCTCTAGCAGTTACTCATATCCGTATTAACATTCCATCTTTTCAAAAAAAAGGAGAATATTCGTTAACTCGAGATAATTAATAAATAGACAAAACGTTTATAGATACGCCCCTGTACTCTAATGGTATATTCTTTTACATAAACGAGAAACAGGATTGTATCTCCGTTTCGATATAACCGTAACTGACCCTTGTTTATAATGGGGAATATAAATATTGATTCTAATTTCCAACACTGGGTATTAAGCCCCTTTTGTAATTTTATGGTATCTTTAAAGACCACCCACATTTACAAGTTCTCAAAAGTTATTTAATATTTTAATCTAAATGAATTCGTTTTGTCACAATTAATTAAATTTTAACTGATTTGCTTCTCATTATTTTAAATAGTTGCTGTATCTAAAAACCACTTTAGAAATAAAAATCCGAAGTTCTCACAAAACACAATCGATATTAAATGGATTATATAGGGACAGCTGCTTAAAAAATTCTCATAAAACACAATGGACATAAAAAAGATATAATGAGGACTGTCCCTACAAAACTCGATAGATATACAATTCTTATGAGGACGGTCCCCATAAGCACCAAGTGTTCTTAGAAGCACCAATGGTTATTAAAAAGGTCTTCAAAAGCACCCTTTGCCATACATATATATATATATATATATATATATATATATATATATATATATATATATATATATATATATATATATATATATATATATATATATATATATATATATATATGTATGGCTAAGGGTGCTTTTGAGGACCGACTTATATATTAGTGTGCATTGCTATACATCTGTATACATTATTTATTAAACCCTATGTATACCAAAATTTTTTTAAAAAAAGTCGACTTAAGCAAAAAAAAACAATTTTTCTAGACAACGGTTCTTGTAGGGACATTTTTGTACATTTGATGATGTGAATAATTTTTGGTGATATTTAAAATTTATTGGTATACATGTATATACATCCAATATGAACGATCATGTATACAAAAATTTCTGGGAAAAAACAAAAATTTGTTAGAAAAATTTTCGTTTTAATATGTAGTGGCATGTTTCGGAACATTTTGTCAATCTGCTATGTGCCAACGATTTCATGAAATATTAAGTGCATTTATAATTCCTTGGAACAATATTAAAAATAAAACAACCGGCGTTCAATAGATTTATTTATTTCTTCTAGCTCCGACATAATACCAAATAGTGGTACATACATACATACATGGGGAGCTATTGTGATCGTTAATAAAGTCCTTATATTTAAAAAAATACAGATCTTTGCATTTCAAGTCTTTTTAAACATTTTTTGTTCCATTTCTGTCTGTCTGTCTGTCGGTCTCTCAAAAAAATAGTCTGTATACGCCGATAACTAGAGAAGTACTTTAGTGATTTATACGAAACTTCACTTGGTGCGCAGGTGTGTGCTAGGCTACTGGCGGTCCCCTACCCCTATTAAAATGACATAAAACCATATCCCAGAGGCGAAGAAACTTAGGGGTTTTTTATTTTTAAGTGGTCGGTTCTTACGAAATTTGGTACATAGCTCTGTCATAAGTTACAGATGATCCCATAATAAAATAAATTAAAACCATTCAGCAGGTGCGGAGAAAATGGTGGTTATTTAATTTTTGTTAGTTGATTTTTACTAAATTTGGGACCAAGATGTGTCGTAAGTCAGATGATCTCATAATAAAATTAACACCAACCATTTACCAGGGGTAGAAAATGTAGGGTTATGGAATGTGAGAGCTTTGTGCCTATGAATCAGCACAGTAGTTAGCCGCTGCTTTCCAAAACATTTGACGCGGCGTGTACCGAGGACGCTTCACAGCTAATAATAAATGCACAGAAAACAATTTTGGTATTCTTTTCTGTGACTAAAAAGTAAATTAAATGACATTTGTTGACTAAACCTGTGTTTTTTAGTATGTGCAATCCTTTCAAAACCCCTTAACAATAGGGATTAAAAAGAAAAGGTTATTCTTTTGTAAAAATTAATTGTTAAAAATACGTATTTGGAAATTATAATTGAGACAATAAAGGTTCTTATTAGGCCAGCAAAAACTAAGCGGTATAATTTTTGATGTATTGGTAGTTTTGAGGACACCTAAAATAAAACATAATATAGAAAATAGAAAACGCCCAGGTGCAAAATAATATTAATACAACTTTTAAAATGTAAATAAATTGGATATATCAAAGATTTGACACCTTCTCGTCATTTTACGTTACATATTCTTCCGATGATATCTAAAATAAAATCTACTACGGTAAGTATTCGAAATATTACCAAATTAACTTGCGTTTTGAACTGCTTGACTTCAAAAAGCCTAAAAAGGGTATATCACACAATTTATTTGGAAATTCCCTAGGTACTTTCCTCCCCCACTTATCACGATGCGTCCTTATAAAAACCGTTCTATCGAAAATTCTTTCAAAAGTTCCTAAAATATCCTTTGCGCGTAGAAAAATATTATTATATTGTATCTTTATGTATACACATATAAAATATGTCCTTATATCCAGGCGCGGCCCGTCCATAAGGTCATTTGGTCAATGACCCACCTAAAATTTTCAGTAATCTACCTAATAATTTATTTTTTAATTTTTTAAAACCAAAAAATAATCTTTTGTTTCAAAGTTCCATGCGAAAAGTCCCCAAGAAAGAATCAAGCCAAGCCATCGTCAAAGGATATCCCAGCTGGCTCCGGGCTGGGTCATATTTTAAATTGATCTTATAGGTTCATATGGACGATATAAATTCATTAAAAGTAAGAGAGAAACAGACATACGCGCTTTAGGAAGTTAAAAAGAGACACAATTGGTCGACGGCCCACCCATAATATCTGGCCACTCCCACTATGGAAATACTCTCAAACCGCCCCCTAAAATATACTATTTCAAAACATTAGGTTCGGAAAAAGAAAAACTAATTATATATATTATATTATATATATAAATACGATTTCTGTCAGGCCAGCGCTAGACATCAAATTTAACGGTATCGGACCGATTTTCTTACATAGCCAGCAGCGTAGTGTAGAGGTTAGGGTGTCGGCGAGCTGATCGGGAGGTCGAGGGTTCGATTCAGTGTTCGGCAAGAACTTTTTTTTATTTTTTGTTATTTAAAAAATTAGATCGGCTCTAAAAGGTGTATACAAGTTGTTCCTCGATAAAATATTTTTAAAATTGTTGGCAATCTCATATTTACTACAGCTTACAGCCTGCTCGTGCGTAGACAAATATCGTATTACTATGTCTAGTCGCCACCATTGTATTTATTAAAGAAAACGGAGTTTCGGCAGCGTTCCTAACTTTATTTTACGAATAATCATACTTTTAGCTCAGGTTGGGTTTTTTTCTGTTTATATTCTGTTGTGTTTATATTCTGGGCTTTTAATACAAGGCGCGACATCTATTGAAGACATGCTAAACTTAACACAACGGAACCCGCTAAAATCTATTTTAGAGTATTAAAATACATAGAAAAAAGCCATTAACAAAAAAGTGATACTAAAAGTCACAAACATCAAGAGTAGTAATGTTCAATATTCTGCAGTACCTATTTTATGATTTTTGCAGTGTTTATTTGTAGGTAAATAATTTCTTGGCACATTATTAAAAAACCTTTCTTAATTAAAAAAGTGTATATTGCTTGTTGCGTTGATACCACTAGTTGCCCGCAATATTTTGATCCACCTGTAAAAAAACTCACGGGCCGCGCCTGCTTATATCAACCGTTGATTAAAATTTCCCTCCAAACAAGTCCGCCTAAATATAACTGCCCTAGAGCAGGGGTGTTCAACCTCTTTTTTTATTAAAGGGCGAGATTTGGGATTCCTTATCGACCGGTGGGCCAGAAGTGAAGAAGGCCGCAGGCGAAAAATTTCCCCCAAATTTCGTCAAGAATTCACCCAACTATTTTCGTAAATTAAATTATTGCTTTTTTTTCGTCTAAAAGAGGTAATATATCGAGTAGGCAATATTTTAAGTTTTGAGTAATTTATTACGTATTTATCAAATTGTTTTTTTTTGTATATTGTCGGAAATTGAAAAGGTTTCGTTACTCAAAATAGGGTTAATTCGGGGGAAAAATAACAGATGGCGCTTAAGTAAGCTCGATAGGTTGGCTTTAATACCGTCGTATTTACCCCACTTCTGTCCTCAAAAGCATCAGTATATACATAAAAAATTCGCGCTAATTTTTGCTGTCCTGATATACACCTGTTTATTGCTGTATATTAATCAATATATTAAAAAGTGAAAGCAAAACAAAACGAAACTTTTTTACTTTCTTAACTAGATTTCGTAATGAAAGTAACCACTAGGAATGAATTTTCAGAAATTTGACTTGGAAAGGAATAAAAGGGTATTGGTAATGTTAATGAACATTATACGGATCTATTAACGTAGATGATTTTTTTTACTTTGTTTGGATTGCGCTAATTTTTGCTGTCCTGATAAGCAGCTGTTTATTGCTGTACATTAATCAATATATTAAAAAGTGAGAGCAAAACAAATCGAAACATTTTTACCTTCTTAACTAGATTTCGTAATGAAAGTAACCACTAAGAAAGAATTTTCAGAAATCTAGGCGTGTTTTATTTTCTATATTATTATTTATTTCAGCTGTCCTCAAAACCACTAATACATCAAAAATTATGTCGCGCAGTTTTTGCTGTCCTAATACGAACCTTTAATTAATTGTCTCAATTATAGTTTCCAAATATGTATTTTAACAATTAATTTTTACAAGAGAATGACTTTTGCTTTTTAACCCCTATTGTTAAGGTGTTTTGAAAGAATTGCACATACTAAAAAAACAGGTTGTCAACAAATAACGTCTTTTTAATTTAGGTTTTCGTCACAGAACAGAATACCAAAATTGTTTTTCTTGTGTTATTATTAGCTGTGAAGCGACTTCGGTTCACTCCGCGTCAGATGTTTTGCAAAACAGCGGCTAAATAGGTACTCTGCTGATTCATAATCTGAGTTTACACGGTTTCAGTAGCTAAAGCGAATCACTAAAACAATTTACTAAAAGACTCTGGTATATGGTTTTGTCATTTTAATAGGGGTAGGGGACCGCCACTAGCCTAGCACACACCTGCGTACCAAAGTACCAAGTTATCGACGTTGGTTACAAACCATAGAGAAAATATATAGTAGAGAAATAATGTCAATTAAGAAATGCGGCAAATTTACCGAGCTGAATCCGTAAACAAAGACGGTCCTCTGCGGGCTTGCGCATTGTCGAACGTTCGCCTTGTGATAGACAGGATCGTACTTCAAAATTTATTTCACATGACGTGAATCTTTTATCGAGTAATAAATGCTAAATATATTACTTGTAATTATTCTTTTTATTAATGATAAAAATGTAACCATTAGTGAGATTTTAACAAAAAGTGTATAGTTTGTTGGCTTAAATCTGAGTTTTCTTGCTATACAAAACTGTCGATAATTCCTCGAAAATAGCTCAGTTTTTATATATACAGTGCGTCTCTTTAATGTCCCCCCTCTTAATTTTTTAAACGTTACATTTACAAAATTGAAAGTTGAAATAAAATATAAACATAGTATTCTAAACAATAGAAATAAAATATGCAACTGTTTTAAGAAGTAAAATAGGAAATCAAAAAAATTACATGTGTATATTTTATTGGATTGGCATCCCATCCTGTATAATTATTGAACAAACCAAGTTCTAGGGTAAAATGTAAATATTTTTACACCTATTTACAGTGTGTGCACTTGATACTTTGCTGAAAGCGCTACTGCTTACGACCCCATGTCAATCTAATCCACCGATATCTTAGCGATCCTTTGGCGAAAGCGCTTTTTTCTTTCGCCATCCCTTTTAAAATACTCCCCTCTACCCTAATCCACTAGTATTTTTAGTGGCCCTTTGACGAAAGCGCAAATATGCCTTTTGGACACACCCTTCTAATCCACTGATATCTTAGCGATCCTTTGGCGAAAGCGCTTTTTTCTTTCGCCATCCGTTTTAAAATACTCCCCTCTACCCTAATCCACTAGTATTTTTAGTGCCCCTTTGACGAAAGCGCAAATATGCCTTTTGGACACTCACCCTTCTAATCCACTGATATCTTAGCGATCCTTTGGCGAAAGCGCTTTTTTCTTTCGCCATCCCTTTTAAAATACTCCCCTCTACCCCAATCCACTAGTATTTTTAGTGCCCCTTTGGCGAAAGCGCAAATATGCCTTTTGGACACACCCTTCTAATCCACTGATATCTTAGCGATCCTTTGGCGAAAGCACTTTTTTCTTTCGCCATCCCTTTTAAAATACTCCCCTCTACCCTAATCCACTAGTATTTTTAGTGCCCCTTTGGCGAAAGCGCAAATATGCCTTTTGGTCACACTCACCCTTATGCAATATAGGGGAAGGAGGCATTGACACTATATATGACCTTCTTACACCATCTTACCCCTTATACAATGCCCCTAATACACACACACAAAGATACAATATAATAGTATTTTTCTAGGCGCAAAGGATATTTTAGGAACTTTTGAAAGAATTTTCGATAGAACGGTTTTTATAAGGACGCATCGGGATAAGTGGGGGAGGAAAGTAGGGAATTTCTGTTTATCTATGAAGTCATGGACATAAATTGGAAGTCCCTGCGTATCCTTTTTATGTCCACAAATGGACTTACAAAGGATATCCGAAACAACAGGCTTTGCAATCTGTTTAACAGCGGATTCATACATTAACTACAAATTTTATTGTTTTTATAATCTTTATTGATTTTTAAGTGCCCTTTATTCTTTTTTTACATATATTTTGCGCTGGCCTTACAACCGTTTATTCTTATTTGCGAAAATTTGTGAAAATCACAAAACAGGTGTGAAAATCTTTTAAACAAGACATGTAAGGATCATGTCCGCTTATGTCTCATCCATTTTTTCGTAGTTGAAGGAGAAAGATAGAAGCTGTTTTAAAATTCAGTATTGAGTTAGTTCATACCGGATCTTTGATTATCAACAATTTTAAATAGTCAATATTTATTTTAGAACCAAAACACACTTCACATTTTGAAAGTACGTTTTAATCAAAGACATCAAGAACAAAAATTTGGTATTGAGTTTTGAGGTATTTTAATTTAAAGTAAAGAAAGTTATGTTACGTTTCAAAATTATCAGTATAAACGTAGTCAACACCTCCCAAACTAACCTAACCCTAATTTTGAAGTGTATTGACAGCTCACGTGTTTTTGGATTTTCGATTCTAGAAATTATTTTTCAAAGTTTATTAAAGTTTTTATCTATGGTTTATTAAAAATTATAACATTTAATATTAGTCTTTGCGTTTTAAGTCTCTTTAAACATTTTTTGTTCCATTTCTCTCTGTCTGCTATCTGTCGGTCTGTCTGTTTGTAACCAACGCCGATAACTTGGTACTTTGGTACGCAGGTGTGTGCTAGGCTAGTGGCGGTCCCCTACCCCTATTAAAATGACAAAACCATATACCAGAGTCTTTTAGTAACTTGTTTTAGTGATTCGCTTTAGCTACTGAAACCGTGTAAACTCGGATTATGAATCAGCAGAGTACCTACCTATTTAGCCGCTGCTTTGCAAAACATTTGACGCGGAGTGAACCGAAGACGCTTCACCGCTAATAATAACACAAGAAAAACAATTTTGGTATTCTGTTCTGTGACGAAAACCTAAATTAAAAAGACGTTATTTGTTGACAACCTGTTTTTTTAGTATGTGCAATTCTTTCAAAACACCTTAACAATAGGGGTTAAAAAGCAAAAATCATTCTCTTGTAAAAATTAATTGTTAAAATACATATTTGGAAACTATAATTGAGACAATATAATTAAAGGTTCGTATTAGGAGAGCAAAACCTGCGCGACATAATTCTTGATGTATTAGTGGTTTTGAGGACAGCTGAAATAAAAAAATAAAATAGAAAATAAAACACGCCTAATTTCTGAAAATTTTTTCTTAGTGGTTACTTTCATTACGAAATCTAGTTAAGAAGGTAAAAAAGTTTCGTTTTGTTTTGCTTTCACTTTTTAATATATTGATTAACAGGTGCTTATCAGGATAGCAAAAATTAGCGCGATCCAAACAAAGTAAAAAAAATCATCTACGTTAATAGATCCGTATAATGTTCATTAAAATTACCAATGCCCTTTTATTCCTTTCTAAGTCAAATTTCTGAAAATTCTTTCTTAGAGGTTACTTTCATTACGCAATCTAGTTAAGAAAGTAAAAAAGTTTTGTTTTGCTTTCACTTTTTAATATATTGATTAATGTACAGCAATAAACAGGTGCATATCAGGACAGCAAAAATTAGCGCGAATTGTTTACGTATCTGATGCTTTTGAGGACAGAAGTGGGGTAAATACGACGGTATTAAAGCCAACTATCGAGCTTACTTAAGCGCCATCTATTATTTTCCCCCGAATTAACCCTATTTCGAGTAACGAAACTTCCTATATCCGACAATATAAAAAAAAACAATTTAATAAATACGTAATAAGTTACCTACTCAAAACTTAAAATATTGCCTACTCGTTATATTACCTCTTTTAGACGAAAAAAAAAGCAGTAATTTAATTTACGAAAATAGTTGGGTGAATTCTTGACGAAATTTGGGTGTGGTCTCGAAAATTTTTCTCCAGCGGCCTTCTTCACTTGTGGCCCACCGGTCGATAAGGAATCCCAAATCTGGCCCTTTAATAAAAAAAAGGTTGAAGACCCCTGCTCTAGGGCAGTTAAATTTAGATTTTTTCTAAAACTGAGATCAAACAATTTGAAAGAACGTGTTCCTAAGGTGGACGCGTAAATAAAACAAAACAGGGATTTTTGTTTATTGATTTAAAGTATTACAGGAATACGATGCTTATAAATTATTACATAAATTACCCAGAAAATACATTTTTAAGAATATATTCGATCAGTAACAGAACATTGACACTTAAAGCAAATTCTTGCATTTAAACATTAGAACTGACCTAATTTTAACTTAAAAATAAATAAAACTGTTGGTTAGGTTTAATACACAACTCTGAGATCCACCTCGAGTCTCTTCTCTGTGTCTCTTCTGGACTAGATACATATTAATTAAATAATTATTGTAATCCATATTCTAAAAAGAATTCTGTATAAAATAATTATTAGTTTTAAACAAACTGACAACTTACCCAAAACAGGATGAATTATGTATAAAAAATAGTGCACAGACAAAAAATATCAATATCAAGTCTAACAATACAAAAAACCAATTAAAACACTCAAAACCTCTTAAAAACAGAAGAAAAACGACTGAAAAAACAAAAAATTATGCCATGGGCGACAAACGCCAATCAGCTGATTCCGTTGCCACTACAAAAGTGTTAAGCTGGTATTACATCAACAATTTCTTCGCGAATAAATTTATTAAATAATTCGCGAATTTCTTCACGACCGCATATTGGTTTTACATTCGTCACAGACTTTATTAACTTTTTTGACAATTTCAGCTCTCACACCGAAATTAACGAACAAGACGAACTAGCGCAAACATTAACTTGACTTTTTGCATTTATTTTAAGTCGGTATTACTGGATTCACGAAAAAATTGACGGAAAATTAGAACACGTCCTATTTCGTGAATAACTTCACGAAGTTCTTCATGAATTTATTGGACATCAAAGTTTTAGTATTACATTTGTCAATTTACTTCACGAAGCGACTTCATGAATTAATTCGCGAAGAAATTGTTGGTGGAATACCCGCTTTAGATAAAGTATCGCTCAAATAACCTTAAATTTTGAGAAACCGGGCATTAGTTGTTGAAACTTCAAAATAAAACAGTTTCCTTTAAATTTTCACCTGAAAATGGAAAAATAAACGGCAAATGAGCATTAATGCTTTTAATTTTTGTTTTTTGCTTGTAATGGCCTTTTATTATTTGACGGTGAACTGTTTGTTAATTAAATTTTAAATGATTTGCTTCTCATTATTTTAAATAGTTGCTGTACCTAAAAACCACTTTAGAAATAAAAATCCGAAGTTCTCACAAAACACAATCGATATTAATCAATCAATCAATCAAAATATTCTTTATTAGTCAAAGAACAAAAAATTCTTACTGACAAAGATGAAACATAAAATACAAAAAATATAAAATTAGATACAAAAAATAAACATCAAAATTGAAATTAAAAAACATACATCAAAATTAAAACAAAAAATTCATGATGAGATAAAAAAAAATGCAATGTGTTTGGGTTGGATTAGAAAGATTTGGGTAGAAAGTTATAGTCACTTGAATTTTTTTTTTAATTAATACTATAACTATAACTTTCTACTAACATATTGTTTTCTTTAAAATTTACAAACTTTTGACAAAATGATGCAAAATTTGTTTAGAAGAAATAATAGATAAAATTCCTACGCGAATTCACCTTTTCCCCAGGGGGGTCAAAGCAAAAATTCAACCTTTTTCGCAAATTACAAACTATTTTTTTCTTTACTAAAACATTCCTAGCAGGCTCACTATCAAATACCCTGAACTTGGCATGGGTTCCCTAAGTGGATTATGTAGGGACAGCTACTTAAAAAATTCTCATAAAACACAATGGACATAAAAAAGATATAATGAGGACTGTCCCTACAAAACTCGATAGATATACAATTCTTATGAGGACGGTCCCCATAAGCACCAAGTGTTCTTAGAAGCACCAATGGTTATTAAAAAAGGTCTTCAAAAGCACCCTTTGCCATACATATATATATATATATATATATATATATATATATATATATATATATATATATATATATATATATATATATATATATATATATATTCTTATTGGTTAAGGTTATTGGGATTTTGGATCCCGGGGAAAAAATTATACAGTTTTGTGGGTTGTTATTCACATATATTAAACGTTTCGGTCATCTGTTTGACCTTCATCAGAAATTCCTTAAAAGCTTCGAACGAACCTTCAGTGGTGCACTGGTAGAGCATCACAATTATATTTACAATGGACTAGTGCCAGACATAATCACAGTTAAAAACATTTAATGTGTCAAGCACCATTTGGGTTCATTGGAGAACTCCCAATATGTATAATTTTTCCCCGGGATCCAAAAACCCAATAACCTTCAAATAAAAAAATATATAAAAAGGAGACACAAATCAAACCATAATATATATATATATATATATATATATATATATATATATATATATATATATATACGGAAAATTATTCGACTGAATTTGCGATTTTATGAGATAACCGGAACCGTAGAGCGGCTTCGATTTGACCCCGAGGAAAATCTGTGGTACCATAATTTACATGAGGTATCGAGAACAGTGGCGTGTAGTTTTTTCATGCTTTGCGGTGTCAAATAAGGGTAAAATTATTATGTTTTAGGTATTCGTACCAAGAGTATATTAATGTAAATGAAATAAACATACATCAGTCAATGTAGCTTAAATGTTCTTTGAAAATGACGGTATTTATTTATTAATGATATAAGATAAGATGTTTCTTATTATTTCTGACTTGTAATATTTCCTTTTTCATTTCAGTCTTCTGTTGAAAAGTAAACACGGGCATCGGTTATATTATACAGGGTGCGGCAAAACGCCATCGAAAAAATGTAACATTTATGTTTTTGACCAAAAAGTGAAAAAAAAGTTATTATTAACATAGGCCCGGAAATTTTTGCTAGATTATAGTTGCGTTATTCGAAACAAATTCAGAGTGTAAAACTTAGTTGTTTTATTCTTACACTGTACACAGTAATATTCGGTCAGTTTAATGACAAAACATTTTCTGATTTGTCCTAGAAAGTTCAGTCCATATGGTAGCCTAGGCATCCTACCTATATTATCTATCCAGTCCTAAAATTTTTGTCAAATGGTTAAAAAATTGCAACGTACTTACAATGTCTTGCTTTGCTTAGAAATATTACTGCTAAAAAGAAAGTTTTATGATGTGATAAAAATTAAAACATATATTTAGAGAATCTATAACCTTCACAACCACAATATTATGCAAAATGAAGCGTTTAAATAAATTTTAAGAGTTTTGCCTGATGTATTTTATGTAGCACGTGTAAAAACATCATCATATATTTCATCAACAAATCTATACGGTTGTAAAAAAAGCTTATTTTTTATATTTTTTAGTTTGATTTAAGTATTTTAAATTATATGTCTTGTGTCACTTTACATGTCAATACTATTGTGTTGTGTAAAGTGTGCATATAATTAAAATATATGTTTATAGAATAATTAGTAATTAGTAATTACTTACCAGTTTCTTCTATTTACATAGTGATACATTACATGCCTTCGTTACATTTTTAAAAACTAAACACACTAAACACCACTTTCCACAAACGATTCCACAAAAATAAACAAGGTTAGGGGGTTAGGTAGAGAAACGTCTAGTTACCAACAGGAATATGCGTCCCGATAATTTCCGCCGAGTCATTCAAATTGCGTTAGCATATCTGTGTAGTGTTTGTAAGTTTACCGATTTCCTAGCATGAGCCACGTAGTCCAGTGGCTAAAGCTAAGATGTGCTACATCGGCCAGACGAGCCACAGTGATCGGAGACCTTCACCGGCTCGCCGGCACTGTCATGCTGAAAGAACAAATATATAGCACCAGGCCCGGATTGGGACAGGCGAGCGACCGAGAAAATCTCGGTGGGCCGCCGGCCCAAAGGGGCCGGTGAGGTCGAAGGTCTGGGCACTTAGCCTCTATCCCACTTCGAAACATAATATTTCCCAACCCCAAACATACAAAGGAAAAACCTTGAAAACTATGTAAATTATTATTTATTATTTGCATTTAATGTATACTTATTTATTTTTTATATTATATTTTTCAATATCATTTACCTCACGTGTGAAATAGAATTAAAATTAAAACTTTTTTGGGGTCATCCGCAATGTGCGCAGGCCCGGATTGGAGCAGGCGAGCGAGCGAGAAAATCTATGTGGGCCGCCGGCCCAAAGGGGCCGGTAAAGCCGAAGGCCTAGCCACTTAGACTCTATCCCACTTCGAATCATAAGATTTCCCAACCCCAAACATAAAGAGGAAAAACCTTGAAAACCATGTAAATAAGGAATATTCACATATTTTTGTATTGCATTAATCGTTTAAGGAAGTCATTACAATCCCAAAAAAAAATATTTTTAAGAAAATTACTTGGATAATTTAGCTTCAAAAAAAGGTTTAGTTTTTGGTATAATTTATAACAATTTAAAAAGCAGCCATCTGTCCTTAATTAAAAATGACGTCAGATCAGCAAAAATAAGTGTCAATCTACATGTTAACGTAAAGCTTACCTAAAGTCGAACAGGTTTGTTTTTCTCGGAAACAGTCAGAGGGAGAGAAATCGATTTTTTTGGGTTGATAGAGGAATAGTTCAACTAGCTTCGGTAAAAAATTCAGTTATACAGGATGTTTCGTTTTGCAGTTATTAAACGTCAAAGTCGAAATTTCCACGATTTCCGTTGAAATCGAGTACAGGTCGCAAAAGTGAATTAAATCGATGTAAATTTTCGGAGGTTGTATGGGACCCGGAGCTTCAGAACTCCACTGAAACTTGTGAGGATCAGAAAATGGCAAGTTTTGAATTTTTTTAGCTCGAAAAATACCATCTTTGGTACCTAATAACTCGAAAACAAAACGTCAGATCGAAAAACGGATTCATAAGTGAAACTTTAAAATCTCAAATACTTTTTTTTTGCAATACATTTACCTAAAAGAATCACTGGAAAATGGAAATATTTGGAAAAAACTGGAAATTTAGATTTTTGACCCAAATTTTTCACGGTTTTTAATTTTTTGTGGGGTCAAAATGGTTCAACTTAAAATCCCATATACGTCATCGGAAAGACCTCGTCGAAGTATATGATATCCATTACTTTTTAGTTTCTTCATTCTCTATAAGAAGGGAGCAATCGCCGATTAAACTCCGATTTTTTTTATTTTTTTGCCCTCGACATCGGTACATTTGAATCACTCTGTATTTTTCCTATTTAATTTTTTCCCAATTTTTCAACACTATCTTATAAAGGGATAATCACACTTTAAAATGAATACTGAACGGGTCATCCAGGAGCGTATTTAAGGGGTAGAAATCGAATTTTCTTGATTTTTTTCCGACAAATCCTATTTTTAACCGACATTACTCCACACTCTTTACCTTATTTAGTGATATTTTTTTGGGTTTATTTTATCCGTTAATTATCTAAGAATACCTCCCGCTAATTCAAATCGCTCATTTTCTCGTTAAAGTTATAAATAAATAGGTTTATTTGCATCGGGGACATCTAAAATTTGAAAATTTTTGAATTTTCGAAGATTGCCACGAAAACAAAGAATTGCAGTTTATTTCCTCGAAATTATTAAGATGATATGTCAAAATTTCGCAGAAATGTCAATTTTTGTTGCAAAATTGAAAGGTTCCTGGACCGATTTCGGCTTGAAGTATACATGAATAAGATTTTAGGAACCTTCTACTTTAAATGCAGGGATATTTCATTGGATGAGTTAAGCATTAAATTCCATTTTTAGTGAGTTTTCGATGACTCTACAACACTGGTATTCGCCATGTACTCATGATGAGTCATAAGTTCACTTTTGATGACACAGCCAATGGGATCACGTTTTACAAGTTTCGAAATTCGCGCGACAATTTGCAATATAACATCCTTTTTTTTCTTAATAAAAACCAAAATAAATGGATAACATCAACCGCCATAAACATTTAATTTATGTAGCAAATATAAAAAAAAGATTTCAGATTTATTTGGATTATATGCATATTCCCTATTATTATTTGTATATTAATTTTTACTTATTTGTTTTTTATATTAAATATTATATTTTTCAATATCATTTACCTCACGTGTGAAATAAAATTAAAATAAAAACTTTTTTGGGGCTTTCCGCTATGTGGGTATGTATCAAATTTATATTTGGATATTATTCAGTAGGAATGTGCAAAGCAAACGTTCAAACGTATCAAAATTGTTTGATTTAGAATTTGTAAATTACAAACCAAAACTCATAAATTGTTACAATAATTGTTAATAGAAAATTTCCCACTTTTGTTAAAAAAAACAGGAAATTTTCCCAGTTTCGTTAAAGATATCCCAGAAAACGAGAAATTCCCCACGAGTTGGCAACACTGGGCCGTACACAACTAAATCCTCGATTAGTGATTCCTCGTCAGCGAGGAACTACTAAACCGACGCACAGTGTAACGAAATCGAAAATTCGTGGACTTTGGCACTTTACTTCGCTGTTTTGCAAAAATTGTGGCGTATAAAAACATAAAAACATTGGAGTTTGTTATTACTGTACTAAATTTAGACCTACGTGTAGTAACTTACTAGGTATCGGGCGCTCAAAAAATATAATTATTTTTCGACAAAATAAATAAAAAAATACTGTTTTCGGTTTAAAGTACCTAACTAAGTTAAATAGACTTAAATATTAATTATGAAAAACATTCTTTAATTAACCTAATTTTCACCATCTGAGCTGGAGACTAATCTATCAGAATTGTCTTCCTCAACGTTAGTTACTTTAAAAAGTGTTTCAGTTTCTGAGAACACATAATTTTTTTCGCAGTTTATTTCGGTCTAATAAAGGAAATAAGGAGATTCAAAGAAATTAACAAGTTGTGCAGTATGTCCTGAATATTCTCGGTCCGTCCTCGCTTTCACGCGTAATGTTCTTAGAATTTACGAAACTCTTTATTTCCAACTTCTGGTGCCTCTTCAGATAAATGTCCAATTGGAATATAGGAAATGTTTTAATAACATGTGAACACTTGATGGCATATAGTACCAACTATATAATGACACGTACAGCTTTACAGTATCGCTCAAATATTCTCGGAAAGTATCAACATTTAAGTTTCGACCCGAAGAAAGGGCTTAAAAAATTACAGCAAATTTTTTAATTAAATTTTTGTTCAATCCAGTGATTGCTGCTGATTTTTCGTAATGTCTAAAAAAAGTTCTAGCAGTATTGCCGTCGTTTGTAGTGCCCTCAATCTGTTTACAACGTCCATTTTAATTAGTATCGCAAGTTCATTTTGTATTTTCTTTTTTCTTTGCTCTTTTATTACTCTCGTTTCACCCGTAGTGGCATCCGTAACTAAATTACAAAGCGTACTTAATGAGTTAACTTATTACCTACTTCTTATAATTTAGAATAAAATAATATTTAATAAAATAAGATTTTCGAATTGGGTATAATAAGGTATTTTTAAAACTATGTAGGTAGGTACTTAGATTCATGAATACTTTATTTAATATTATTCTAGCCACTTTTCTTAGATAAAGTTAAATTAGTTAAAATTGACTTGTAACTTCTTAGAAAATTTAATATGATTAATAACATACCTGGAAAATCTTCAAAGCGGCATTTAAAAGCAACTTTGGACTCCTGCATGTGCGACATTACTAAAAAAATATTCTTTTTTTCAATAATCGGACAAAGTTGGATGGGATGTTTGGATATTCCTAATGTATAATAGTTGTGTAATCTTATGTATGTAACAACGACCGCATATTTAGGCATTTTTTTAAAAACCACACCAAACTTTGTTTTCTCTTCGACTGGGACCACGGTTCTTTAAAATTCCATGATATGGAATTATGTAAGTAAACTTCACAAGTATTTCCTCTAAAATTTTTAATTTTAGAGGAATTTTTTATAGAACACATATAAATTTTTTAAAGTTATTTTCGCATCTTTTTTATTGCTCTCAGACAAGTCAAGTTTTCATTTAATAAGGAAGTATTTTACGATGATACATTTGAAAAAAACTAGTAAACGACTAATCTCGGGGCAAAAGAAATTAAAATTCGATAGTCGCTGTTTTGCCCTATATGCACGAAATATCAAATCCGTTACACTGTGCGACGCAATCGCGTTCAGTGCTGCCCATGCAATCATCCAACTTTCCCCACTTCGAGTGTCCAATATACCAGCACTGGCCTTAAATTACCCGCGACACTGAAAAACATAAACATTTGTTAAAAGGATTTTTGAAAAAAATTATATTTAATGTTCGGGTATTAGGATATAAATTTACAAGTCGAAACTGTAGGTAGAATATAGAACATTGTTCCACATTTGACAATTCGTTGTGCGTCAAAACCGTGTTTTTTAAATAAAGTCAAGCGCAAGATGTAATAGATTTTATAGTCGAAAAAAGTGACAATGAGAAAGTTATTAACTATGATTTTTTTCACAATCACATTTTATTTTTACTGTTTAAGGCTAACAAAGTATTCTTTTATTTTTGGGGTTTCTGTTTTGTATAGGAGGCCGCGCCGGCTGGGGGCCGGTCTGGACTCAGCTCGGTAAAAAAAAATCTGCCAATCCGGCCCTGTATAGCACATCTGAAAAGTTCTATAGAACAAAAACGAATGTATCACCGCTCACTAGAGAGCTAACGCGAGTTAGACAAGTGGACGCTGTAACCCATAAACCTATATATTATAGACTGCCAATTTACACCGAAAATTACGCCCCTAACCCATAAAAAACAAGTTGTTCGCGAATTATATGACACGACCAACGAACTTCCTTTTAAAAAACTTTATTTTTCACAAAACGGCCTTAACTTAATTTACAATCTTAGGAACTATGGTGAACGATTAACTTGAACAGCCTTCTAGCTTTTACACAAAATTAATGTTAACAAATAAATACAATTATTGCTTTTATATGAGGCGATATGTACATTCAGCAATTTATGGTTGGTCTAGGGATATTATTCCTCCACCCTGAGTTCTTTCAACGTCCTCGTTGGTGATTTTCTGTAGGGTCTTCACAGGAATGGCCTTTAAATATTTGTGTTTTCTCCACTGATATATAACAACACTTAAACTACATATAAAAATAATACATATTGATGAAAAGATAAAATAAGTATGCATTTGTTGTTGTGGGATGAGGTTTTCAAAATTAATTGGTTCTAAAAGATCCTCTCGAATTTTTGCTGGATCTTCTAAGTGCCTAATTTGCAGGTTTAGGGAGAAGTTGGTTGGCTGAAGATTTGTTGCTTCTGGATATATAATAGATATATTATTTATAGCTAACGAATATTTGCGTTGGCTAATGATGACATCACACTGACTTTGGATGAGGGAGCAGTCCTGAAGGATTTCTTTTTGAAACTGGAAGCAGTCTTCGTAGACTGTTTCTGGTGTTTTTGTGCAAAACAATAAGGAATTTTTATAAGTTAGTGTATGCACCTGATAGCTGTTTTGAACAGTAGCATACTGACAATTTTTGAGCAATAAGCAACTATTAACAAGTGGATTAAAGCATATCCATTTTGAGTTAATTTCTTTACAATTATCATACCATAATTCGTTACAGTAATATTTACTAGGGCTAATTAAAATTTTAGATTCGTTACTTGGAATGGGGTATACAATTTTTAAGTCGCATACATTTCTTTCGAAAATGGGTATTTTAATTGCGAGAATTGCCATTTCGTCTAAAATTAAAAACCCGGTTTTACAGATTAAGGTTAATTCTGAAATGTGTTTAATAGACCATAGGGTGTTTTTAGGGTAGTGTAATTTTAAGTATTCCCAAATTTCGTTTATTTCGTCCAAGCTAAAAATTTCTAAATCTAGAGTTTGCAAATGTGCAAAGGAGAAAATTCGTAAAAGTTTTTCCAAAAATTGATTTAAATTATTTATTTGTATATATTGGTCTTGTAATGACAAAATTAAATTAATTTCGTTATTTAGTTTTGAAAGTTCAGTTCTGATAGTTTCGGAATTTTTATTTATAATTTTTATATTTTCTTCGAATTTATTCATAATATTCCCTGCAAATGAACTAAGGTCGTTGATCTTGTGCATTGAGTTTTGTTGATTATGCTTGAGTATTTCTAAGTTTTGAGTAATCGTTTCTAGGTCAGTGTTGTCTAAATTTCCTGTAATGAACTTGATACCACTGCCGATGAAGTTCATCAACCCGCGCTTCTTGCGATTCATAATTTCGCGAACATTTAACTTTGCATATGTATCATATGTGTTATTTAAGGCTTTAAATACATGAAAAAATTGTGTTTTAGTAAAGTTATTATTTTGCTTATTCACCATAGGTTGTAAAATTAAAACATTGCGTAGTAATTGGGACAATGTAATGTTTATCTTATATATATTAAAAGGTATATATGTGGTATGATAATGATCAATGACTAATGAGGGTGCTATTTCTTCTATGTAGTAGCCATTATTGGGGGTTTTGTATACCTGAAGTGCCTGGTAAGGGTTCACTAGGGCTTGCATGATCAGGATCAGGAGGCTGAAAAGAAGTATGATTTTTTCTAAGTCTTTTGATCTTCCTGATATGTGTAGTTATTGGTTTCTTTTTCGCGACACCTGTTATTTTGTTTTTGTCGATCGATGTTACCTTTGTTGGTATATACTGAGGGTTTATTTTATTTCTAAGAGTTGTTTTCTTATATATTGTTTGATCGTGTTGTATGTTTGGGGGTTGCTCAGCATTTTTATTTTGTTTTTGAGTATTTTCGGATTGTTTTTGGTGAGCTGTTTTATAAATATGTTCGTAAAAAGGCATTAGTTCTTTTTTTCGTTTTTCGTTGTACTGTTCGAAGAGTGTAAGGTCATTGTTTATGTTGGGTTCATTAAGGTATGGACCGTATAAAATGGAAAAGGGGGACTGTCCCGTAGTAGAATGTATGTTTTGATTATAAATAAGAATGGCAGAGATCATGAGGTTTTGGGGAGTCTCTTCTGGATTTTGCATTTTAAGTATTCTTAGTTTTTCGAGCAGTGTAGAATGTAGTCGTTCTACGGGGCTGTTTGAGGAAGAATTACCAGGGGTTGTGTAATGGATTTCTATGCAAAAGAGTTGACAGAATTCTTTAAACAGATTATTTTGGAATTCCTTTCCTTGATCCGTAACGATTTTTTGGGGTGTGTTATGGTGTGAAAAGAAGTGCCTTAATTTACTTAAAATAGTGACTGCGTTTTTATCTGGTACAAAGTAAGCTTGTGCGTACTTAGAAAACGAGTCGATTATAGTTAAAAATTGACAATTTGAAAACTGGAAGATGTCTAAATGAAGGGTTTTGAAGGGGTTTTCGGCAAGTAAAGGGCCTTCGTATGCGATTTTATAAGGGTGCCTTTCGTATTTATTTTGTAGGCATATTTCGCACTTGTTTATAAAATTCGTTATGGAGTCTCTTAGTTTAGGCCAATAATATTTTTGTTTAATATGATTGTAGGTTTCTGTTATTCCGTTATGGTTAGTTTGGTGGTAGTTTGTAATTATTTCGTGTTGCTGTTCGGGGTTAATTACATCAATTAAATAAATATTAGAAAATACAAGTTTTGCCGTTGTGTTTAAGTTTGCTGAGATTATTCTTTCAAATTCAGTTTTTAGTTCTTGATCTAGGATAAAAATAGTAAAAGTAAGATCAGGTCTTATTATTTCTTTTAATATTTTTAAAATATGTTGTTGTCTATTTTCCTTTTTTATGCGTACAAAGTGATGATTTTTCTTAAATGGCTTTGTAAAGGTGTGCTTAAATTCTTCGCCATAGCTGATTACTAGGCGATTTGTCGCATGGTTTAGGGGTAGTTCTGAAATAGGTAACCGTTTTCCTTGTGTATCGTTATTTGAGTGTACGGTTACGTCAGAAGTATTGTCGGTTTCGTCAGGTCTATTCTCTTGAGGTGGGTTAGTTTTATTTGTTTCGTCAGTAATTACGTCATTATATTTTTCGTTGAGAACGAAGTCTGCAAGGTCAAAGTCACAAAGATTGGCAACGGTGTCGTCAACATTAGGGGCGTTAGATTGTGTGTCAATCGCGTCATTTGTTTCATTAGCATTGAGCTCTATACGGGATAGGGCGTCAGCAACGATATTTTCTTTGCCTTTTTTGTATTTTATTTCAAAATTAAATTCTTCTAACTTCAGTTTCCAGCGGATTAGGCGGGAGTTAGGTTCCTTAATTTTGGAAAGCCACACAAGAGGGTTGTGGTCGGTTTCTATAGTAAATTTGACTCCGTAAAGATAGCAACGAAAATGTTTAGTTGAGTCGACTATAGAAAGAAGTTCCTTCTCTATAGTGGAGTAATTTTTCTCGGCGGAATTGAGTGTGCGAGAGTAATATGCTATGGGATGGTCATTTTGGGAAAGAACGCTACCAATAGCCACGTTTGATGCGTCCGTTGTTAATTTAAACGGTTTAGAAAAATCGGGGTATTGGAGTATGGGTGAATTACTAATGAGTTCTTTGCATTTTAAAAATGCTTCTTTGAACTCTTGATTGCCAATGCTATGTTCACTGCCCTTTCGAAGGCATTTTGTTATGGGGAAGGTAATTTTTGAGAAGTTCTTTATGAACCTACGGTAGTAACCTACTAAGCCTAGAAAGGCTTTAATTTCTTTTTGGGTTTTAGGCATGGGATACCGCTGAATCGCTTCGATTTTTGAAGGATTTGGTTTTATTCCTTCAGGAGTAATGATATGTCCAAGAAATGCGACTTCTTTGCATAAGAACTCTGACTTATCGGGTTGGACTTTAAGATTGACGTCCTTTAGTTTTTTGAAAATTTTCCGGATATGATCAATGTGTTCGGATAAGGACTTAGAAAAAATAACCACATCGTCCATGTAAACGAAACAAAATTTGTAGAGGTAGTCACGCAAGATTTCGTCCATCATTCTTTGGAAAGTTGCGGGTGCGTTCTTAAGACCGAACGGCATGCGCAAGTACTCGTAATGACCATTGTTTACAGTAAAAGCGGTTTTTTCGACTGATTTGGGATCCATCTCGATTTGGTGAAATCCTTGGGCTAGGTCGAGGGTGGTGAAGTAAGTACATTTCCCGAGACTATCTAGGATTTCTTCGATTCGGGGTAGAGGCCATTTTTCTTCTACAGTGACGTCGTTAAGCCGACGATAGTCTATAACCATCCTAAATTTTCGTATTCCAGAAGCGTCGAGCTTCTTTGGAACTATCCAGACAGGTGCTGAATATGGGGAAATAGAGGGTCGAATAATTTTGTTATCTAATAACTTCTGGATTTGGGACTGTATTTCTTGGTTCATACTAGGAGGATGCCTAAAGGATTTGACATAGACTGGTCGATCGTCTGTCGTTCGAATAGTGTGTTTGGTTTGGCTTGTGAAGGTGAGGTCACAGTTTTCATGGTACATTATGTCTTTAAATTCGTGGCAAAGAGGTAAAATTTTTGATTTTTCTAGAGGTGATAGATGGTCAAGTCTTAACAGGTTTTCGGGGTTAAATTTCCGTGGTGTATTAGGTGAAGGGTTAATTAATTCGAATTGGTCTTGGGGAATAACCTTAACTCTTTGGTGAAAATTGATGCTTACTGTGGGTGCTGGATTGGGTATTTTACAAAGCCCATTATTTACTTCAATAAGGGAGTCAGGGACTATATGCTCCTGAATTGTAAACGAGGGCAAAATTGCTAAACCCTTTTCATAGTTAACTGGTATTACAAGAAAATTATTATTAAGATTTTCAATAGGTTGTGTTAAAGGTTTATTGTAAGCAAGCGAGAAAGGTATTTTAATATTTTGTAAGGTTAGTGTTTTGTCTTCGTAATTAATAAGTGCATTTAGATTTTTCAAGTCTTTAGTGCCTATAAGTGCGTCAAAGTCGTGGTGCCAATTTAAGACTCGTAGTTTGAAATCTCGTTTAATGCCGATTTCTTGTAAAAGGGGAATTTTTAAGTTTTGATTTTCTTTATAAATTCTTTTACATGCAGTAACCTCGAAGGGTTCAAAAAATAAGTTGTTTGGGTATAATTTGGCTATTTTTGGTGAAATAATGGAGTCAGAAGCGCCTGAGTCGATTAGTATTGTAATTTGTTTTTCGGGGAGATAGAAATATGGCAATTCGATTTGTTGTGCTAAGTTGTTTAGGTTAATGTTTGGTTCGAGGCTTGGTTTTGAAAATTTTCAAAATTTTCCTCAGTATTTTCAGGACTTGTGTCAAAATCGAAATTTTGATCTGGGGGATACTGGATATATGGGTTAGGATCTTGAGCATAGGACTGTTCCTCGAGATAGCTGTAATGTGATACAGGTTCCTGATACTGGTCTAAGGGTTGGTCAGGGTACGACAGTTCAGGGTTTATTTCTACGTTATACAATTCTTGAGAAACAAAATTTCTGGGTCCTGTCGATTGGAAAAAGTTTGGATATCTCATTGAAGGTTGCCTTTGTTGTTGCATACGGGAAGGTCCCGCGGTGGAAGTTGTCATGGGGATAGGAGCGTTATGTCGAGGGGCACTGTTTTGTGGGGGCCCCATTCTTTGTTGTTTGCCAAAAACTTGAGAGTTGGTAGGAAAATGTCTTTGAATCGGTCGGGGTTGTAATGTAATAGGTTGGCTAGGAAATACTTGTCTTGGTGGCATTGGTGGTTGTGTGTTAAATGGCCTGTTGGGTATTCGGTTATTTTGGTTGTGGTTGTTGTTTTGCCTAGGAGTGGCGTGTTGCAAAGTAGAATAATTATGTGTAAAGTTTACTTGGGATTCGATCATATTATAGTTTATTACATGTCCGAATGCTTCATTGAGCGTTTTTGGGCGTTGAAGCATAAGCATAGTTTTTAAGGTTTGTGGAGAATTAGCCGTTAAAATAAGCACTGTGGTGTTTTCTATTTGCGCAACTAAAATTAATTTTGAGTTAACGTCTAAAACTTCACATTGAATTTTTGAAATTATTCTTTGGACAAAGGTCTTTAGCCTATCTACAAATTGTAATATATCTTCGTTTTTGTTAATTCTAAAATATTGCAACTGTTGCATTAAAATCTGATAAGTAACGGGGTCACCGAATTTTTGTCTTAAAGCTTCTCTTATAGAAGCCCAATTGTTTAAATCTGGCCTAGAGAGTAGAAAACTTCGAGCATTATCAACTAATTTAGATTTAATAGCAGCCAAGACCACCTTACATTGATTTTCGTCATTGTTGGAATATAATGTATAAAATTCGTCTACAGACAAAATAAAACTCTCTAAATGGTCTTGATTACCAGAAAAGGTAGGTAAAAGGGAAGTATGGAATCTAATATTTTCCATCTTAGGCTTATTATTTAAACTTAAATTTTCAAGTAAATTTACTAACTCGTTTTGAGCGCTTGGAGTTAAAGTTCTATCTAAACTATCTGAATCACTGTCAGAATCTGGTGTATTTTGACTAATTTGAATATCTAACCCTAAAGCGGCCCTGTTTCGTAATAAAATATTTCTTAAACGATTAGAAGCGTCAGTCATTAAATGGCAATTCAGCAATTACTTACGACACAAACAAGGATGAGTCCATAGAGGTTGTATCGCAGTGGTTCACAACCAAAGGGATTCCTATAGAGGCGTGGCTGAAGGGCTCGTGACTGGACGTTGATCTGCGTCGGGAAGTCGGGAACTAGATCCACAGCGTCGCTGACAGCACGGTAGCAGGCTTGTGTCTCCAATATCCTTTTTACAAAATTTTGGAACTCACGGCTCGTACACTTTCACTAGGACGAGTCCGGAATGTCCTTTTTGTTCGGATAATGCACTAAGATTTAAGAATCACTTTCGCACAACGGAGAACCGATAAAGGGCGAAACTGCACTATCCTGTTCGCAGCGCCAATTATATGACACGACCAACGAACTTCCTTTTAAAAAACTTTATTTTTCACAAAACGGCCTTAACTTAATTTACAATCTTAGGAACTATGGTGAACGATTAACTTGAACAGCCTTCTAGCTTTTACACAAAATTAATGTTAACAAATAAATACAATTATTGCTTTTATATGAGGCGATATGTACATTCAGCAATTTATGGTTGGTCTAGGGATATTATTCGCGTATCACCATCTTCCACTTCTCGAACCCAACCCCAAATCCAAACTGCCTCCAAAATTCCATATTTTTCATTATATACCAATTTCAAGCCCTAAACAAGCCCCGCCCACTTATCCTTTTCCCTTCCCCGGACACGGGAAAAGGATAAGTGGCCTTTTCCCTTCCCCGGACATTGATTGGTACTTTAAATTACTTAAATTAAAAACCTGACACACCTAGGATCATTCTACATTAGAGAGTAAATGTGAACGTCATAAATGCGAAATATGTTTGTAAATAATGTAAATACTGTAAATATCTAGAATGAATGGTATGTACATAAAATAGTGTATATATATTGTAAATATTTAGCATGAATGGATGTATATACGAACGAAAGAGTGTACATATTGTAAATATCTCCAGTATGAATGGTATGTATATAAGAATAAATGGAAAAGAATGAATGTAAGAATGAACGGATGAATAAATGGGATTGTAAATACATTATACCCAGTAGGAACTACTGGTTATAATGGGTTAGGGGCGTAATTTTCGGTGTAAATTGGCAGTCTATAATATATAGGTTTATGGGTTACAGCGTCCACTTGTCTAACTCGCGTTAGCTCTCTAGTGAGCGGTGATACATTCGTTTTTGTTCTATAGAACTTTTCAGATGTGCTATACAGGGCCGGATTGGCAGATTTTTTTTTACCGAGCTGAGTCCAGACCGGCCCCCAGCCGGCGCGGCCTCCTATACAAAACAGAAACCCCAAAAATAAAAGAATACTTTGTTAGCCTTAAACAGTAAAAATAAAATGTGATTGTGAAAAAAATCATAGTTAATAACTTTCTCATTGTCACTTTTTTCGACTATAAAATCTATTACATCTTGCGCTTGACGGTCATACAATGTAAATATGTACATAAGCAACCTTTTAAGCTGGTTTTTTCGTTGCATTTTTCCAGCGATCAATAATTCTAAACCTTAATATTAATAAACTCCCAACAACGCTCTTCAAGCCTCACAGCAAAAAGCTCTTAGTGACTCTGCAAGCTACCGCGGAAAGAGTCGTTCCTCCTCATTAGCACGTCGTTGAGTAACCAAGGGTTAACACCAACCCCGGCCGCACCCCGGCTGTGTTGTCGCGCTGGACTTCCCTGTATAGGGGTCGTAGCGTCGACTTCTGTAAATGCGTGCGCATTAGATGCGCACGCATTAATTAAGTTACTAGGTGACGTTATATGTTTTATTATTAAGTAATAAATATGTTTCAAAGCTTATTGATCCAGACGTCTTGGGTTCGAATTCCGTTCTCGGTCGTATCTTTTTTTTCATTTTTTTATGTTTTGTTTGAGAAATAAAATACGTTCTTGGACAGGTTTGCTCAGTTCTAGGGTTGCTAAGTTTTTTTTTGGTTCTTTTTAAATATTCCGAGCAAAAAACTAAAAAATAAGATCCAACAATCGTTCGGCAAAATTCGGGACGCATATTCCTGTTGGTAGCTAGACGTTAGTGTTAGGTAGGCAAATGGTGATGACAGTGACAGGGTAGGTTCCGTTTTTAACTAGTGTCATTTTTTTATCCACAGGCGTATTCGATTGACAAAATCGGATAGATCCGGATCAGTTGAAGAACTTTAAGGGAATGGCATTGCAAAGAGATAAAATAGCATTGAAGTGAGATAAAGGGATCCTGATGGATCCAATTTTTGTCAATCGAACACGCATCAGGATCACAAAATTTTTCAAGTGAGCCCTTCTTTATAGTTTGAAATCAGCTGTTTGCAGCGGTGGCAACGTTGCTTCTTCAGTGTGAGGGCCGCTTTATCTGGTGTGGTTGGGTTTGATAAGTTTGTTTACATTGTTTATCTTTGATTATATTCGTATTTTGTTAGTAATCCTTTTTATTAAACAGTAGGAAATATTAAAAAACCACCCTACAGATATTATATTGTCCCAGTATAAAAAAATTCCATAGCGAATGGCTTCGAAAACTTCATTTTCTCGTGTCCAAAAAAGCCGGTGTTGGAAGAAAATAGGTAGTGGAAAATTAATCAAAAATTTTACATAAAGCGGTATCTATAAAGGTCAGTATCGCCAAATTCAAGTAATCATAATGTTGCTGTACATTTATTTTTATAGTATAATAAACAATAAGTGTTTGTAACTAAATTGCGAGCTAAATTGTGAAGGCGAATAAGTAGCCATACAACATCAGCCAATTTTCCGATTTTCTTTGCACAAATGCCGTTTTGGTCATTTATAATCAGTCTATTTAATAAAATAAAAGGTTTTCTATGGACTAAATCTCCGGGAAACACTCAAGAAAATGGATTTACACTGAAATTTGCATTACACTAGCCATTATAAAACGTTTCCTTAATAAAAAAAAAGTGACGTCACAAACAAAAGAAGTCAGTTTTACGAGATGTTGGATTTTGCAGGAAATTTTGCAAAATAAAACCTTTTTTTTTTGTTAATAAAACCCAAAATAAATGGAAAACAGCAACTGCCATGAACATTTAATATATGTAGAGAATACAAAAAAAAATATTTCAGGATTTTTTGGATTACATGCATATTCCCTATTAGTATTGTTCGGAGAATTTCAAAAATCAAAATCCTTTTCAGAAATTATCTTGTACAGTTTTTTTTATTTTTTATTACAGCGCTTTCTGGTTGTTAAATCCTGGACAAAATCCCTCTCTTATGTTTATGTGAATACGTACCCTTTCCCACAAGACCTGTGATTGAATTAACAATCATCCCTCGAATTATGATACATCGGTCAACATGTAATGGTCCAGAAGAAGAAAAGTGTAGTGATATGACCGAAAAGAAAAAGAATCTTATTACCTGACGGTTGTTTTTACTTCCATCTTTGGTACACTTACAACTAAAAAAGTTTTGTTCTGAAAAACCATAAGAGTATTTTACTAAAATATCACATTTCTAATAGTCGTGTTAATTATTTTCATTTTATTAGTATTAAACCTCTCATTTAATTTGCTTATATTTTTTTTATCTAAGACATCCCACGTAGACTTCAAGCCTAAGTACTAACGTACCGTGGGTGTCTGGAGAGAAGGGAAATGTAGTCTATTGACACGGGATTTGAAGAATAATTACCAACGTACCGTGGGTGTCTGGATAAAAGAGAAATATAGTCTATTGACACGGGATTTGAAGGATTGGAGGTTGGGACGGCAAGGGAAAACATCTGCAGGAAATTTGTTCCATAATCTGGAGACCCTAGGTATGAATGAGCGAGAGCAGTGGTCTGTTCTAGGCTTTTGTAGCTGGACAGTAAAGGGATGCATACGTAACGCGCCTCTTGTTGTTCTGTTAGGGACATTCAAGGGGGGACTAATACCGGCTAGTTCTTCAGAGCAAAATCCGTGGAAGTAGCGGTAGAAAAGGGATAAATCCCCTATAGCGCGGCGATGGGCGAGAGAAGGGAGTTTTCTCGTGAGGGCTGGGTCATTGATAAGTCGAATGGCTCTCTTTTGGATAGAATCAAGGATCTTAAGTGTCGAAGGTGATGCCGCTCCCCAGATGTGGGAGCAGTACTCTAGGTTAGGTCTTATTTGGGAAACATAGAGAGTGTATAAGTTGGAAGGGAAGAAGTATTTTCTGGCTCGAAAGAGAAAACCAAGCCTTTTAGCTGCCGATGTGGCTACTGAAGTAATGTGTTTGTGCCAGCTGAGATCATGTTCGAAAGAGACGCCAACGAGATCGAATGTTTCGTTGTTTTGTAGGGCTTGGCCATTCATGTGGATGGGGTAAGCGTTGCCAGATTTTTTGCGCGAGAGGGAGCAAGACTGGGTTTTGGAGGCGTTGAACTGGACAAGGTTCTTGGCACCCCAGTCTAAGATTAATTGAAGATCTTGGAAAAGGGATAGGTATATAGATCTGCGTCTATTATCCAACTCCTGATTCGAAACTTGTCTTGAAAAATGAATATTGGAGTGAAGAGTACTATCGTCAGCATAACTGTGGATGGGATTGGTAGTTGAAGAGAGTAGGTCATTAATGTGAAGAAGAAATAGGGTTGGTGCCAGGACTGAACCTTGGGGGACACCAGCATTGATAGGATGGAAGTTAGATGAGTGACCGTCAGCCACAACAGATGTGGGCCGATTAAAGAGGAAGCTGCCGATCCAGGTACATAGTTTGGTAGGAAGACCATAAGAAGGTAGTTTGTTGAGGAGTGCGGCATGCCATACTTGGTCAAAGGCCTTGGAAATATCGAGAGCAACAATCTGAGATTCGCCATGAAATTCAAGAGACTTGTTCCAGTTATGTGTGACAAAGCTAAGGAGATCAGCTGTGGATCTTTGGTGACGAAATCCGTACTGTCTGTCATGGATGATTTTGTGTTTTTCTAGATATTTTAGAATTTGCAAGCTGATTACTTTCTCCATAACTTTGCTGACAACAGAGAGAAGAGAGATAGGTCTATAATTGGATGGAAGGGACTTGGAACCTTTCTTCGGGACAGGCTGCACACGAGCAGTCTTCCAGCAATTTGGGAAGATACCCTTGTCATAAGAGATCTGGAAAAGACGAGTTAAGATGGGTGCAAGTTCTGGAGCATATTTTGTTAGAACAATTGCTGGTATGCCATCCAGACCAGAGAACTTTTTGGTGTCAAGGGATAGAAGAATATTTGAACTTGTTTGACCTTAAGTATTATATCGGCCATTTTGTGGGATACAGACTTAGCGGTTGGAAGAGCGAAATTGGGGGGAGGGATCAGGGTGAAATTGGCAGCGAATTGTTTGCGAATAGTTCTGATTTCCCTTTAGAGGTGGAGATAACTTTGTTGTCAGAGGTCAGGCTAGGAAAAGTGCTTCTACAGAAGTTTTGACTAATGTTTTTGGCAAGTGACCAGAAAGATTTGCCGCCGTTGGGACAGGAAAGCACTTTATCTTTTATGCGGTTGTTAAAAGCATTTTTGAGAGATAGTTTGGTTGTATTGATTTCTGGCCTCGGTGAAAATTTGACGATTTTCGGGTGTAGGATTTTGAAGATACATTTTGTGAGCTTGGGCTTTTTTGAGCCTGGCTTTGTCACCGGCCTTGGAGAACCATGGCTTTTGATGGTGGAGTTGAGATTTCTTACGGGTATGTGGAATGAAACCTTCAATACCTGCTTGAATAATGTCTGTGATATGAGAGCAAAATTTCGGGATCGGGAGTGGAAAGACAGACAGGGTTCCAAGGGAAAGCAGAGAAGAAGTTTTGAAGACCATCCCAGTCGGCAGAATTGTAGTGCCAGATCGTGCGTTCTGGCATGATTTCAGCAAACTCGGGATGTTAATGTATGGGACAAGAGACGGTAATGAGGCCATGATCTGGACGACCAAGGGGAGCGCATACAGATGTTAAGTAAGGCTCAGGATGGGTGGTAAGAAAAAGATCTAGTGGATTTGCATTATGGGTAGAAACGCGGGGAAAGTATGTTGGTTCTCTGATCAAATTGGTGAGCGAGTTGCTGATTGCGAAGTTTTCTGGTGCTCTGCCTTCTGGGTCAGTTTTTGTGGATCCTAACCATTCCTTGCTATGGACATTGAAGTCGCCTAGGACGATAACTTCAGCGGAGGGAAATTCGTAGATGAGATGGTCGATTTTTGCCGAGAGATAGTCAAAGAACTCATTGTAGGATTTGTCTGATGGGGAGCGATAGATGCAACAGATAAATTTAGTAGAAAATTTAAGGGCGAGTTTTAGCCAGAGAATATCGGGCTGGCCTGATTCCAGGTTCGGGAGTCTGGTGCAAGAAAGACTGCTGCGAACGTAGGCACATACCCCACCATGAAGGCGAAAAGATGACAGAAGTTCATAGCCTGGAAACGGGAGATGATTTGGGTTTCGGTCAGAAAAAGAATGTGGGGTTTGCATGATTGGAGATAGTGGTGGACAGAGTCCAAATTGGAATTAAGCCCGCAGATGTTGGCAAAGGTTACTATGCTCTTGGAATTCTTCGATGGTGGGCCCCATGAGCACCCCTGGCCCGGAGATCCGAATGGAGGGGTAGTTTACCTCCGGAATTTTTTTACCCCTGGGAGCGCCATCATTTTCACATTTGTTTTTTTTTTTGAAGAGGTGGATAGTTAGAAGAGAGAAGGAACACAAAAGAGAAGAGAAAGAATGATTAAATGTTCTGATTAAAATATTTAATATTGTGACAGCTATTTTTATTAAATTTTAATGTTTTATCCAGTATAATTTAACTTCAACCTGTTTGAAACATACACTAGGTAATAAAGGTAAAATCACCTTGAAATCCTTCAAAGTCAAAAAATTTGACAAATTTACTATAATATTGCCGAAATGAAATACTCATTAGATGAGAGATTGCAGATTGTTATTAAACATTTTAATCAGAACGGACATAAGAAACATCACTCGTTCCGAAAATCGTATAAAAAAAGCTATGTTCCATTTAAAAAACACCTTATCCATAGCGTAACTCTTTTGTTTCTGGTTCAAATAAATTTTTGGTTTCATTTTTGAATTCTGCAGGACAAAAAATTATGAAAAATACGCTCGGGGGGGGGGGGGTCAATAAAATTGACAAACATTGCTTTATTTTCGTTAATTTGGGATATGGGTATTGTATAATCTTTAGGCCTTTGGGGGGGGGGGGGGTGTTAAGCCCAACCCCCCCCCCCCCGTGGCTGCGCCACTGTTACAAACTACAACAGCAAAGATTAATGTATTACGAACCAATAATAAAGATTATAATTTTAAAGTGTATTTTAAATTATTTACAAACTTACCAAATCTACAAAATTCTTCAAGAAAAGTCCAGGAGTGTAATTATGTAATTAACCTTGTTGTTGCTGATAATATTCAGTCAACTATTGGATTGTGAGCACAATCGTATCTATCTTACCAGCCAATTCACTAGAGTATTTCGATATCAGTTCTTTTTACTAAACTACTCGATAACACTATTTTAAACATAAAGCGAATTTATTGTTGTAATATCCCCTTCTTGAATAAACACAATCAGGTTTGCTCAGGTTTGAGGCAAGAAATTGTTGTTTTTTTTTTAAAGTAAACACTCTAATTAATCTTGTTACTATTAAGAAGACACTGATATTTAATAATTGTATGCCACAATGGTTAACAATATTTCATAATGCGCAAAGTTTTTTTTTAATTTTGTTGCCTATACCAGCGCCACAAAAAAGTATTATTTCATCTTTAAAACTTCTGGTGGTTCTTTCGATGACCAAAATGTAGATTGGTGTTAAATTGCTGTGATATATCGGATTAATGCCAAAAGTTTTAAGGATAGTAATAATAACAGAATAAAAGATCTACAAGGCACGTAGATGATGTACATTAGGTATAATAATATGTAGATACCTATATTATATACCTAGGCATTTCTTGCCGTTAAGAAAATATCAATTGAAAAATTCTGTAAAATCATGTATACAGGGACGGCTCAGCGGAGGGGGGGGGTGAAATTTGGGCAATCTCCCCCCCCCCCCCCCATCCCGAAAATATTGATAGAAAATATTGCAAAGTATAATAAAGAGAAAAGAAAACTAATTCTCTCTGTACATTTAATCCCCATTTCTATTTTTTTTTTTACATTTTCTCCGCCGAAATTTCTCTCTGCATCCACCCCTGATGTATATCAAAAATATTGTAGAACTACGCAACATTGTAAAATCCCTAGTATTTTGGTAAATTGGTCAAAATTCGTCCTCAGACTACATTTCCTAATTTCAATATTGATTTTGGATTATAGAGGGCATTTTTAAAAATTAGATATATACCTATAATTTAAAAATTAAAAATTGGACACTGTGTATATTACCCATATTTTAGATTATCCATTAAATTTAAATGATTGTATGCAACTTTCACAGCTAAAGAGATAAAGGAACCAATGTGAATAAAAATAAAAACTCCTCTTAGATTTTTAAAGTGATCTGGATTTTTGGGTACACTAATACCGATGAGGCCCAATAAGACGAAACTCGGTTTAATGAATTCCTGTATTCAACTGATCATTTTTCTTAACTTTATATACTACTTTAATTTAACTAAATTACTACTGACTCTTAAATGCTTCTCTTTTGATAAAGAATTTTTTGTGAATAAAACTGATCTTATATATTTTATCAACTTTTGCCAATTTTTTAACAAAATGTTGCCTCGTGCTGTCACACTGTTACAAGAACAGATTAAGAACCATGCATCAGTGTGAGTAGTACATACCCAGTAAATATTTTTGTTTTTAATATACAGGATGGTAATCGGCAAGATAAACGTGAACAAGCCCAAACAAACCTCAGCCAATCTTCACAGATTCGCCTTTTTTGGGTTCAGTTAGATTAGCCTAGGATTCTATCCTGTAATAAATTCTTGTTAAAAAATACTTTTTAAAAACAAGTTTTTATTATTTAGATGTAGATACAGGGCCCCCGTAAGGGCTACTGGCGCCTGTGTGCAAAAAAGGATTTTGGCGCCCCTTAAGGCATTTTGGATCATGTTTTTTTATTTATCTTTTTGAAGGTAGGTAGGTAGGTAGGTGCTTGAAATAAAGCAAAAATCTGAACTTTAGAAGTCATATTTATTTGTAGACCAAAATATCAAAATGAAACAAACAATAAAATCATAACAAAATAAATTAAAATAAATTCTTGTTCACACCCATTTTAAAGCATTTACTTAACTAATGGGGTACAGACACGTTGTTTATAGATACTAGAAAATAACCCAAAACTAAAAATCACATATTTTTTAGGAACAAATAACAGAAATATTGCCTAATGTCTATATATATATATATATATATATATATATATATATATATATATATATATATATATATATATATATATATATATATATATATATATATATATATATATATATATATATATATATACAGGGTGTTATGGAAATCATTTAATATATTGGAATGGGTGACTCCTGGGGTAGCCTACAGACATATCCAATACTTTTTTTTGCTTAAATCGAAATTTTAAAAATTTTCAAAAATACCCTAAAACCAGTCTATATTCGACGCACCTGGCGTAGCGAGCACGTGGCTCGATATAGCGTTTGACAGAAAATTACGCGCGAAAAACTTAAAACAATTGAATTTTTTGAAACGTTGCCAAACAATATTATAAATCTTTAAGAATATAATTTATTTTCTGTTATTAACCGTAATTTAAGACAAAGGTAAAACAAATTTAAACCTTTTTCGAAGAAAAAACAAAAAAAAAATAGTAAAAAGACCACTGCAAAATCAATCCTTTTTGTCAGCAGTCTTAGTTTTAACCAGTAGTTTAAATATCAATAAGTAAAACTAAAAGTAAGTTGCAAAAATGATACTTATCTAGTAGGGAATGTGTTGAAGATGTCTTTAATTTGCTCCCAAACAAGCATGATTCCTAACATAATGTCCCGAACACGTAGAAAGAAGTTCTCCATGATTTCTCAGTTAATTCACTTTTCTAATTGGCACATTATACACTATTTCCTTCATCGTACCCTACAAGAAGTGGTTGATATGGTTCCTTAGCTGCTCTAGGTACCACTAACACAAAATAAATGTTCTATCACTGGGAGGTTCGAAGTAGAAAACTTTCAATGTACAAAAGTTGTCCGGTGTTTTTGTTAACTGCTCCGTAGCATAAAACAAGCTAAACATCTCGGCATCTTGGATTAAGAAACATTAAAAATCTGCAAAAATCTTTCGTTTTATAATTATATTTTTCTAAATCAAAAATCATGCAATTCTGTCGCTCCGTACCGAATAGGAATAATGACTTTTATGACAATTATGACAGGACCAATTAACGGCTTTCTCATTGGTCATAGGTTATCTCGGCGGAGATTTGAAATTTTGCGAGTAATTTATAATTTAGATGGCGTTTTTTTATAATAATAAGCTGTAAAAACTCTTACGGGGCAGTTAAAATATAAAATACATAGAAAACGTAACATTTAAAAATTTTTAATTATCAAATTTGTTTAAATAACTTTATTTGAAATTACCTAATATGCTCTAGTCATAGGCAACCACTTATACCTTATGCATTCAATTGGCTAAAAGTGTCACGTCATAGACTTTATGTCTATTCGTCAGGGCTAGTCACGTGATTCGTATGTCAAATGAATGTCAAAGTGGATTTTTAAGTTATTTTTATTTGTCCTGGTTTTTTTGGAAATAATTTTGGTAATTATGTAGTATACGGTTTTCAGCTATTTTCGCGCTTTTTGGGAAAATTCTTTTATGGTCACATTCTACTGTCTTTCCTGATTGCAAATATAAGTGCGCACATAATAAATTATGAGCAAACCTGACCACCTTTTTGCTCACCAATCTGAGCAAAAAGGTGGTCAGGTTAGCTCATTTTCAATTGTAGTATTTCATTGTAGTATGTAGTATCTATATCAATGAAAACTGAGCAAACCTGACCACCTTTTTGCTCAGGTTGGTGAGCAAAAAGGTGGTCAGGTTTGCTCATAATTTATTATGTGCACACTTATATTTGCAATCAGGAAAGACAGTAGAATGTGACCATAAAAGAATTTTTCCAAAAAACGCAATAATAGCTGAAAACCGTATACTACATAATTACCATAATTTTATTTAAGTATCACTTACAAAATGAACATTCATTAAATATAGAACAGAAGAAAAATACGAGGTATTGTAATTATAAAATTGTGTGGAAAGCTGATGAAGTACAATACTTTCATTGTTGTAGAAGTGGTATGTATGAAAAATATTAGTACATAATTTTTTATACAAATTGTCTCTTTTCAGATAATTAAATTACACAAACAGTTGGTTTTGATAAGTGATAAAATATGTTTTATTTAAGGTAAGAGGACTATATCACACTATGGACATTCAAATGACATCCAACACCTAAGGATACGTAAACTTGATAAACAGTTAGCAGTAAAATTATTAGAAAGGTGTATTGACTACAAAGTAAGTTTTAGAAAGCTGTGTCTTATAGACGTAGTATAGAGAATAATTTGCTTGGTGATCCTGTCACAAACTGTGGAATAGTTTAAATATCAATAAGTAAAACTAATAAATAAATAAAAGTTTCAAAAAATGATACTTATCTAGTAGGGAATATGTTGAAAATGACCACCATTTGCTTCTAAACAGGCATGTACTCTTCGCAACATGTTGTCTCTAACTCGTTCAAAAATATTCTCCATATTCCTTATTTCTTCAGCTGCCATTTCAACACGATTTCGCAGTTGTTCCACGTTTTCAATTGGGACACTATACACTATTTCCTTCATCGTACCCCACAAGAAGAAGTCGCATGGATTGAGGTCAGGAGACCGTGGAGGCCATCGGACAGGCCCGCTTCGTCCAATCCATCTGTTGGGGAAATTTTCCTGTAGGTATCCATTAACTATTCCTGCGTTATGACAAGGGGCACCGTCATGCAAAAGCCACATGTCTCTTCTCACGGCCAGTGGCACATCTTCTAGCAAATCTGGTAACTCACCTTGTAAAAATGCTAAGTAGCCCTCGCCATTCAATCTATTCGGTAAGATATGTGGTCCTATTAAGTGGTTGTCTAATATCCCACCCCAAACATTTATTGAAAACTGCCGCTGGCGGTGGGTTTCACGATATGCGTGGGGATTTTCGTTGGCCCAAATATGCGTGTTATGCTGGTTCATTATTCCGTCCCTTGTAAATCCTGCTTCGTCAGTGAATAATACATTGTGGAACCAGTCTGGCTCGTCTTCGCTTTTCTGGGCAAACCACTGACAGTACTCCCTTCGTGTACCATAATCCTCCGGGTACAGTGCTTGTACTCTCTGCACGTGGTATGGATGGAGCGAGTTTTCCTGCAACGTGCGCCAGGTGATATAATTCGACGCTCGTCCTATTTGCGTCGTTAAGCTACGCGTACTGACTCCAGGATTTTCTTCAACCGCCACTAAAATTTCCTCTTCTGCAGCCAAAGTATTTTGATTGCGGGGTCGTCCTCTATCAGCATTAAAACCATGAAAATTTCCATGGTCCCTTAGCTGTTGTACCACTAACACAAATGTTCTTTCACTTGGAGGTTCGCGATTAGGAAATCTTTCAATGTACAAAAGCCGCGCTTGTCGAGCGTTTTCGTTGGCTCCTCCATAACACAAAACGATATCGGTTAATTCGGCTGAAGTTCTCGGCATCTTGGATTAAAATACAGATTCAAATCAGATATATCTCTATCCAAGAATTGGCGCCAAAAATACTAGCAGCAACAACCACAGTTTCAACCGAAAAAGATCAACGACGTTGTGAAGTGAGCGATAATGATTAGAGCTCGGGCAACTGAAGGACATAAGAGACGTTTTTTGGCGATTGAAAACCGTCGAAGCCAAACCCGAGGGTTTATCATTGTTGTCTTTATTTATTTAGATTTGACTGCATTGTACAAATAAGGATAACAATATGGTTTTGATTTTTGTGACACTATCTTTGTTTGTTTACGTTTAGTTACGTTGGATAAACAAAGAGCACATGGTTTTGGTTTTGATGGTTTTGAATCGCCAAAATTCGGCTCAGAATGGGCAAAGTAGCGAAAATGCCAAAGCACAAAAAAGAAGAGGTCGGAAGATCCTAACCCAACACCGATGACAGGTTGAAAATATCTTAACTATTTCTAGTCAGAAGCGTATTTTAAAGAACTTCTTAATAGAAAAATGTTATTCTAGTATAAGCGACTTCTTAGAAGATAGAGATGTAAATAGATTAGGGCTTTCTAATGTGTAACAAATTGTTTTATTCAAATTTTTAGTGTCCCACGTTAAGTTTAGTTGTAAGTTTTGAATTTTGTGACACGGTCTAAATAAATAAATAAAATAAATAGGAATGCTGATACTTCGATAGCTCAAAAGTATCTATATTTTTGCCATAGTATCGAGTATAAGCGTAAGCGTAAAGGAAAATAATTTTCTTTGGCCCTACCTAAGATCGATAACCCGAGAGAATTTTTCCAGAATTTTTTTAATTAAATTATTTTTTTAGGTGGAAATGATGCAGAAAATTACAGAAACAGAAAAGGATTTTTTTTCATTTAATGTGCAGACTGTAGCTGATCCCCAAATATGAATAAGAGATATTGTCGCTCAGTGGCCAGGAGCTACACATAACAATACAATATTTGCCGATTCACGGCTGAAAGCACAGTTTGACGATGGCAATTTTCGTGAGTTTTCTTTTGGGTGATTCCGGTTATACATTATCTGAATACATGATGATTCCATTAGAAAATCCACAAGCTCAGATCTAGAAATGTAGTAGAATGGCAGTACGCAGTATGGAAGAGATTTCCAATACTACAATTGACAATAAGATTAAAAAAGGAAACGACAATATTTTCACAATTTATAAATAAAATGGTTTTGGAATTTACTTTTTTGTTTATTAAATGGCATTTGCAAGTAGAAAATAAGAATTTTATTCTACAGGGTGTTTCTGAAATTGTCCTGTATTGGAATAACCTTTTCAACAACTACTTACATATTACCTATAAGTGTGATTGTATAGTAATCCACGATACACTTACAACGGTATACTAGGCTATGACGTCACTTCGAGGAAGAATCCTAAATTGACTAGACACTTGCACCCCTTGTACATAAGTACAGGTCAGTTTATTGTCGGGTAGTGTGCTGAGTTGACGTTTATTAAAATATTACAAGTCAGTTTATTGTCAGCTAGTGTGTTGAGTTGACGTTTATCAAAATATTATTGTCATATGTAATTTGCTCAGGTAACCGCCTAGTCAATTTAAGAGTTTCCCTCGAAGTGACGTCATAACGTAGCATACCATTATAAGTATCGTGTCTAAGTGAAAATAAAAGAAGTAATTTTCTTTCTAAAAACATTTATTAAAACACAAACTTTGTGAAAGAATAGATATATTTTAGACTTGCATTGTCTTAAGTTATTGCAGACTCAAGAAGGTAAGATGGCGGAGCATACTTACCAGTTGAAACATTATGATTCAGCAATAACTTAAGACAATATTCTATTCCTTAACATACATTATGGTCTACAACCTTTAAACAAACAATAAACTATTTATTTATTTATCAACGTATATTGTACATTTACAAGATTTAACCATACACTGTGATTAATCTGCACTATTTTAAAATTACACTTGTAGCCAAAGCTTTGAATTTCTCTACCGAGACACCAAAGAAATGCAGTCTGTCATAATACCTGCCGACATGCGCTGCTACCCTATTTATGGGGCTATGCAACAAATAGTATGTCCGACAATGTGGGATATGGAGAAGGGTTTGCTTACGAGTCTGATAGCTAGGTACGTGAATTGAAAAGATTTCAACACATTCAGGACTCTTTATAATGTTGTTAAGTACTTTAAAGGCCAAACAGACATCGTAAAACTCCCTTCTGGACGCAAGCGTGGCTAGGTTCAGGTATGACATAGTCTGGTCAACCGAGGAGGAGGTGTTCTCTTGGCTGTTAGTAATATTTATGAATCACATAGTCTATCTATAGGAAATTCTGCTGTTGAGGAGATATGGGTGTCAGTGTCATTTGGAAGCACAGTCGTATGTATTGGTTGTGTTTGCATTCCGCCAGCTATGGGCGAGTCATACTATGAATCTCACCTCAAGAGTGTTGCTAGTGCCTGTGAAAAGTTTGAAAGAGTTATTGTTGTTGGCGACTACAATGCCTCTCAAATTACGTGGAAAACCGTTGATGACTTTGTAGGATTAGTGCCTAGTAATGTAAGATCTCCAATAGAAATTATGTTATACCACTGCTCACCTGAACCTCTCACAATTCAATAGCCATCCTAACGATCACAATTCCATTCTGGATTTATGTTTTTCTAACTTTGTGCCGCGATCAGTTGAGAAATGTGAGGGTTTGGTGAGCTGTGATTCTTATCACCCACCGTTACAAATATTTTTAGATTTTAATGAAACTTTCCTGGAACCTCTAGTTTCTTATTACTATGACTTTAAAAATGCCAATTATTTGGGAAACCTATGAAGACTTCACAAACACAAACTTGGGGTGGTTACTTATTTGAATAAGCAACCGAGAATTTAGACTGTATGAGGGTGGTTCAAAAATACAAGTATGTTTTCTAACAAAACAACAATATAAAGTATCTTTATTATACTTTAAAAAACAAAGAAAATATTTACCTTTAAATATATAAATAAATTAAAATGATTACTGTGGGTTAGTATCTAACTACTACATTAAACATGTTGCACAAATATTACCTAATAAAAGAAAATACAAGTACCTAAGTACCTTGCCCGACAATAATGAAAAGCGGACGCACTGTAATAAATTAGTCAAAATTCAGAAATAATGGGTTTAATTTACTGGAATAAATATTCAAACTATTGACAACTTTTGTTGACTTTTAGCGCACTGCACTGGTTGAAAGTTCAGTGTTTATTTATTTCATTTAACGTCAAATTGAATCAAAAGAGTTATGTTGATATTTCAACTTTTAATCACTAGTATGTGTTGGGTTCGAAGGACCATTTTTTATATTAAAAACGAGAAGCAAGCAGCTGATCTGCTAGCTTTGAAACCAGGAGAGAGTGTTTCTTTTCACATGAGAAAATAAGTAAGTTGCTTGCATAATCTTTCTTCAAATATTATAACTGGGTTTATCCTACCTTAATTTCAGCAAACTGGTGGGTTTTTCTAGGAATTTCCGAGCAATAACAATTTCTTGTTCAACAACCAACACTTGAGGACCGCCAGAGCATCAGCGGCTGAGACTTCGAAGAATAATAACTTTTGTAGTTCACTGTTGCACGTTTGCATTTACTTTAAATTATACTGTTTGAGCGTAAACAGATAATTCTTTTACGCTAGCGTGTAAGCGTATTTCAACACGAATATAAACGACGAAATTCAAACTAATGGGTACAAACACGATAAATTTCAATTAGAGAAGGCCCGTAAAGCAACTTGCTGCATTTACGGCCTTTGTAGCGAGTTTTTCGCTTTCAGAGAACTTGCAGCAACTTTTGCTGCTTGTTGAACGTAGAGCAATTTACTAGGGGGCGCGAGATAATACGCGGATTACGGAGCGAGAGCAAGGTGCAGCGACTTTGCTGCCTGTTGAACACAAAGTGATCCAGAGTCCCGTACGTTGTCGACGACGAGGTCTTAGACGTTAAGGGCGCGGGGTGTTTGCATATCATGCATCTCATTGGTTCAACTAGATCACGTCAGCGAAAACTCATGGCCGCGGAACCACGATCTAGCGCGGCAGACTTCACAGCAATTCTAGGAATTTAAGCTGCTTGGTAACTCAGGCAAAGTGTAATAAAATATCTATTTTTAGCATTTTAACGACGCGGTATCCCTTGTTATGCGAGTCTCAACGGAAAATTTATGCAGCAGAATAAAACATTTTTATGCTTTTAGAGAGCGAATCTTATGAAAGAGAATCCCATTCTATTTTTATACAGAGTGGTCCAAATATCTAAGAAAAACGTAAATCTAGTTGGAGAGTTCTCCAACATACTCCCCCCCTTGAAGTTACCTAACTTCAAAAAATAAACAAAGAGAAGAGAAGTCATTGTAATGACCTTGACAAGAGAAATTACTAAATGTGAGGTTTTGCTACTACAATTTACAAGGAGGGAAGGCGAAGCTTAACAAGAGTTAACATTTTTGGGTAAGGGGCAAATTTTAGCAATGGATCTTTTATAAATCCCATCAAGAGTTTTAACGGTTACCATTCTTACTTTTCCGTCACGTCCGGGGGTTGTTTCTACGATTCTTGCTAGCGGCCATTTTAGAGGAGGGCTGTCGTCATCTTTCAACAGAACAATGTCATTTTCCTTTACATCCTCCGTGGGGTGAAGCCACTTCGGACGATTCTGCAATCGATTCAAGTATTCAACTGACCAGCGTTTCCAGAAAACTTGCTGGATTTGACTACACCTATTCCAAAAGGTTAATCTGTTTTCAGGGGTTTGAGAAAGATCTTTTTCAGGGTAAGCTGTTAGGCTAGTGCCTATCAGAAAATGGCCGGGCGTTAAGCTTTGCAAATCAGAGGGATCGTTTGACAACGCACACAGAGGTCTGGAATTCAAGATTGCTTCTATTTGCGTTAGCACCGTGCTAAGTTCTTCGAATGTGAGTTGAGCGTTGCCTATAAGTCTGCGCATGTGATATTTTGCGCTTTTGATAGCGGATTCCCAAATTCCACCCCAATGTGGAGATCTGGGAGGGATAAATTTCCATTCAGTTTTGTTTGTTGCGAGAAAATTTTCAATGGTGTCGGAATTTGCCTTTAGCTGAAAAAACTCATAAAGGTCATAGAGCATATTTTTAGCTCCGGAGAAATTTGAGGCATTGTCACTATAGATGATTGAGGGATTGCCTCGTCTGGCAATGAAACGTTTAAGACAGGCAATAAAAGCCTCTGTAGATAAACTTGAAACGAGCTCTATATGAACTGCCTTGGTGGTCATGCATACAAAAATAGAAATGTAACACTTTGTTACAGGGGCCTTACGTAGTCGAGATGACTTAATGAGGAAAGGACCACCAAAGTCGACACCTACTTTTTGAAAGGGTTTACAAATCTGGACTCTATCTTTGGGTAAATCAGCCATAATTTGTTGCGCAGGTTGGGCACTAAACCGATAGCATGTTACGCAATTTCTAATTACTCGTTTTACTTCTTTCAACCCATTTAAAGGCCAAAAACGAAGTCTAAAATTGGAGAGAACAGTCTGAGCTCCTGCGTGTCCCAAACGGTTATGTTCTAAGGTAAGCATGAGAGTAACAACATTGTTGTGGGCGGGTAACAAAATGGGATGCTTCTGATCAAAGGGGATGTCTGCATATTCTAACCTACCTCCCACGCGCAAGAAACCGTCAGCTTCACAAAAGAAGGGTTTAAAAGGCAATAGGTTTTTATTTGATAAGGGCCTACCGTTTTTGAGCTCAAATATTTCTTTCGAAAAATATTTATTTTGCAAAACCTTGATAATTATATTTAGAGAGCTCTCTAGTTCTGCAACTGATAAGTTATCGGACAATTTTTTAGTTGGGTTTCGAGTATTAGTGGCAAATCGAAGACAATATGCGATTACGCGTTGAAGTTTCAAAAAACTAGAAAATTTCGAAAGAAGTCGATCCCAGAAATTATTCTGGTCTGTGAAATTATCGAGAGCGAGAAGAGATACTTTTCTTTCTTCAGTGAGAATTGCATTTTGAATTTCCGAGTTTGACTCTATGTCTGTATGGTTTTGCACATTGGGCGAATCAAAATTTTCTTTACTTAAGAGGATATTAGGGCCATGGAACCAAAGTGAACAATTAACTAAATCTTGTGGCATGCAGCCACGCGAGGGTAAATCTGCAGGGTTACTTTTAGTGTCTATATGTCGCCACGTGAAACTGGAAGTCAATTCTTGAATTTGTGCCACCCTGTTTGAGACAAAAACTGACCATCTTGATGCGTGGGATTGAATCCAGCATAAGGCAATGGTTGAGTCAGTCCATAAATGCACGGTATCTATGGAGATTCTTGGTTCATAAATTGAGAGTAAATTTTGAATAAGTTTTGACAACAAAACCATGGCACATAACTCCAATCGGGGAAGGGATATCGTTTTAAGCGGTGCGACACGAGACTTGGATGAAATTAAATTGACTGAGACCGTCCCATCAGAATAAAGAGTGCGAAAGTATGCGCATGCGGCATATGCGGACATACTGGCGTCAGCAAATCCATGTAATTGAATTTTAACTTTACCTTTATTAAAAAATAAATTTCTAGAAAATTTGATTTGAGACAAATTACTAATATTGTTTATAAAATTTTTCCAAAGTGTGATAATCTGAGGGTCTGTGATTTCTGTGTCCCAATCTATTTTTAGGAGCCATAATTTTTGCATAATTAACTTTCCTACCACTACTACACACGAGACTAAACCGAGAGGGTCATACATTTTCGCGATAAGAGACAAAATCTTTCGTTTTGTTAGAGAGGTTTCACTTAAGCTATCAGGGGCAGAAAAAATAAAATTATCTGAAATAGGGTTCCACTTTAAACCTAAAACCGAGCTTGGGGATTCATCAAAATTTAAATCATATTCAAGTATTTTTTCTTGTGAAATTTTTTCCAAAAAATTCTGAGAATTGGAACACCACTTGTGTAAATGAAAACCGGCAGAGTTTAATAGGGTATTGAGTTCAAGATATAACTTATTTAAATCTTCAATATTGTCACAACCACAAATTATGTCATCGACATAAGTTTGCGTTAATAAAGCATCGGATGCCAAGGGAAAGTTTTCACGATTTTTCAATGCCAAATCATTTAATACGCGCGTGGCTAAATAAGGGGCACAGTTGGTACCATAAGTAACGGTAGAGAGCTCGATACACTTAAGTTCTTCATCAGGGTTACTTCTCCAGAGAATATTTAGCAAAAACCGATGTTCAGGATTAATTTTTATCTGGCGATACATTTTTTCTATGTCCGACGTTAATACAAAATTAAAGGAGCGAAATCTACACAAAATGTCATAGAGGTCAGGCTGCACCTGAAAACCTTTGAGGGTTACGTCATTAAGAGAGTTGCCAGAACTTGTTTTGCAGCTGGCATCAAACACTACTCGAATTTTTGTACTTATACTATTTTCGCGGAGGACTGCGTGATGAGGTAAAAAATATTTATTAACTTGTTTGTTTTCTGTAGTGTCCTTATATAGAGAGAGAGGTACATATTTGCCGTGGTTTAATCTGTGTAGTCGTCGATAAATTTAGTGTAATCTTTTTTCAAAGTGGGATTATTTTTGAGTTTATTTTCGAGATTCAAAAATCGTTTCTTCGCTATGTAGAATGAGTCACCTAATTTTTCATTTTCTTTGGGAGATTTTAATGGCATATCTACTTGATATGTACCATCGGGCAAAACTTTTGTAGTGTTTACAAAGAGCTTTTCAATTTGTTCGTCTTCAGGGCTAAGAGGTGTCTTTTGCGGCAGTTCTTCGACTGTCCAAAATTTTTCAACTAAACTATTTAAACTAAAGTCAGAGTTTTCCGTTTGCAAAAAGAGAGAGACATTTTCTTGCACATTGTGAAGTGCGGGGTAAGAGAGAGGTGACGTAGTACACAGCTGTGTGCTACGGCGAGCAAAGGTCATACGAGTGGGTATGCAACCAGCAATTACCCAACCTAAGTGGGTTTCTTGAAGAACGGGGAGATTTTTTCCTAAGCGGAACATACCTTGTAGCAAAAGGTCATAGTACAAGTCAGCACCTATTAAGATGTCAATGTCCAAAGGTTGAGAAAAATTAGGGTCTGCTAACTGCAGATGTCGGGGAATGTTAAGTCTGGCAGCATTTATGCCAACTTGGGGAAGCTTACATGTTATATTGGGAAGTACTGCGCAAGATAATCGGAATTTTTTCTGAGGATGGACATAAGAGTGAAGAGTAAAATCAATCATTTTATTTGTAGTGGATCCTGTCTGGGAGATTCCCGAAATGTTGAGATTTCTATCATAAGTGTGAGCGTGGAGCTTGTCCACAAGATTTTGAGTTATAAAAGAGTTTTGTGATCCACTGTCAAGCAAAACGCGAGCAGAGACGCGGAGACCTTGAGCACTATAAATATAAACTTGAGCAGTAGCTAAGAGAACATGGGAATTGACAGACACAGCAGAAAGAGAATGAGTAACGTGTGCACCCGTTTGTGCATTTCTTTGTTGACTATTGTTTTGCAAAGTATGCTGACCTGAATTTGCGGATGAGTTTTGGGGCTGAGTGCGGCCCTGTCCATTATTATTATGAAATGTTCTAGAATTTGGGTTTGACGCATTTCCATAATTTTGAGCGCTATTTTGTGCATGGAAAGTATTGCCTCTTTGGGGCGGCGAGGTTTCATTTGAGCGAGAAAAATTATTTTGATTATTTTGCCTATTTTGGTTAGGCGAGAAAGTTTGTTGTTGAGAATTATTATTATTATTATTACTAGGAGCATGTAAGAGCGTATGATGTCTTTGGGCACAGACAGAGCATGTTTTAGTTGATGAACACTGAGCTACACTATGTTGCGAACCTAAGCAATTATAACATAATCTTTTTGACTTAACAAAATTTTGCTTTTCAAAGAATTTTAAATTTTTAAATTTATCACAACTATAAATTTTGTGAGATTCGTTACAAAATGTGCAATGATCGCTACCAAAGTTATTATTATTATTATTGAGATGACATTGTGTTCGTTGTGTTGCCTTCGGCGCGGCGCCTTCTAAACTAGACAAATTTTCTAACACTAAACATCGTCTATCCAAAAATTTTAAGAAGTTTTCTACCGTCGGAATTGTGTTTAAATCACGCTCAGATTCAAATGCCTTGCGAGCTACAAAATCCAATTTTTTCTCTAGTAAATAAATGATCAAAATATTCCAGAGGTCTTCAAAAGTTAAATTTAAATTTTTTAGCGATTCTAAATTTCGTTTACAGTTTGTTACAAAGTCACGTAAATTTTGAACATTACCTTTTGTAAGTGGAGGCGCATCTACCAAACCGATTAAGAGATTATTTATTATAGAAACTTTATTTTCGTACCTTTCTTTTAAAATGTTTATAGCAGTGGAGAAATTTTCATTTGTTACAGAGAGAGTGTCAATTAATTTTAAAGGCTCGTCCTTTAAAAACGACTTTAAATACATAAACTTTTGAATATCGCTTGGAGAAGAGTTGTCTATTACAAGAGCTGAGAATAACTGATAAAATGATACCCATTCTGTGATATCACCCTTAAAATGTTTTATATTTAGTTCAGGTAGCCTTACGTTAGGCGGAGAGAGAGACCGTACACTAGATGTAGGGCTAACTGGGCGTGCGTTCCGTACTTCTAAAAGAGACATAATTTTGATTTCTAAATTTGCATATAAAGTAAAATATTTATCCTCGACTGTTTGTCGATCATCGTCCGTCGGATCAAACTTTTCGATTTCACCCTGTACCCTTTCATAATCTGAGAAAGCCTTTGCTAATGCTTCAAATCTAACTTTAAATTGACAATGATTTTCTTCCGTGTTTTGGTTAGAGTCAAACCAGTTGCTGATTCTGGTTATAATACCTTTATAACCACCACGTTGGCGAACAAGTTCCTCCTTTTCAGTCATTTTAAATCAAATAAAATATCAAAATTCAAAAAATTGGTGAGAAATTTTTCTTTAAAAGAAACACAAGTGTTTATGCAAGCAGCTTTTACAACAGAGAAGGGATCTATAAATTATTAGAGAGCTTATTCAGCGAGCAAAATATTTGTACACACCCAAAAAGTAAACAGAGAGAATTCTTTACATCAAAAATTTACAAAAAATGGCAATTATTGGCCGCCATTTTGAATCCGGCTCGAAGGACCATTTATATATTTGGGAAACCTATGAAGACTTCACAAACACAAACTTGGGGTGGTTACTTATTTGAATAAGCAACCGAGAATTTAGACTGTATGAGGGTGGTTCAAAAATACAAGTATGTTTTCTAACAAAACAACAATATAAAGTATCTTTATTATACTTTAAAAAACAAAGAAAATATTTACCTTTAAATATATAAATAAATTAAAATGATTACTGTGGGTTAGTATCTAACTACTACATTAAACATGTTGCACAAATATTACCTAATAAAAGAAAATACAAGTACCTAAGTACCTTGCCCGACAATAATAAAAAGCGGACGCACTGTAATAAATTAGTCAAAATTCAGAAATAATGGGTTTAATTTACTGGAATAAATATTCAAACTATTGACAACTTTTGTTGACTTTTAGCGCACTGCACTGGTTGAAAGTTCAGTGTTTATTTATTTCATTTAACGTCAAATTGAATCAAAAGAGTTATGTTGATATTTCAACTTTTAATCACTAGTATGTGTTGGGTTCGAAGGACCATTTTTTATATTAAAAACGAGAAGCAAGCAGCTGATCTGCTAGCTTTGAAACCAGGAGAGAGTGTTTCTTTTCACATGAGAAAATAAGTAAGTTGCTTGCATAATCTTTCTTCAAATATTATAACTGGGTTTATCCTACCTTAATTTCAGCAAACTGGTGGGTTTTTCTAGGAATTTCCGAGCAATAACAATTTCTTGTTCAACAACCAACACTTGAGGACCGCCAGAGCATCAGCGGCTGAGACTTCGAAGAATAATAACTTTTGTAGTTCACTGTTGCACGTTTGCATTTACTTTAAATTATACTGTTTGAGCGTAAACAGATAATTCTTTTACGCTAGAGTGTAAGCGTATTTCAACACGAATATAAACGACGAAATTCAAACTAATGGGTACAAACACGATAAATTTCAATTAGAGAAGGCCCGTAAAGCAACTTGCTGCATTTACGGCCTTTGTAGCGAGTTTTTCGCTTTCAGAGAACTTGCAGCAACTTTTGCTGCTTGTTGAACGTAGAGCAATTTACTAGGGGGCGCCAGATAATACGCGGATTACGGAGCGAGAGCGAGGTGCAGCGACTTTGCTGCCTGTTGAACACAAAGTGATCCAGAGTCCCGTACGTTGTCGACGACGAGGTCTTAGACGTTAAGGGCGCGGGGTGTTTGCATATCATGCATCTCATTGGTTCAACTAGATCACGTCAGCGAAAACTCATGGCCGCGGAACCACGATCTAGCGCGGCAGACTTCACAGCAATTCTAGGAATTTAAGCTGCTTGGTAACTCAGGCAAAGTGTAATAAAATATCTATTTTTAGCATTTTAACGACGCGGTATCCCTTGTTATGCGAGTATCAACGGAAAATTTATGCAGCAGAATAAAACATTTTTATGCTTTTAGAGAGCGAATCTTATGAAAGAGAATCCCATTCTATTTTTATACAGAGTGGTCCAAATATCTAAGAAAAACGTAAATCTAGTTGGAGAGTTCTCCAACACCAATTATGATTTGATCAATAACCATTTTCTTTCTGGTAACTGGAATTCAGTTTTAAATGAAAACTTAGATATAACTATAAGAAATTTTTACTCAGTAGTCTTTGACTGTTTTGATATGTTTGTGCCCATTAAGCGGAACGCAGCTGGCGATAATTTTCCAATTTGGTTTTCGCAAAACCTCAAAAATCTTATATTTAAAAAGAAAATAGCTCACAAAAGGTACAAGCTGACTAATTCATTAATAGATTTCAACAACTTCAGTTTAATACGTAATCAGTGTAAAAATTTAACCAAAGAATGTTACGACTGTTATGTTAGTAATACTGAAAGTAATATTAGTACTAATCCCAAATCTTTCTGGAACTTTGTAAAAGCTCACTCTGACAAAGGATCTGTTCCAAAGAAAATGTGTCTTGGTAATGATAATGCCGATAATGGGGTCGATATAGCAAACTTATTTGCTAAACACTTTTCCTCTGTCTTCAATGCCTCTATTACCCCTATAACCTACCCATATTGTCACATTGAGCAGGAACCTGACATAGTTAATAACATAACCTTGAGTTGCAGGCATCACTGTCCAATGTGGACATTAACAAATCTGCAGGTCCTGATGAAATTCCTATTAGGGTATTAAAACTGTGTTCACATACCTTATATCTTCCATTAACTCTTATTTTTCATTAGTCCCTTACCTCTGGTTTATTTCCAAACTTTTGGAAGATCTCATTAAGTCCGATACACAAATCCGGCAACAAAAACGATGTCTCTATAACTACAGATCCATCAGTCTTCTCTCTGCTATCCCGAAACTGTTTGAATCCTGTATAGAGAGTAAGTTGTCTAAACCTTTGTTTCGCTCGTTGGGAATACTGACATTGGCTTCTCTTTTTATTCTGGAGACAGTGTGTTTGGTGCGAGAGAAATTTAGATCAGAATTACTTGAACAGACTGGTTATCCGACGAGAGACAGTGACTTTACCCTGAGACTTCCAATCCCTAACTCGAGTTTGGTAAAAAGATCGGTAATCTATAATGGTAAGAAAATGTTTAATCAGCTTCCCAGACGTATACGACTGATCGTATGTCAAAAAAAGTTTAAAAAGCTTGTAAAGGAACTTCTGATTGGAAGAGTCTATTATAAAGTGGAGGAATTTTATGTGGATTCATTTAATTAATTTTGACATAAAATCCGAGTGTGTGGAATATTATATAATTATTATATTATTTTTTGTTTAACTTTGTCTACAAAAATTACCTTTTTGACAATAAAGTATTTTTTGATTTGATTTGATTGATTTGATTTGATCTGTTTAAGCAAGTAATTGTAAGTCAGCAGCATGGTTTTACTCCTGGTAGGTCTGTCAATACCAACTTGTTTCTTTTCGTAAACTTTATCACCAATTCTTTTCAAATTGGAAAAGAGACCCATGTGATTTATACTGATTTTAGTAAAGCTTTCGATAAAGTCAATCACTCTGTTCTGCTTTTCAAACTTGCTCGATATGGTTTCTCAGGTCCACTTTTGTCTTGGATGAAATCATATCTGTCTGAGAGAATTCAGCAGGTTAGGATTGATGGACATCTATCAACCCCATTGCTTACAACTTCTGGAGTTCCACAGGGATCCCATCTAGGGCCCCTTCTATTTACTTTGTTCATTTCATTTCATTCAGCAGAGTGCCAGCCATCCCGTACCTTGATAACTGTGAAAGCAGGATGGCATGGTTTACCTCGTCAAAAGCTTTGCTGAAATCGGTGTATATTGCATGAGTCTCAGAATTCTGTGCCTAGGATGTGTTAATGAAGTTGCCATAAAGGAAAAGGTTTGTATCAACAGATCGACCCGACATAAATCCATGCTGTTGATTAATTATTATTTGTTGAGTGATTAGTTAATACAGTTTCAATGCAGTGTTCGAATAGTTTAGGTATTGCTGATAGAATACTGATTGGTCGGTAATTCTTATGTCATTCTTGTTGCCGGACTTATGGATAGGGAAAACATATAAAAGTTTCCAAACACTTGGAAAGTTACCAGAAGTAAGAGATTGGGAGAAGATATAATATAGAGGGAGATAAAGAGAATGTGCACATGATTTTAACACTCTGTTGGGAATACCGTCAGGACCTTCACCTTTATTGACATCAAGGTTGAGCAAAGTTCTCTGAATATCAGTAGCACTTACGATAATATTAGTGAGAGTATCAAATGCATCAGGAAAAGCTTGCTGGGGATTAAAAGAGTGTTTGAGGTTGAAGACCGATAAAAAATATTTTGCAAAGAGATTTGCAATGTCAGAACCACTATCAGCTTTGTGTGTATCAGGGTGCATTTCCTTTGGATGTGCACCCTGATTGGATTTAGAGGGAATAAAGCTCCAGAAAAAATTAGGATTTTCTGTAATGGCGTTTTCGGCGCTGCTGATATACCGCTGATAACATTCTTCTGTTAGGTTTCTACATTGCATTCGTAGCTGATCAAAAGTATTGTAATGTTCTTGATTGTTCAACTGTTTGTATCTCTTGTGTGCGATTTTCTTCTGAAATATAAGATTTTTCAGTTCTTGCGAGAACCAGATTGGAAATTTATTGCCAAGGTGAGACCGTTTCAGAGGTACAAACATATCACAACAATTATACATAACAGAATAAAAGTTGTTTACAGTTACTTCTATATTCTCATTTAAAATTGACAGCCAGTCATACGAATACGAATTTTACAATTTGGCCCCTATGCAAATTTTTTTAACAAGAGTTCTGGTTTAAAACTCATGAGTTCCCGTTAGTGCTGCCATAGTTCAACAGTTCTGCGTAAAGATAATGACATTTTGTTGTTGATTTTTTCCTTCCCAAAAAGCACAAAACTTGTATTAGAATTTTTTTGGTAAGAGATCTGGCCTCGAAAATCATAAAGAAGTGTAGAACTCCTTTAGAACTATTAAGCACTGTGGCGAAACTTATTTTTGCAATGATGGGGGGCTGCGTGAATTTAGCCCCCCATTTTTCAAACAGTGTTTTTACTTTTATTTTAACAGAAATATTAATAAAAAACAAAAAGAGCTCTAGAACTCTTCACAGGAATCTCAGAACTCCATTAATTTTTTTATTAAATTTGCATTTGGGGCCAACTTCATAAGATATTTTCAGTGGCATATAAAAGCGGGGTCAGCCCCCCATACTCCAATCCATTATCTTTTCTGGTACTGGGGAATAGTTTGAAGAAGTCATATGTTGAAGATCATAGGATATTGAATGGAGTCATTATTTCACAACTAAAAGAAAAAACAATAATACAATCAATGCTTCGAGCAACAATTAAGATAAAAAAGGGGTTTCCAGAAATTTATAAAAAAAATTAAGAATACTTAAGAAAGGCGCCTTTTTCTTTGTAGCATGTGAGATTGATCCGATCTTTACCAAACATTGTAAAATTATTATTTGTGACAACCCACCACAACATCAAGTCTTTGGACTTTGCTCTTGGCATTTTTCAAAAAACCTAGTTACTGGGTGTAGACCCCCGGTCAATAGGCTTATTTGAAAACTTTCAAGAGCAAAGGTCCCTTATTTTAGGGGCTAATGCCATCAAATCATGCTTGAAGTTAAGGGTTGGTGCATACAATCACGTTGCCAAGTTTGGTAAAGATTGTGTTTGATTGACCCCCAGCCAATAAGTATTTATGAAAAATGTCAAGAGCAAAGTACCCCTATTTTAACGGCCATTGACTTGAAATTATCTTGGGACGTACAATAATTTTACAAAGTTTGGGATTAGTTGCCTTAATCTATACCCCTGGTCAATTGATTTTTATTTTGGTCAATCACTTAGACACGTCCCTTAATTTAATTAATGAAAGCGAACTGTTATTGTCTACAATTCTACAATCTACTTTCCCTGGAATGTACTATAATTAGGGTAAAATAACTCTTACCTTGATATTAAAGCATATTTAAGTTGGATATCTGAAGTATTTCCTGGACTGCTACTACTTGGTTGATACTTCAGCTGAATAATCATCTCAATACTGTCAGTTTCTTTAATTGTTGAGGGAACTGCAATAGATAAAAAAGGTTTATGTAGTATTTGTATCTTCTCTTAAAAAGCAGATAATGATGTGAACCAAAAAACATTGTGTTAAGAAAAGGTCAGACTTCAAAACATAACATAATGAAGTTAAATTTTACAGCTCAATTTTTCCATAGGGCGTTAAGAAATTAAGGGTAAAAAAGTACCTTTGGTTTCTCCCTGTATAATGATCAAGCCATCAGTATTTTTGGAGAACTAAAATTCAGGCTAACATTCTGAAACACAAGTCTACAGTTTGCTATCAACCTGACTAAAATTATCTTTGTCCGGGATTTATTGTCGGGGAGAGCATATGTTAGAGTGTCCAGTAACTACAAGTTTGTGAGATACAAAGTGAGGCTTAAAAATTTTCTTTTGGTTTTATTTAAACAGAATTATTTTTCTAAATAATTAGTAAGTGGTGCAGAATTAAAAAAAAGAAAGACAAAAATTTCTAAATTAGTAAGTTGGATCAAACTTATTTTATAGAAACTGTTAAAACATAGTTATGCTAATCAAATTGGAATTATCATAAATTAAAAAAAAACTGTCAAATATTATTTATGTAATCATGAAGAAACTGCTTATAATACAAATGAAAAATAAAAGTATTTTAGTTTACCCATTTCACAGCTAACATCCTCCGATAACAGCATCATCAACTTGATACATTCCTTTTCTGGTAAATTTTGAGACGGAACAGCTCCAAAATTAAGCCTCCTGAGACGCCCCCAGGAGACAAAGTCTTCAAGCAAAAAATGTTCCGAACATACCGTGCTCCTGTCTAATATGCCTCATCTGGGTTCCTTTTAATGGCTAAAAGCCACTAACTCTTCTTGTAGGAACTCCTTGGTACTCTGTACATAAAAGAAAAAGTACTACTACAATGTAAAACATACTAATTCTTACATTGCATTCCTACAATCATATACCCATCATTAAATTAGCTTAAGGAAAGTTTTAAGGAATAGAGAATAATAACCTGAACAAATTATTTATAATTATAGATGAAATAAACTTTATTTGAACTTAGTTTTATACTGATGAAATATTTCAGAAGTTTTATACTACATTTTATCTCAAGAATGTCGATATCGAACCTACACTGATTAAATATGGTCCAATATGTAATACTCCTTTATTTAAGCAAGCCTGCAACCAGCGTGTGTGTTAAAAGGTGATAATAAGTCTATTTTAACTTTTAATCTTTAATTTTAAGCAATATACCTGTGAATATGCTAACACAATGTAATTAAACTGTTTTACTTACCGGTGAAATGTAACATTTTCTCCCGTATTGTTGTCCCTCTTAAAACAAATATGCACTATGCACTTGGGCATTGTTCAATAATTAATGTTTTTACACACTTTAATGTTTTTTGATCACACAAGGACCTCAAAATGCTATAAAAATCTCGAGAACGACAGAAAAAAAGTAAACAAGGCCGCCATACTGCCTGGCCGATTTGACATTTGACCTTCGTCAAGCAGGGATGCCAAAACAGTGATATGAGTGATAACTAGGTACTACGAATTTAAAATCCCTCTTTAAGATGTATTTATTCTTCAGAAAATCTTTGCATAAATGGAATCTGACCTTCTGTGTCCTTATAATGTGATTTTAGACATTTTATATATTTATTCACAATATTAAATAAAAACACTACCTAAATTACTCCCAGAATTTCAAAAAAGCCGCCAAGAACGACGTCGACACGACCTTTGGTAGCTTGTATTTTTCACCGCCAGATTTATAGGTAGAAAAAATGACACAATGACTCAGCGTTATTTGTCGAGGAAAGGATGTTTTGGATTTCCATAAAGTTTTATCTATAATTCTTTATTATTTAGTAAAAAAAGGTGTCTAGCTCTTCACCAGTGCCGTTATTATCAAAAATATATCGTACGCGCGTATAGTGTTGACAGAACAGTTGAAGAAAACTACCATTTCGTTGGCTGTTAGGTGTAGCAAACAGTATATTTATTAACTTTATTAGGTATTTAGTGAAAAAGAAAGTTTCCTGCGAAATTTAAAATCAAAGAAAATAAAATGGTATTGTAAAATTATTAGACAGATGAAGATTCGAATGACTACAGTGGAAGAGGTTTATGAACGTAAAGTTTGTAATTAGGTACATAATTTAAGTTGTGAGAAATTTCGCATAAAAAATAAAGAACGATATAAATAAACCTTTTAATAAAAGCCGAATCTTCTGATAAATATGATTAAAAATAGGTAAATAAAAACCATGCCAAAGTATTACAATTTTTTTTGTTTTAAGCTAATTTTGAACTAATTTTTTTTGTATAGGTACTCATAGGTTTGAACAGCTGTTTTTTGGATTTTTTTGTGTTGTAGTACTTTAACTTTTTGAAATTGAATGTTTTAAAAGAGTTAGTATGATTTCTTACTTTGAAGATAACAAAAATATTATTATTAGTTACATAAGAATAGTCTAGAGAGACTTGGCAACGTCTCATGTTAAAACAAAAGAATTTTTTCTGTAACTGACGTTTCTCGTTGTTTTTTATATGGCCATGTATTTTTGAACAGTGGCTCGCAGTCACAAAAAAAATAATTTTCGAGTGCCGATATCTACCTTTTTTGATCATGAAGCGCCATTTATGAATATTTTTATTCAATCTGAATTCATCTCAGGAGTTACCCATTCCAATATATTAAATGATTTCCATAACACCCTGTATATATAGACATATATATAATAAGTACTACTTTCTACTAATACTTAGATATTTTAAAAAATATGTAATATGCAGATACTTCTGATAAAAAATACCTAGGTAACTTCGTTATAAAATCAAAAATGATAGCTAGGTACAATAGAAAAATAAAAAATAGCTATTGTAGTAGCGATATTTTCCGAGACTTTGCTGTTGCAAATTCATTAATTACATCGCTAAAATTTATACCATCAAAAATTTCTTGTTCAATTGTTAATATCGCTAGCCCAGACAATGTTTCTTGAAGCATTGTCGATCTTAAATAATTTTTAATGAGTTTTAACTTTGAAAAAGATCGCTCGCCAGAAGCTACAGATACAGGTAATGTCAGAAGAATTCTTAGTGAGATGCTTACGTTTGGAAGGGTGGAGATTAAATTGTTTTCAAATATATATTGTAAAATACTTAAGGGGTCAGAATCATCAGGTAATTAAAACAACTTTAACGCTTTAATTTCATTAAACAAATCATTGGAGTCTATATCCTTATTATCCTGATCTGTCAGTCGTTCTTCAAGAACAGAACAACGTTTTAAAAGATCGCTGTGACTTAATTTGAATATGTCGCTAAAAAATTCGAAAATATTATAATACTCATTTAATAAGTCAAATCGGTTTTTTAGAGAGCTTAAAGTTTCATCTATAATTTTTAAGAAAAAACTAATTTTAAAGGCGGTTTTTGGATCATGAGGGGTCTCATCTCGGTGTTCATAGTCAAACAGTTTTGGTTTAAATTTCCTCCTGACCGTTGGTAACGGTGGAAAGTCTTCTTCAATTTCGAGAGAGTGCTACCTCTTTCGCTTGTACAAGAATTTCTTCAAATGATTGGTCAGATCTATATTGCTGGAAGTGATCACCTAAATTTTTTAGGTAGGTTTGGCATACTTTAATATTAATTGTAGCACTTTGCATTTGTTTGCTGACAATATTTATATGAAATAAAACGTCATGCCAAATAATAATTCCACAAATAAATTGAAATTTTTGTACAGACGTTAAGAAGGAACTCGCTTTATGTCTTGCATCAATGTGAAAGGAATTGTCTTCAGCTACTTCTAGAAGACTTTCGCAAACCTCAATTAAATAAAGTTTAAGGGGCTTTATTGAATCAATTCTGCTGGACCATCTTGTCTCACTTAGAGGCTTTAAACTTAACCCGGGGACATTTTTTCTCATAATATCCCACCTTTTTGTGGATGACGAAAAAAAATTATATCTCTTGCACAAGATTAAAAAAGTTTATTGTAGCATCTGGCACCTTAGAAGCGTCATTTACTGTTAAGTTCAAAGTATGAGCCGCACAAGGTACAAAAAGGGCTCTCGGATTCGCATCAAGAATGCGTTTTTGAAGCCCAACATGCTTTCCCTTCATGTTTGCCCCATTATCATAACCTTGTCCCCTAATATTTTTTATATCTAAATTTAATTTTTTCAAAATTTCTGTCACAAATGTATATACCCCTTCCCCTGTAGAGTCCCGTATTGGATTAAACGCAACAAAACTTTCCTTAACTTCAACCTTTTTTGAAGTGGTGTTAAGGACAACATACCTCAGAACAAGACTAATTTGCTCAGTATGACTAGTGTCTGGTGTACAATCTAATATTATTGAAAAAGATTTTGAACTGCAAACCATTTCTAAAATATTATTTCTTACTTTAGACGACAGTAATTCAATTATTTCATTCTGTATTTGCACGCCTAAATAATGAGTCATTTTAACAGATTTTTTTGGGAGTTACACACTCGGCTAACGTGCTGTCTCATCACTGAATCAAAAGAGGCAATCATATCAACAGCTTTTAGAAAATTTCCATTATCATGTTCGAAAAGTAATTTAGAAGAACCTTGAAATGCCAAGCATTGTGTAGATAAATACTTAACAATCGCAATAATTCTTTCCAACACGTCGCGCCAATATTTTTTTCCGTTTCTAAAATCCGCAGGTAATGAGCATTAACAGTCGTAGATGTCTCCAACATTTTTTTAAAATTTATCCAAGTGTTCATATAACTGTTGTGTCAAATTGACATTTCGTGTCTCTTCATTAGCAAAGACAAGTGTTGCCAATCAGATACTCCATTTGTACCCCAAAAAGTGTTAGGAGTTTTACAAAACAACTTACAACAAAAGCAAAATACAGAATCTTTAGAAATAGAGTAAATAAGCCAAGTCCTTTCGACTTTTTCTCCATTTGCTAGACTTCTTACAAAGTATTTGCACGAAAACTTTCTCTTATCTTTATTACTAGGAAAGCTAAAACTAATGTTTATCAAGGGCGGACCACGTTTAACCAATATTCTAGCTATCTCATTATTGGTGATTCTTTCGGGTCACAAACCGGGGTCGGACGGAATTATATCGACACTAGCCTCATTAAAGCCTTCATCGAAAGTGTCACTTGCAGCAGGTATTTCGGTAGCTGACATTATCGAACTTCTTACACAAGCTGAATTACCTGAAGTGGATTGTTCAAGTGCTGTAGACGAGGATGGTGTCCTCGCTTCATCGGGCTCTGCATCAGTAGAAGCTGTTTTGCTGCTACAACCGCCGCCACTTGTTGCAGGACCTGATGTTACCGTGGTCGCCTCTGTTGAAATTTCAGATGGTCCACTCACGGTTACTGATATTACGGATTTAGAATCTTGAGATTCGGTCGCATCGATAGTCTCCGTGGAATCTTCATTGTTTTGCAAGAAGTGCTTTAAAGATCCAGCCATTTTTTCCCTTTCTTGTAGCCTCAGTTTCTTTTGCTCGCGAAACTTCGCACCTGAAGGTCTCTTTCTTTTATCCTGAAAAAACAAATAAATAATTAGTACTCATGGGAATTAGGAATTAACTTCTAAAGTAATCACAATAATAAGCACCAAGTTTGCATATTTGAGTAAAAAGCAATTTGTTCGAGCCTTTCAGCTTAAACCCTTTCAAAAATAAAGGCAGAAAAAATATTAAACTAATTTGATCTTATAGCCCTTAAAAAACCTACAAAATGGTTTTTTAAAAAGATCGATAGCATAAAAACTAAGCGAGTTATGGATAAAAAACAAATTACTTTTTTAAACTCGTACAGGGTCTTTGAGTATATTTACGTGCTTCCTAGAGCCTTTATTATGTCAGATAGAAAAAATGTTTTATGCAGAAGGTGTAGGTTTTTTCTTATATTATCTTTTGAAGTTATCAGGAAAAACAAAATCGCATCGAAAAACGGAAAAAAATAGTCTACTTCTACTTTTTTTAATAGAACACCCTGTATTTTATGCGCTAAAATGAAAGAACTTTTTCCCCTGATTTCAAAAATATATACGGTGATGACATTTGGGCGAGCCATTTTTGAGAAATCTTAACATAAATAAATATAAATAAACTGCAAATAGGTTTCCAAAAGATATCAAGAAAGCCATGGAAACAAAAAAATTGTTACTTGTTATGTTTTATGAATTGATATCACGATACTTGTTTGCTATTTGGACTATTGAAAATAAATTATATTTCTTCTAATTATTGTTTCCATGGCTTTCTCTGCAATTTATTTAAGCTAATATAACTCAAAAACAGCTCACCCAAATGATATCAACATATATTTTCCAAATCAGAGAAAAAAGGGCTATCATTTTAGCGCATAATATACAGGGTGTTTCATTAAAAAAATATTTTTTCATTTTCGATGCGATTTTGTTTTTATCTGATAAGTTCAAAAGATAATATAGGAAAAAACCTACAACTTCTGCATAAAGCATTTTTTTCTATCTGACATAATAAAGGCTCTAGGAAGCACGTAAATATAGTCAAAGACCCTGTACATGGCATTTCAATTAATAAAAAGATATTTGGGTAAAAAAAAAATTATTATAACCAATATCCTTTAAAGGGTTAATGTTGATAGTATAAAGTAAAGTAGGGAACACTTACACTTACCATTTTATAAAAAATCAAACCGTTGAAATTGCAGTCAGCAGGTATTCAGCACTTAATTTTTTTAGAAAAAAAAGTAGTAAACTAAATATTATACAACACAACACTTGACAAAATAAAAATAACTTTAAATTTTTAAATGTAAAAATTAATAGGATTACTTGTTTTTATGCACTTGTTGCACCGTCCAGTGAACTAACCGGTTTAAAAACGCCTCTGGCGATGCATCGCTTTTACAGCGCTCCAGGCATTATTCTGATTCATGTCTGAACAGGAAAAATAAAGAAACTACCGCCTGACATGTTCTCGCAACATAGGAATCGGCAGTAACTGGACGATATACTAATAAAATTTCGTGTGTATTTATCTATTTACTTTCTCAACTTTTATTTTAAAAGTAATTTTAATTTTTTTTTTTTTGCAAATTTTTTTGCAATTTGTGACCCTGGGTCCTATGGTCGCGGGGGCCCTGTGTAGATACTAAAACGAAAAAAATTAGTGTAATTTTTTTATTGTGGAAATACGGAATGCTATTTATAAGTGGACGTAGTTCGCCTGGGTGGATTCTAATAAAAGTAGTATCAAAGTTATCACTGAAACGGATATAATATATTATGTTAAATTTATTATCTTAAATAGGGGAAAGTCGGGTAGTATCGGACAGCGGGTTGTATCGGACAGTATCATGTACTCGAGATCCACAACAGATGGCGCGCCTATATTCAAGGCCAATGCATGAGTAGACGAGCCGTAAACGTGTACGGTTGGTATGAGTTTAGATCTCAAGTAGTGTGGATGTGGGTGATAGGTTTGCGAATTTTTCGACCATACGACTGCCCCGAGCTTAGATTGAAGTGTTTATAGTTCAGGAAAGGTAAGAAATTTCTGAATCACGATAATATATTATGTTTGTTGATGATTATAGAATACAAGAATGGTGCCATGAGGAATCCTATTTCGTTGAAAAATTATCCGCTAGGCATTATGTCTATCGATACAGTTCGGGTATTATCGGACAGGCATTTTTCGGGTAGTATCGGACGCTAGTAAAATTAACTTCAGCCCTTTTATTTTAGATTTCTTCTACAAAATGCCAAAATTCAGTAATAAAAGTATGCGTGGCCAATGGAATGAAGCTCACATGAAAGCTGCAACCCAAGACGTATTAAGTAACATCCTTTCAACTAGAGATGCAGCAGAAAGGTATGGTGTTCCCAAAAGTTCCCTTGGGTATAGAGTTAAAAAAATCAGAGGTGGGCAAGCAATCAAACTCGCTCCAGATTTAGGAAGATTTCGGTTAACATTCTCAGAAGAGTATGAGGAACAACTTGTTGCGCACGTTAAAGATTTAGACAGCAGATTAATGCCACTGAGCAAAAAAGAGTTTTGCAGACTGGCATTTGACTTGGCTGAAAGGTTAAAACTTCCGCACCGTTTTAATAAATCCTAACAGCTGGCAGGGAAAGATTTTTATTATGCATTCACAAATCGTCATACCGAGCTGTCACTTAGAACAGCTGAGTCCACAAGTCTGCAGAGATGCGTAGGGTTTAATCGACCTCAAGTTGACCGTTTTTTTATTAAGTCAAGAGATTTAATGGAAAAATATTCCTTCAATCTCTCCAGAATTTACAATGCGGACGAGACTGGAGTTTCAACTGTCCTACTGTCCACCAAAATCGAGAAAAAGTTGTTTCATTGAAAGGCAAGAAACAAGTTGGGAAACTCACATCAGGAGAAATAGGTCGTTCAGTTACGATAATGTTAGGCATGAATGCCACGGGAGATCATTTTATTCGACCACTCTACATTTTTCCCAGAAAGAAAATGGGTGACCGGTTAAAGATTGGAGCACCTGAAGGGTCAACTTTTGCGGTTCAAGATAATGGCTGGATAAATGGTCCCATATTTCTTCAATGGCTACAAAGCTTCGTAAAACGCACACACCCTAGCAAAGAGGAACCAGTACTTCTAATATTAGACGGCCACTGCAGCCACAAAGAGCTTAACGTCATTACATTTGCCAGGGAGAATAATGGCCATATGCTCAGCCTTCCACCACACTGTTCACACAAGCTCCAACCGCTGGATAGGACAGTTATGAAGCCTTTTAAAAATTCACACAATGAAGCAGCTTCTCTATGGATGCGCAAAAATGCATTTGCTAGAATCACTGATTACGAAATCGCTGGACTTGTGAATCACGCCTACTCAAATATTTGTCGAATGGATTTAGCAAGGAATGGCTTTCAATGTACTGGTATTTTCCCCTACAATCCCCAAATTTTTACGGATATTGATTTTATTGGTTCAGAGGGTTTAAATATTCCAGAAGCCATTTATGAACAGGGCCAGACTGAAGCTAAGTTGCTAAACGATAACGTTCAGGCTGCTACAGTACAATTTACAAACGGCCGTGACAACAGCAAAAAACTAAATTACGAACAACCTTGCTGTTCAAACCAACTGGCCGAAGTAACCTAAACTCAAAGATATGGCATGACAACACCAGAAAAAAATCAGCCCAGTACCTCGAGAGAAATTGAGGTGACCAATAAATTAGAAAAAGATGATAACACTAGTTTGAAGAAAATATTGGAAGAACTTGTACCCACTCCCCAGGCAATGGAAAAAACGTTGAATACAAGAAAAAGAAAGACAGCAAAAAGTGAAATTTTGACTTCAACGCCCTATAAGATCGACGTTGAAGAAAAAGCAGTACAAAAGGCTACCAAAGGAAAAAGAAAAATTTGCGACGATAAAGATTCGATTGAAAATAGAAACACCATGGAAAACCGAAAATTTTATAGACAAAAAGAAAAAAAGAACCCCGATAACCAGATTGCGACAAAGTGTATTATATGTGGGGAAGATTTTGAAGAAGATTGGATCCACTGCTGTCAGTGTTATGGCTGGGCTCATCAAGGCTGCTCTGGGGCTGATAAAAACCAGAACTATTACGTTTGTGACAGTTGTCAGATAAATTAACGCATGTCCGGTACTACCCGACAATTCACAAAACTTAAAGTGTGTAACATCTATTTTGATGTTAAATTTAGTTTTTATTTTCATATCTTTTTCAAGTTTTGGTACTAGTTTGTCTCTAATATGTACCTCATTTCTTTAAAATAAAAAAAATAGACACTAAGAATTTGTTTACTTGAGTTACGCACATTTTTGTTAAAGTCGCGCGCAAAAAGTTTTTTTCTTTTCTATTCATTCATAAACATCTATAGTAGCAATGTTCAATATACTACAGTACCGTATAACGGGGCTATTCTAGACTTTTTTGGTAGTATTTTTGATATTCAAGAAACAGGAATTGGAAATCCATTATTCTGTGAATGGCCTGTAATAGGTCTATAGGTAAGAAATCATTACCTATAAAAAAAATTGGCCCTACCATCATATGACCTCTTATATATTTTTTTTAAAGGCTGTCTAAAATAGCCCCGCCGGTCGGGGATATTTTGGAATGTTGGTAAATACGATGTATATACCATTGCTCCGTACGTGGGGTTATTTTAGATTCAATATACGTTTTATATATGAAAAAAAAAATCATCAATTATATCAAAAAATCGCATCTATTTAAGTTTTTACTGATTTTATTTGCAAAATGAACGAAAAATACAAAAATACGCCATTATTTCTTTGTACTAATAAATCTACATTTCTAATAGGAACTTTAACAAAATAATATTGATAATGCCTACATAATAATAATATGTGCAATGTTCAAACATCAAAAGAATCAATGGTAACGAACTAGAAAACGTTAAATCTTAACAAAATAGGAACATTAATTAGAAACTAAAATTAAAACAAGACAAGTCCTCAGTAAATCTGTAAAATATTCTTCGTTTGGCTTGTCCATCTCTTACAGGGTCCTTCAATATTTTCAGAATTTTATCTGCAGCAATATGGTCTTCATCTTTTTCAAAAGGAATAAAAAAACAGTCGGTTCGGTTTGATTTTTTTAAAAAATCTATTTTATAAGGATTGTCAGTATCAAAATCAACAGAAACAATTTTGCCAACAAAATGGCAAGGGACATTTTTCCTTTCATATTGTACTACAACCCAGTCATCTACAACTGGTTCTTCGACTGATAACATTTTTTGGAGATAAGTGGGTAAAATTTCACTGCTGCCTTCCTCGACAACAACCGAATCCTTTGTATTTTTTATTAAATGAATAAGCGGTAATTCATCACTATCATCAGTGTCACTAGAATCTGGAAGGGGAAGTAAGGGCAATTCATCACTGTCAAAACTTTTCATTGAACCGTCGAAATCAACAGTCTCTTCATGTTCATGTCTATTTTTTCTCTTCAGTGGTAGTAAATCGTGATTTGGAAACTTGAGCGAGCAATCTGAATCACCAGTCTCTTCTTCCACGTTAATTTTTCTTTTCTTTGGCTTAGTTTTTTTAACCAATATGGTTTTAGGTGCAAAACTAGTGGAAGCCACATCACTAGCCGACACACTCTTCCCAGGCTCAACAATGACCTTCTTTCTTCTTGGGGCTTGCACTGTTATTTCTGAGGAACCTCTCATTTCAGTCAGCATATCAACAACGGCATTAGAGACCAGAGAAGGAGTGTTTTCAGTTTCTGCCTCAGCTTGATCAGGAGGTAATCGCCGCTTTGGCTGTGATGGGTCAAATGGGAACAGTCCAGTTTTTCGAAACCCCGATATTAGGTTCTGAGCCCCCTTTCCATTTTGCACTAATTTATTATGAAGTTTGAGTAAAAGCCGAGGGAAAGTATCCTTAGACAGCGTAGACATTTTACGCCCCTCTGTTTTCTTCCATTGCGTCAAAATGTCCCGCCAATATTTTTTCAGGGGAGCATAAAATGCCACATCAAGAGGCTGCATTATATGCGTGGAATTAGTTGGAAGGCACACAAATGAAATGTCCATTTCTTGGCATGTTTTTAAAACGTCAGCGGAAAAATGAGAAGACAAGTTGTCTCCAACCAAAATCTGCAAACAAAAATGTTATTAGTAGCTATGTACCTACCTACCTACCTACCTACCTAGGTAGGTAGGTAGGTAGATAGTAAAGTAAAAAGCGATAGGTATATTTACGTATTAGGTACCTTTGGGCCATCTTTGCCTCTAACAAATGGTACAACAATAGAGTAAAACCAATTTTCAAAACAAACTGAGTCGAACCATCCACTCTTAGAACGATTGTATCTTGCGTCTGGAGGTCCACCTTGAGTCCAGGTGTTCCACATGTGTTCTGCTTTATATACCACGTATACTGGTAAGAGCTGACCATTAGCTGTTCCAGCGTACATCAAACTTATCGCCGTTTTTGTAGAATTTACCACTCTTTCAGGATACTTCGTGCCCCTTTTGAATATAAATTTCTTGGCTCCGGGGTTGTCTGTCAAATTAGTTTCGTCGAAGTTGATTATAAGTGATGGGTCTGTCCTACTAAAAATATCCTTAGCATTATCGAAAAAGACATCCAGTTTTTGTCTATTCATCACTGCCCTTTTCGTTGAAATATTTGCCGATAATCTATTTGATATTTCCTCCTTGTGCCTTTTAATGAAACTTGCAGCCCAATCTGCACCTGGAAGATTATTTTTTAATCTTTGCTCATTAACTCCTTTTTTATCTAGGTAAGATTTTACTAATAACCGCAAGTCCAGTAGGTCGAAAGGAAAGCCCCAGGAAGATACCGTGCTCAAGTGCTGAACAAATACATCTTCCTCATTCGCTGTGAGCAGACAGGGTCTACCTGAAGTTGCATATGTGCTCTTTTTCTTTGCCCTTAAAGCCAAAGTAGACCTAGGTATCCTATATTTCTTTGCAGCATCATCTAGTGATAGGCTTTTAGTTTGCACAGCCTTTATTGCATTTTGCAATGCGTCTTCTGTATAACTCTTATAGGGTACATAGTTCTTACCATTTCGTACATGGCATAATGTTTTTTTGTATGTGCGTACCATTTTTTTCCTAAAACATAAATAGAAACACTTAAGGTTCCCCTGCCTTTTAAATAGTACCTGTTTTTCTTAGATTCTTTTAAACATCGGGGTTATTTTGGATACCGGGGTTATTTTGGATATAAAAAACCCGTCGTCCAAAGTAGCCCCGGTCTTCAAAAACGTCGGTAATTTTTTTTGCACTCACATAACGGTCACTATATTTTCACCAAATAATATCAACATATACACTAATTTTTCCTGAAATTTTTACTTACCTGGTTTACTCCTATAGCATTGTATGAATAAAAGTTCGACCGCTATAAATTTTTGCAATTTTCGCGCCTTTTTTTCCGGTGACAAAGTAAAAGCAACACCTACTTGCATCGAGACAAAATCCCTTCCAAGACGGTCGGCGGGGTGTCCGTGACAAGTAGTGTGGTGGGAGATGAAGTACAGGTCCGTGTATTAGCGGTGTTGCCGTAATTACTTAAGAATTCCGATTTCCAAAATAACCCCGCATTTCTAAAATAGCCCCGTTATACGGTACCTACTTTATGTTTTTGTGGTGTTTATTTGTAGGTAAATAATTTCTTGGCAAAACTAAGCACATTATTAAAAAACCTTCCTTAATTAAAAAAGTGTATTTTGCTTCTTGCGTTGATATCACTAGTTGCCCACAAAATTTTGACCCACCTGTAAAAAACCCACGGGCCGCGCCTGGTTTTACTTAAGAAAAGTTGTGAATAAGCAGACTAAATTCAAAATCAGGCTAAATGCAGTATCAATCCTTGTTACATTTCTACTTGCGTTATTAATGAAAAATGATTCTGGAGTAGTTTTTGTAGGGCAAAACAAAGCTCTAAGGCGGTTTTATTTGAGTATTGTTAGTCAAATCAAATCGTGCTATATTGTATACGAACAGAATTCTTATATATAAGGCCTTCCTAAAGTAGATAAAATGTACCTACACATATATAAATTCCTGCAAAATATGGGTTTATCATAAAAAAAATCTGTCAAGTGCAATCTATACTTGCACAATTATAAAATTATAAGTGTTTCGTGCCATCCGCTCCCCCACTTAACCTGAGCACCGTATACAGACAAAGACCAGGTCACCGTATACAGACAAAGACAAGTAGAAGCACGCTCAAGGTCTAATCCGACCTGCCGTCGTTCGGCCCGCACACCGCCTTACATCTAGTTGGGAGTTGGTATGTTAACGATATACAGTGTCCCAGGTCGATGCTGGTTATCACAAAGGAAATATTTTCAGTGCGTTTTACACAGTGGCTCTTTAAAAACTATTATTTTGCAAAGCGGAGATATTCGATTTTTATTTTCTTATTTGTATCAGTTGTGTTTATTTTGTTATTTGTAGTCGTCGTGTTAAAATGTCTCATATAACATACTGCTCCGTTGATGGGTGTTATACTAAAATATGTACAGGACTTCCATTTTTCCGCTTACCGAAAGATGAAGCCAGGTAGGCAAATTATTTTTTATTTGATGTAGATAAATTGAAGATCCTAATATTTACTTAGTGTGTACTTGAATTATATGATTGCTAGGTAGGTTGCTATAGTATTATTATAATTAATATGTAATTAAATTGTTATGGAATTGAAAAGTGTACCAACCATATTGAAATTATTTATTGCAGGTGCCGCAGTTGGAAAATTGCTTTATGCTTTACTGGAAACCATCGATATGCCAATATTACACCAGAGGAAGGTAACAAAAAAGTAAGAATTTGCTGATTACATTTTACCGAGGACAGTTTTTCGAGTAAAAATCATTTACATCGTCATGCAACTCCTAATTTAAGATTGTCATCTAATTTCGTACAGGGTAAGTTTACAAATTTCTAGAGAAGTTGTATTGCATTTCTTTTAAGAAATTAGTTAGTAGTTATACTCCACTTCCTTTTCCAAGTGTTTGTACAGCTCTGGTTCTAGGGTAAAAATTTTACCATTGTTTTTATAGATGTTGGTGAAGATAGCTTGCGAAATCGAGACAGTATAAACATTATTGTTCCAACAGAAGGAAAATGTTTGTAGTTTTGTTTCATGGGGATATCAATTTATCAGTTATAAAAATTTTAGTATAACAGTAGATAAATAAATAAGGTAGGAATAAATTAAATACTTTTATTTATAGATAGTGGTGAATGTAGCCTGACACAAAGCAAGAGTGAACATGTTTGCATTCAGACAGAAGGTTAATTTAATTTATTAATTTTTTTCTGCAGTTAAAAAAGGGGTACAATGTAATTTGGTCTGGGGTGTCTAATCGATTAATGTATAGGTAGTTCAAATGCCTGTAATTTATCCAATATTTTCACATTACAGAAGATGGTGAATATAACATGACACAGAAAACCTTTAGAGATGCCTGCGTTTTGACAGAAAATAAGATTTTTCATGGTAAGTGAGACTGTTGCTAAAATTGATTCCTAATAATAGTTTTTATGATTTTTTTGCATTTTTGTTTGAATGGTTGGCCAAATTTGTTGAAATATAAAAATCATAGTAAATATATAATAATTATTTTATTTTTAGATAAAAGTAGTCAGACATCGGTGAAACTATCAGCAAATTCACCAAGAAAGGTTGCTTTGAAAAATGATATAAGTGATTTAAAAAAGTCTCAGGGTGCTTGCAACAGCAAAAAAGCCCTAGAAAATGATTTAACTTTAGAAGATGTTTGCAAATACCCGAACAAAATTTTCCAAATAAATCGTGCCAGATTTTAAAAAATCAACTAAATTTATTAAACAAGGCTCCAAAAGGTTGCAGATATAGCGATGAGTTTAAACAGTTTTGCCCTCAGCGTCTATTTCATGGGCCCTAAAGCGTGCAAAAAATTTCTGAGATATATAAATTTCCTTCAGTGACAACATTACATCGCTTCACAAGAAGATGGGTTTTGAACCCAGGATTCAATGATTTTATTTTCCGGATTAAACATTTAAGGGCTCGACTTCTAAAAGATAGAGAAAATGACTGTATTCTTTGCATAGATGAGATGTCAGTTAAATCACATTTGTTTTATGACATCTCAAAAGACAAAATCTTAGGGTTTCAAGAAACACATGCCCAGAAAAACACAGATATAGCCACAAGTGCCTTAGTGATTATGGCTAGGGGCATAGCTACAAGCTGGAAGCAACCTATAGAATTTTTTTTTATAGAACAACGGCTTCTTCTAGCGATCTTAAAAACATTATTTTTGAAACAATTAGAAAAGTGGATTCTGCCGGTTTAAATGTTTTAGGGGTGGTATCGGATCAAGGCTCTAATTTCGTAAAATTGTTTAAGAACGATCTGAAAATGACTGAAGAAACTCCTTTCTTTTTCGTCGATGAAAAAAAATTGTCTATTTGTTTGATGTACCTCATCTCATAAAATCGACTCGAAATAATTTTTTTACATATATTTTTAGGTTACAAACAGGGGAAACAAGAAAAACATATCTAGATACTATGTACAACTATGATAAGTTAAAGGAGTTTAGATTAGCACCTAAGTTAAGTAACGATGATAGGGGAAAGGCAGGCAAGATAGCATAGGCGGGCAAAATGGCATATCGTCTATATAAAATAACACTATCCACTAAAATGGCCTTTATGTGTGACAAATTAGGGCACATGTTGGCAACATCCCTCATTTGTAATGGTAGGTCGGTTGCAGCAGCGAGACACGTGCTATTTGTTCTTATGTGATTTTATGTGAAGTTGATCTAATGTAAGTCTTATTTTAGAAGCAGATTAAGTAGTCATAATTTAATTTTTTATATAATTTGTGTACACTGTCGCAACTCTAAGATCACAACCTTTATTTTCGCGTTCTTAGATTTTTACTTTAGCTTTTCTCCACATATTTTTAGCCAATACTTTGTAAAAATGTGAGAGGCGGGCAAGGTGGCATAACCGTCTTCTGGGCAAGATGGCAGGGTACTCCATCTTGCCCGCCCCTTTATTTTTATTGTTTGTGTCACAAAGTTTTATTCTTTTATCTAAGTGGTTTACTCATATACAAGAAAAACAAATAGATGAAGCTGGGATGAGGATAATATGGCACGAGCTATTGAAGCAGTTAGGAAAAAAGAAATGGGATGGGCTCGAGCAAGTAAAACTTTCAACGTACCTGCGACTCCCTGCGACGCGACGTTGGAAATAAAAATAAAGTTGCAGTTAAAACCAGAAAACACCTCGGTTTTAAGTTTAACCAGCGTTAAGATAGGATTACGAGTCGTTAGTGTAGTGTTATTACCTATATGCCATCTTACCCGACCCGGCCGGGCAAGATGGATTTTTGCATGTATATTTTTCGATTGTTTTTTGTAATAAATGGATTTTAAAAGTAAACATTTTTGTGTCAAGATACTTTGCGAATACCCTTGGCTATCACCAGATTTAAAAATTGTTGCTTGAACTTTAATGATAAGGTAATAATCGAAAAATTAAAGATGCTATGCCATCTTGCCTGCCTTTCCTCTATGTACCCCAAAAATTTTCCAAAAATGAAAGTTAAGCTTGCCACCCAGGTCTTCAGCCGCTCTGTGGCAGTAGCTCTGAGTACCTGTATCGATTTAAAAATTCTACCGCTTGATGCAAAAACAACAGCTCTATTTATACAAAAAATGAACGATCTTTTCGATTTATTAAATTCAAGTAATTTAAGTCATTTTAATGCTTTCATGGCTACACAAAAACAGATAGAGATTGTAAACGAGATTGATAATTTGTTTAAGAAGCTAACAGTCATCAGCGTCGAAGGAAAAGTTGTAACGAATCAGTTGAAGTTTATATTTGGTTGGAGGTCAACGATTAAAGGTATTCTCGTTTTGTGGGAAATATAAGGGTTATGCATTTTTATTGACCAGAAACCTAAATCAAGATTGTTTGGAGAATTTTTTTGGACAGGTCAGAAATTATTGCTGTGGTAATGTGAGAAATCCCACACCTATTCAGTTCACTCGTGCTTTTAAAAAATTATTTGCCCTTAGATACTTTGACCAGTCTGACGGCGGGACAAACTGTATGAGGGACATCAACGAAATTTTAATTACTCTTACGCCCGATCTCTTAGAGCAATGTAAAGACTTAGTGGTCTTCATCTAACCATATTCCTTTAAAAGTTTTTACCAACGACTACAGAAATATTGCTAGCATTGAGGGGAATGCACTAGTATATTATTATGTTACAGGATATCTCTTAAAAAATGCTTGGCACAGCACTCTTGTAATGTATGCACCGAATTTATTAATTTAAATGCCTTAGAAACTGAAGCCACTGTGTTTTGTAAAGTAAAGGCCTATAATACTGAAAAACTTAAGTTTGGTGGTTTATTAGTGCCTCCTAAGAATTTTGTGGAATATATTATAAAATTAGAAAATATATTTGTTGAAAATTTTAATGAACTTGCGTATCAAAATCACATTGGTCAAGGATTAAAAAATAAATTTAAAACCATAAGTTTTATTCATCCATGTGAAAATTTTCCCGATGACTATTTCTTGTCGTTTTATACTAGAATGCGTATTTATTTTACCCTTAAATTTGCTAATAGGAATATCAAAACTCAAAAAATGTCTAAACAAAATCCTAAGATTAAAATTTTGCAAAACCTATAAATACATAGGTGTTTGGAATTTATTATTATTTATTTTTCTTTTAATCTAATTTTTGTGCCAAGTGTATAGCTTTGAAATGTTGTATTATGTTAAATTACCGCGCATGCCTAAAGAAACTCCACTAGCTGAATAAACCAGTACTAGTGAAAAAAGAAGACGATAGAACTGATTTAACCGCCATAGTGTAAAACCCCATAGAAAAGGAAATATATTGGACACTGCCAAGCTAATACATGTTTTAAAGTGTGTTTATTTTGAATATAAGAAAGAGGGTCCTCCTTCAGCTTTGGGATTATCTATAGTCAAAACCAAGGTGAGTGGAGTTTCCGAATTTCTTAATCTTCCTTAATGTTTCTATTTTACTGAATCACTTCAATCAACAAACATACAGTCCACTTTTTAAACAGAACCAGCAAAGTACGCAACAACAGGCACGCATTAATTTTTCTCATTAATTATTAAAACTAAGTAGTTTTTTAAGTAGTACCTACATAGTAGGAACAGGATTATTTAATTTATTTTATTAAAACTTCAAAATAGTTTTCTTCACCTAATAAACCAATTAAAAGGACTCTCAAGATTAATAAAATATTCTATAAAAGTATTAGTAATATATTTAGATTTTTTATTGTATTAAAATCATATTACATGTTGGTATAGATTAGAATTTACGCTTTTGTTATCAGTTTATCTGCAATTAAAACTGTATTCTCAATACGCATGCGAGTTTTATTACAGGATAATATAAAAAATGGCCTTATTTTATTAGATGTTAAACCTCATAGATAAAAATTAATAAAGATAATAAGGTAACAGAGGAAGAAACGATATTACATAAAAAAACGGCTTCAATGTAATAATAACGTACTTGTACTTTCTATATTTTTCAGCAGCACATTTTTTCATTAATATTTTACGATTGAAAGAATGTACTTTGGGCATAACCCCGGTAGCTAACGCGCTTCCTGCCACGATAACATTACCGCCCGCACAGACCTCGTATTTCGATGCACTACCCGACCAGCCGGTGCGTCGGCAAATCGCTTTAGATTCAGCAGTTATAAAGAAATAAACAATTAAATTGTTTATTTCTTTATAATCAATCCTGATAATTTTGGCTCAATCTACACCGAATTCTTAATATTCCTGATTTTTCTGATTTTTCTGAGCGATCCTTTTGGTGATAAGGGTGAGCGACAGCAATTTTTAAGCGTTTTCCCCAAAAATGTTTTAAAAAAGGCATACAAAATACATCATATATATTGTTCAATTCGTGCTTCAGTAAGCTTTCATTTGACAACCTACACACTACACAATGCCGTTGAATTTGCTTCGAATTAATCCCCTGAAATTAAGCCGGTCGGTAGGTGGTAGAGGATCTTTTCCTCGACCGAGGAGGTACCACCCCGCGCAACCACTTAAAGGACTGGTGAAATCTTAGCGGATGTTTCCAGCCCTGGGTGCGTGAGTCGGTTTTTTCTTTTCCTTTCCTCTTCAGACTGTCATTCTTTCTCTTCTCTTTTGTGTTCCTTCTCTCTTCTAACTATCCACCTCTTCAACAAAAAAACAAATGTGAAAATGATGATGGCGCTCCCAGGGGTAAAAAATTCCGGAAGTAAACTACCCCTCCATTCGGATTTCCGGGCGAGGGGTGCTCATGGGGGCCCACCATCGAAGAATTCCAAGAGCATGAGCATAGTAACCTTTGCCAACATCTGTGGGCTTAATTCCAATTTGGACTCTGTCCACCACTATCTCCAATCATGCAAATCCCACATTCTTTTTCTGACCGGAACCCAAATCAGCTCCAAATCCTCAACCAATCATCTCCTGTTTCCAGGCTTTGAACTTCTGTCATCTTTTCGTCTTCATGGTGGGGTATGTGCCTACGTTCGCAGCAGCCTTTCTTGCACCAGACTCCAGAACCTGGAATCAGGCAGGCCCGATATTCTCTGGCTAAAACTCGCCCTTAAATCTTCTACTAAATTTATCTGTTGCATCTATCGCTCCCCATCAGACAAATCCTACAATGAGTTCTTTGACTATCTCTCGGCACAAATCGGCCATCTCATCTCCGAATTTCCCTCCGCTGAAGTTATCGTCCTAGGCGACTTCAACGTCCATAGGAAGGAATGGTTAGGATCTACAAAAACTGACCCAGAAGGCAGAGCAGCAGAAAACTTCGCAATCAGCAACTCGCTCACCAATTTGATCAGAGAACCAACATACTTTCCCCGCGTTTCTACCCATGATGCAAATCCACCAGATCTTTTTCTTACCACCCATCCTGAGCTTTACTTCACATCTGTATGCGCTCCCCTTGGTCGTTCAGATCATGGCCTCATTACCGTCTCTTGTCCCATACATACCGAGTCTGCTGAAATCATGCCAGAACGCACGATCTGGCACTACAATTCTGCCGACTGGGATGGTCTTCGAAACTTCTTCTCTGCTTTCCCTTGGAACCCCGTCTGTTTTTCCACTCCCAATCCCTCCGAAATTTGCTCTCATATCACAGACATTATTCAAGCAGGTATTGAAGGTTTCATTCCACATACCCGCAAGAAACCTAAACTTCACCATCAAAAGCCATGGTTATCCAAGGCCTGTGACAAAGCCAGGCTCAAAAAAGCCCAAGCTCACAAAAGGCATCTTCAAAATCCTACACCCGAAAATCGTCAAATTTTCACCGAGACCAGAAATCAATACAACCAAACTATCTTGAGTCCAAAAATGCTTTTAACAACCGCATAAAAGATAAAGTGCTTTCCTGTCCCAACGGCGGCAAATCTTTCTGGTCACTTGCCAAAAACATTAGTCAGAACTTCTGTAGAAGAACTTTTCCTCCCCTGACCTCTGACAACGAAGTTATATCCACCTCTAAAGGGAAAGCAGAACTATTCGCCAAACAATTCGCTGCCAATTCCATCCTGATCTCGCCCCCCAATTTCGCTCTTCCAACCGCTAAGTCTGTACCCCACAAAATGCCCGATATAATACTTAAGGTCAAACAAGTTCAAAAAATTCTTCTATCCCTTGACACCAAAAAGTCCTCTGGTCTGGATGGCATACCAGCAATTGTTCAAAAAAAAATGCGCTCCAGAACTTGCACCCATCTTAACTCGTCTTTTCCAGATCTCTTATGACAAGGGTATCTTCCCAGATAGCTGGAAGACTGCTCGTGTGCAGCCTGTCCCGAAGAAAGGTTCCAAGTAGTGTTGGGAATAATCGAATGAATTAAATAATCGAAATATTAGCTCTCGAATGATTGTAATAGTCGAATGACCATTCGAAATATTCATTCGAATCAAAAAATATAGCAAATAAAACTACACAGAAATCACCTCTCGAATTTTTTTTGCATGAATTGGCCGTTTTCGATAAAAACAAAAAAATGTAAAGTTATACATAACATTATTTATTAGTATAATTTGTTAAAAATAACAAAAACGTATGAGATCCACGAAAACAAAAACACCTCTTTTAACAAATTTGGCAACTAGCAAGACTCCCCGTTATGCATTAAAAATTGTCACCAAATTTCAACTTTATACTAATTTGCGTCCTCTAGTTATTTAGGAAAAAACTTTTACAAAAATTCAACACCCTGTGTATTAAAAACAAAGTCGTTTAGGACCTATGTTTATTGTTTTGTCTTAAAATTAAGTAAGTAATAATACCCTAAAGTTTGGCCACATACTTTACTAACACCCTGTATATATCATAAAAACATGCTAATAAACTAATAACACTATGCGTTGTCGAGAGATGAAATAATGCTCGATCGATATCGAAGAATCATTCGAAATAAACAATCATTCCAATGAAAAAATCATCCGAGACCGAGACAATATGCATCGCAACGCAACGTCGAGTACCGGAGTCGGCGACGGCGTCATTTCGTATTTCGTCTCGTCATTCGAAGCGGCGGAAAGGCGATTATAATCTCTCGGCTAAATCATTCGCATGATAGCGCTGACTTCTCGAGATATCTCGAGTGATTGGAATAATCGAATGATCGATTATTTTTCATTCGAGATATCCCATCGCTAGTTCCAAGTCCCTTCCATCCAATTATAGACCTATCTCTCTTCTCTCCGTTGTCAGCAAAGTTATGGAGAAAGTAGTCAACTTGCAAATTCTAAAATATCTAGAAAAACACAAAATTATCCATGACACACAGTACGGATTTCGTCACCAAAGATCCACAGCTGATCTCCTTAGCCTTGTCACACATAACTGGAACAGGTCTCTTGAATTTCATGGCGAATCTCAAATTGTTGCTCTCGATATTTCCAAGGCCTTTAAGCAAGTATGGCATGCCGCACTCCTCAACAAACTACCTTCTTACGTTCTTCCTACCAAACTATGTACCTGGATCTGCAGCTTCCTCTCTAATCGGCGCATATCTCTTGTGGTCGACGGTCACTCATCTAACTTCAATCCTATCAATGCTGGTGTCCCCCAAGGTTCAGTTCTGGCACCAACCCTATTTCTTCTTCACATTAATGACCTACTCTCTTCAACTACCAATCCCATCCACAGTTATGCTGACGATAGTACTCTTCACTCCAATATTCCTTTTTCCAGACAAGTTTCGAATCAAGAGTTGGATAATAGACGCAGATCGTTGTACCTATCCCTTTCCCAAGATATTCAATTAATCTTAGACTGGGGTGCCAAGAACCTTGTTCAGTTCAACGCCTCCAAAACCCAGTCTTGCTCCCTCTCATGCAAAAAATCTGGCAACGCTTACCCCATCCACATGAATGGCCAAGCCCTACAAAACAACGAAACATTCGATCTCGTTGGCGTCGCTTTCGAACATGATCTCAGCTGGCACAAACAAATTACTTCAGTAGCCACATCGGCAGCCAAAAAGCTTGGTTTTCTCTTTCGAGCCAGAAAATACTTCTCCCCTTCCCACTTATACACTCTCTATGTTTCCCAAATAAGACCTAACCTAGAGTACTGCTTCCACATCTGGGGAGCGGCATCACCTTCGACACTTAAGATCCTTGAGTCTATCCAAAAGAGAGCCATTCGACTTATCAATGACCCAGCCCTCACGAGAAAACTCCCTTCTCTCGCTCATCGCCGCGCTGTAGGGGATTTATCCCTTTTCTACCGCTACTTCCACGGATTTTGCTCTGAAGAACTAGCCGGTATTATTCCCCCCTTGAATGTCCCTAACAGAACAACAAGAGGCGCGTTACGTATGCATCCCTTTACTGTCCAGCTACAAAAGCCTAGAACAGACCACTTCTCTCGCTCATTCAGACCTAGGGTCTCCAGATTATGGAACAAATTGCCTGCAGATGTTTTCCCTTCCCGTCCCAATCTCCAATCCTTCAAATCCCGTGTCAATAGACTACATTTCCCTTCTCTTCAGACACCCACGGTACGTTAGTACTTAGGCTTGAAGTCTACGTGGGATGTCTTAGATAAAAAAAAAGCCCCAGAATCAAAATTCACCTTTTTATACTGCACCTCTATAATTGGGCCACCACAGTGTATCTCTGTGCTAAATTTCAACGTCCAGATTCACTAAGAAAGTTTAAGATTTAGTACTGGTTTAAATTAAGACCTTATAGTTGATCAGTTATGTTTTGTCAGGTTTTTGTCCTGTCCTTGTCATTAAAAACTTATGAATTATTGTGATATTTCAGCGATTTACTTGGTTTCCAAATGATTTTCATCTTGGAATAAGTTGCTGTAATGAATTTAGTTCTATTATTGTTGAAAGTACGTACTAAAATTGTCCTTTTCCTGATAAATTTGCGAAGAAGCTCAGAAATAAGTTCATAGAATAAAACTTGGTTGTCTTATTCTTACACTTGTCGGTTTAAAACTTTTGATTGTCAAATTCGACCGGACTAGCGTTGGAGAATCTGGCTGCAAATTTTTTCGTCGAATAGTTTCACAGAAAATAGCCTGTGACAGACGGACGGACGGACACTGAAGTGATTCCATAAGTGTTTCGTTTTGCTAAGTTTAGCACGGAACACTAAAAATTTAAATTCGTATAGGTAAAACCTAAAGGCAGTCAACAACGTTAAAATGGTTTTAGTTAAAATAAGAAATATTTGGCCAGTAGTATTTACTTATTCTATTCCCTGGTCGCAGGCGTTCATTTCCTTATCTCGCAGCACGGGTCTTGTTTGCCGTCTATGGGTTTTTTACTCGAAAGCGGCACAGCAAACGATTTCAAGTTTGAGTAATCGTACTTTACCATTAAATATAAAAAAATTAGGCTATGCTACTTTTAAAAATCACACTAAATTTTATTTGCAAATGGTTTGATCGAAAGACCGATTAACAGTTTAATCAGAACCCCTCATTTTGTGCTGACTAGTATTCTGCAGTGGCGGATTTAGCCCCCCCCCCCCCCCCAGAGCCTTGTACAAAAAGGATTTCAAAAGCGAATTTTATATTATAACATAAACATTAACCCTTTCTACATATTCTACAAAATATTATAAACAAAAACAAATATCTTTCCGCTTATGTAACGTCTTTGAAATGAATGATACCAAAAAAATTTGAATAATAGATCAATACTAATATGTAATATAAAAAATGTCAGCCTTTTTGGCATTCTTGATTTACACGCTCTTAGATTGTTTCTGAAAACATTCACTAAACATCTCACTGCGATCTTATCAAAATTTGCGCCGGATAATTTTGGCTTCTCAACTAAACAAATAACCCAATAAATTTTTTTTCAAAAAACATCTCTTTGGAAAGTACTTACTTTTTTTGAAAAACAGCTTTTTCGAATATGGATTAACGAAACTTTTTTTAAAATATTTGCTAGAAAACGTATTTCGAACCTTTATTTTTTCAAAAATGTCCTGACCGCTTTTTCAAAGATGCTTTTTATAAAACGGATTTATGAAATATTTTGTTCAAAAACCCGTATTTCGAAAGTACATTTTTTCGAAAATGTCTCCAAACAAATACTTTTTAAAACAGGTACATTTTTCGAAAATATATTTTTTTCAAAGCCATATGTAAAAAATTAAATTATGAACTCTTGTAGCTTGGAAAACGGTAATGAAAAAAAAAAGACGAAAAAAGATCCTGAAAAAACACAAACGAACTTTTTTTGGGTTTGCTCAGGTTGACTTAGGTTTGGTACGTTACTTTCTCGCGAATTACTTTTTCAAAAACCCGTTGCTTGAGAAAATTAATACTATCCGAAAAAATTTAATTTCGAAAAAGATGTCCTCTGAAAAAATGTATTTTTAAAAAGTGCTTTACAAAAAAATTGAAAAATTGGTTTTAGACAAATTGTATTTTCGTAAGTACTCGTATATCCCCCCAAATGAACAGAAGGCATAAATAAAAAAAATGCTACAATATATTTTACACTTCCATATTAATCAAAAAATTTGTCCTGTCGGGTGTAAGCTGATTAAGTAATTTTTTTCGAAAAACAGCTTGTTCGAAAATATATTTTTTTAAAAAGAACCTTTTAAAAATACATTTCCCGGAAATATATTTTTTAGAAAACATGGTTTTTCTAAATTTAAATTATAATTGAATGAATGAATGAATGAAATGTCAATAAAAAAATGTCAAAAAGATCCTAAACTAACCTAAACGAACCTTTTTATGTCTGGTCAGGTTTACGTCTCCTTGTATTTGCCATGTTACTCTGTAGTAAATTACTTTTGAAAAAGTGCTATTTTTTAATATAAATATTCGAAGTCTTTTTCCAAACAATATTTCAAAACTGTTCTTTCTAAAAACATGTTTTCTTGAAAAAATTTAGTTTCAAAAAGTGATTAAAAAATTCCAAGTTGGTTTCAGAAAAAAGAAATTTTGCAAACATCCCTAGTTTTCGAGTATCTGTATTATTGAAAAAGTTCTGTTTTCGAAAAAATATATTTTCGAAAAAATGTGTTTTTGAAAAAGTTTCATCAACCCAAATGGACAGAAGGGATATAATTAAAAAGTGCTAGAATATTGGTAAGTTAGGATGACAAGCCGTTCTGTTGTTGTAATAAGACGACACTGTTTCCGCAAGAACCGGTTGAGATATTTCGTCCATTATGAAATAGTGTACATTTCTTAGAACCCTAAACAATAAAAAAGTAATGTCGCACTCGAGCTGGCCCTTTTTTATTGTCTGTACTTTTGTGTAGCTCGAGGTGACGTTGCGAAGACGATTTTTTTTTTATTTGGGCAAAAATAAATCCTTTATTATTTATGTGCATGGGAAAAAATGCGAAAAAAGTTTTAGTTTTGAAGAAGATCTAGTTTTAGTTGTATCCCCCCCCCCCCCCCCCCGATTAAATTATTTTTAATAATATAAAAAACATGCCAAGCGCCACGCGGGAAACCTACGAAAGATACTTTGTCCTATGTTACATTACTTCTTGACCACCCTGTATACGAAAATATTTACTGTTCACATTGACAGAACTAAATCTGTTCTTCTAATAGTGTGACAGCACAATAAAAACATTTTGTTAAGAAATTGACGAAAATTGATAAAATATTGAAAATCTGTTTTATTCACAGAAAATTCTTTATCAAACGGGACACATTTAAAAGTCAGTAGTTATTTAGTGAAATATGTAAGATTAAGAAAAATAATTAATTACAGTTAAATACATTAACTCATTAAACTGGGTTTCGTCCTTATTGTATGAGTATCCTTATTGGCATCATGTGTGTACCCAAAAATCCAAATCTCTTTAAAAAATCTAAGAGCAGTTTTTATTCATATTTTTTTATCGCTTTAGCTGTGAAAGTTGGGTATGATCATTTAAATTGAATGGATAATCTAAAATATTGGTAATATACAGGGTGTGCCATTTAATATTTTAACAGTACCTATGTATCTAATTTTTTAAACAAAACCCTGTATAATAATTAATTTCAATTATTAAAAATAATTGAAATTACGAAGTATATTCTGAAGGCTAATTTTTACAAACTTACAGCAAGTTTACAAGTGTAAGGTATTGGCTACAGGAAAAATATTTCAGACAAAATTTCTAGGAAATTTTTGCCCTAAATCAAGTTGATGCTATATTTTTTTTAAAATCTGATTTTTCAAGTCATTTCAAGATGGTGGAGCGAGCGGAAATGTATCAAAGTCGATTGCTTGAATTTTCTATTAGGATCCCTTAATATAAAATATATCCAAAAATCAGAAGTACCCTTCCTTTAGCAATATAAAACCTACTACTGGGTTATAGCGCGTTTCTTTAGAATTCACCGATATGAGTTAATGTCACTTTTGGAAAATTGGATCTTATTAAATGAAAACATGCTGATTACCTGACAGACTTTTTCGACCTTCCTTTCTAGCATCGGGTCCTGTGAATACAATGCAGCCGATGCCGTCGTTGAGACGCAACTTTAATACAGTAAAAATGTCAATAATGGCGACCAAAGCCTGGAATAGCTCCAAACGAGTTGCTTCTTCGGGAAAATCTTTGAAGTACAGTCCACGCGACTAAAAAATAATCAAAAAAATAACACCAATGCAAACGATTTTATAGGATGGCGATTAACAAACGCTCTTTATAAAATACACAGTTTTATTTTACACAAATTTTCCCCCAAGTTTTCTTTAATTTGACAGGCGATTTATAAAGTAGGGAGTGTAGTATTTTAATCAGCCAATTTTATAAGAAAATATGCGATAAAAACGAATATCTATATACAGGGTGTCCCAGTAGGAACGCAGGACTCAATATCTTAATAAAATGCTTTATTGATTTGGGAATGTTTTATGTACTTGTTTCGGCAGAAATTTCGATTAAATATGGAATAAAATGTCTGACAAATGCCTCCCATGACCCATGACTCTGCTGCTTTTAATAAACTTTTCGGTCACATTTTCGCATATCTGCTGCTTAATTTCGCCAATGACGCGTCGCATCTCGTCTTTAAATTCATGAACTGTTGGCATATGCGCAAGACTTCACAAAACCTCAAAGGATGTCAGATCGCAAGATCTTGGTGACCAATTTCAATTTTCATTGCGTGAAATCCGTCGGCCAGGAATTTCTCATGTAATAATTTAATCGTTTCGCGCGCAGTATATGTAACTGTATGAAACCACATATATTGTACTGGAAAATCACGTAAATTATTAGAAACGAAAGATTGAGTTGTAAATATTAATATGAGAAATAATAAAGAATTTTGAAAGTAAAGTGATGAAACCACATGTTTTCCAGATCCATATTGTCAGTGTTGCCAGAGCTGGTGATTTTCACCAAATCTGTTGACAGGTTTGTTGGTGAAAAACTAGAATCTGGCGATTTTTGCGATCAGTATTCGAAACTCAGGTTAATTCTCGGCTAACTTTGTTAAAATCAGTTAAAACCACGAAAGGATAGTCGTTAGACTTGCAAAAGTAACAATAAGTGTAGAGACAACCTAACCCATTTGACAACACAGTGTCATATAATATTAATATTTTTTATTTTATACGGGTTGGGTTGGTTGGGTTTTTTTTTATTTTATACGGGTTAGTTAATGAATTAGAGGTGGTTCAAGTGATTAGTACCAATAATTCTACAAGTAACCACGTAACCAGCTGTCCCACATAACAAAATATCATTAAATGACTATGCATAATACATTCACTGAACACTGAAGTATATGTATATTCACTAATGGATATTGAATAGCAATTAAATTATACAAGAAATATAAAAATGATCTGTTTGTCGTGGATTTGGCGAGTTTGTACTAGGTTCATAATAAATTCACAGAATCTCCTCCAATATATCTCATGAATGTACATAATAGATCTTCTAAATTTAAAGTTTTGCTTTAACCATAAAAATACACAGGACGTATCAGAGACGTGAAGGGACGAACTGTGTGGATACCAACTAATATGACGTTAATATTCATTATTTATTTCTTCTAGTATATTCATTGTCAGATATGATAATATATATTATACATTTGACATATAATGAAGACATTGGAAGTACATACTTTCTTCGTCAATTTTGGTTATATGTACAATCATATTACATCGCCATGATATCCATTCTGTGGTATTGTCTGGTTTTATCTGGGGTATTGTAATAAAATGAACTATTTCAATTTATTCTATAATAATTATTATTGAAATAGTTTAAACATTCTGAACAAAGAATAATCTAAAAGCCATAATATTCGATATTCAGTTTCTCACAGAAAGCGAACATGAGGTCCAACATCTGGGGATAAGTGAGAGCTAAAATACCCGAAAAAGGGGTAATAAAATGGCCATCAGATATAAATATTTGTTTTCAAAACTCACATAAAAGTGAGATTATGACCTTTTAAGAATTTAAAAACCTTTTTTTGTCAGTAACCACTTTTTTTATCTAAGACGCTCCACGTCGACTTCAAGCCTAAGTACTAACGTGGGTGTCTGAGAAGGGAAATGTAGTCTATTGACACGGGATTTGAAGGATTGGAGCTTGGGACGGGAAGGGAAAACATCTGCAGGCAATTTGTTCCATAATCTGGAGACCCTAGGTATGAATGAGCGAGAGAAGTGGTCTGTTCTAGGCTTTTGTAGCTGGACAGTAAAGGGATGCATACGTAACCCGCCTCTTTTTGTTCTGTTAGGGACATTCAAGGGGGGAATAATACCGGCTAGTTCTTCAGAGCAAAATCCGTGGAAGTAGCGGTAGAAAGGGGATAAATCCCCAACAGCTCGGCGATCAGAGAGAGAAGGGAGTTTTCTCGTGAGGGCTGGGTCATTGATAAGTCGAATGGCTCTCTTTTGGATAGAATCAAGAATCTTATGTGTCGAAGGTGATGCCGCTCCCCAGATGTGGGAGCAGTACTCTAGGTTAGGTCTTATTTGGGAAACATAGGGAGTGTACAAGTTGGAAGGGGAGAAGTATTTTCTGGCTCGAAAGAGAAAACCAAGTTTTTTAGCTGCCGATGTGGCTACTGAAGTAATGTGTTTGTGCCAGCTGAGATCATGCTCGAAAGCGACACCTACGAGATCGAACGTTTCGTTGTTTTGTAGGGCTTGGCCATTCATATGGATGGGGTCAGCATTGCCAGATTTTTTGCGTGAGAGTGAGCATGACTGGGTTTTGGAGGCGTTGAACCGAACAAGGTTCTTGGCACCCCAGTCTAAGATTAATTGAAGATCTTGGGAAAGGGATAGGTACATAGATCTGCGTCCATTATCCAACTCCCGATTCGAAACTTGTCTGGGAAAATGAATATTGGAGTGAAGAGTGCTATCGTCAGCTTAACTGTGGATGGGATTGGTAGTTGAAGAGAGTAGGTCATTAATGTGAAGAAGAAATAGGGTTGGTGCCAGGACTGAACCTTGGGGACACCAGCATTGATAGGATGGAAGTTAGATGAGTGACCGCCAACCACAACAGATATGTGTCGATTAGAGAGGAAGCTGCCGATCCAGGTACACAGTTTGGTAGGAAGACCGTAAGAAGGTAGTTTGTTGAGGAGTGCGGCATGCCATACTTGGTCAAAGGCCGTGGAAATATCGAGAGCAACAATCTGAGATTCGCCATGAAATTCGAGAGACTTGTTCCAGTTATGTGTGACAAAGCTAAGGAGATCAGCTGTGGATCTTTGGTGACGAAATCCGTACTGTCTGTCATGGATGATTTTGTGTTTTTCTAGATATTTTAGAATTTGCAAGTTGATTACTTTCTCCATAACTCTGCTGACAACCGAGAGAAGAGAGATAGGTCTATAATTGGATGGGACTGCTGCAGTCTTCCAGCTATCTGGGAAGATACCCTTGTCATAGGAGATCTGGAAAAGACGAGTTAAGATGGGTGCAAGTTCTGGAGCGCATTTCTTTAGAACAATTGCTAGTATGCCATCCAGACCAGAGAACTTTTTGGTGTCAAGGGATAGAAGAATTTTTTGAACTTGTTTGACCTTAAGTATTATATCGGGCATTTTGTGGAGTACAGACTTAGCGGTTGGAAGAGCGAAATTGGGGGGAGAGATCAGGGTGGAATTGGTAGCGAATTGTTTGGCGAATAGTTCTGCTTTCCCTTTAGAGGTGGAGATAACTTCGTTGTCAGAGGTCAGGGGAGGAAAAGTGCTTCTACAGAAGTTCTGACTAATGTTTTTGGCAAGTGACCAGAAAGATTTGCCGCCGTTGGGACAGGAAAGCACTTTATCTTTTATGCGGTTGTTAAAAGCATTTTTGAGAGATAGTTTGGTTGTATTGATTTCTGGCCTCGGTGAAAATTTGACGATTTTCGGGTGTAGGAATTTATATACCTTTTGTGAGTTTGGGCTTTTTTGAGCCTGGCTTTGTCACAGGCCTTGGAGAGCCATGGCTTTTGATGGTGGAGTTTAGGTTTCTTGCGGGTATGTGGAATGAAACCTTCAATACATGCTTGAATAATGTCTGTGATATGAGAGCAAATTTCGGAGGGATCGGGAGTGGAAAAACAGACAGGGTTCCAAGGGAAAGCAGAAAAGAAGTTTCGAAGACCATCCCAGTCGGCAGAATTGTAGTGCCAGATCGTGCGTTCTGGCATGATTTCAGAAAACTCGGGATGTATGGGACAAGAGACGGTAATGAGGCCATGATCTGAACGACCAAGGGGAGCGCATACAGATATTAAGTAAGGCTCAGGACGGGTGGTTAGAAAAAGATCTAGTGGATTTGCATTATGGGTAGAAACCCGGGGAAAGTATGTTGGTTCTCTGATCAAATTGGTGAGCGAGTTGCTGATTGCGAAGTTTTCTGCTGCTCTGCCTTCTGGGTCAGTTTACGACTAGGGGACTAGGGGAAATAAATACAAATTTTGGGATCATATTTCTAGACCCTAAAATGCCGAAAACATGTGGCAATACCTACCGCCGTGTTTCACGCCGCCACATTTACAAATGTAATTATCGACCCGTTCCTCTAATGGTATAAAAATGAGGAAAATGTCGATTATTTCTTGAAAATTGCAAAATATATGATCATAACAATATGGGCTCGAAGTGATTTTTTTCCTATTTCACACTTATAAAAATGCATATATATAAAGAAGACAGATAAGTAGTTGTAAATAACGGTGATTAGGTTTTTTTCATCACTTTGAAAGTTTATAGTTAAGCTAATAATATAGATCTCTCATACCTTTATAGATTATTACCGGAGAGAGAGAGTGCAAAAATATTATAATTAGGTAATTTCATTAATTTCATTAGAATCAGAAACTCATCGTGACATCTTGTGCCAAATAGCTGAAACTTAACATTTAGTCTTTTGGGACATACCCCTAAAGCATAGGTTCTCAACGTGGGCGATAACGCCCCCTTGTGGGCGTTTGACACTTTCGGGGGGCAGTAGAAGACCCAGAGAAAATTAGGGGGCATTGAGATGGCGCAGAGGGGGCGTGGGCAGATTAAAAAATATAGTCTAAAATAGGCAAAAAAATACACGCTAATCACGTACTAAACTAAAGTAAAGTAAAAATTAATATCGTTTAATTTTTGTTATTGTAGGTATTGTAATCATTTTTATCACGTGTGCGAAAATTCACGTATTTCGGTAAGACGGGCAGTGGATTAAAATCATCATTACTAAAAAATTATAAAATAAAAAGTACTACAATCGAGGTTAATATACAGAGATTAAGATTATATAAATTTTAATTTCCAAAAGATAGGACTTAATATTTGTTGAAATTATAATAAAATAAACATACACAAAACATCGATTAACCTAAGCAAACCCAAATATATATTGTATCAACAGTATGGGTACGCCAAAGATTCCAGAGTCCCAACGTAGTTGATGCTTCCTGGGCACTTCTGTAGAAAATTTGTAGATGCCATATATACCTTTCTCTGACAACTTTTCAAAACCTCAATTTTTTTTTTGGTGCAAGCTTCCCATATATGATGTCAATTTTTTACCTAATAAAACCACAAAATATTTAAACAAAATTTTTATTCATTTAAAATTCAGTTAACATTTATATCAAAATAAACTTATACACCAACACATTTGTGGTAAAACTATAAATAAACTAATGTTAAAGCGGTAAATATGTAGCACCTACCTGCTACATACAACTGGCATGTATACATAACATATGAAAACAAACTTTAAAACTACAACTAACAATTCATTGGCCTTGGGGCGAGCTGTTAGTTTTTTCCTGCAAAAAATATTTTCATTGGCGGGATAACATTTGGTGAAGTTTTCATTGTTTGATGTAATGGAGGTACATTTTTTTGAAGAGGTGTATAACAAAGATTCTACAACAATTATTTAATTTTTTTGGTAATGTTAGGTCACAAATGGTAGGGTCACATTTCGTTTTGTAACAAGTAAAATTCCAGAAATAAATTATATTTTACTTACAACATTCTTATACAAGGTTTATTTAATTTCATATAATAGTAATGCTTTATGAATTTCCCAGTGGTGTGACAGGACTGACAAGTGGATTCTATCTATTTACTTACCTTTGTAAAAACAATAAAAATACAAAACTGGATAAAACCTTTTCACACTTGTACGAATACAACAAAGGAAGCCAAAGCAAAACGGCTGCCGGCCTGCCTATATTTGGTTGAAGTGGCCGGCGCGGCGTCGCGTCGGCGCAACCTTGTCCAGTCACTGTTGTCAACTCCAAGTTATATCTAAAAGAAGGCTGTTCGTTTAACCCTGCTTGGAGCTGCTTTTCTAGGTCTAATTGCAAGTTTTAATTAATTTGAGAAATTTATCATATTGTTATGGTCTAAACCATGTTGTTTAGTTAAAAAATATTGCTAAATCGTTTTCGTTTATAAAATATGCAGGGATCGGTTGCCCATATCTGCGTTAAGAAAACAAGGAATAAACCAAACGAACACCACAATCTATAGGTAAATCTAAGTCGAAACAGAATTTATCGACAACAGTGACAAGAAAGTTGTATCCCAACAGGAAATTTTTTAAAACATTAACATCTCGCGTTTTCTTTGCTTCTCACCACTTTAGAAAATGTTTTACAAATAGCAAATTATGTACCTACCCACATCTCATTGACCGATTTTTAAAATGTTTCTGAACCATATTTTTAGGAAAAGTTTATAAGAAATATTTATTTCGTAAACTTCTAGGTTGTACCAAGGTCATTTAATATATTTTCTACAATGTATATGGACTATTCAAATCAAATCTTTTTTCTGTAATTCAAATTAAGCCAAGCATTGTTGTCGCAGCTGCAAACAGCTGATTTTCACTAGACGACAAAATTGATAAAGATGCGAAATAACGCAATACCTATAATGAAGACGAAGACAAAACATTGCACACTATGGTAGTTAGCAAATTGGTCGATAAGGGGCGCAACTTTCTTAATTTAAATCGCCAATAGGCCAGCGCAAAATTAGGATTTCTATTATATTAATAATTGGTTTTTATATTAGTCATAGTCATTCTATTTATATATGTAGCTCATTCACGAGATATTTTCAGTGATATTCTCTGAATGTAGAAAGAACATATTCTGAAAATTTGCGAAAAACACACTCAAATGCATATATTATAGAGTTGATCATTAATCAAGTCAGTGCACACTAAATGTACTTCCATCCCTTATTAACCATATGGAATAACATGAGATGTAAACAAACTCTACGCACACTGCTGGTTCTTTCAATTCTAAAAACGCAGTAAATGCGAGAGTTACATTAGAGCCGTATTTTCGCGCGTAAGTCGCTTTTTCACGTCATATTATTTAAGTATGTTTACACTGCTCGTTCCCTTCACATTTCTGACACGTCCACTTCATCTTTAAATCAAGACACAAAATTGAAAAAATTTATTATGCACATTTAGGGGATATACATATATGCGAGAACATTCTCCAAATGTGATATGAGCCTACATATTCTCAGAATTCGTAACCAAAGGATAAACTATCGTTTGCATGTATTAAATGCCGGATGCACTACACTACATAGTAAGTAAATCATATTCGTATACAGGGTCCTGCAATAGTGCGTCAGGCTTCCATAGCTCCTGCACGAATTAAGTTAGAAATTTCATTCATATGGTGACTTATACTGTATTACAGGCTGCATTTTAGGAAAATATTTTCGCATATACAGGGCGGACCAAGAAAGTGTGATAACATAAAGTTGTATTTTTTTAATGGGCCACCCCGTGTTTTTTTGCATATTTAGGTTTGTATTAGTGTCCTTCATAATTGCCTAAAATTTTATTTAATTTGCTTCGGTACTTGAAGAGCAATAAATTAAAAACTAAAAAAAAAAGTTTTGCAGCCCTAGAAAAAAAGATAAAAAAAAACAATCTAAAAGCATTTTTTTACCACGGCATTATGTGAGATTTATAACAAGGGGGCTAGAAACACCATGAATTAAATAGTTTTTACCTATTTCATACAGGGTGTTCACAATAAGATTTTAAAAATGACACATTTTAAACTAATTTTTCTCAAGTTTTTTAAATGGAACACCCTGTATATTATTTTACCATTTGATGAAGAATTTCAAAACAAATATTTTTTGTAATTGCAATTTATTTCAAATTCCAAACCGTTTTCAAAATATTTATCAAAAATCATAAATGTCGCTATTCGTAATAAAGTTTTATGAACAAAATAGCTAGGCGGCCATGGAAAACAAGCACTTTATTTTAAAAGATGTTCGAAATGTCTTCCATCTTGTTCAAGGCATTTACCAATTCTCGCTTGAAAGGCCCTTTCCACATTTCTGAGCATTGCAGGTGTAATTGTGGCAAACGCGTCAATAATTCTATGTCGCATGTTTTGTTCAGTTGTTGGAGGTTCCCTATAAACGAGGTCTTTTACATGCCCCCATAGAAAAAAATCAAGTTTTGTTAGGTCGGGCGACCTCGCAGGCCATCCAACTGGTCCTCCTCTTCCAATCCAGCGATTTTCGTACTCATTATTTAACAGGGCTCTGACTTGTTGCGAAAAATGGGCTGGGGCTCCATCCTGTTGTAACCACATATTTTGTGCCTGGATGTTTGGAGGTAAATTCTGAAGCAATCCTGGTAAGTCGTTTTCCAAAAATTCCAAATACATTTGACCGTTAAGGTGACCATTAAAAAAATGTGGGCCCACCACATGTTCTCCAACAATACCTCCCCAAACGTTTATTGACCAACGTTGTTGGCGATCTATTTGCCGAAATATTCTTGGATTTTCGACAGAATAATAATCTAATTATGTCTGTTGACACATCCAGTGTTGTGGAAAGTTGATTCGTCGTAAAAAAGGACGTTCATAAAGAAAAAAAAGATTTTCTTGGAGGCGCAATTGTGCCCAGGCACAAAACTCTGCCCTTCGCTGAAAATCATTTTCACCCAGAGCCTGATGCAATTGAATGTGATATGCATCAAAATGATGTTTTTTCAAAATTCTTTGGACTGACCTCTCACTTATTCCAACTTCTTGTCCCACACATTCTTGATTAATATTTGGCTTTTCAATAACTGTCAATAAAACTGCTAACTGATTTTCCTCATTTAGTGCCGTCTTTGTTCTTTCCAACTTTTTGTAGTCTACGCTTCCCGTTTGAATAAAGCGCTCAAGAAGTCTGCTAAAACTTAACGCTTCTGGGTGTCGCCTTTCCGGAAACCGAGCTGCATAATTTCTACTAGCGAGGAAACAGTTTTTCTCACTCTCACCCAATACAAAAACCATATCAATGAGCTCTTCCCTTGAAAAATTCATTTTTTGAACAAAATATTATTCGTTTAAGTACACCTACTCATTTCTGACAAATAATGTCAAAAAGTATTTAATTGCTAAACATGCTTGTTTTTCCATGGCCGCCTAGCTATTTTGTTCATAAAACTTTATTACGAATAGCGACATTTATGATTTTTGATAAATATTTTGAAAACGGCTTGGAATTTGAAATAAATTGCAATTACAAAAAATATTTGTTTTGAAATTCTTCATCAAATGGTAAAATTATATACAGGGTGTTCCATTTAAAAAACTTGAGAAAAATTAGTTTAAAATGTGTCATTTTTAAAATGTTATTGTGAACACCCTGTATGAAATAGGTAAAAACTATTTAATTCATGGTGTTTCTAGCCCCCTTGTTATAAATCTCACACAATGCCGTGGTAAAAAAATGCTTTCAGATTGTTTTTTTTTATCTTTTTTTCCAGGGCTGCAGAACTTTTTTTTTTAGTTTTTAATTTATTGCTCTTAAAGAACCGAAGCAAATTAAATAAAATTTTAGGCAATTATGAAGGACACTAATACAAACCTAAATATGCAAAAAAACACGGGGTGTCCCATTAAAAAAAATACAAATTTATGTTATCACACTTTCTTGGTCCGCCCTGTATATGCGAAAATATTTTCCTAAAATGCAGCCTGTAATACAGTATAAGTCACCATATGAATGAAATTCCTAACTTAATTCGTGTAGGAGCTATGGAAGCCTGACGCACTATTGCAGGACCCTGTATATAATACTTATTTGGTTCAAAGTACTGACTGCAGGGGCGTATTGATGGGGGGAGACCCGAATATATATATACATATATATATATATATATATATATATATATATATATATATATATATATATATATATATATATATATATATATATATATATACAGTGACCGGCAAAAAGTTCGCAACATATGGGAAAAATTTTTATTAGGAGAGTATCGGAAAAACTTTCCCAGGGGATCGGTTCTGCATGTCCGATAACCTAAAAATCGATTTTCACATACGTCACGTGACCACTGGTATAGCGTCAAATTAAAAAAAAAATTGTTAATTTACAAAAAGTGAGGTTAGTTGACGAGATATCAAAAAAAGTTATTTGAAAAAATTGCTTAGAATTAAATTCTAGGTCCTTGTGCAAAATTTTAAGATTTTATTTAAAAAAATTGGAAAACTCAATTTTTTTTAAATATTTTTTTATCGATTTACAAATTTCCGGTTTTTTTCGTTTAGATAGCTTGGCTAATGTAAAGCCCATGTATCTGGATGAAAATAAACGAATGTAGTAGTTTTTTCTACAATTGACAGGACAAAATTAAAAAAAACAGGGTTTCGCCGGACGCTAGCTGTTGCAATGATTTGTATCTAGCAGCAGTGTCAAAATTTTAGAGACATTTCAATGAGATTACATTGAGAAAACCTTAATCGTCTTAAATATATCTGAAGTTCGACTTTTTGTAAAGTTAAGGGGATTAAAATAGATAATAAACAAAAAATTACCTGTTTATTTAATCGAAATTTTATAAACGAAAACCAATGTAAGAAAAACTTAAAAGTAGTCAAATTCTGTACTAACAACACAAAAAATCATTGTTTTTCCTTGGGTGCACAAAATTTAAAACTCAGTATGACCACCATTTCTCTCCATACATACTGTTGTTCTCGAGCGCAACTCTCGATTAACATTTCGGAGCATTTTACGATTTATTTGCAATACACAATTTATAATGACATTCTCTAAATTTTGTATATTCCTAAAGGGTCGATGTTTGTACACAGGGTTCTTTAGGTATCCCCACATAAAAAAATCTAACGGAGTCAGATCTACAATTCTACAATTGACAGGACAAAATCGAAAAAATAGGTGTTCGCCGGACGCTCGCTGTTGCAATGGTTTGAATCTAATGAAATGACTGTATCAAGATGTTATTAAGATTTTTCGCACATAAATTTAACAACCAGGTCTATTTAGTTGTACTTAAAACTACCAAAGCAGGCTCTGAAATTAAAACAACCAAATAATCTAGTAGGTTAAAAACAACAGAAAAATGTCAAACAAATTATAATTTGTTTGATTTCAACCTATGTCATTGGTTTATGTCTCGCATCTTACTAAGTTTGATATTTTACATAAGTTTATTAATATTTTATTCCTTAAAATGGCACCCACACTACTTCTTCAGGAAAAGACAGAAATTATTTTAATTTCTGGAGATAATTACAAAAGCCATAGAGAAACAGCAGCAATTTTTAATGAGAGGCACCCCGATAAATCCCTCCATTATTCCACAGTATCTCGTCTAGTCAATAAATTTAAAGAAACGGGATCGGTAGAAAATCAGTATAAAGTTTCCCATGAAAAACCGGTAACAGGTGACGAAGGTTCTCTGGATGTGTGTTTGTCGATCACAGAAACACCCCAATTAGCAGTTAGTCAAATATCGGAGATCACTAACATTCACGAAAGATCTGTGCGGAGGATATTAAAAAGAAACAAATTTCATCCGTACAAACCTAAATTTGTACAAGTATTAAAAGATAGGGATTATGACGCCCGCTTCGATTTTTGTGCCTGGTTCCAGGGTATGATTGAGGAAGATTTTAATTTCCCAAAGAACGTTCTTTTCTCGGATGAAGCTACATTTACCTCTAACGGAACCGTCAGTTCACAAAACTGTAGATGGTGGGCCACCGAAAACCCAGACTTTGTAATTCAGAGTAAAGACCAATATAGTTTTAAGGTTAATGTGTGGTGCGGAATTTTCAACCTCAGAATAGTGGGACCTTTTTTTCTTTAGAGACAATTTAAATTCAGAACGATATTTAGAATTTCTACAAACTGAGATATCTGACTTTTTAGACAATTTGTCATTAGCCGAAAGAAGAAATTTATACTTTCAACAAGACGGAGCTAGCATTCATTCCACAAATGAGGTGAAGAGATGGCTGGATCAAGAATTTGGAAACCAGTGGATAGGACGGTTTTCTGAAAATCCGTGGCCTGCGAGATCACCAGATCTGACTCCGTTAGATTTCTTTATGTGGGGATACCTAAAGAACTCTGTGTACAAACATCGACCCTTTAGGAATATACAAAATTTAGAGAATGTCATTAGAAATTGTGTATTGCAAATAAATCGTAAAATGCTCCGAAATGTTAATCGAGAGTTGCGCTCGAGAACAATAGTATGTATGGAGAGAAATGGTGGTCATACTGAGTTTTAAATTTTGTGCACCCAAGGAAAAACAATGATTTTTTATGTTGTTAGTACAGAATTTGACTACTTTTAAGTTTTTCTTACATTGGTTTTCGTTTATGAAATTTCGATTAAATAAACAGGTAATTTTTTGTTTATTATCTATTTTACTCCCCTTAACTTTACAAAAAGTCGAACTTCAGATATATTTAAGACGATTAAGGTTTTCTCAATGTAATCTCATTGAAATGTCTCTAAAATTTTGACACTGCTGCTAGATACAAATCATTGCAACAGCTAGCGTCCGGCGAAACCCTGTTTTTTTTAATTTTGTCCTGTCAATTGTAGAAAAAACTACTACATTCGTTTATTTTCATCCAGATACATGGGCTTTACATTAGCCAAGCTATCTAAACGAAAAAAACTGGAAATTTGTAAATCGATAAAAAAATATTTAAAAAAAATTGAGTTTTCCAATTTTTTTAAATAAAATCTTAAAATTTTGCACAAGGACCTAGAATTTAATTCTAAGCAATTTTTTCAAATAACTTTTTTTTGATATCTCGTCAACTAACCTCACTTTTTGTAAATTAACAATTTTTTTTTTTAATTTGACGCTATACCAGTGGTCACGTGACGTATGTCAAAATCGATTTTTAGGTTATCGGACATGCAGAACCGATCCCCCGGAAAAGTTTTTCCAATACTCACCTAATAAAAATTTTTCCCATATGTTGCGAACTTTTTGCCGGTCACTGTATATATATATATATATATATATATATATATATATATATATATATATATATATATATATATATATATATATATATATATATAGTTTATGGTTTGATTTGTTTCTTGGATCCTTATAATTTTTTTTATTTCAGGGTTCTTGGGTTTTTGGATCCGGGGAAAAAATTATACAAATTTGTGGGTTCTTATTCACATTATATTTACGTTTCGGTCGTATTCTTCGACCTTCATCAGAATTTTATTTGTGTTTTTTGAAAGCTAAAAACCGCTTTATTAGTAATTTATTTACAATTAAAACTTAAAAATATCCTACCTTCGAACGAAACTTCAGCGGTGCACTGGTAAACCATCACAAATTATATTTACATAGGAACGGTGTCACCGTTCCTATGTAAATATAATTTGTGATGGTTTACCAGTGCACCGCTGAAGTTTCGTTCGAAGGTAGGATATTTTTAAGTTTTAATTGTAAATAAATAACTGTAACTGTAATTATTTACAGTTAAAAACATTTAATTTATTAATATATATATTTAAAACAACGTCACATTCAGCACCATGTAGGTTCATTGGAGAACTGAGAACACGAAACGACAAGGAGATTTGCTATGGAATTTGTTTTTTGTTGTATTATTTTTTGTAATTTTATAGGCTTATTTTTAATATTATTGATTACATTTTTTCTTTTAGAATTTTAATTGTTAATTAATGGCGTTATTGGCTTATTTTATTATGTTGTACTAGATTTTGCTTAGGTGTTTTGTATCGGTTTTGGAGTTTATACTGTTTTGATTTTTTTGAATTTCTATCATTTCATAGAGTTCTCGTTTTTTTGTGTGATTTTCTGTACGTAAGATTTTAACGTTTTCATAATTGAATGTGTGTTGTTTTTCTAGCATATGGTTGGTAAGTGCAGTTTTGTTTTTTTTTTTATATTTGTGTCCATTTAATCTATTTTTTAAAAGTTGGCTTGTTTGACCGCTGTACACACCTTCGCAGCGTTACAGGGTATTTGGTAAATTATGTTACTTTTTTTATTTTTTGGAATTTTGGATTTTAAATGACTGAAATTGTTTTTTAGTAGGTTATACCCCTTATGTGCGACAGTTATATCGTGATTTTTGACCGTATTATTTATTTTCTCTGACAGGCCTGGAATATAAGGAAGAGAAAGATAGTTTTTGTTTTTTGGTTTTTTATTAGTTTGATTTTTGTTGTAGAACATGTGGATGCGTTTTTTAAAAATGGTATTAATTAGTTTTTCTGGGTAGCAGTTCAATTTTAGGGCTACTTTTGCTTTTTTTATTGCTGTATCGCGATATTCGGGGCTGGAAAGTTTAATCGCTCTATCGGCCAGGCCAATAATTACTGATTTTTTTTGAGCAAGAGGATGTTGAGATTTGAAGTTAACATATCTAGAGGACCAGGTTTCTTTTGTGAACCATTCTGTTCTTATGGTGTTTTCTTTGTGGTGGAGTGTTGTGTCTAAAAAGTTTATTTTGTTTTGTTTTTCTGTTTCTATTGTGAATTGGATTTTATTGTGGTAGCTGTTAAAAGAGTTTAATATGTTGTTTGTTTCATTTTCTGGGATGGCAGTGATACAGTCGTCTACGTATCTATAGAAAAATGGTATATAAGAGTTTAGATTATTCAAGACAGTCTCTTCCAGATCTTCAATCACCAGTTGGGCGATTACACTAGAAATCGATGCTCCCATAGCGCAACCTTCAGTCTGTTTGTAAAATTTATCCCTATATAGGAAGTAGGTTGAATTTAATGTTAGTTCTACGGCCTCTAGAAATTCGGTCAGTGGTATATCGGTAAATTTACTAATTTTATCCCATTTTATGGTTATATTTGTGTATAATGATATAACGTCTAGAGATATTAGGATATAGTCTTTTGGTAAGTTTACATTTTTAATTTTATTCTTGAAATCTACTGAGTCTTTTATATAATAGTTGTTTTGATTTATAATGTTTTGTAAAATGCCTTTTAAATATTTTGAGAGGTTTTCGAAAGGTGATTGGATACAAGATACAATGGGTCTGAGAGGTATATTCTTTTTGTGCAATTTCGGTAAGCCGTAAATTCTGGGTGGTTGTGCATTTTGAATTGTGAGTTGTTTAGCGGTGTTAGGCGATATGAACATTTTATTTTTCCATCGAGTAACTAGGTTGTTGTTGCTCTTTTGGTATATATTGGTAGGGTCACATTTTAGTTCCTTGTAGGTGTTATTGTCTTGTAATAGGTCATTCATCTTTTTGTCGTAATCTTTATCATACATGATGACAGTTTTATTAGATTTATGAGGTCTTAAGATTTTCAAATTTTTATTTTGTTTAATAAAGGATTTGGTTTTATTAATTTTATTTGAAAGAGATTGTTGTTGTTTCTTATTGCGTTTTGTGTTATTGAAATTGTTCTTGTGGTTTGTGATAATGTTGCAACATTTAGATCTTAAATCGTCCTTAGTACAAGTGTTGAGGTTCGTGATTGCTGTCTCGATATTAGTAATTATGTCTGGAATAGGTATCTCATCCGAACTTTCTAAGGGGGAGGCAAAGTTAGGTCCCAGACTTAGGATTTCGTTTGCGTAGTCCGGAATGTTAACGTCTGTAAGATTTTCGATCCAATGGGATGTATCTTTGGGAGCAATTTTATTTTTAAAGCGATCAAATTTACTGATATTTTTTTGTTTAATTTTTTCAAAGATTGCATTTATTTGTTTTGTTTCTCGATCTATAAACATATCAAAAATGTGATGAGGTAATACGTTTTGAAAATAGTTACTGGATTTTAAAATTTCCGTTTGCAAATTATATAACATTTTCGTTGTATCAGTAATTAGGAGGTTTAGAGTTTTTTGTGTAAAATTCTCCACAATGCACTGACTAAACCTTCGCTCGAGGTCTTCACAATTAAAAACAATATGTTTAGTCCTTAATTTTAAGAAAGTAGGGGTTACATTATCGCTTTTGCAGCGCAAAAGAAAAATTCGTCTGTTCTTTTGTTTACATTGCTGTAGGCATAATTTGACGTATAGTTTCATCTGTGTTACAGCGGTTTCTCCAAAATTTATGGCGATGTTTTGATACGAAAGCATATTTTCACCCATGCTTGTATATAGTTTATGGTTTGATTTGTTTCATGGATCCTTATAATTAAAGTTTGACAAATGGGGGTAATTCCAGAGACGGCTTCTAACCTAGTTGGAAATAAAATTAGGATTCGATTTGAAAATAAAATACAAATATTTATTTACCCACATTGTGTTATTTGAAAGTGCGAGATACGAAAATATCATACAGGGTGTCTGAAAAGTCTTAGCATGGGCAAATATCTTTACTATTAATAAAGATAGCGACACCAAATTTTAGTTGTACCTTATTGGTTGATAAATCTACTTTTTTATGTAATTTGACTTTTTCAACCCCCTTGGGGGGTTACGCTAGGCAGTTGAGGTCGAAAATTTTGAATGCAAACCTATGCCGTGTGGCCTCTTCGTTTAAAAATCTTCAAAAAAGAAACATTGTTTTAGTATTGTAGTATTTATTTATTATTGTAATTCATTTTTAAATGGCAAGCCTATAAAAATTATAACTCGTAAATCGTATAATCGGTCGGGGCAAAAGTCGACCATTAGTCGACCTCTTGTGCCATACAGCACAAGTCGGCGCTGCTATTTTTTGTTTTGTGGGGCACTTTTTTCTAACTTTTCTCCAACTTTACTTCTTCATTTGTCGTTGTTATATGTTTTGTTTTTTGACATCTGCGCAGTAGACCAAAATGCGTACCACGCGCAAACCGAGCGTGCTAGACATGCGTACCCAAGTTCAGGAGATGTACTTGGGTGTCTACATTCGAACCTATTCACTTGTAAGAATATATCCCCAATAGTTAAGGTACCACTACGTAGTTAACTGTATAACTTTTTCCCAAGGTTTTTTCGACTTTACTTTTCGTTTTTTGCCATGTGCGCAGTAGACCAAAATACGTACCACGCGCAAACCGAGCGTGCTGGACATGCGCACGGACTTTTAGGAGATGGACTTTGGTGTCTACAGTTGAACCCATTCACTTTTCAGAATATATCTCCAGTAAAGGTACCACTACGTATTTAAATTTATAACTTTTTTCCCAAGTTTTTTTCGACTTTATTTTTCAATTTCGTGCCATGTGCGCAGTAGACCAAAATGCGTACCATGCGCAAACCGAGCGTGCTAGACATGCGCACGGAATTTCAGGAGATGGACTTTGGTGTCTACATTTGAACCCATTCACTTTTAAGAATCTATCTCCAGTAGTTAAGGTACCACTGCGTATTTAACTTTATAACGTTTTTCCCAAGTTTTTTCGATTTTATTTTTCTTTTTTTGCTATCGGCGCGGTGGCAAATAACGAAAAATACAGTCGAAAAAAAATTGGGGAAAAAGTTTTACCATTGATCAAAATGCGTACCACGCGCAAACCAAGAGGGCTAGACATTCGCACGAAATGTCAGGGGATGTACTTTGTTGTCTAAATTCGCAGTGGTACCTTAACTACTGGAGATATATTCTTAAAAGTGAATGGGTTCAAATGTAGACACCAAAGTCCATTTCCTGAAATTCCGTGCGCATGTCTAGCACGCTCGGTTTGCGCGTGGTACGCATTTTGGTCTACTGCGCACATGGCAAAAAATGAAAAATAAAGTCGAAAAAAACTTGGGAACAAAGTTATAAAGTTAAATACTTAGTGGTACCTTAACTACTGGAGATGTATTCTGAAAAATGAATGGGTTCAAATGTAGACACCAAAGTCCAACTCCTGAAATTCCGTGCGCATGTCTAGCACGCTCGGTTTGCGCGTGGTACGCATTTTGGTCTACTGCGCAGATGTCAAAAAACAAAACATATAAAAACGACAAATGAAGACGTAAAGTTGGAAAAAAGTTAGAAAAAAGTGCCCTACAAAACAAAAAATAGCAGCGCCGACTTGTACTGTTTGGCACAAGTGGCCGACTAATGGTCGACTTGTGCCCCGCCCGATTATACGATTTACGAGTTATAATTTTTATAGGCTTGCCATTTAAAAATGAATTACAATAATAAATAAATACTAAAAATACTAAAACAATGTTTCTTTTTTGAAGATTTTTAAACGAAGAGGCCACACGGCATAGGTTTGCATCCAAAATTTTGGACCTCAACTCGCTAGCGTAACCCCCCAAGGGGGTTGAAAGAGTCAAATTACGTAAAAAAGTAGATTTACTAACCAATAAGGTACAACTAAAATTTGGTGTTGCTATCTTTATTAATAGTAAAGATATTTGCCCATGCTAAGACTTTTCAGACACCCTGTATGATATTTTCGTATCTCGCACTTTCAAATAACAGAATGTGGGTAAATAAATATTTGTATTTTATTTTCAAATCGAATCCTAATTTTATTTCCAACTAGGTTAGAAGCCGTCTCTGGAATTACCCCCATTTGTTAAACTCTACTTATAATATATTTTTTTATTTGAGGGTTCTTGGGTTTTTGGATCCCGGGGAAAAAATTATACAAATTTGTGGGTTCTTATTCACATTATATTTACGTTTCGGTCGTATTCTTCGACTTTCATCAGAATTTTATTTGTGTTTTTTGAAAGCTAAAAATGTGTAACTTTGCCTCCCCCTTAGAAAGTTCGGATGAGATACCTATTCCAGACATAATTACTAATATCGAGACAGCAATCACGAACCTCAACACTTGTACTAAGGACGATTTAAGATCTAAATGTTGCAACATTATCACAAACCACAAGAACAATTTCAATAACAAAAACGCAATAAAAAACAACAACAAACTCTTTCAAATAAAATTAATAAAACCAAATCCTTTATTAAACTAAATAAAAATTTGAAAATCTTAAGACCTGATAAATCTAATAAAACTGTCATCATGTATGATAAAGATTACGACAAAAAGATGAATGACCTATTACAAGACAATAACACCTACAAGGAACTAAAATGTGACCCTACCAATATATACCAAAAGAGCAACAACAACCTAGTTACTCGATGGAAAAATAAAATGTTCATATCGCTTAACACCGCTAAACAACTCACAATTCAAAATGCACAACCACCCAGAATTTACGGCTTACCGAAATTGCACAAAAAGAATATACCTCTCAGACCCATTGTATCTTGTATCCAATCACCTTTCGAAAACCTCTCAAAATATTTAAAAGGCATTTTACAAAACATTATAAATCAAAACAACTATTATATAAAAGACTCAGTAGATTTCAAGAATAAAATTAAAAATGTAAACTTACCAAAAGACTATATCCTAATATCTCTAGACGTTATATCATTATACACAAATATACCCATAACCGTAGCCAAAGAAATAATAAGAAAAAAATGGCATAAAATTAGTAAATTTACCGATATACCACTGACCGAATTTCTAGAGGCCGTAGAACTAACATTAAATTCAACCTACTTCCTATATAGGGATAAATTTTACAAACAGACTGAAGGTTGCGCTATGGGAGCATCGATTTCTAGTGTAATCGCCCAACTGGTGATGGAAGATCTGGAAGAGACTGTCTTGAATAACCTAAACTCTTATATACCATTTTTCTATAGATACGTAGACGACTGTATCACTGCCATCCCAGAAAATGAAACAAACAACATATTAAACTCTTTTAACAGCTACCACAATAAAATCCAATTCACAATAGAAACAGAAAAACAAAACAAAATAAACTTTTTAGACACAACACTCCACCACAAAGAAAACACCATAAGAACAGAATGGTTCACAAAAGAAACCTGGTCCTCTAGATATGTTAACTTCAAATCTCAACATCCTCTTGCTCAAAAAAAATCAGTAATTATTGGCCTGGCCGATAGAGCGATTAAACTTTCCAGCCCCGAATATCGCGATACAGCAATAAAAAAAGCAAAAGAAGCCCTAAAATTGAACTGCTACCCAGAAAAACTAATTAATACCATTTTTAAAAAACGCATCCACATGTTCTACAACAAAAATCAAACTAATAAAAAACCAAGAAACAAAAACTATCTTTCTCTTCCTTATATTCCAGGCCTGTCAGAGAAAATAAATAATACGGTCAAAAATCACGATATAACTGTCGCACATAAGGGGTATAACCTACTAAAAAACAATTTCAGTCATTTAAAATCCAAAATTCCAAAAAATAAAAAAAGTAACATAATTTACCAAACACCCTGTAACGACTGCGAAGGTGTGTACATCGGTCAAACAAGCCAACTTTTAAAAAATAGATTAAATGGACACAAATATGACAAAAAAAACAAAACTGCACTTACCAACCATATGCTAGAAAAACAACACACATTCAATTATGAAAACGTTAAAATCTTACGTACAGAAAATCACACAAAAAAACGAGAACTCTATGAAATGATAGAAATTCAAAAAAATCAAAACAGTATAAACTCCAAAACCGATACAAAACACCTAAGCAAAATCTATTACAACATAATAAAATAAGCCAATAACGCCATTAATTAACAATTAAAATTCTAAAAGAAAAAATGTAATCAATAATATTAAAAATAAGCCTATAAAATTACAAAAAATAATACAACAAAAAACAAATTCCATAGCAAATCTCCTTGTCGTTTCGTGTTCTCAGTTCTCCAATGAACCTACATGGTGCTGAATGTGACGTTGTTTTAGATATATATATATATATTAATAAATTAAATGTTTTTAACTGTAATTATGTCCGTGTCACTGTTCCTATGTAAATATAATTTGTGATGGTTTACCAGTGCACCGCTGAAGTTTCGTTCGAAGGTAGGATATTTTGAAGTTTTAATTGTAAATAAATTACTAATAAAGCGGTTTTTAGCTTTCAAAAAACACAAATAAAATTCTGATGAAGGTCGAAGAATACGACCGAAACGTAAATATAATGTGAATAAGAACCCACAAATTTGTATAATTTTTCCCCGGGATCCAAAAACCTAAGAACCCTCAAATAATATATATATATATATATATATATATATATATATATATATATATATATATATATATATATATATATATATTTGTTGTACAAATAACGGCCGTGTAACAAATTAAATGAAATAAAGATTACGGGGATTCGGCCAGAAATTCTTTATTGTATTTTTCTTATAATGTGCCTAGCTTTCGAAATGTTTCATTTCTTCCTCAGGGCACTAAAAAATTTAATTATTTTATAATTTATTACTTAAAATTATAGGAAATTAGTAAAACTTACATTATATTTAAATATAAAGACATCTAATTTTCGAAATTTTAGGAAAAAATTGTTGAAAATATTCTAATTGGAATTTTGACAATATTTTTGAAGTTGACAGTAAATAAAAAATTTGAAAAAAAATATATGTTAAGTTGATGCCAGAGGTAGAAATCAGACATTTGACAAAAAAAAAAAAAAAAAAAAATAAAAGAAAAAAAATTAACACATGATTCTATTGACAAATTAGACAAAACTTTCAACGAAATAACTAATATTATCCCAACACTTATACCTGAAAATATATGGCAAGAATATAAACGCAGACAAGATTCATCTTATAATCTCCTTTTCAATAAAATAAAAATTTCTAACATAAACAAAATTCAAAAATTAAAAAATGATTTTAAAGAAAATATTCGAGTTAAAGACTCATGGCTTAAAAATTTAACCAACATAGTAATACCAAATGATATTAAAATTTTTTTAGCTTTAGGACTTAAATTTTGTATTCCTCCTACATTAAATGATATATCTATACCCTCATTGTTAGCGGACATTGAAAATTTAATATACGGTTTTGATGAAACAAAGAAAAATCTTTTTAGAGCGCAACTAACTAACATAATTACAAATTTTACACAAAAACCAAGTTTTTCAAATTCATATTTTAAAAAAATTTTCAAAAAAACAAAAAAAATTTTCAAAGAAAATACTGATTTACTAGTAACTAGATCCGATAAAGGAAATGTTACTGTGATAATGAATAAAACAGACTATATTAATCTTACTGAAAATATTATAAATGATGAAGAATCTTATAAAAAACTTAATAATGACAGTACCACAACAATCGAAAAGAATTCTAATGATCTAATAACTAAACTAAAAAATCTAAATATGATTTCTGAAGAAGAAAGTAAAAAATTAAAAAGTTATAATAGCGTCTGTCCTAAATTTTATGGTCTACCTAAAATTCATAAGCCCAATTTAGCTTTAAGACCTATTGTTTCTTCAATAAATTCCCCAAATAGTAAAATTACTAACTTTATTTGTAATATTTTAACATAATCATACAACACTGATAACATATACTACACAAAAGACTCATTTGAGTTCTCCAACTTTATTAATGAAAAAATCATTCCTGAAAATCACTTACTTATAAGCTTAGATGTAATTTCATTGTTCAGTAAAATACCTTTAGATTTAGTGAAAAGTAGCATTACTAAAAGATGGGAAAGGATTCAAAACAAATGTACTATTTCACAACAAATATTTTTAAATATAATAGAATTTATTTTTAACAGTAACATTTTTTCTTTTAATCAAAAATTTTTCAAACAAACTCTAGGGACGCCTATGGGATCCACAATATCACCAATAATTGCACAATATGTCATGGATGATTTACTTGACTCTTGTATTCCATTACTTTCTTTTGAAATTCCTTTTATAAAAAAATATGTTGATGATATTTTTTGTTGTATTCCTTATAATAAATGTAATGAAATTCTTTCAACCTTTAATAACTATAACCCATTTTTACAATTTACTTTAGAAATTGAAAATAACAACCAACTTGCTTTCCTTGACACTAATATAATAAAATTAAATAACAATTCTCTTATTGCAGATTGGTACATTAAACCAACTAGTTCCGGTAGATACTTAAACTATATGTCTTATCACAGTAACAAAATGAAAATTAATTTAATTTTAGCTTTAAAAAGCAGAATAGAAAAACTTGTTCACCCTACACTTAAACAAAAAAACTTTAAAATTTTGGAATATATTCTTTTAGAAAACTCATATCCAATACAACTTATCAGACGTATATTATATAATACTAGAAATGACAACATTAACACTCCACAACATAATAATATTATTACAAACAATTCACAATTTTATGGTTCTATCCCATATATAAGAAATTTAAGTCCTAAAATAATTCAAGTATTTAAAAATGAAAATATTAAAATTTCACAACGTAATATAAAATCCATTAATCAACTTTACAGCAATTTAAAGGATAAAGATCCTATTTTTAATAAATCTAACTGCGTTTATAGTATTCCTTGCTCTAACTGTAACAAAAAATATATAGGACAGACTTCACAAAAAATCTCTAAAAGAATTAGTTTACATAAAAGTGACTCAAGATTAAACAAAAAATCAACTGCACTCTCAGAACATATAATTGACACTGGACATACCTGTAACTTTAACGACACAAGAATTTTACACATTGAAAATAATCTAAATAAAAGACTTTTTCTAGAAATGGTTGAAATTAATAAAGAAAGTTGTCCTATGAATAAAAAAACTGACTTACAAAATTTAAGTTCCATATATTCCTTTATTTTACATATAGACAATAATATAAATAATATAAACCAAAATTTACCATAAATAATTTTAGAAAATTAAAATTTTTAAGTTCATGAATAACGTCACATTTTTGACAGATGTTAGAAAATCATAAATACCTTCCCATATTTTTTTTTGTCAAATGTCTGATTTCTACCTCTGGCATCAACTTAACATATATTTTTTTCAAATTTTTTATTTACTGTCAACTTCAAAAATATTGTCAAAATTCCAATCAGAATATTTTCAACAATTTTTTCCTAAAATTTCGAAAATTAGATGTCTTTATATTTAAATATAATGTAAGTTTTACTAATTTCCTATAATTTTAAGTAATAAATTATAAATTAATTAAATTTTTTAGTGCCCTGAGGAAGAAATGAAACATTTCGAAAGCTAGGCACATTATAAGAAAAATACAATAAAGACTTTCTGGCCGAATCCCCGTAATCTTTATTTCATTTTATTTTATATATATATATATATATATATATATATATATATATATATATATATATATATATATATATACAGGGTGATTGATGGTGAGTGGCCTATTAGAAGTTCTGGCGAACTAGTCAACGGATCACTTTGAAAATTTGGTAGTTTACATAAGTGGACATGACCTTTCTTTTAAAATTACTTTTGGCCTTGCGGTGTTGCCGCTTCTACTGAAAAGTATTAGCACCTATGATAATTTAAATGGAACACCCGGTATATTATATTTTTTTTAGAATCCCTGTTGGTTTGTTAATAAGTTTCGTTAACATATTCCTATGTCTATCTAGTATCGTTGTCGAGATAATAATTATTTTCTTCTTTTTTTCTCGGAAAACATGGTAGTCAATAAGGGCTGATATTTTTGAACTCATGACAGATAGGACACTAGAATTTGGTGGAGAGCTAGGTAATACCACGAGGCTATTCACTCGGTGTCCAAATCGTAGTTATATTTGTACAGGGTGTTTCAAAAATAAACATATTTTGATGGTTTGGAAAAATGATTAAAAGTACATTTTTTTAAATGGAACACCCTGTATTTTAACCGCGGTCCTAAAAGCTCTGTAAATTTCCTATCTTTCAATATATCATGTCCCTATACCTATCTCGAATAGTTTTTGACTTATTAGCATTTATTTGGACAATTTAACTATTACAGATAACATTCACGAGTTTTTAGGAAAATTTGAAAAGTAGCCTTTGGAAACTGTTGTTTTTAAATGGATGACACTTTTCTATTATTTATTCCGTTTCGTTGTCAGTTGGTTGCCGTACTTGAAAATTCTAATTTAAGGTTTTAAGAGAAATGGAAGAAAACAATAATTATTCAAATACAGTACTTATGAATTTATTTGTTTTACATGGTCAGTGTGATAAGATCATTAGTCGTACTTGTAGAAAATTCAATGAAATGTATCCAAATTTGCCATCAATGAACAATAAGAAATTTAGACAAATTTTAAACAATTAGTAAATTCTTAAATGCTTAAAATTACTTAATCATATTTAAGTTGTAGTGTACATAATAATATTTTTTTGACTTCTAACAAAATTACCAAGAAAAAAGTAAAAAACATTTAATTAGTTTTTAATAAATGTTCAAAACGTTGGCCGTTGACATCTAAGCATTTTAAAATTCGCTTGTTTACACCATGTCCAGTAGCAAGTCTAAGTTCACCAGCATCCAAATTTTGAAATGCCCGATTCACCCGATCTTCTAACTCTTCCCTTGAATTTACCGGTGTCTTGTAAATAATATTCTTGAGAGTGCCCCAAAGGTAAAAATCCAGAGGTGTTAAATCTGGGGACCTTGCAGGCCAATTCCATGGTCCCAAACGCCTGAACCAACGATCTTCAAACATTCTCTGTATTTCCGCACTAACTTCGTCAGTGCAGTGAGCGGGAGCCCCGTCCAATTGGTACCAGCAGCTGCGATACTGGGCGAGAGGAAGGTTGTCCACGAAATTTTCGACAAATGTAGTTAAAATTTCTAAGTATTTTCTGGAAGTTAAATTTTCATCATATATCAAATATTGAATTTTGTTGTCCATCATTACACAAAAAACATTAAATCGAAAATTTTCTTGAAATCCAGTATCTCTCGTTACATGAGGATTTTCCTTCGCCCAATAATGAATATTTTTCCTATTAAAAATTCCTTCGCGAGAAAATTTTGATTCATCAGTCCAAATGATTTTCCTTAAAAATTGTGGATCTTCCTGAATATGAACTAACAAGTTTTCGCAAAATAAAACTCTTTGTGGACAGTCCTCAGGCTTAAGACATTGAACTTTGGTATACTTATAATCATGCATATTATGTTTAGCCAATATTTTTTGCACGCAGAAATAGGTTAAGCCCAAATCTTCTTTGGCACATCTTATTGAAGCCTGCGGATAGGCATGAAAATAAGCCAAAACGTTAATTTCGTTGTCCTCACTAGATGTTACAGGTCTGGGTAAATTTCTGGGAACTTTCAAGGAAGAACCAAAATTTTTGAAATTGCTTTGAATTCGTCTAAATTTCTTATTGTTCATTGATGGCAAATTTGGATACATTTCATTGAATTTTCTACAAGTACGACTAATGATCTTATCACACTGACCATGTAAAACAAATAAATTCATAAGTACTGTATTTGAATAATTATTGTTTTCTTCCATTTCTCTTAAAACCTTAAATTAGAATTTTCAAGTACGGCAACCAACTGACAACGAAACGGAATAAATAATAGAAAAGTGTCATCCATTTAAAAACAACAGTTTCCAAAGGCTACTTTTCAAATTTTCCTAAAAACTCGTGAATGTTATCTGTAATAGTTAAATTGTCCAAATAAATGCTAATAAGTCAAAAACTATTCGAGATAGGTATAGGGACATGATATATTGAAAGATAGGAAATTTACAGAGCTTTTAGGACCGCGGTTAAAATACAGGGTGTTCCATTTAAAAAAATGTACTTTTAATCATTTTTCCAAACCATCAAAATATGTTTATTTTTGAAACACCCTGTACAAATATAACTACGATTTGGACACCGAGTGAATAGCCTCGTGGTATTACCTAGCTCTCCACCAAATTCTAGTGTCCTATCTGTCATGAGTTCAAAAATATCAGCCCTTATTGACTACCATGTTTTCCGAGAAAAAAAGAAGAAAATAATTATTATCTCGACAACGATACTAGATAGACATAGGAATATGTTAACGAAACTTATTAACAAACCAACAGGGATTCTAAAAAAAATATAATATACCGGGTGTTCCATTTAAATTATCATAGGTGCTAATACTTTTCAGTAGAAGCGGCAACACCGCAAGGCCAAAAATAATTTTAAAAGAAAGGTCATGTCCACTTATGTAAACTACCAAATTTTCAAAGTGATCCGTTGACTAGTTCGCCAGAACTTCTAATAGGCCACTCACCATCAATCACCCTGTATATATATATATATATATATATATATATATATATATATATATATATATATATATATATATATATATATACTAAGGGATGTGTATTCGTGACTGAATAGTTAGAAAAAAGGATATATATATATATATATATATATATATATATATATATATATATATATATATATATATATATATATATATATATATATAAGCGGTGGGTAGTCTTGGCTGACTAGTTGATAAACAAGATTATATTTTTTTGGGGTAACAGCCAGAGGTATTAGGGCTCAATGAATAAGAAGAACTCTTATTTACTACGCTAAGCTTTCGGAAGCATTTATTCCTTTTTCAAAGCTACAAATATGGAGTACATTAGATATATTATGTCTAATAACATTATTACTTATTATTACCTGGGTGTAAGTGAGTTTCAATAAAATGAAAAAAAGCAACTCATCTTCACAGTAATCTTAATGCAGGAATTATTGATTAAATTGTGCAATTACTACAAAATCTTGCAATTCAATCAATAACTAATAAAATCACAAAAGTTTTTAAATACGAACCTTTCATCAAGATAACCCAAAAATTTCAAAAAAATATAGGCACTCTTTTTACAAAAGTAAAAGACACAGACGAAGCCTTGAAGAAGGCATCTGTAGTATATAGTATTCCTTGTTCCGAATGTGAAAAATTGTATATAGGTCAAAGCTCGAGGGTCCTTAAAGATAGAATTACATCTCATAAAAGTGATTGTAGACTAGGAAAACGTTCTTGTGCATTGGCTGAACATAATATCGCTACAGGACACATCCCTGCGTTTGAATCTACAAAAATATTACACCAAGAAAAAAATACTAAAAAAAGAATCTTTCTTGAAATGACAGAGATATATACTCAAACAAATACACTTAACAAAAATAAAGATGTGACAGATCTCAGCATAATTTACGCAAATTTAATAACTTTAAAAAAACAAAATCCTAATAACTCTCTTAGTATTACAGATGTTGAATAACAATATGCACAACTTCATTTCTCCTGGTACACAACCATTATACATAAAAAATTCAATATTATTTTTATCATTTTTCCTCTTTTAAAATGTATACTAAATTATGTAATAAGTAACAATTATCTCACCATAAACACACACTGCAACCTATCTACTACTTTTAATTAACAACCTGTAATATTTAAATAATCCACCATTGTAAAAAACTCTCCTTCTCAACAGAATCTTATGACAATTGACAATTGTCACTTTAAAAAAATTTTTTAACAAGATTTTGTAGTAATTGCACAATTTAATCAATAATTCCTGCATTAAGATTACTGTGAAGATGAGTTGCTTTTTTTCATTTTATTGAAACTCACTTACACCCAGGTAATAATAAGTAATAATGTTATTAGACATAATATATCTAATGTACTCCATATTTGTAGCTTTGAAAAAGGAGCTTCCGAAAGCTTAGCGTAGTAAATAAGAGTTCTTCTTATTCATTGAGCCCTAATACCTCTGGCTGTTACCCCAAAAAAATATAATCTTGTTTATATAATTATATATATATATATATATATATATATATATATATATATATATATATATATATATATACAGTGACCGGCAAAAAGTTCGCAACATATGGGAAAAATTTTTATTAGGAGAGTATCGGAAAAACTTTCCCAGGGGATCGGTTCTGCATGTCCGATAACCTAAAAATCGATTTTGACATACGTCACGTGACCACTGGTATAGCGTCAAATTAAAAAAAAAATTGTTAATTTACAAAAAGTGAGGTTAGTTGACGAGATATCAAAAAAAGTTATTTGAAAAAATTGCTTAGAATTAAATTCTAGGTCCTTGTGCAAAATTTTAAGATTTTATTTAAAAAAATTGGAAAACTCAATTTTTTTTAAATATTTTTTTATCGATTTACAAATTTCCGGTTTTTTTCGTTTAGATAGCTTGGCTAATGTAAAGCCCATGTATCTGGATGAAAATAAACGAATGTAGTAGTTTTTTCTACAATTGACAGGACAAAATTTAAAAAAACAGGGTTTCGCCGGACGCTAGCTGTTGCAATGATTTGTATCTAGCAGCAGTGTCAAAATTTTAGAGACATTTCAATGAGATTACATTGAGAAAACCTTAATCGTCTTAAATATATCTGAAGTTGGACTTTTTGTAAAGTTAAGGGGATTAAAATAGATAATAAACAAAAAATTACCTGTTTATTTAATCGAAATTTTATAAACGAAAAACAAAGTAAGAAAAACTTAAAAGTAGTCAAATTCTGTACTAACAACACAAAAAATCATTGTTTTTCCTTGGGTGCACAAAATTTAAAACTCAGTATGACCACCTTTTCTCTCCATACATACTGTTGTTCTCGAGCGCAACTCTCGATTAACATTTCGGAGCATTTTACGATTTATTTGCAATACACAATTTATAATGACATTCTCTAAATTTTGTATATTCCTAAAGGGTCGATGTTTGTACACAGGGTTCTTTAGGTATCCCCACATAAAAAAATCTAACGGAGTCAGATCTACAATTCTACAATTGACAGGACAAAATCGAAAAAATAGGTGTTCGCCGGACTCTCGCTGTTGCAATGGTTTGAATCTAATGAAATGACTGTATCAAGATTTTATTAAGATTTTTCGCACATAAATTTAACAACCAGGTCTATTTAGTTGTACTTAAAACTACCAAAGCAGGCTCTGAAATTAAAACAACCAAATAATCTAGTAGGTTAAAAACAACAGAAAAATGTCAAACAAATTATAATTTGTTTAATTTCAACCTATGTCATTGGTTTATGTCTCGCATCTTACTAAGTTTGATATTTTACATAAGTTTATTAATATTTTATTCCTTAAAATGGCACCCACACTACTTCTTCAGGAAAAGATAGAAATTATTTTAATTTCTGGAGATAATTACAAAAGCCATAGAGAAACAGCAGCAATTTTTAATGAGAGGCACCCCGATAAATCCCTCCATTATTCCACAGTATCTCGTCTAGTCAATAAATTTAAAGAAACGGGATCGGTAGAAAATCAGTATAAAGTTTCCCATGAAAAACCGGTAACAGGTGACGAAGGTTCTCTGGATGTGTGTTTGTCGATCACAGAAACACCCCAATTAGCAGTTAGTCAAATATCGGAGATCACTAACATTCACGAAAGATCTGTGCGGAGGATATTAAAAAGAAACAAATTTCATCCGTACAAACCTAAATTTGTACAAGTATTAAAAGATAGGGATTATGACGCCCGCTTCGATTTTTGTGCCTGGTTCCAGGGTATGATTGAGGAAGATTTTAATTTCCCAAAGAACGTTCTTTTCTCGGATGAAGCTACATTTACCTCTAACGGAACCGTCAGTTCACAAAACTGTAGATGGTGGGCCACCGAAAACCCAGACTTTGTAATTCAGAGTAAAGACCAATATAGTTTTAAGGTTAATGTGTGGTGCGGAATTTTCAACCTCAGAATAGTGGGACCTTTTTTCTTTAGAGACAATTTAAATTCAGAACGATATTTAGAATTTCTACAAACTGAGATATCTGACTTTTTAGACAATTTGTCATTAGCCGAAAGAAGAAATTTATACTTTCAACAAGACGGAGCTAGCATTCATTCCACAAATGAGGTGAAGAGATGGCTGGATCAAGAATTTGGAAACCAGTGGATAGGACGGTTTTCTGAAAATCCGTGGCCTGCGAGATCACCAGATCTGACTCCGTTAGATTTCTTTATGTGGGGATACCTAAAGAACTCTGTGTACAAACATCGACCCTTTAGGAATATACAAAATTTAGAGAATGTCATTAGAAATTGTGTATTGCAAATAAATCGTAAAATGCTCCGAAATGTTAATCGAGAGTTGCGCTCGAGAACAATAGTATGTATGGAGAGAAATGGTGGTCATACTGAGTTTTAAATTTTGTGCACCCAAGGAAAAACAATGATTTTTTATGTTGTTAGTACAGAATTTGACTACTTTTAAGTTTTTCTTACATTGGTTTTCGTTTATGAAATTTCGATTAAATAAACAGGTAATTTTTTGTTTATTATCTATTTTACTCCCCTTAACTTTACAAAAAGTCGAACTTCAGATATATTTAAGACGATTAAGGTTTTCTCAATGTAATCTCATTGAAATGTCTCTAAAATTTTGACACTGCTGCTAGATACAAATCATTGCAACAGCTAGCGTCCGGCGAAACCCTGTTTTTTTTAATTTTGTCCTGTCAATTGTAGAAAAAACTACTACATTCTTTTATTTTCATCCAGATACATGGGCTTTACATTAGCCAAGCTATCTAAACGAAAAAAACTGGAAATTTGTAAATCGATAAAAAAATATTTAAAAAAAATTGAGTTTTCCAATTTTTTTAAATAAAATCTTAAAATTTTGCACAAGGACCTAGAATTTAATTCTAAGCAATTTTTTCAAATAACTTTTTTTGATATCTCGTCAACTAACCTCACTTTTTGTAAATTAACAATTTTTTTTTTAATTTGACGCTATACCAGTGGTCCCGTGACGTATGTCAAAATCGATTTTTAGGTTATCGGACATGCAGAACCGATCCCCTGGGAAAGTTTTTCCAATACTCACCTAATAAAAATTTTTCCCATATGTTGCGAACTTTTTGCCGGTCACTGTATATATGTATATATATATATATATGCAATACGGATATCATAATTTTAAAAATGGTCATTAAATGATATCTCTGCGGATATGCACTTCCAGACATCCACTGTACATATTTTGTTAAATAAATAATGAATATGGTCTAAATATTATCTACTAAATACACATCTCTGAAGATTACGAAGATGTATATTTAATGAATATACATTAAATGCATCCAAACGAACTTATTTTTTACAGAAATCGCATGCATATCAGCACAATGTGAATATCGACTGTTATGTGGGGTACGAGAAAGAGCGTGGACTATATTTTTTGTTGGTTTTAAATTTAAATTCAGTAAATTATTCAGTTTTTACGACGACGATCATGTGACAATCTGAAACACCACCTGTTGTTTGAGTCATCTAAAGGCGCGCAGATGAATATTCGAACACGCCTTTTGTAGGTAATGTAGGTTATAATATATTGAATACATACTAACACGTAATACATCACTCAGCCTGTCAACTGAATCAGTCTTGCAACTCATATAGAAGAAATAATAGGACTAATGTCTACTATATACAGGCAAAGATATATGCATAGTTTTGCAAAAGTTAACTGAATCTCATGAATCTAAATTCTTAAGATTTAAATGGTACGCTTATACCGGGATCGCTCGATTCCCCATAGCAAGTAACCCACATTTCATTCAGATTTATTAGTGATAACTTCGGTATATAATGCAAACAGCAGCTGCCTGTCTCGTGAAGGGACACCTGCAGCGACGATTCGTTTTGTCTCTTTTCCACTAAGGGTAATATATTAGCGCATGCAGAGGACGGAGTCATTTCCATTTAATTAAGACGTTACGTCTAGACAGATGCTCGTTTAGAACATGATTTATGTGAAACAGTTAAGTTTTAGGTTTTGACCAGTGAAGTGCGTATTATAAGTGTTTTTACTTGGTTTATGTAAGTGAATTTTTATTATAATAATGGCCTTTTGGCGACCTTTTGAGGTAGATGAAAGCGAATTATTACATGTTGAATTACCTTCGGTACCGACCGTGGCATCGCCAGTCGAAACATGTCCGGAGTTTAATAAAGATTTACATGTTCAAAGTCAACGAATAATTCTAAATATTTACGGCTGTTTAAAAAAAGAAAATCCGGCACAGTCAGATAAAGCCATTATAAAAAGAGTTAACGAATTAACAGAACTTTCGATATCTACAATTTATCGCGTAATTAAAACAAGAGATGTTACAGATCATTCGGTAAAGCGAAAGAAAACTAATCAAAAGTTTCAGAAAGTTGACGATGCAGGAAAAGATGTCATTAGACGAATTGTGTACAATCTATATAAGGAAAATACGGTGCCAACATTAGAAATGATCCGGGATAAGTTACGCGATTACCCTGATTACAATTACCAGTCATTGGAAACTCTTCGAGGAATTTTATTTAATTGCGGATTTAAATACAAAAAAATTGATAATCGGATGGTTATAATGGAATCTTGTTGAACATCGTCAAGAATATTTGCGTAAAATAAAAGAACACCGGGAATCAAATAGGTATATAGTGTATCTAGATGAGACATGGTTTGATACTCATGATGTTGTTCAGTACGATTGGGTAGATGAAACTCAAAATTGCAGTTTAAATGCACCGTGTTCAAGAGGAAAGCCCGTGATAATACTTCATGTCGGAGGTGAAAATGGTTGCGTGCACAATGCACTACTTTTGTCGGCCAAAAACATAAACCAATCTTCTGCCGATTATCATGAGGACATGACTGGGGATTTATTTGAAAAGTGGTTTGTTGATCAGCTTTTACCGAACATTCCACCAAACTCGCTAATCGTCATGGACAATGCATCATATCATTCGCGTATATTAAACAAAATACCGAATAATAATACTAAAAAGGAAGACATTTAAATTTTATGAGGCATAAAAATATGGAAATTCCTGAAAAGGTCCCGGTAAAAAAGAGCTGATAAAAATGATAGAGTCGAAATTTTAAAAATGAATATGTAATTGATAATCTTTGCACTAGACACGGCCATACTCTGTTGCGGTTACCTCTTTATCATTGCATATTTAATCCAATTGAAATGATTTGGGGCACTATAAAAAACGTCTTCGTAAATGTAATCAGTCACCAACATTAAGTGCAGTGGTACTGGATAATATTCGACGAGTAATAAGTGAATTGAGCCGTGATATTTGGAGAAACTGTGTAGCCCACGTTATAAAAAAAGAAGATGAATATCCTATTTTACCGCCACTTGTGATTCAAAATGCGAATGATTCTAGTTCCGAATCTTCTGACGAGTCCAACAGCATGTAGATATTTTTGTTTTATTTTGATAATGGATTTGACAGGTTTCTAAAATATAGGTATAGCATTTGTTGTGAAAACCGCTTTTCACATGCTCTTCCAGAAAATACAGAGAAACCTTGATAGAAATTCAAGTTTTGAACGAAATTCTTTCAAAAGCGGATAAATATACTTTTGGAAGACAAAGATCTTATGAAAACTTCGAAAGTTTTCAAGAAAAGAAGTTTATTGAGCTTTTACAGCAACATTGCGTCTACTGACGGTCTCGATTGCTTCAGGATATGAAAAGTAAACTTCAACTACCTTATCAAGCCCCGCCCCTTTTCACTAGATTCGTGATCTGGAGTGACATCGGTTGCTTTTGGAAATAGGGAAAATCTATAAATAGCCGGAAGAACGAGGCAAAATGGGTGATACAAAAGAAGACCAAGGAATCAAATAGAGCAATGAAAAGGCAAAAGTGAAGTGCTAGTGCGAGTGTAGTGCAAATGCTAGCGATAGTGTGAGTGCGAACGCGAGCGCAAGTGCTAGTGCGAGCGGGCCTGAATACCAATAATTAAGTCAAATATCTAAGCTCCCACATCTTAAGATTACTTAGGTAATAGCATGTCATGCACACTTAGTTACCTAACACCGTATGTAACATACAAATATCTTAAGGCTAGAGACAATTATTATCTTAAGTAGGACTTTTGTTACCTTAAGGCAATATTGTAAAAATTTTCCTTTCAGGACAGAGTTAAACCCCATATTTGTATGCGAAAATATGGGAGGGTTATAAAAGTTCGGCATGACAACGGGTCATGCGAGCGGTTATAATCTATCGAGAGATACTTGGTTTATAGACTCCGGTCCGAAACCAACTACTCTAGGGGGGGGGGGGTGTTTAGTCAGTAAAAATCGTGACATAACCCACGAATGTCGCATGTGGGTATCTTTGGAAGATTCACCTCCTCCTACCCCAAAAAAAAAATTAGACAGTATTACGATGGCCATGGTCACGTAAGAAACTCCAAGAATTTCAAGATTCTCGGGAACCTCGAGATTTAATATGCAGTAAGACGGCAGCATCCGCAGCACTGGTCGACCGCGGTCACCCATCTTCAAGACTTCAGGTATGAAGCGAGAAAATAAATAGACCAAGAGCTCGCGTGTCTTCTTCAAACATTTTGAGCCTAATTTTCTTCATTGATATATCGATTTGAATTTCAGACTCGATTTGGTTTGAGCCGCTTGGTCCGGTGATGTAAAATACCTTTGTTTATAAAATTCGCTTCTTGGGACGGGACGCACTTGATCCCTCCGACACGAGTAAAGCGACAGGCTGAATAGCTTTACCTTGCTAGCTGTAACCCGTAAGGAGATTCAACCTGGATACATGTCTTGGGGAAGATGGTTTAAAGGAGGAAAATTATTCCAAAATGCTGCTGAGAAATGGACAACTTTAATCGGACAATTAAGCGAATTGGGCCGAGCGGCGGGTTTTTTGCTGAGTGCCTGGCAGGACAATCCATGAATAGAGTCTATATACAGGAAAGAGGACGAAAGTCTTCCGCCTTAGTAATTAAATTCAGTCTGGCGGTCTCCGCGGTTGTCGTTACGATTGAGTGAAACGCATGAAAGACATGCACTCCGCGTCTCGAAATTAGGCGCAGGCTTTTGTACTCAGATGTTGGAAGTCTACACTTGGTATTTGTTAATTTGGGATAAATCAGCGTTCTTGGTCAAGGGAGTCTTGCACCGACTAGAGGGACCAGAACGGTATTCACGAAACGGTAAAAATGGTTTATTAGCCCGATAGTGGTCTAAGTTATAATTCCAGGAAAAAACCTAGGCAAAATAAGTATAGTCAAGAGGCGTGGCCCTGGCTAATAACGACAAGAAAATGACATGCATAACGCATCCGAGCCATTATGTGTGTCCTTGGTTCTCAGTTGAATAGCTGATCTCGATCATGACAAACCGCGCGTCGTAAAGGTACGCCCATACGTGCGCGCCTGGGGAGCGGACGACGGTGTAAATATAATATAGTTACACTTACTACAAAACGATCATAAAAATAACAACGTATTTATGCCATTAATTTAAAGTCTTAATTATCGGTCGACGGTACGCCCATGAATACAATTATTTCTATGGTTAAACATCGTTTTTGCAGATTCACCTAGGTTTTGATATACTTATAAATAATATTTGGTTAAAATGTTAAAACTTTTTATTGTGTGACATCTTAAATTGGTTAGAATATTTTGGGACGCCTATGGCTGGACCTTATCGGCATTGCTGCGTCAAAGGTGTCGGCTTCGTTACTTTTTTGCGGTTTCACTTAACATTAGATAAAGTATACAACTAGATGTTCCACTGAGGCTATTTTATGGCACACCTTTTGTTATCGGTCAGTTTAAACGGTCTTCTCCTCTGACATAAAACGACGCGCTTCGAATAGGACATCAAGTCTTATTCCATTGTATATTTTAAAAAGACAGAGAAATAATATCGTAACACTTTTACTGCGTCTCGACATTAGACCCGAGAGGTGGCGGCCTCATAGTATTTTATTATTTCAATCCAAATGAAATATGAAATCTCCTATCGGTTTGGCTAGCACAATATACGAATTGGCTAGCCGACCTTCAAGCTTTATCTGCGCAGTGGACCAAAATGCTTACCACGCGCAAACCGAGCGTACTAGACATGTGCACAGAATTTCAGGTACGCATTCTCAGTCCGAATCAATCGACGACCTAGAAAACTCTAGCATTCTCAGTCCGAATCAATCGACGACCTAGAAAACTCTAGCATTCTCAGTCCGAATCAATCGACAACCTAGAAAACTCTAGCATTCTCAGTCCGAATCAATCGACGAACGAATGTACGTTGGTGTCTAAATTCGAACACTTTTAAGAATATATAACTCCGATTGTAAAGCTACAACTACGTATTTAACTTTTTACTCTTTGTTTCCCAACTTTTTTCTCGACTTTTTTATTTTTCGTTTTTTGACATATGCGCAGTAACCTAAAATGCGTACCACGCGCAATCCGAGCGTGCTAGACATGCGCACGGAATTTCAGAGGATGTAGGTACTGTGGTGTCTACATTTGAACCCATCCACTTTTGAGCATATATATCTCCAGTAGTAAAGCTACAACTATGCCTTTAACATTTTTTTATTTCACACAATTACGGCAACGCCCAGGAATTAAATTATTTTTTTCCAAATACCGTATAGTGCGTACTTAATTTTCGGCAACGACGTCTCTGCTAACAGACCCAGCTGACCAAGTCTACTCATTACTTTACAAACAGAACTTAAAATATTTCGTTGATACAATCTATACTATTTTTAAACATTTTATAGGTATTTATTACAAAAACAGAAATTACTGAATTAAAGTATAAATTAGAAGAAAATTATAATATACTGTTATTAAATATTAGTTATAGTATGTAAATGCATCATATTATTATCTACACAGTACACAAATGCACAGAGATATACTTACCACCACTATTTTTTTTTAAATGTCAATAAGTTAAAAGAATCACTTCAACCCTGAACAACAAAAAAAAAATCACTTGCAAATCACGCAAATCTTTTAGCGAAAAATAAAATGGCAAGATACGTAGCCAACTAGCCAACCAGTGCAAGTGCAGCTGTAAACAAGTAAAACACCGCTAAATCTTTTAAAAACTTTGAAAAGTATATGCACTTATTGTGTTTTAATTACTAAGTATTAATAAAAAATTTAAGTATTTAGTAAAAAAATTGTCCTTTTCTTTGGAACTGAGGAGTTTAAGGCAGAAAGCAGTTAATGCACTGCACAATTCACATTAAATATCATATAACAGTGATATTAGGGAAGCTCTGTAAGTCAACTTGCAGATGCAAGATGCAAGTATTTTAGAACATTGCTTATTTAGCTCATCCAGAATTACTATGGTAACATCTAACCTTCTGGTATCTGCAAGTTGACTTGCAGGGTTTCTGTAATCGCACTAAGATAATTTCTTATTCCGTCGATTCTCACAGTCGCTGATTTATGAACGCATAGAATTCTTCGGGTCAACCCTCCACTGGTGGCGTGTTAACACCATCTATTAAAAAGCGTTCGCACTACTAACTGCTGGCGCCTTCTATCAGTGTTTGCAGTTACTTATTACAAATTGATTTGGAGTGTCGTTTCATCGCCATCTACCAGTGATCACACAAACCGAATAAACCGATTCTGCGCCATCTACTATAGATCACACCAAGTTCATTTATTAAGGGGGCTACAACGCTGCTCTCTGTATAAATTATTATCTAGTTGTACATATATCTTTGCTTTGCCTGTATATAGTAACTATAGCATTAGTCTTATTATTTCTTCCATATGAGTTGCAAGACTGATTTAGTTGACAGGCTGCACGTATTACATGTTAGTATGTATTCAATATATTATAACCTACATTACCTAAAAAAGGCGTGTTCGAATATTCATGTGCGCGCGTTTAGATGACTCAAAAAACAGGTGATGTTTCAGATTGTCATATGGTCGTCGTCGTAAACACTGAATAATTTAATGAAATTAAATTTAGAACCAACAAAAAATATAGTCCACGCTCTTCCTCGTACCCCACATAACAGTCGATGGATATTCACATTGTGTGGATATGCATGCGATTTCTGTAAAACTATGTTGCATTTAATGTATATTCATTAAATATACTCCTTCGTAATATTCAGAGATGTGTATTTAATAGATATTATTTAGACCATATTCATTTTTTATCTAACAGAATATGTACAGTGGATGTCAGGCAGTGCATATCCGTGGAGATGACATTTAATGACCATTTTTAAAATTATATTTATTTATTAGACTTTAAGCAATGAAATTTACTGCATATCTTGAAACCAGTAAATCCTGGTAAGAATTCAGACTGGAGAAAAATTGTCATAAAGGGCGCTTCGCGATAAGCTAAAAGTCGCCCCAACGAAAAAAAAAATTTAGCCAGTGCACACCACTGGTAATAAATCCATGGCAATTCAAAAACAGCGAGCAAGGTTAGTACTCGCTGCAGTGTTACCAATTCACCCAACAATAATTCTAATTCTATGTAAAAAAATTTGAAGAAATAATATTTTGGAAGGAAGTCATAATATCTCTTTCAAAATACTCAATTTCAAAAAGTTAAAATACTTACATTAAATAATACATAGAACAGCTGTTGACACCAAGGGTAAAATAATATCGCTTAACTAAACACCCAGAAATGTTGTGTTTTACTAACTTATAAAGCACAATACTAACTGCATACGATATTTGATTAATACTAATAGCACTATTAAAGGGCTGAAAACTATTTTCTTTAACTAAATAATAAACAGAGGAGTAAGAACACACACGGCATTACTTATTTCCTCTATCAGTCATCACGACAGACGTTACTAACTTCACTTCTGTCACCTAAGCAGCTGCTTTGCAAGCACGCGATAGGACCTCTGGCGACCAATCAAGTGGAGGTATGGTGGCGGATTAAAACATTAACAACCTTTTAATTTTTATTATTACAGTTTTATTTATTAGCATTCGGTATTTTGTCAAGAAAATTGTAATTTTTTTAAAAAAAAAGGACCCTCGATAAGCTGTCCTAAAGTCGAGATATATCTATATTGTTCCTTGTAGTCAAAAACGTTACATAACATCTAAAAAGTTTTAGTGTTAATGTAACTGAGTTGAACAATAAAACTTTTGGTATATTTTTAACAACAAACAAAATAGAAACACGTATATCATATCTAGTTAAATTGATATTTAGTAATAACAACACTCTTTAGTTATTTATTTATAATATTAAATAGAAAGGCTAAGTTACCATTTCAAAAACGCCGCCATAACCTGACTAATCAGAACGAGTCTGGCCACGATCATTTGTCGCTCGTCTTCGTCAAAGTTCGAAAACAAGAGGCCAGGTTCTGGATTTAGCTAAAATTTTGTATTTACCCGCCGAACTATGTTTTATTTTGACAAAATTTCCTGCTGCAATCAAAGAGTTTTGGTTTTAATATTATAATACGGTGATGTGTGATAGTAAATTATGTGAAGCTCTAGCGACCACCGGGATGGATGTGTTAGTAAATTATGTAAGGCTCTAGTGCGACCACCAGGATGGAGGTTGATTTGATTTTAAACCTTTTCTTAAAGGCAGAAAATTTAACGCTCATTTAATTAATACCGTAATGTAGAGGCATAATTATTTGTGTTAACGGTATAAAATTGCCTGTTTCGTTCTGGTTACAATTACAACCGATTTCATGAGTATATGGTCCATATTTTTCCATATTAAGTAAAGAACTTTCTATTATATTAAAAAACACATTTTAATTAAAATGCGTCTTTGAAATTAAAAACACTTTGGGTTATTTTCGGCTTTCACTAAAACTGATAGAAAATGGGGAGATAATATTTAAGTCTGGCGACGCCGAAGCTACATGGTTTGTGTCCCCTTCACAATGATATAGAGCCCATGACGTCAGGCCCTTTAGAAGCGGCGGATATGGGCTGGTTTAGGCTTTTTTTAAATAAAAAAAAATGTGCGATTTGAGGAGGGAAAAGTATTGGGTATAATCTATACACTACTCCAGGAGTCGCCCATTCCGATATATTAAATAGGATTTTCTTCGCCCCAAATTCAACAGTTTTGTGTATTGACGTACCCACCGCGCTGAAAGTGCGCCTCACCGCTAAAGATAATTTTGTTTGAAAATTGAGCATCCATTTGTTGACTTGCAGTACCCCTTTAACAAAATCAGAAGCAGGGCGCAGTTCCTGCATCAATTGAATTCTGTAGAGGTACAAAGGAAGCCCTTTCGTTAAAAGTCGGTGCAAACTGCTTCTAGGAATATCAATTTACTATAAATGGTGGCGAATCGAGGTTCCGAAAATCTGGGAAACACCCTCGCGCACTGCGCGATTGGTGCGTAAACGGGGAATAGAATCCTGTTATAGTAGGGCCTAATAACAATACAAGCTCACCTAAATTAAAAAAAAAACGCAAAAATTAAATTTTTACTATACTTACCTCTTTCAATTCTGGCGGCTCTGCCCATTCAACTGATACTATTGTGTTCCATACTTTCATGCCAGGCCACATTTTCTTTCTGGCCTCCAATGCTTTACGATGAGTCTCGTAAGTCAAGAAGCAGCACTTCGAATTCATGGCCCCTATTTGTCGATATGGAAAGAACGAAAATCATAAGGATTAAAAAAAATCAGAAACAAATTGAAAATAACGATATTCAACCTACAAAACTACGAACGAATAATAAATTCATACAGAAACGACAGTGAGCCATTTTATAGGTACCCGATTTTGAGTAAGCACGCGTAGCGAAATTATTGATCGCACGACTCCATGTGCGCTCTGACTCTGCCCGCTGCTAGTATTGTTGTTATTTGGTCAACAGCACACATCAAGCTTTGTGTTAGAATTTCCCGGACCGATTTATTAAAAGCAGAAGTTCGAGCGAATGCTCCAGATGTAGTGCACAACGTCGCAAATCGATTGCTTGCGATCCGTGCAATGCATGCGTTTCTTCCGTTGTCGATCTAATGGAAGGCCACCTTTAGTAAGTACCATTTTATCAGTGCAGCTGTGATTGCTGCACAGTTTTATACGTTTCGTATATGTTCTTTCAGTGTAGTAAGCAGTAAGCTCCAGGTCACGAAAATAGGATGCTGCTTAGATCAAAGCACAATTTTATTCACGATTCAGCAGAATAGAATCGCTTTTTTTCAGATCACCATTCTGGATCATTTTTGTCTTACTTACATTTTTTTACCGTGGTTTTGAATATAACCTGGACGATATAACCAAAGTAGACTAATTTAGACTAGCACTACAAGTTTATATGAAACTATCAGAAACAAACCTCCATATGCTTCGCTAGACAGAGACAATCTCTGCCTAGCGAAGCACATCGAGAAGTTTATGCCTAAAACAATGGGGAATAGACTGCACAACTCCTTAATAATTATTTATGCATTATCATAATCAATCCTTACACAATGAAATTGCGCAACCTGAGCAAAAATGGATTGGTCCTGATAGCCTCAAAGGCAGTGGCGTGTGGTGACAATTATAAAGGGGGAAGCGATCCGATACAAATAATTAACAAGTACACGCGAAAAATTCGCAAATACCCTTAAAACATCCAAAACTTTACAAGTGCACTCGTCCGAACAAACTAAAACTCGCGGAAGGCGACAGAAAGATGAACTGGCTATTAAATTTGCCCGGTTCCTCACGTAATGCGTACCGTTGGCTGTAAGTGGGGTCAATAACCTACACAAAGGAATAATAGGCGAACTGCGGTCATTGAGAAACGCGCTTCCAGGCCCAGGCCACGACGCCGACGGCAACGTGAGAGAAATTGGTGGCGTTTACGCAGTAATTTTCTTTACGTTTATGTAAGATTTTAGATAAATTCTAAGAAATCAAATTCGGTTGCATTATTAATGTATAAAAATGAATTTTTTATCTCCCAAAAGTTTAGGGAAGCGGTGCTTCTCCCGCTTCCATGGAAGGCGCACGCCCCTGCCAAAGGCGACATATTACATCCGTTTTCGAGTTTGCCGGTGGCGTTCTGGATTCCTTGGAGGGGGGATTGGCTATGGGGCTTTTTCTGGATCTCTCCAAGGCTTTCGATTGTTTAAGTCATGTAGACTTGCTGGGCAAATTATTTAGGTATGGTGTAAGGGGATGTGCATTGTCCTGGTTAGAAACCTACTTAAAAGGTAGGAGTCAAAATGTAATAATTTCTACAGATCAAGTCAGTTATAAATCAAATCAACTTTCAATTAAGATGGGAGTACCCCAAGGTAGTATACTAGGACCCCTACGTTTCATCATTTATCTTAATGATCTCCCAAATGCTTGCAATAATCTAATTTCACTTATAAATTACGCTGACGTCACAAATATTATTGTAAGAAATAAAAATATTTCTGATTTGGTGGAAAAGTCTGAAAATGATTTCTTATTAGTCAAAAAATGGTTCCACGACTATGGCTTAATCCTAAATGCAGATAAACTCAGTGTCTTTATATTCCAAAACACAGCACCAAACAAATCGGTCTGCCCTGAAAGTGTCTCTCTTGGTGAAAGTATTGTAAATGTTTCTGGTGTTGTTAAATTTCTAGGAGTTTATATGGATACATTTTTAAAGTGAAATCATCATGTTGACAATCTGTGTAAAAAACTGTCTACTTGCTGTTATTTGCTTCGTGTATTAAAAAAGCACTTGGATTTTAATACTTCAAAAGTTGTATATTTAGGCAGTTTTATATCACTTTTACGTTACGGAATAATATTTTGGGGACAGCCGTCTAATCTAGTAAATACCTTTATTATTCAAAGAGTGCAGTTCGAATACTGTTAAATTTAGACTACAAACAATCTTGCCGCGGTATATTTAAAAAATACAAATTTTTGACAGTCCCGGCAATATTTATATATGAATGTATCATGTTCTTAAAAAAACATCCTCACAAATTTTCTCAATATAAAATAAATCACAGTTATGACACAAGATGTAAAAATATTGACTACAATATTTATCCAGAACATAGCTTAACCTTGAGTGAAAAAAAAAGTCCTTATTATGCCGTTACTTTCTATAACAGACTACCTATGAATTTGAAGGGTCTTGAAAGATTGGACACATTTTGTACACCATAGAGCCTTATACTGTTCAGGAATTCATGAGTTACAAATAGTGTTTTAGCTGCTCTCTTTCTTTAAATTTAAATAAATTTTTATGTATATTTATCTTGTTCCTGACTGAAATCTGGTATTTTTAATTTGTTATTATTATTGTTTTTTGTTCTTCCTTTAAATGTAGCTGTTGACGTATTTCAGACTTTGTACCTGTTTTGAAATAAATGCGTAGATATCTATCTATCATCTATCTTTCTATCTACACGGTTATTTAAAAAAATATTTTTAGTGCACCTATTTTCTTTCCCCTCTTCCCTCATCTAGTCATCAGTAATATAATGTCCATTTAATAGTAATTTATTTAACACAATATCACTAAAAAGAAAACAACATAGATTACACAGAATTTAAAAAAAAATTATTGTTCCTCATAATATATCCCAGTTATCCTACCTGCTATTTTTTTCAATAATTATGTAAACTCAAGTTCTTTGGTTTCAGTAGCCCCGAAAAGCTACACATTCCTTATCACATAATCAGCCTTATTCTGGTGCACATTGGTTAACTGGTAAAAATTAATTTGTTTTGATATTGGTTATTGATAAAATAAGATATTGAAATCTTCCCATATTCTGGTGACACTATTGAAATCTACAACCTTGATGACAGAAATCTAATAGATATCTGTCTGTAAAATGGGCGGCAACATTGCATACCTTTAGGAATTTTGGGAATTTGTTCATTTTTCGTTATCATACGTCCAAAGATTTGGACATAACTTTTAAATTGGTTGTTTTTCGTATGTTGCACAGTATACGGAATGTGTGTAATTTATGTTGGTTTGTAAAAAAAGGAACCTGTATTCAGTCCTAAAATCTGAAAAAAAAGAACAACCCGAAAACAATTTGATGCATACCTCGCATTTCTGGAAAAATATCCAGTTTTACTAACGGGAAAGTTAGCCCCTTCGGAAACACTAAAAAATTTAGAATGTATTCGGGAGGGTCTTGAGTACTTAGTTGGGAAACCTATTTTATGATTAAAATTTTCTATTAAAATATTGGTTACTACTTCTATGCAGCGGCTAACAGAAGTCTGACTCCTTGGTCAGTTTGTGTCCATACCTACTCCCTTTTGATATCACCCTTGAGCATAAAAATGCAAAGCGCACAGTACTACCAGGGGCTTTGGAATAGCTATAGATTCACTTTCTGCGTCTGGCAGAAAATTGCATATTTCTGCGATTAGATGCCTTGCTGTAACTTTATTACAGCGATACGTTTTCTTAAAGAAGTCATCTGGGAGGTCGAAGGGATCTGAGCTTTCCCTCAGATTTTTTCGTAAACGGTTATATTCAATGCTGCAAAGGTTAAATCTAAAAATTCACTTGGACATATGAAACATAACTTATTCACCTTTGAATTTCATTATTTAACGCTTGAATCAGTAATGGGAAGGGGAGGACGTCGGCCATGACTAATTAAATAACCAATATCTAATCTCAAAAAAGTGATGTCCGCAACTTTTTTAAATTATCAATGTCTAATCCACTTTATTGAAAAATGTATGCTCTCGCGAATTGCAAATATTGGAAATTTTTAGATGTCTAATATTTCTAAATGACCTTGGTTGTTGTTCAATATTGAATCGATAACCAATAATTTTGACAAACGCCAGAATAGCAATCCACCATATCTCTTAGTTTTTGGTATCTAATCAATTTCCAATGTGCACCAGAATAAGGCTGAATGTCTTAAAAGAAAAATTCCCGTGTTGCACTTATCCGCCTCGGGTTAGGTTGGCTATGACACCATTTTTTTTAACATTTGCCACATTCCTATTAGGGAAGGCAAGTTAGATCTGGAGAGTCGAAATAAGCAAAAAAATTATGCAATGGATAAAACCAATAATTGGAATGGGTCCCCAAAGGTGTCCAAATGAACGTATAAAACTCTTTTTAAAAATATTTTGTTACTGATTTTTTTAACTAACAATTTATTGCAAAAAAGTCGCTTTTTTTCATGTCTTTTTTCGGGTTTTTCATCATATCTCAGTTATTTAATAAAATAGCAGAATGCCGTTGGCACCACCATCCGAAAGGTGAGAAAATTTTATACAATTTTGCTACTAAACAGTTTTTTCCACGACCAATAGATGCGTCAGTAGCTATATAATAAAAAACCGCTCAAACAGCAGGTGCGCGAGCGCGCAGTGGATGCAGCGGTATATTATGTACTTATTATAGATACGCATAAGCGTCGCGCGCTCTAAACAAATGCTCACAACTTTTCATCAATTAAAGATATTTAGATAAAATAAAATAGCACGTATAAATAAGCGCCAAGACAAATCATATTTTAAAAGTATTTCGAATGTTTGGGTTTCCGGTATTCTTGTTTAAGTGTGACAAATGAAGAAAAAACACTTTTTTTGGAAAATGAAAATATATGCACAAACGACCATATCTATTGTTAAATGTCAATAGAAGACATATTTATTTACAACTTTACCAAGTTTCAGAGATCTTTTAATAACAATTTCTTTATAGCGATGGTATCTTCTTTTCCAGATGACTGCAACTTTATGCCAATAAAACGCACTGAAAAATTAAAGTTTTTGAAGAACCAATCACACCATCTGAAAGTAAATGTTTTACCTCACTGATAACTACTGTATTATTTTGAATAATTACAAAAAATAATGATTTCTTCTAAGCGGCGAACACGCGAAAATGCATTTTTTTAAAACAGACAACTGAAAATTTGCCGTAACAAAAAAGAATAAGAAGCCTATGGATACACCCCTTAAAAATTGGTAGATAATGGTCTTAGGAAGAGATTACAATACTTACTTTAATTTTTTTAAAATTTGTTTATAAATACGGATATAATTAACAAAGTGGAAAATTTCACACTTTAACAAGAATACCGGGAATTCAAACATTTGAAATACTTTCAAAATATGATTAATTGATTGTCTTGGCGATAATTTATACGTGCAATTTTGTTTTATTCAAATATCTTTAATTGATCAAAAGTTATAAATAAGCATTTGTTTATAGCGCGCGACACTTTGATTATGAGTATATACCGCTGCATCCGCTGCGCACCCGCGCGTGTACTTTTTGAGCGGTTTTTTATTTATTAAAACTGACTGACGAATCTATTGGTCGTAGACAAAAGTGCTCAATTGCAAAATTGTGTTAAATTTTCTCACCTTTCCGATGGTGCGTTCCGCTGTTTTAATAAATAACTGAGGTATGACGGAAAAACCGAAAAAAGACATGAAAAAAAACGATTGTTAATAAAAAAATTAGCAACAAGATATTTTTATAAAGAGTGTCATACGTTCATCTGCACACCTTTAGGGACCCATTCCAATTGGATTCATCCATTGTATAATTTGTTTTATTATTTCGACTCTCCAGATCTTACTTGCCTCCTCTACCTATATGTAAAATTGGATTCTTTAACCAAAATTACCCAAAAATCAATATACACTAAAGCATTAAAAAATCATTTTCCCTCCAACCCCCACCCCTTGAATATTTTTTAACATCTGTAAATAAACTTAGATTCTCTGACATTCACAACTCCGAAAATGGCACACATATTAGTAAGGAAAATTAAAGCTACTCATAATTTTCTTTGATATTAGTCAACATTGTTAAAATAAAATTTCCAGCTGCTTGGTTTTATCCCCTCTCAGTCCTCGCACCTCCTCTAACTTATCAATATTCTAGCATTTTTTTAAATTACCTTATACCTTCTGTACATATGGACTGATGATATGTATATGAAAATTTTTCGAAAACACATTTTTTCGAAACTAATTTTTTCGAAAACAGAACTTTTTCCATAATACAGATATTCGAAAACTAGGGATGTTTTCAATTTTTTTTTCTGAAACCAACTTCGAATTTTTTTAATCACTTTTTGAAACTAATTTTGTTTTTAAGAAAACACGTTTTTAGAAAGAACATTTTTTAAACATTGTTTCGAAAAAGACTTCGAATAAGTATTCATATTAAAAAACAACCCTTTTTTGAAAGTAATTTACTACAGAGTAACATATAGCAAATACAAGGAAACGTAAACCTGACCAAACACAAAAAAGGTTCGTTTAGGTTAGTTAAGGATCTTTTTGTCATTTTTTTATTGACATTTTCCAAGTCAGTAGAGTTCACCATTTAAATTAAAAAAAAATCTATGTTTTCTAAAAAATATATTTCCGGAAAATGTATTTTTAAAAGTTTCTTTAAAAAATATATATTTTCGAAGAAGCTGTTTTTCGAAAAAAATTACTTAATTTAACATCAAAAAAGATATTTGTTGAAAAAAGAAACAGCTAGAAGAGTTGGTCATCTTAGCTTACACGCGACAGGACAAATTGTTTGATTAATATGAAAGTGTAATAATTGAAGCATTTTTATTTATGCCTTCTGCTCATTTAGGGAGATATACCGAGTACTTACGAAAGTACAATTTGTCTAAAACCAATTTTTCAAATTTTTTTAAAGCACTTTTCAAAAATACATTTTCTCAGAGAATATCTTTTTCGAAATTAAATTTTTTCGGATAGTATTAACTTTTTCAAGCAACGGCTTTTTGAAAAAGTAATTTACGAGAAAGTAACGTACCAAACCTAAGGAAACCTGATCAAACCCAAAAAAGGTTCGTTTGGGTTTGTTCAGGATCTATTTTCGTCTTATTTTTTCATTAATATTTTCCAAGCTACTAGAGTTCATAATTTAATTTTCTAAATATTGTTTTCAAAAAAATATATTTTCGAAAAATGTACCTGTTTTAAAAATTATTTGTTTGGAGATATTTTCGAAAAAATGTACTTTCGAGATACAGAGAAAATATTTACAAAATATTTCATAAATCCGTTTTCTAAAAAGCATCTTTGAAAAAGCGTTCAGGACATTTTTGAAGAACTGTAGGTTCGAAATATGTTTTCGAGAAAATATTTTTGAAAAATTTCGTTAATCCAGTTTCGAAAAACCTGGTTTTTCGAAAAAAAAAAAAAAAATACTTTCCAAAGAGATGTTTTTTGGAAAAAAAAATATTGGGTTATTTGTTTCGTTTAGAAGCCAAAATTATCCGCCGCAAATTTTGATAAGATCGCAGTAAGATGTGTAACGAACGTTTTTAGAAACAATCTAAGAGCATGTAAATATCAAAAATGCCAAACAAGGCTTGTATTTTTTATATTACATATTAGTATAGATATATTATTCATATTTTTTAAAAATGGTTAATGCGTTTGTTACAATATTTATTTTTATAAAATTCGCTAGTGAAATCCTTTTTGTACAAGGCTCGTCCAAGGACCGCGAGGAGGTATGAGCTTTCCTTGCGAGGAAAGGATAGGGTCAGGTATGTTAGTTGAAATATACTGTTAGCAGTTAGAATGCATTGTACACATTTTGACAACAAATTGATCGCAGGAGAATCACAGTAAACGTTTTGTAAAGTGCCATCTAAAATGACAAAAAAAAAAACGAAAGAAAAAATGCGCCCTATTCCCCGACACCCTTTCCATACCCATACTCTAATAAGTGTTTTAGTCCCTACCTTCCTACACTTTATTACACTGTTTTGCTCCCTAACTTCCTACACTTTAAGTATTTTATTTGAACGCAAGCATAAATTTTAGAAAGGACGCAAAAAGGGCTTCCTACTCCCCTACCTTTTCCATTCTCATGCTCTAATAAGTGTTTTAGTCGGGCGCAAAAGCAAAACATAATGAGCGCAAAAAATGCTCCCTAACTTCTTACACTTTAAGTATTTTATTCGAACGCAAGTATAATTTTTAAAACGGACGCAAAAAAGGGCTCCCTACTCCCCTACACCCTTTCCATTCCCATGCTCTAATAAGTGTTTTAGCCGGGCGCAAAAGTAAAAACATAATGAGAGCAAAAAATGCTCCCTACCTTCCTACACTTTAAGTATTTTATTCGAACGCCAGTATAAATTTTAAAACGTACGCAAAAAGGGAGTCCCTACTCCCCTTCACCCTTTCCAATCCCATACTCATAATCAAAATAATATGTTCTACTTCTTGTAGCCCATATCCTATCGGAGGTTTGCTATCATCACAGCAATCCGGACCTTGCTGACTGCAGCTCGGAACAATTGAACATTGCTACAACTAAACCAGTCCCTTAGGTTTTTAAGCCAGGACACTGCCAATGTTCCTCCTTCCACTAATCTTTCCCTGAACTATCAGTTGGAGAAGTGGGTATTTCTGTCCTCTCATTATATGACCTACGTATTGAAGCTTTCTCTTTTTTATGGTGTTAATGATTTCGCATTCCTTGTGCATCCGGTTTAGGACTTCGGCATTAGTGACCCTATCACTCCAGGGGATACGCCACATTCTACGGTAACACCACATTTCGAAGGCTTGTAGTTTGTCAATGTGATTTTTTTAAGAGTCCATGCTTCAACTCCATACAAAAGCGTGGAAAAAATGTAACAACGCATCATCCTCATCCTAAGTTCCATGTTAATATCCCGACTAGTAAATAATTTTTTCCTTTTTATAAATGTTGATCTGGCTATCTCTGTTCTCGTTCTTACCTCTCCTGTTTGGTCACCTAATTGTTCTATCCAAGTTCCTAAATATTTATACGTCGACACATTCTTCACGTTTACATGGTTCAGATTTTGTGGAAACTTTCTAACTACCATCAACTTGGTTTTCTTCAAACTAATTTTTAGACCGTATTCATTACATCGATCATTTAATTTTTCTAAAAGGTCTTGTGTGTCTTCAGGATTGCTCGTTAACAAGACGGTGTCATCCAGGCGCGGCCCGTCCATAAGGTCATTTGGTCAATGACCCACCTAAAATTTTCAGTGATCTACCTAATAATTTATTTTTTAATTTTTTAAAACCAAAAAAGAATCTTTTGTTTCAAAGTTCCATGCTAAAACTCCCCAAGAATGAATAAAGTCAAGCCAGCCATCGTCAAAGGATATCCAAGCTTGTTCCGGGCTGGGTCATATTGTAAATTGATCTTATAGGTTTATTTGGACGATATAAATTCATTAAAAGCAAGAGAGAAACAGACATACGCGCTTTAGGAAGTTAAAAAGAGACACAATTGGTCGACGGCCCACCAATAATATCTGGCCACTCCCACTATGGAAATACTCTCAAACCGCCCTATAAAATATATTATTTCAAAAAATTTGGTTCGGAAAAAGAAAAACGAATTAGGTACCTAATATGCGCATTGTAATAACAATTTTAATTAGTGGTTAAACATAAAAAATTATAAATACGATTTCTGTCAGGCCAGCGCTAGCCATCGAATTTAACAGTATCGGACCGATTTTCTTACATAGCTAGCGTAGCTCAAGGGATATAACCGCAGCGAGGTAATCCGACGCTCGCGGGTTCGCACCTGTGTTGGGGCAAGAACTTTTTTTTAAATTTTTTGTTATTTAAAAAATTAGTTCGGCTCTAAAAGGTGTATTGGCAACAAGTTCTTCCTCGATAAAATATTTTTAAAATTGTTGGCAATCTCATATTTACTACAGCTTACATCCTGCACGTGCGTAGACAAATATCGTATTACTATGTCTAGTCGCCAGCATTGTATGTATTAAAGAAAACGGAGTTTCGGCAGCGTTCCTAATTTTATTTTACGAATAGTCATACTTTTAGCTCAGAATTTTTTTCTGTTTATATTCTGGGCTTTTAGTACAAGGCGCGACACCTATTGAGGAGAAGCTAAACTTATCACAACGAAAACCGCTAAAATCTACTAACTTAGAGTATTAAAACACATAGAAAAAAGCCATAAACAGAAGAGTGATACTGAAAGTCATAAACATCAAGAGTAGTAACGTTTAATATTCTGCAGTACCTATTCTATGATTTTGGCGGTGTTTATTTGTAGGTAAATAATTTCTTGGCAAAACTAGGCACATTATTAGAAAACCTCCCTTAATTAAAAAAGTGTATTTTGCTTGTTGCGTTGATATCACTAGTTGCCCATAAAATTTTGACCCACCTGTAAAAAAACTCACGGGCCGCGCCTGGTGTCATCAGCATACCTCATATTATTAATCATTTCTCCATTTATATCTATTCCCACTGACTCATCTTCTAAGGTTTTTCTAAAAATAGCTTCGCTGTAAAGGTTAAATAGAAACGGCGATAGAATGCATCCCTGTCTCACACCACGGCGAATCTCCATTTCCTCAATTGGTTGGTTTTCTACCTTTGTACTAGCTCTTTGACATCAATATAGGTTACTAATTATTCCCACGTCGTCCGAGTCAATGTTTTTGCTGACGAGTAGTTGGTGTAACTTATCATGTTTCACTTTGTCAAAGGCTTTCTCAAAATCGATGTAACATGCATACACATCCTGGTTTATAATAATAAATAATATGTACACCTAACTAAATTAATTGTTAAAAACCTTACAATTTACGTTTTAATTATTAAAAATTAGGTGCTAATAAGACATAGGTAACACGTTTTTAAAATACATGATTGATTTAAAATACGAAAACAATTTAATGACTGGAGTCGTCAGAATTTTCAGAACTTACCTGTCCAAAACCACACAATTATAAAACAAAATTAAATACGTAATTTAGAGCAAATCGTTTAAACCACACACGCCACTGACCTATTCACTTAATAACTAAGAGTGGTGAATTTTAGGCACTTTCAGTGGCGGGACGCTGTGTTGCCAAAATTGACTTTAGCATTCAATTAAAAATAGCGTCAAATCCGTGAGACTCGTGAAAATAGCCGTTCCTAATTTTAAAAATTATGTAACGTTACGTCAACCATATGTCTTAAGAATTTTCATTTAGAATTTTAAAATACTTATCTACTTTGATGCCACCTGCTAGGTAGTTTAGGCTAACTATAAAAGTAAAAAGCGAGCAAGCCGACAACACAGCGGTGATCCATCCGGCGCTAGAGTTGACCTTGTACGGTGCTTGACTTCCTGATCTACAAGCACAAAGCGTACGTGCCTCTTTGTTGTGTATTTGTCAAAAGAATAAGAGGGATAGATAAGCGACCTTTACTTGCATTGAAGTTTACAATCGCAGGAAGCAGGGCGGATTTGTGTAGGGGAACTGTGGGTTGCTCAGTATCACCGTGGCGGTAAAAATGTCGCGAAAAGTGTTACCCTTTGTTACAACAGTAAATAAATATCTTAATCGCTTCCCTGGTTTAACTTATATGGGGAGGTAAGTTTTTTGCAAATATTGTCAGTGTTTCTTGTGCATTCAAAAAAATTAGCTTGCCAACAAGATGTGCAGAGTAAAAAACACAATGAAAATAGAAATAGCGCTATACCCTATTGGAAATTTCTGTATGATTTAGTTTTTGTAATAAGTGTTTGTAACATTCTGCAGGCAAGAGTTGAAAATGCACAATTTAAATTATTTTGGAAAACTTATGTATCAAAGGGGAAGCTACCAACCCGAAATCAACTACAGTATCAGTTGCCAGGCGTAAAAAGTCGGTTGAAGTGCTCATAAAATCTGAGCTGAAAAATAAACAAATATGGGTAACTGTGTACGATACGACCAATGCGTGGAACAGCAGCTGTATTGCTAACATTTTAGTGCGACTTTAACTGTGAACGGTTCTCCTCTTCCATATCTTTTATGTAGTATCTATATCTACTTCACATAACATGCTTATTCCATGCCTGTCATTTAGTAGCAGAAACAGTGCGAAAATGTTTCCCAGCAGTGGATAAGTTAATACCCGAAACAAAAAAAAAAGGATTTTTAAACTCACCGAAACGGATTCGTATGTTTCATACTGTTTGTCCTAAAATTTTTCTAAATAGTGACACGGTGGGGGACATGGCTCGAAGCAGTAGTATATTATAGCAAATATACCCATGAAGTAAAGTCAGTCCTCGGTAAATTTAATCCCCAAGAAGCCAAATCAGTTCACTACAGTAAACAACTTTTTGAAGATACCCAAGTACAAGACGATTTAGATGTCATCTCGCTCCAGTATTACCTGTTGTTAAACTCTCTTTCAGACTTACACAAAAGAAATGTCACTGCCGAGGAGTCATTGAGTATTATACAAAATTTAGAGAGTGCGTTGAACAGTATAAATTAAATGATATTCCAGGACGGCAGGCATATAATAAATTGTGTGCAGTTTTAAATAAAAACCCGGATTTCAAGAACTTACATCAAAATAGAATTCGCGAAAATCTTGAAACAAGTGGCCAGTATTTGAAATATGCAAATCTCACTTCGTACGATGCAGAGAGATCGTTTTCCCATTATGCGCATCCATTATCGCAGTATCGTCGAAGGTTGACCGAAACCAATATGGAGGGCTTGTTAATGCTTTAATTTTATTCAAAATCTATCAATTAGCCTTTTACATTTCATTTGTAAACGGTAAGCACCGTTAGTATTCTTATTTATATGTTTTTAAAGCTAGTGCCACTAGTGCTACTTTTAATTTCTTTGCACATTTGTAAGTGATTCGTACACTACTCTCCCCTACTTTCCCATGTGGGCCGCTTCTGACATTTACATTTTTTAACCGTCTTTATTAATAACTGATGTGACAGGGATGGCTTAATTATCTGATAAATCATGGTTTAAGCAGATGGAAAGAAATATTTTCATTCGCTCAAAATATTTCGCTGTTCTTGTCTAGAACATATAAATTTGCAGTTGTCTTTGTCTTTGCATTCTTTTCAAGATAGTATGGCGTTCTGTCTCCACGGTGTTGCCAATTCTATAAAATTGTCGTAAGTATAGGAGGAACATAAGGGTTTGTTAATTAGTTTTTTTAACAACAGTGAAAACCCTTTTTATTCTGATTTCAATTATTTTTATATAAATAATATTTCTTAAGGACTAAAAAAATTATTATAATATTAATTGTTCTTTTTTCTTTGACCCCCAAAACTTCTTGGTTCAAAGTACATTTGCAAACTAGCTTTCAAACGGAGTTACTGACTAACAATTGAATACTGAAATAAAAGAACATTTTTAATAAAAAAAACTTCAAGAATTTTTAAAAAAAGATCTGACCTGGTTATGAGATCGGTCTCATTGAAGCTCGTTAAACGCCTTTTTATGTCATCGGACTGACTTTGGGTAAAGTATACCCAATATGCGCATTGTATTTGCATACACTTTTTTTTGCATTTCATTACGTCGCGCCCGCACTTATTAGTTTAAGAGGTGTTTCGGCTTTCCTAATTTTGTTGTGTAATTTGTTTTGGCTATTATTTGATATTTGTCTTGTGTCCTTTGTGTAGTAGTGTAGTACTAGTACTTGAGAACTTGTGTTAACAATGGCTTTAACAGTTCAACAGTTGCGGTGTTTATTTGAAGGTAAATAATTTCTTTGCAGAAATAGGCACATTTTTAAAAAACTTTTCTTAATTAAAAAAATGTATTGTGCTTGTTATATTGATATCATTAGTTGCCCACAAAATTTGCCCCACCTATAATCCAAATGAAATAAACCTGGAATATCTTTTGGATCTCTATATAAATTTAATATTTATGATGGTGTTGTTATACATTTATCTTGATTTTTATTAACAAAAAAGAAGATTTTCTATTACAAATTTTCGTATAAATTTCGAAACTTGTAAAACGCGATGCTATTGGTTGTGACTTCACATTACATGTAAATAAAAGTGTTATTATGGCTGGTGTCAGTAAATTCGAGTGTTCATTTATTTTATTGATTACGAGTATTTCCCGAAGATTAGGACCTTTAGTTTCAAGGACAAGAAAAATTACATTTGATTAAAAAGGCTGTTCAACAAGGACCATCAGGACAATCAGATAATTTGCGGGCTAACAAACCTATTGTATTTCCTTCGTCGTCGGCAATTAATCAATTCATTTACCGTGACTGTTTATTTTTCTACAAATGCTGCCTTTACCTACATATGCAGAAATTAAAGGAGCAAAAGCTTAAAAGTATTTGTAATTTGTTTAAGACAAGTTATGTGCTAATAAGCTCCAAATAAATTTTGTTTTATCACACGCTAAACTTTGACGGAAGTAAATTTGCCCTTAAACTTTTATTTATTTCTATTTATTAATAAATATCAAAATATGAATAGAATTTGGCGATACTAATATTTAAAGATACGTATGTAAAATTGTTAATTAACTTTGCACTACTTTGTTCTGATTCTTGGCACATGAAAAATAGCTTATTTCGAAAAGTTAGTATGAGCTCTTTGCTGTTAGGAATGATCGACACTAAATTTTAGGTGTGTGTATCTTATTGGTTAATAAATCTACGTTTTTTATGTAATTTAACTTTTTCAACCCCCTTGAGGGGTAACGCTAGGGAGTTAAGGTTAAAAATTTTAAATCCAACCTTATGCCGTGTGGAACGTCATTTTAAAGCTCTTCAAAAAAGAACCATTTTACCGCAAACCCGAGGTGCGTATCTTAACTCATTTATAAATGCAAGCCCATAAATTTAAAAATCGTTAAAAAATTAAAAATTTAAGTAAGTACCTTTATTTCTCTTATTACTTTAAAAGTTGTTCAAAATGGCCACCATGAACTTCTTGGCAGTAATAAAGTCGATTTTGGAACTCTGTCAAGAAATAACACGTGCCATTCTCGAAAATGTGAGAAGTGAGTTCCAAAATCGACATTATTGCTGCCAAGAGTTCATGGTGGTCATTGTGAACAACTTTTAAAGTAATAAAAGAAATAAAGGTATTGAAATTTTTAATTTTTTGACGATTTTTAAATTTTAACGGTTTGCAATTTGCGGGTTGCGATAGTGTGTTTCTTTTTTGAAGACCTTTAAAATGAGGTACTCCCTCAAAGGTGTTGAAAAAGTTAAATTACATAAAAAGTTGATTTATTAACCAATAAGACACACCTAAAATTTGGTGTCTCTATCGTTAGTAATAGCAATGTCTCCATCTTTAGTAATAGCAAAGATAGTTAACAAACTAAGACTTTTTGGACACCCTGTATGTTATTATATCATATAATATATCGAGTTCATTTCGAATTTTGTTTTTGTTTTTTAAAAAAATCGCACCTTAGTGTTAGGAGACCATTCGTTTTTGGGCAATTTTTTTTCAGCTTGTTGTCCCGCCTTTGCCTAAACCAAATATGGTCACTTTAACTTACACTACACTACCCTCCACGCACGTTATATTTTTTATAATGCGAGGTCGGGATGTGACTCATACCTAATAGGGATGAGACCGTTTGCACCAACTGATTCATCATTCAATTTTACTGTTCAATATAAATAAGTTTTTGTGGATCTAGATGCCTCTAGGGGGGATCCGGACCACCTGGACCCCCGTATCTACGCCACTGAATTACACTCTAATCATAAAACGAACCCTATACCAACAACAAATATTTTGTGAACGATTCGGGTTAGGTGTAGTGAGTATAGTCAACCGAATATACACTCGAGGCCGTGATCCATATTTTCTGACCGACATCAAACTAATTATTGTTATAAACACTACGAACAGGGGTGGATCCAGGATTTAGAAAAGGGTGGGGCTAGACTTAACACGTTCGCTACCAAGAGGGTATTTGGATTTCGACCCCACAGACCGAATATAAATAATTATGCAATAGTAACGAAAATGCAAAGTATTATTGACATTAATGCGTAAAAAATATTAATATGGAGTTCCTGGGGGATATTTTTGATAATTTTGATCTGGCTCATATATGAGACAGCGGTCTATTGTGTAAACAAACAATAAATTGACCACGTGGCTCATATATGGGACACACGATAAAAACAATTATTTTTACTTATGTATTTATTAGTGTCTACATAGAAATAAAAAAAGTTATATTAACTATTATATAACCAAGTAGTATTTATGGTAACCAAACAAATAATGTCTTAAAAGAAAAAGAAATAAAAGAACACAATTTGAAGAATCAAAGTAACCTAATCACTGCCTTCATGGTTCTCCTTGAAGCAGGGATCCACACATAGACCAATCGTTTGACCGTTTTTGTCCTTGCAATCTTCACAGACAACAAATGTCTGACTTCTCTTTTGTTTTGAAGAACAAACACGACACTTTCTTTTCTTAGTTTTTTAGGGTAATGGTTCTTTCTTTTTGGCTTAGTTTTTTTGGGTGCATTTGCTGTATTTAGCTTTAAAAAATCTAATATTACCATTTCTCTGAAGTGAAAGTAGGTAGTTTTCTTTGGTTTAGTTTTATTGTATATGTAAGTACCATTCCATAGACAAACATCTACCAAGTGAATAAAAACCTTTAGATACCATCGAACGGTCTTCCTTGGTGTGGTAATCAAGTATAGCTATGGGCTTTTCTTTTTTTAAACCTCTTCTGTTGGTGCACTTGTCAGAGCCAGCTGACTGTAACGTGGAAATTACAAGCACCTCTCTTTTGTCTTTCCATTTTAAAACCCGTACATCAACACAGACAACGCAGCACAAACAACATGTGTTGTGACTAGTGACTAGTGTGACAAATCAACCAAAAGTACTAGTACGCACAGACCACTCGTCCCAGATGTGAGTCGGACTTTCCCATAGACCGCATCAAAGACTTTAATACGCTCGCTGGGATTGTTAATTTTTAAATGGCAGCTTAGTTTAGCATAGCAGCCGACTCATATATGAGACAGGTGGTCTATTAAAAAATTTGTTGCGACTCATATATGGGACGCTTGGTAGCGAACGTGTTAAAGCGTTGCTAAAACTTAAACATTTACCCCCAAATTCACAAAGAAGTGTTAAGACTTAAGGTTTAAAAAAAGTTCTTAGTAATTAATTATGGTACGAAATATCTATTTATTAACAGAACATTTTTGGCAAACACTAAAAATTTATGATGTTATGTTGTTGTTGACCGGTCAATGGGGGGGGGGGGCTTGAGCCCCGAAGACCCCCCTCGTAAATCCGCCACTGAATACAAAGATTACATGGCTGTTAAACATTCCAAGCACAAAGATAAAATGGATTGAATTTAAGAACGTAGCAGGGAACAGCCATGCGTGCTTTAGACAACATCTGACGCCATTTGAAGGCACATCATTTGTCATTGCTCACAATAATGCCTGCTCTGCTGTATTTAATAAATTACACCGAAAAGTAAAAAAAAAATTAATTAGACTATTCCGGGAATTTTCTTCAAACTAACATTTTTGAGTTTGTAATGACTTGCTTGAACGATTTATGCAATCATATTTTTTTTTTAAATGAACCGACTTCACAAAAGAAAAATCACCAAAAAATATGAATTAATATTTTTACGTATTTATCACTTTGGTTAATAGTAAACTTAATTTTTTTCAAAGTTATGTAACTTGTACACACGTGCAAGTTCTGAACTTTGAAGTCGGCGCAATTTTAAAGTATAATAGGAATCCGTAATGATAATACATTAAAGAATTGTTAATACAGGGCAATATTTTCAGTTATTTATTACTGAACCTAATTTATCAGCCTAATTGCGTTCGACTTTTAGTAATTTGTACACAAAAGTTCTGAACTTTAAAGTAAGCGCAACTTCTTATTAATTGTTTATGAATTACCATTACGGATCCTTAAACTGTGAAATGGCGCGGACTTCAAAGTTTAGAACTTCGGTGTACAAGTTACATAACTTTAAACAAAGTTAAGTTTAAAATTAACCAAAGTTATAAATACGTAAAAATATTATTTCATACTTTTTGTCCATTTAATATTGGATTTTCAGACCTCAGTAACCCCGAAAATGACATAGCTAACATTTTTAAAGAATTTTCCACCCGCTCCTTTCTTCTCCCCCCTCCCCGTCGTAATTTATTTACATCCGTTACATGAATTTAGCTTCTCTGACTTCAATAACCCCCGAAAATGATTCATTAGTTCACATTTTTTGAAAAATTGACAGTCGCTCCTCTTTATTCCAGTCCCCCCAACCCCGCCGTGCAATTTTCTTAACATCTGCTACACAAAATTTTCTTTTGACCTCAATAACCCCGAAACCATTTTAAAAAAAAATCCTAGTTATGCTTTTTTATCACATCCCCCCTCCCGTTATTTGTTTACCATCTGTAAGACAAAATTAGATTTTCTGACTTCAATATCCCCGAAAATGATATATTAGTTAACATTTCTGGACAATTTCCTAGACTCCCCTTTTTATCTCCCCCTCCCCGGTAATTTTTGCTAGACAAAATTAGATTTTATGCCCTCATTAACCCCGAAAATGAGATATTCGTCAACATTTTCAGAAAAATTCTAAGCCGCTCCGGTTACCCCTCTCACTCCCTCCCCTTTATTATTTGTTAAAGTCAAATACCAAAAGGACCATCATGCTAAATAAACACAACGAAGAAAAAATTATTGAAATCGGTGCTGCCATTCCGAAGTACACACGCAAAAATTGTCAATTTGAAGAGTTTTTCTTTTAGTTTTTCGCAGTTTTTTTAGGTTTCCACTCACTTTAACAAAAAAAAAATTAAAATTGGACCACTCAGGAGAACTCGTCTACAAAACAAACAAATTTATCGGAATCGGTTAATCCGTTCAAGAATTATGTGTGAACATACATAAAAAAAATTATGATGATGACACATACGGGTCGAACTAATAATCTCCTCGTGAACTCGGTTAAAAATACATGCATATTTCCTATTCCCCACTGCTCCGTTTTATCCCCCTCACCCATCTATTATTTGTTTAAGTTAAATATCAACAGGACAACGGAGAAAAAAATATTGATATTTGTGTCATTCCAAAACACAATCGAAAAAAATTGTCTATCGTCAGGACTTTTTTCAGTTTTATATAATTTCTTTTTAATTTTTACTTACTTTAGCTAAAAATCACTTACAACGGGATCATTCAGAATAACTCGTCTTCAAATCAAATTAAAAATCATCCAAATCGGTGAGTCCTTTTACGAGAGTCCGCGAATATATGTACATAAAAACATACACACGGGTCGAATTGAGGACCTCCTCTAAGTCCGTTAAAAAGGAGTGAATGCCTACGTCGAATTCTTCAGAAGGAATCGATTCCTACCCAGCTGTCCCTCCAGGACGGTTTAGTTCTTAGGGTATGTAGCGAACAACAGATACATTTTATTAACATCTGTTTGGCCGCAACAATACCTCACAGTCGTTGCAAAGAATGGGGTGTATTAAACAGGCGCGGCCCGTGAAATTTTAAAGTATATTTTTTTCTTTACCAAAACATTCCTAGTAGGCTCACTATTAAAAAACCTGAAGTTGGCATGGGTCCCATAAGTAGCAAAAGAGATATACAATTTAAAAATTTCACGGGCCGCGCCTGGTATTAAAGATATATTTATAGTTAATAGAGGCATTGCCAAAATGGGCAAAATTTAATAAGCATATTTGCATTTGATAAGATAAGGTCTCATTAATAAGATTCACATTTTCTTACACTGAGATTTGGCAACCCCCACTGACGTTGTACGAGATGGGCGCCATGCGAACGATGATGGAACACTGGTCATCCTCCACCATATCACTAATTTTCTTTCTCCTATTCGCGTAATTTTCTTAATGTTGCACGGCGATAGAATGAATAATTTAATTTGCTCTTCGCTACTAATCTAAGGTTTAGTTACTGTTTCTATTTTTACAATTAATTTTATGCCTTTCCTCACCTATTTGGTCCTCCATTACAACTGATGTTATTCCTTCTCCAATAGTGGAAGCTATTAGATAATTGATTTGACATTGGCGGGCGTATTTTGGAATATTTTGCAAGATCAATCTCTTGTTATCAATCGACATTCTTATGTAAACTGGATGATCTGGGAGAATGTCACTCTCATCGAACACGAGTACCGCCTTTCGAGCTGCCATTTGGGTTAGGAATTTTACGTAACACATTCCTGAAATATTAAAGAATAAACGGTGAGTCGAATATAGAATATTCTGTGTTTTTTAAAAAGATAAACTAGAAAAGAACAATTTGTGGATTTGTGAAATATTGTGATTTAGCTGAACTTGTTAGCCTCCGTAGTTACCATTGCAATTTAACAGTCTAATTATAAGATAAGCATGTAGCAGTAGGTGATTCGACGACAGCACATGCAATGAAGCGGTGGCTGACCTCGCTTTCTTCCGACAGTATTTGACAAGCAGATCACAGTCAGCTATAGTTTTGCTAGAGTAAAGTGAATCTCATAAATTTAAATTCTTAGGATTTAAATGGTATAAAAAGCAAGACAAAGGCCTGCCGCTTATACCGGGATCGCTCGATACCCCATAGCAAATAACCCACATTTCATGCAGATTTATTAGTGATAACTTCGGTATACAATTTAAACAGCGGCCATCCGGCGACGATGCGTTTTATCTACTTTCCACTAAGGGTAATATTATATTATCGCATGCAGAGGACGGAGTCATTTCCATTTAATTGAGACATTACGTCTAGACAGATGCTCGTTTAGAACATGATTTATTTGAAACAGTTAAGTTTTAGGTTTTGGCCAGTAAAGTGCGTATTATAAGTGTTTTTGTTTTTAGATACTTGGTTTATGTAAGTGAATTTTTATTATAATAATGGCTTTTTGGCGACCTTTTGAGGTAGATGAAAGCGAATTATTACATGTTGAATTACCTTCGGTACCGACCGTGTCATCGCCAGTCGAAACATGTCCGGAGTTTAATTAAGATTTACATGTTCAAAGTCAACGAATAATTCTAAATATTTACGGCTGTTTAAAAAAAGAAAATCCGGCACAGTCAGATAAAGCCATTATAAAAAGAGTTAACCAATTAACACAACTTTCGATATCTACAATTTATCGCGTAATTAAAACAAGAGATGTTACAGATCATTCGGTAAAGCGAAAGAAAAATAATCAAAAGTTTCAGAAAGTTGACGATGCAGCAAAAGATGTCATTAGACGAATTGTTTACAATCTATATAAGGAAAATACGGTGCCAACATTAGAAATGATCCGGGATAAGTTACGCGATTACCCTGATTACAATTACCAGTCATTGGAAACTCTTCGAGGAATTTTATTAAATTGCGGATTTAAACACAAAAAAATTGATAATCGGATGGTTATAATGGAATCGCGCCGTCTTGTTGAACATCGTCAAGAATATTTGCGTAAAATAAAAGAATACCGGGAATCAAATATGTATATAGTGTATCTAGATGAGACCTGGTTTGATACTCATGATGTTGTTCAGTACGGTTGGGTAGATGAAACTCAAAATTGCAGTTTAAATGCACCGTGTTCAAGAGGAAAGCGCGTGATAATGCTTCATGCCGGAGATGAAAATGGTTTCGTGCCCAATGCACTGCTTTTGTCGGCCAAAAACATAAACCAATCTTCTGCCGATTATCATGAGGACATGACTGGGGATTTATTTGAAAAGTGGTTTGTTGATCAGCTTTTACCTACATTCCACCAAACTCGGTAATCGTCATGGACAATGCACCATATCATTCGCGTATATTAAACAAAATACCGAATAATAATACTAAAAAGGAAGACATTTTAAATTTTATGAGGCATAAAAATATGGAAATTCCTGAAAAGGTCCCGGTAAAAAAAGAGCTGATAAAAATGATAAAGAGTCGAAATTTTAAAAATGAATATGTAATTGATACTCTTTGCACTGACACGGCCATATTCTGTTGCGGTTACCTCCTTATTATTGCATATTTAATCCAATTGAAATGATGTGGGGCACTATAAAAAAACGTCTTCGTAAATGTAATCAGTCACCAACATTAAGTGCAGTGGTACTGGATAATATTCGACGAGTAATAAGTGAATTGAACCGTGATATTGCGAAGCACTTTGTTCAAGAAAAAGTGTTTGGTGATAAACTGTCAAAGATACTATGATGAGTATCATTGACCAAATACTTACCGCTTAAAACTTGAAAAGAACATTAAAATAATTCTGGAAGGTACTCAAAAAAAAAGGAACTGAAACAACAGGGTGTTCTGAGTGAAGCAGGTTGTAGTAGAGCGCGTGCAAATTAGCCCTCAGCTCAGTTAGCCGGGTAGGGTTCTATTGGACGCCACCAGTTTTTTTACACCGACGCAAACTGGAAGTCGCCTAGATGGTCTAGGAACTTGCTTCAACACACAACAAACCTGCTATTCATAACTGAAAATCAAAACATATGGCGCAGTGAGCTGAATAAAAACAACGTAATAAGTTTAACCCTATATACATCTATTTGTACATAAAAAAATTACAAAAATGGTTACAAATATGGTTGGGCGGTTTGCCCTCGCAAAATAACAAATTAATTTTACTCCAAAAAAAAAACTTCGTGAGGAAGTCTGTCCTCACATACAAATAATCATAGGGTGGCTCCTTAGCACCCACTGAAGCAAATATGAAGGCTGCCTAGCGCCCGCCAAAAATAAATAGGGATGTTTTGTAGCCCCTACGGAAGACAATAGGGATGCTTTATAGCCCCTACGGAAGAGAAGTAGGGATGATCGTAGCCCCTACCAAAGCCCCCTTAACAAAGAGGGCTCGAAATTCCAAATTCCACAGACAGCAACAGCAAATGGGGCAGTTACCAGCGATTTCCGAACGTCAGGCCGATGTTGATGGCTGATATGATGGTAACGGTCGAAGTTGCAGATAAAATCTTGCCCAGCAGGCAATAATTCAGCAGATGAATTTTAATCGCAGTCTCAGGATTAATCCCACACTACTTGAGCCTTTCAAATGGCTGAAACCCGACACTGCACTGCTACCTTCGTCGACCACCAAGTTGGAAATGTTAACTCGTGGACCGGTGAATCAAGTGACACTTCGAGACCTTCCGCTTGATGTTCTGCGCAAGCTCGACAAGGTGGCACAGAATATGACCCGACCCGGGGAGGACAAAGCGGTGACCCTGAGTGGAAACTCATGCCAGTAATTGAAAGAGTCCAAAGATGGCGCCACGGCACACCGACAAAAATTACTTAATTCCAACTAATTCTAAGCAAGGGATAGAAGCTGCTCCCTCAATTGACCCCGAAGGCAGGATTGTACAAGTCTTTGACCCCATACTCAAGACACAAACGCAAAAACACCGGAACCCAGAACTCTAATTGTCGCCACGCAATCGAACAAAGACACTACAATCGTACAGAGGCCCCTTGCGTGCAACAAGAAAGTCACGGAAATACAGAACGTCATAGGTACCTACACCGGTCCCGATCGAGACGCACTATTTCAGTACGATGCATCCAAAGATACTAACAGCTGAGACCCCGAATGTCGAAACTAAACAAAGGAAAACGATGACGTAGTGCCACCAAAACCAACCTTCCCACACTCGAAAATGCCACTGCAGCAGCTGTGTTCATAAACCGACGGCTCCCGAACGCGCTTTGGGACTGTTCTTGTATGCGAACAGGTCAGTTCGTTCTTACCACTGATGTCTACGTTAATCGACCTCGCGGCCCGAACCCGATATTGTCCCGCCTTACCTCGCGGCCCGAACCCGATATTGTCCCGCCTTACAGTTCCGTCAGACGAAAACATACACACAACTCCTAACCTTCACATGAAAACAGATGGACTATCAAATCCAAAGAAATGTTTTGGAAAACGAATCTAAATAATAGAGAAGGCTAAATCCAGGAATCCAAGACAGTAAAGGCAATGCGATCAAAAGCCAAACAAATTAAGGCGTTCCAATGTCTCAGGAAAATGTCAACCATATGAAAGGTAGGTAAGTAGGCTTTCAAAACTGACTATCTAAACATGTTAGCATAGATAGACTAAGGGCGGCTTGTCTATACACACAGGGTGGACCTTAAACAAGGCGCAGAAAACGAAATACAGGGCCCAACAAAAGAGAGAGATGTTAGATTGAACTACAAGCAGTGGACGATAGCCAAGCTGCTGTCAAGCTGACTTGGGGACAAGCTAGCAGCAATTAGCCAGAACCGAAACCCTAGAAACTAGCCTGAGAACAGGGCAGGTCAAACGTGTACGTGTGGAGACATAACTTTCATTAAGGTAAACTATAAAATAAAAACTACACAGGCCTTCATGAATAAAATTAACCCTTAAAACAAACTCTGATACTGGGGCCGAAATTAATCTGTCACAACTCCCCCTCTCCTACGAAAGGAGGGAAATTTTCCAATGAAAATTAACCGACGATAAGGATCAGAGGCTCTCTGTAGACACAAGAAAATTGAAAAAGAAAATAAATTACCTGCGCTAAGTCAGCGACAATAGGAAGAAAAACATAAGTAAAGATACGTGGGAACCCAAGGTAGTACCATATAACTAATACTAACTAACAAGACTGATAACTCAATCTTAAAATAACTAAATACTCAAACCAATCTTTGGCTTCTTTGCCACTAGTCACCCAGTGACCTCCTCCAGGAAGATTCAGTGTGGAACGTAAACCCTAGGTTGGTAAGGGAGCTAGCATTGCGTAACACCCAAAAATATTGTGGGGAACCTCGTTTACTAGCCTCACACCATAGAATCGTCCCGAATTAAATCACCAAGTGACATGCGTCAAAGCAACCAAAGGGTGGACAACTAAAGAGGAAAAGATAAATATAATACAACATAAGTAACAATGGGAAGAAAAGAGGGATAGCCCAGATGATCCACCATACAAAAGGGAGTGGATTGTAGCATCCACCAAGCTAAAAGATGCACCAAATGGGAAGCACATCGGTCAATGTATAAAACAAAAAAAAATAATCAGGCTGTTCTGAGCGGTGGCACTGCCACCTCTCAACCTAATAGGCCGACTTGAGCTCAGGCCGAACAAAGTAGCTTGGTCCTCCCCTGGCCCGCCGAACAAGTTCGATGGGCAAACTGTTACCCCAGGGGTCAGACTTCCGCCTCCTACCCCCTTGACACAGCCCTTTCAGTCGGTCTGCTCTCCGAAGGATCCATGATCTAGCAAAAAGCGTCGAAACGACATCCGGTAGCACCCAACACCGTGCAGCCTGTAAAACGAGATAGGGATAAATGTCTAAATCGATATAAAGGCAAAATAAGGTAATGTCGCAATAGTAGAGTGTTTGTGTGCGCATCAGATCAATCCAAATCCAACCCCCCCACTCTTTTACATATATATATATATATATATATATATATATATATATATATATATATATATATATATATATATATATATATATATATATATATATATATATATATATATATATTATATATATATATATATATATATATATATATATATATATATATATATATATATATATATATATATATATATATATATATATATATATATATATATATATATATATGGAGATACTGCACTCAATTCCAGGAAATGGCATCAAATCCCCCCACTCTTCACCCTACCACTTCCCCCCACACTTCACCCTACCACTTCCCCCAACTCTTCACCCTACCACTTCCCCCCACTCTTCACCCTACCACTTCCCCCACTCTTCACCCTACCACTTCCCCCACTCTTCACCTCACCAAATCCCCCTACTCTTCACCCTACCACTTCCCCCACTCCTCTCCCCTCTCCTCTCCAATCTTTTCTGCTTTTTTGTTCAGTTCTCAAGATGTATCAGTGCAGCGAATGCAACAAGACTTTTACTCAAAAATCTAACGTTTATAGACATAAAAGAGAATCGTCTCCCCTGAGTCCATCTTGTTCTCGCGAAAAAAGAAAAACCAATACCTAGTTATGTGATGTATCGATGAAAAGAGCTAAAATAGAAGATAGACCCCAATACCTAAACTTACTTTATCACGATGTAAAGATTGTGATTCAGAAGTTCTGGGAAGTGGTTGTGGAGAAAAAGGACTAGTGAAAATTAAATTCTACATATGATTATTTTATCAGACGTCTGTGTAATGTGTAACAAAACGGATGTGCAGAAAATCACAAACCATAAAATTGAAAAAACAACTTTAGAACAAAGCATGTGAGAATTTCTTTGAAGATTTAACTGCAAAATTGTTTAAACAGTATAACTATACATTTAAAAATGTTGGACTATTATAAATATACAACTTGGATTGTTAACAGATTTAGTTTAATAAATATTTGTAGTCCCAACTTTGTGTTTATAATTCCCTTCCCATTTACCATTTTAGTAAATTAATTTTAATTTTTAAGATAGATAAATTAAAAGCATAATGATAGATAATATTTTATTTATAATTTTACGATAGATAAATTAAAACAACTAAAAATTATACTTATAATTAAAAAATGTGTTTACACAACCTTTTCGGCTGTTTTCGTCGCACTGGCGAACACCCCTAATAGTTCACTTGAATATCACACTCACTCGAACAGTTTGGCGCGCTGCTGCTGTTGGCTGTGAGGGTGTTGTTTCACACTGCTGCATCGACGCTCACCGATGTATTGATATAAAATTTATCAGGGTTCACTGCTGTATCGAAGGGTACTGCTGCATTGCTAGTCAATGTTGTGGATTCTGAAAACCGGCTCGGAGAATTTGGTCTTGTAGGGATATCCCAAATCCGGTAATAAGGCTTCCGTATCGGAATGAAGTGTGTCGCAAAACTCACTAAACTCGTTAAACGTCATTTTAGACACTTTTTTAAGCAAAGCTTCACTCATAGCTAATTTCATCGTTTTACAGCGTGTTACTTAAAAGGTAAGTGCGGTTAAAGTACAAGTATTGAACTAATGAATGATATCAATACGCGACTCAATGTAGTGTGAAGCAAGCTCCTCCCATATGTAGAAAAAGCGGTAGAAAGGGTCCGGCCAACAACAAAGTTTTTGATTTGTGGCTTCACTATTGGAGACAGATTCTTAAAAGTGGGTGGGTTGGAATGTTTACATCAAAGTACATCCCCTGACACTCCGTGCGCGTGGTGCGCATTTTGGTCTACTGCGCAGATGTAAAAAATAAAAAAAAACAACGCAGACGAAAAAAAAAAACGGCAGACGACAAAAAAAACTCAGACAAAAAAAACAACGCAGACGAAAAAAAAACCGCAGACGACAAAAAAAACGCAGGCGACAAAAAAAAGTTTTTTTATATTTTTCGTTTTTACATCTGCGCAGTAACATGCGCATGGGCATGCCCCGCCCAAACGAGATTCTCCCCCGCGCATATGCAGGCTGGTACTGTCTGGTACTTGAGGTCGACCGCTATGTCCCGCCCAGACGGATTCGCTTTGCGCTTCTCATTCTTAAGTGTCTGCAGTCGCACCTTGAGCTCGATATAATACAGTTGTGCCTTCTTACATTCCACTCAATATATTTTTCATTATTACTGCATATAACTTTACTGTGTTATCAAAGTGTCATTGTTTAGTTTGCAAAAAACAGTATTGTGCAGTGTTGTGAAAGCTGAAACCAGTGAAAATATCCCAAGAATTGTTGAATAAGTATCAGTCTTTTCTGCTTTTTTGTTCAGTTCTCAAGATGTATCAGTGCAGTGATTGCAACAAAACTTTTACTCACAAATCTAACGTTTATAGACATAAACGAGAAACATGTACTTGTAGACCATCCTGTTCTCGGGAAAAACGAAAAACCAATACCAAGTTATGTGATATACCGTTGAAAAGACCCAAAGTAGAAGACAGACCCCCATTACCTAAACTTACTTTATCACGATGTAAAGACTGTGATATTTGGTATATAAGAAATAAACTTGCTGCGCATTTACGGTCAAACCTACATAAAAGTAAACTTGTGAAAAGTGATGACAATGTGAAAATTTTAACTTCAGCGTTTAAAAACAGGATTGTGTCTTACATGTTGCTGCCATCGAAAAAGTATGTGCACATTGAAGAGGTTTTTGATGAAGTACAACAAAAGTTTGTAAGTTTACTTTCCGAACAGTTAGTTAAGCATAAAAGTGTTAAGATTAATGTAGAACTATTTGGACAATATCTCTTACAAACAAAAGAGACAATCGAAACTAAATCGTCTAATACGAAAAATAAGGTCATAACTTCAACAACAACAGATTTATCTGATATTTATAAACAGTTTTTGTTTGAAATAAAAGAAAATATGTCAATATTTGCGGAGAATGGTTCAGGTTGGGCGTTGGAAAAAATATTACATTTGGAGCTAAACATAAATAAATTTAATCCAATTGGAGCTTCACAGCTTGGGGGGCACAAACATATAAGTATTTTGGAAGAGAAATCCAAGACTGATGATGAGATGGTTAATAATGTAATTGATATTCTAAAAGATTCGTGATGAATATAAAACATAAGAACCCTGGGAAAATATTTTATTTTGAAAATGGCTCTGCTACCAGTAGGAGTTCTATTTCTATCAGCATTCGTTAACAATACTTTGTTCATACAAGTTGATCCTAATGTTCGAGAAGCATTTATTTGTCTATCTGTTAATAATGTAAATAATGATAGTTGGCCTTCAACATGGAAAAGACTGAATATAAATAATGGTTTATTTACCTACAAAATAGATGATAATATTATAAATGATTCTACCATTGTACAGTATAAGTTAAATCAAATCAAATCAGATCAATAAAGCTTTATTGTCGAAAGAAAATCTTATTGACAAAGCATGCTTAAAATTATAAAAAAAAAAGTCATTACATGGACACTCTACATAAGTATACACCAATAAGCGCACATTGTAAAATTCACTTGAAGGAGCCTAAAACTATCTTTCGCTTTTACAACTAAACCACCAATTAATTTTAAAAAATATGTATAATAATTAATAGTAAATTAAAAGCCACGATAAAAATATTAAAAAGATTCATCAAAAAATTCTGAATTTGAGTAATAGGCTTTGTTAATAAGTATTTGCTTAACTTCTCTCTTAAATTTTCTTGTACAGGTAATTTTTCTAACCTCTTTAGGAAGGTTATTAAATACCTTTTTACCATTATAAACAAAAGAATTTTTAACTAAAGTAGAAGATGGAATGGGAAGTGCTGCGGTGTGTGTATTACGCACAGAATAGACTGGATTTGCTCGAATTTCTTGCCAAAATTTTTTGTGAATAAGGCTGACTGTTTCTAGGATAAAAATACATGGCAGTGTTAACAACTTATGAAGTATAAACAGTGGTTTACATGATTCTCTTCTTTTAATTTTAAACATAAAACGCAAGGCTCTTTTTTGAAGTATAAAAATCATATTAAAAAAGTTTCTTGAACATATTATTATATTATTTCAATAAAACTTCAATAGTGACACAGGAATGGAATCAGTTGTATAGAAAATCTTGAATAGAAGAATGTAGTTCAAATGTGTGTGTAGTATTATTAAGTATATTTTTATTATTGTTTATATATTCAATAGGATATATATTATTCAAATTATATTTGTATTATAAATAAAATTCTGGAGTCAATAAAAACATATTTATAATAATGGTTTTTATTCATAACAATGTCTATAATTATATAACAATTTTACGTTTGCTAATGCACAATGCCATGGATTCACATTTTTGTGAAAATAACATTCTGGAATTTTCTTAAATTTACTTAATTTTGGTTCTTGACCAATGGGAATAGCGTATATGAAATCTTCATCCAAAAACTTTTTTAAGAAGTTTATTTTTTCATTCCCCTTCACGTAAATTTTGGGCGATTGGTAAACTTCTAACACATGCTTTAAAATATTATCAATTTCATTAAGTTCTATATTTCCAAATTCCCATTTTAGTCCATGATACTCTTCGGCCCATTTAACCATTTTGAGATCGAGAGCAGATAACATATTTTTTTGAAATGGTGATTTAAACAGATAATTTAAGCAACGAATCCCATCATAAATCGCTAATTCTTTTGGAATGTATCCAAAGGAACAGTTGAATCCTTGAATGTCGATAAAAAGTTCTGTCTTACACTCATTCATGGTTAGTCGCTAAATGATGTTTAAATCTATAAGATTAGTGTTTAAATCCCCCACCACTCTTGCTATCCCCCACCACTCTTGCTATCCCCACTACCACGCTTGCTTATTTAAGCACTCACCCACAGTTCTACAACCATTATTTTAAGCAAGCATCTGACAATGTATCAACCAACAAGCTATAACCAACAAGAGTTTAGTAAGAAGCGCAATGCAGCTCTCATCAATGAAACAATTTACTACATAAACAAATCCAAATCAAAATGGGTCAGCATTGGATTTTCCTTAGAGAGAAAATATATTCCTGTTGTTAAACTCTGTGGATACAAATATAATCAAAATGTGATTTTTAATGAAGATCAATGGATTTCCTTCCTAAATAATCAAGGAATTATGTTAAGTTTCATTTATTCCAACAACACCGGGTGGCAACCCATGAAGGGGAATGGTTATGAGATTCACTTTGTGTTTATTGGTGATGCAAGAATAATTAAGATTACACAAGATGGTGGTAATGAAGTTTTCTTAGCTGGTCATACCATAAATGAATTAGTGAACTTGTCACATTTAATCAAATATCGTTTTGATATCTTAAAAAACCAGGAATTTTCCAAATATTACTGTTAGAAACGGCCATAAACAGGGAGATTATAGTTGAAGTCCGAATAATTAATATTACAAAATAATAAGAGCAATAATCAATCGACCGGTACGCACAAGGCGCGTGGTTATTCTGACGCTTCGTCATTCTAGGCTTACGCATCGAATTACCACTTGGACTTGTTTATATAATTATAGCAACGTTGCAGTATTTCGTTTATACTCCAATCTGCACGTCGGGGTCGCTAACACGGCCAGCCTGACATTGGGACGCTCTCGGCCCAATCAGCTCGTCCTAATCCTGACTGCCCAGCGGAGTCACCGGACTAGACTCTGGTATTAACCAAAAATTAATATCAGCATTATTACCGAATAATACGTTGATATATTGTCACAAAAACTAGAACAATCTAAGTATGACATACCATGCCAGAAAGCATTAAAAATGCCCAGACACCATGAAATAAATAATATGTCAGAAAGCATTAAAAATGCCCAGACAACATGAAATAAATAATATGTCAGAAAGCATTAACAATGCCCAGACAACACGTCAGAAAGCATTGACAATGCCCAGACAACAACGTCGGAAAGCATTAACAATGCCCAGACAACACGTCAGAAAGCATGAACAATGCCCAGACAACACGTCAGAAAGCATTAACAATGCCCAGACAACACGTCAGAAAGCATTAACAATGCCCAGACAACACGTCAGAAAGCATGAACAATGCCCAGACAACACGTCAGAAAGCATTAACAATGCCCAGACAACACGTCAGAAAGCATTAACAATGTCCAGACAACACGTCAGAAAGCATTAACAATGCCCAGACAACACGTCAGAAAGCATTAACAATGCCCAGACAAATCCACTAAAACACTTTCTTTAATTTTATAAACTTAAGTGTGATACCAGCCAGAAGGCATCAAAAGAGCCCAAGCAACACACAATTCTTTATTTTTATGAACTTAAGTGTGATTCCAGCCAGAAGGCATCAAAGAGCCCAAGCAACACACAATTAAACATATTTGCCAGAAAGCGTTCAAACGCCCAAGCAGTAACTATTTAAATTTATCACACACCGCTAACACGGTCATAGAAAGAAAAATTATTTACTTTACAGTCGGTAGTATTTCTGGTATTCTATTGTAACATCCCATCCAAGAAGAGTTTGGAGAGGTGACCTCTTTGGTGTTTGGTGAACAGTAGTGTTGATGAAAATTAATTGGGTACAGGAGACTAAGTACTTCATTGAGACGTTACCACAGCCTGTACATACACGTAACAAATTTGCAACAAAGCGCATATAACGTTCTACTTGTCCGTTAGTGTTAGCTTGATGTACATAAGGCGTGGTAAAGTGCCACTGAATTCGTGAGTTCGGGCTTTTTTTGAACTTATAGCGAAGTGCTATTGTCAGTTATTATACAGGCTGGGGCACCCACAAGATCCATGACAGTCTGCCAGGTCACGTCGCTCGAGCGACCGTTTTCGGGTGATGCAGGTTAAACACGCATCGGTACATTTTTTGACACATTGGCGCATTCTTGGGAACCAAAACGCATGCTTAAAATCGTTTTGTCCACACCGATGGGCGCTTGACCATCATGATACTGTTTCAATAAAGCATAACAAGCGCTTTTCGGTACAAAATACTGAGTAATTCTTTCAAAATTTACCTCGCTAAAATGACACAATGTACAACCCATTATGCAAAACTGATATTTACCTAATTCGTCATTAGAAAACTTATGTTTTAACTCCTACGATCCGCTATTCATAATTTGTTGTATAAATAACCAACCATTAGGCATTAAACCACAATATTCTGTTGTTTTTCTGAAAAATATTGTAGCAAAAGACTCTTTTTTCTTTACTCCTACGGACGTTATTGAGACTAAATCTATCTCTTTGGAAATAAAGAATAAGAATGCCTCTGGATGGGATAATTTATCTGCAAAAATTGTAAAGATACTACAATACTTTGGAATAGTAAAAATAGTTCCACTGAATTAAAAAAATATATATAGACGTTGACTTGTTTAAAGTTAAAGAGTGGTATGACTCTAACCTGCTTTCTTTTAATATTACTAAAACTAATATATTACATTTTAAATGTAAACTTAAAGATGTTATCTTTCACAATCAAATTATTAATAACCCAAAATTTATAAAATTTCTAGGAATTCACATACTTAAATCAAAATCTTATCTTTAATGACTATATTGAAAAACTTTGTAAAACATTATCATCAGGTTGTTATGTACTTAGAATTCTTTCAAAAGAACTTGACTTTGATGCTGTTAAAATGTTTACCATTCTTTAATTGAATCTTTCCCAAGTTATGGAATTTGCTTCTGGGGAAATTCCAGTCAATACCTAATTCACTCTATATTTATTTTACAAAAAAGAGCCATTAGATACACTTGTAAAGCAAATTATAAAGATTCTTGTAGACCTTTATTTACCTCTCACAAAATTTTAACTTTACCATCAATTTTTATACTAGAAACGGTTTGTTTAATGCATAGAGAACATATAAATCAATTTAATAATTGCATTCAATATAATACAAGACAAAATTATATTTTTTTTGTCTCCCTATACCTTCCTCTAGTCTTGTAAAAAAAATCAATTGAATATGATTCTAAAAAGATTTTTAATAAACTTCCTTTATTTATAAAAATATTTTGGTATTTAAAAATTTAGAAAAGTTGTTAGGAAATTATTATTGGAGAAGGCATTTTACTCATTAAATGAGTATTTTGTAGATACTTTGTCATGATCATTTAATTAAATCATTTTGTAGTATTATGAGATTTATTGTATTATTGATTTATATACCTGTTTTATATTTTTAGTTTTTTTTTGGCTTTGTCTATAAAGATGTTATGTCTTTTTGACCATAAAGCATATTCGCATTTGAGTTGATTTGATTAGTCTCATCATCTAGTAGGTACGGGACTTTGATACACTAATAATGGTTTTGGGGGATTACGACTCAAATACCTACTTAATAAACATAAACCATCTGATTTCCAGACCTATGTTCAATAATAAAGTCAAAATCCTGAAGGTAAATCTACCAACGACTTACTCTGAGAATTAAATCGCGCTTATATTGAAAACTTTTTAAAGAGTTACAGTCTGTCACAAGTTGAAATGTGATGCCCATAAAGTAATGCCAATTCAATCATTAATTCTTTAAACTGGTCAGCTTTCATTTTAAAATAATCACTAATTAGTTTAGGAGACTTTAATTTTGGAACAGACTGATTAGATGTAAACACCATGTCAGGAATATTTAAAAATCTAAACCTATTATTATGTCACTACAGATTGTGTCATTAGGTACAACCAAAGAAAATAATACTACGCAATATTTTCTTTGGTACAACATACATGCGTTTTGAGCATAAATTCAAAATTACCGAAAAACACGTCAACATTTTATAATATAAAATAAAGGAAACGAGTTACTACCTACGCCCATGATCGACCTCTGTTCCTTAATAAAGTCAGCTAAATTTTCTCGAATAAGAGAAACTTGAGCCCCTGTATCTAACATTACTTAATAATAAGCGACACCATTAATGTTGAGTGAATATAAACAAAAGTAATCGTTATATTTATCTTGCTTCGAGGTGCCGCGAATATTGTTTATGGTTATTTTGGAAACGTTTTCTTTTAAAACATTTTTCAAACGAATGTCCTGTCTTTTTACAATAATTACCCGATATCACATCATTTTAGGAAATAGATAAACCAGGGCCAGGTATGTCATCGTCATCATGTTCTCGTGCAAAGCATTCTGACATGCGATAGCCGATCTTACCACAATTATTAAAACATTTGATATAATTTTTTTACACGAATGTTACTAAAATCATTCGTTCTTGTAATTTTATTTTGATTTTCCCGCCGAAGAGCGTTTTGTCTAGCCTGAATACGCGAGAGGTGTTCAATAAGAGTCGTAGTTTCGTGTCCGGCCTGTGCGCTTGTAAAAGCTAAATCTTTTACACCATTTCAAATCAAACTACCAATAATGGCAATAATTTGTACTTTTGTAAAAGGAACTTGCAACAAATTTATTTGTTGTAACGTAATCCGGCCATAAAAACCGTAAAACGAACAACCGTCAAAGTTATAAGGAATAGCATCAAGCATTAAAAAATTAGCACTGCCAGCAAACTTTCGCATAAATCTCTCGTCAAACCTTCCTAAGAACGGCAATTGACAGGATTCCAACTACTATAAAAAAAACTCACCTGCCGCGCCTTCATAAGGCTACAGTACTATTTTCGTTCTCTATTTTTTTTTTTTTTAAAGATCACCATGGCACACAAAAGGCACTAACAAATCAAGCGGCACGTTTCTTAGAGTATAATCCCACTTCTGATGTTAGAAACGGCCATAAACAGGGAGATTATAGTTGAAGTCCGAATAATTAATATTACAAAATAATAAGAGCAATAAATCAATCGACCGGTACGCACAAGGCGCGTGGTTATTCTGACGCTTCGTCATTCTAGGCTTACGCATCGAATTACCACTTGGACTTGTATATATAATTATAGCAACGTTGCAGTATTTCGTTTATACTCCAATCTGCACGTCGGGGTCGCTAACAATTACAATATTTTAGTTAGTGGAATCTCTATGAAAAATGGTGATTTGTTAAAAAATGTATATGATGTTATTTCACCTATGGAAAATAGTTTAAATATTTGCTGTGTTTTAGAATTATTAAACTTTTACTCAGATTGTGTTGTGGAGGATGTAGAAATATTTGCATGTAGTGAATTTGTAAAAAGTTGTATTGAAAATAAAAATTTATAAATATATTCTTCTTTTTATTCCTCCACCTCCTAAATTACTATTTAAAGCTCTGAACTTACTTTACGTCTGAACATTATCCAACAAGATGTGGCTAGCATATACATCTCAACGAGTAGCATATAACCTAACAAGTGCTATAGAGAATCTATCACAAAACTTCAGTAATTTAGAATTTGATGCTGCCCATGAAGCCGAGTATGGATTCGAAAGATTTTATACGTATGAAGAATGTATAGAAATGGGTAGAAAATATGAAAAAGCGGCAGAAGCCTGTAACATATATTTACATACTTCTGATTTAAAGTCTTTTCTGTACACGATGAAAGAAATGGGATTTGAGGAGCATTTGGATGAAGTAAAGAAGTTTTTGTCACCTGAAATTATTCAAGAAGTATTTGAAATCTAATTTATAACAAATAAAAGACTTTATTTCATGTATGTGTTTTATTAAATCATTAAATAATTATTATATAAATTGTATACATTAGTAATTGCGCATATACATGGTGATTTAGAATGATAAAAACAATGAGCTTCTCCTTCTTGTAATTTTGGATTTTCATCAAGTTCTATGACTGGCTTTAATGAATATTTTCGGATGCATTCGGATTTCTCTCTCCCTTTCACATAAACTTGATCCGCCTTTTCTGTTAGATTCTTGATTTCAGAAAATTTGTGAATTGGTGTATATCCTTCATTCCAAGGAATACAGTGATGATTTTTCATTAACCATACAGTAAGTCAGGTGGTAGGTATTTTATATCAAATGGTGATTTAAAGATATAGTGGCATATTTTGTGTCCATCATAGGCAGCCAACTCTTTGGGAATAAACTTCTTATTTTCTATGTTAAATTCTTGCACATCGACAATTAGTAACCTCATAATTTCAAAAATAAGAATTGTTTAATCATAGATTTCTTGTCAAAATATTCTTGTAGTTGTTGTTTTAATTTTTTCAGTTCTTTTAAAAAGTAGGATAAGCGAAGTTCCAGTTCTTCACCCATAATGGTAGGAAAGAATAGTAGAGCATTGATTTAATATAGTTATACATGCGCCCTAGAAAAGGTAGGTTTGTCAGGGGGCAGGCGAGGTTGTTATTTGAGGACCGTTATTTGTAGCCGAATTTACGTCCTATTGCAAATAAGGCATGAGTGCCGGTGAGAGACTAAACAGTCGCTCCCGACACCAACGACACCTCGAGTGGTTCCGCATACGTTCACATCTTGCCCCAACTGTAAAATGAGACGATATGAACCTCGCATCTATCTGAACCCTAAATCCTATGTAGCAGTGCATACACAAGCTGAACGACCAACATTTTACGTAGGATTGCACGATGCAATATCTAGGTCTCAACCTACGCGGTCTGCGTACACTCCTATGTTGCGCATTTGGTGCAACTGCCTGCTCCTCGTCACTGGAATAACCATTATCCGAACTTGATGACATCTTGGCAATAATAACCTCGTAATTTCAAAAATGAGAATTGTTTAATCATAGATTTCTTGTCACAATATTCTGGTAGTTGTTGTTTTAATTTTTTCAGCTCTTCTAAAAACTAGGATTCTCAAAGTTCCAGTTCTTCACCAATAATGGTAGGAAAGAATAGTAGAGCATTGATTTTATATAAAATATTAGACATGCGCTTTAAAGTTGACTAAAAATTTTTGGTTAATGGATTGTAGCTAAATGCTTTGTCATGCATAATAAGACAATAGGCAGATATTCTGTCTTTAAGATCATCATGTAATTCAAACTCAACTCTCATAACGATTTTCTTTCTGATGTGAACAATCGATATATACGACAGGAGCATAAGTATTAAATTCCTTTGGAGAAAAATGGGCTCAGATGTTAATCCATAGTAAGATTTTTGAAATTGTGAAAACATTTCATATAATGATGCAAATTTATTTTTAGCAAAGTCTAAAAATAGATCGTTGTAGGGATATCTCACAGACTTTAAAAATACTTTGATGTTTCGTAATTTAACGTTGGAAAATAGAGACATATCAGTTGTTGATTTATCCCTTAAGTCTTTTTGAAAAGTAATTGCTACATGACGTGGGGTATTAACTTTCGTAGATGTTTTGACAGGCCAGTTATGACGATTAGTTTTTAATAATTCTGGGTATTAAATGAGTTCCCAGCTCCGGAAAGCAATTATTATATCAGTATTCTTATTAATTATTTTAGATAATGCTAATTCTTGAGGAATAGCTACTGAAATGTGAGGCATATTCCAAGTTAGCTTAGTAAGCTCAATTTTTGGATTTTCGTCTGCAGTATTAATTGTTGCATTTTTGTCTGGATTGTCTCGTACTAAAATAAGTTCTTGTTTAGCATTTAAAATAATTTTTTGTAGTATTCAAAAAAACCCATTAACAATTTAAACGGAATGCAAACATTAAATAATCCTGTTGTTGAATCAACAACTTGTGAAGATTCCATAGGAAACCAACCTGCGATGCAATAGTTGTCGTTTGAGTAAAGGGGCAAACACTGACTGTGTCAATGGCCACCCCTATTGTTGTCCAATTACTGCCCTGTTGTTGTCCTGTTAACGCCCTGTTGCTGTCCGGATAACGTCATGATGTTGTCCTGTATGTGTTATAACGAGGTTTTGAAGGATAAAAGGACATGTCCAGATTAAAGGTTTTAGTTGAGAACTGAATGTCATAGAACTCAATTCTCATAACAATAGGTCCGGATTCAATTATTTCTTTCTGATGTGAACAATCGATATATACGATAAGAGCATAAGTATTAAATTCCTTTGGAGAAAAAAGGGGTTTAGGTGTTAATCCATAGTAAGATTTTTGAAATTGTGAAAACATTTCATATAATGAAGCAAATTTATTTTTAGCAAAGTCTAAACAGCTAAAAACAACTAAAAACAGCTAAAAACCAGCTAAAAACAGCAAAAAACACCTAAAAATAGTTAAAAACCAGCTAAAAACAGCTAAAAACAGCTGGGAGAGCGAGAAAGTAACATAAGAGAGAGGTGTTAGGGAGGGAGGTATCATAACAGAGAGAGGTAGCATAGGAGAGCTAATAAAAGAGAGGAGAGCTAGTAAAAGACAGGAGAGCTAGTAAAAGAGAGAGGTTGCATAAGAGAGAGAGAGAGGGAGAGAGGTCAGGTTTGCACGTTTTAAGGCTAGCTCAGGTCGAGGGCGCCTCGACCTGAGCTAGCCTTAAAACGTGCAAACCTGTTATGATACCTCCCCTGTTATGATACCTCCCTCTTTTACTACCTCTCCTCTCTTTTATTAGCTCTCCTATGCTACCTCTCTCTGTTATGATACCTCCCTCCCTAACACCTCTCTCTTATGTTACTTTCTCGCTCTCCCAGCTGTTTTTAGCTGTTTTTAGCTGGATTTAAGCTGTTTTTACCTAGTTTTTAACTGTTTTAGGTGTTTTTTGCTGTTTTTAGCTGGTTTTTAGCTGTTTTTAGTTGTTTTTAGCTGTTTAGACTTTGCTAAAAATAAATTTGCATCATTATATGAAATGTTTTCACAATTTCAAAAATCTTACTATGGATTAAAACCTGAACCCATTTTTTCTCCAAAGGTATTTAACTTATGCTCCTATCGTATATATCGATTGTTCACATCAGAAAGAAATAATTGAATCCGGGCCTATTGTTATGAGAATTGAGTTCTATGACATTCAGTTCTCAACTAAAACCTTTAATCTGGACATGTCCTTTTATCCTTCAAAACCTCGTTATAACACATACAGGACAACGTCATGACGTTATCCGGACAGCAACAGGGCGTTAACAGGGCAGTAATCGGACAACAATAGGGGTGGCCATTGACACAGTCAATGTTTGTCCCTTTACTGAAACGACAACTATTGCATCGCAGGTTGGTTTCCTATGGAATCTTCACAAGTTGTTGATTCAACAACAGGATTATTTAATGTTTTCATTCCGTTTAAATTCTTAATGGGTTTTTTTGAAGACTACAAAAAATTATTTTAAATGCTAAACAAGAACTTATTTTAGTACGAGACAATTCAGACAAAAATGGAGCAATTAATACTGCAGACGAAAATCCAAAAATTGAGCTTACTAAGCTAACTTGGAATATGCCTCACATTTCAGTAGCTAATCCTCAAGAATTAGCATTATCTAAAATAATTACTAAGAATACTGATATAATAATTGCTTTCCGGAGCTGGGAACTCATTGAATACCCAGAATTATTAAAAACTAATCGTCATAACTGGCCTGTCAAAACATCTACGAAAGTTAATACCCCACGTCATGTAGCAATTACTTTTCAAAAAGACTTAAGGGATAAACAACTGATATGTCTCTATTCTCCAACGTTAAATTACGAAACATCAAAGTATTTTTAAACTCTGAGAGATATCCCTACAACGATCTATTTTTAGACTATGCTAAAAATAAATTTGCATCATTATATGAAATGTTTTCACAATTTCAAAAATCTTACTATGGATTAACACCTGAGCCCATTTTTCTCCAAAGGAATTTAATACTTATGCTCCTGTCGTATATATCGATTGTTCACATCAGAAAGAAACAATTGAATTCGGACCTATTGTTATGAGAGTTGAGTTTGAATTACATGGTGATCTTAAAGACAAAATATCTGCCTATTGTCTTATTATGCATGACAAAGCATTTAGCTACAATCCATTAACCAAAAATGTTAGTCAACTTTAAAGCGCATGTCTAATATTTTATATAAAATCAATGCTCTACTATTCTTTCCTACCATTTTTGGTGAAGAACTGGAACTTTGAGAATCCTAGTTTTTAGAAGAGCTGAAAAAATTTAAACAACAACTACCAGAATATTGTGACAAGAAATCTATGATTAAACAATTCTCATTTTTGAAATTATGAGGTTATTATTGCCAAGATGTCATCAAGTTCAGATAATGGTTATTCCAGTGACGACGAGCAGGCAGTTGCACCAAATGCGCAACATAGGAGTGTACGCAGACCGCGTAGGTTGAGACTTAGATATTGCATCGTGCAATCCTACGTAAAATGTTGGTCGTTCAGCTTGTGTATGCACTGCTACACAGGATTTAGGGTTCAGATAGATGCGAGGTTTATGAACCTCGCATCTATTTGACAGTTGGGGCAAGATGTGGCATTTTACAGTTGGGGCAAGATGTGAACGTATGCGGAACCACTCGAGGTGTCGTTGGTGTCGGGAACGACTGTTTAGTCTCTCACTGGCACTCATGCCTTATTTGCAATAGGACGTAAATTCTGTTACAAATAACGGTCCTCAAATAACAACCTCGCCTGCCCCCTGACAAACCTACCCTTTTTTAGGGTGCATGTCTAACTATATAAAATCAATGCTCTACTATTCTTTCCTACCATTATGGGTGAAGAACTGGAACTTCGCTGATCCTACTTTTTAAAAGAACTGAAAAAAATTAAAACAACAACTACAAGAATATCCTGACAAGAAATCTATGATTAAACAATTCTCATTTTTGAAATTATGAGGTTACTATTTGTCGATGTGCAAGGATTTAACATAGAAAATAAGAAGTTTATTCCCAAAGAGTTGGCTGCCTATGATGGACACAAAATATGCCACTATATCTTTAAATCACCATTTGATATAAAATACCTACCACCTGACTTACTGTACGGTTAATGAAAAATCATCACTGTATTCCTTGGAATGAAGGATATACACCAATTCACAAATTTTCTGAAATAATCAAGAATCTAACAGAAAAGGCGGATCAAGTTTATGTGAAAGGGAGAGAGAAATCCGAATGCATCCGAAAATATTCATTAAAACCAGTCATAGAACTTGTTGAAAATCCAAAATTACAAGGACAAGCTCATTGTTTTTATCATTCTAAATCACCATGTATATGCGCACTTACTAATGTATACAATTTATATAATAATTATTTAATGATTGAATAAAACACATACATGAAATAAAGTATTTTATTTGTTATAAATTAGATTTCAAATACTTCTTGAATAATTTCAGGTGACAAAAACTTCTTTACTTCATCCAAATGCTCCTCACATCCCATTTCTTTCATCGTGTACAGACAAGACTTTAAATCAGAAGTATGTAAATATATAGATATTCCAAAAGTCAACGAAGCCCTTTATTCACTGCTCCAAAAATATATAATATGTTACCTACTAATCTAAGACAGAATTGTTATAAAAAAATTAAAAGAAGACTGACTGTTTGGTTAATGGAGAATAATATATCCTGGTTCACAAATAACTAAATACCTACTATACATATAAAATAATGTTTATTAGTTATAAGTTTATTATTAGAATATATTGTGAAACTAGATTATTATAAATTGTAATATTAAATTGTAAATAGTTCTAAATGCACACACAGACTTCTAGTCCATTGTGCATAAATAAACAATAAATAAAAATAAAATAAATAAATATGTTACAGGCTTCTGCCGCTTTTTCATATTTTCTACCCATTTCTATACATTCTCCATGCGTATAAAATCTTTCGAATCCATACTCGGCTTCATGGGCAGCATCAAATGCTAAATTACTGAAGTGTTGTGATAGATTCTCTATAGCACTTGTTAGGTTATATGCTACTCGTTGAGATGTATATGCTAACCACATCTTGTTGGAGAATGTTCAGACTTAAAGTAAGTTCAGAGCTTTAAATAGTAATTTAGGAGGTGGGAGGAATAAAAAGAATATATTTATACATTTTTATTTTCAATACAACTTTTTACAAATTCACTACATGCAAATGTTTCTACATCCTCCACAACACAATCTGAGTAATAGTTTAATAATTCTAAAACACAGCAAATATTTAAACTATTTTCCATAGGTGAAATATCATCATATACATTTTTTAACAAATCACCATTTTTCATAGAGATTCCACTAACTAAAATATTGTAATATTTGGAAAATTCCTGGTTTTTTAAGATATCAAAACGATATTTGATTAAATTTGACAAGTTCACTAATTCATTTATGGTATGACCAGCTAAGAAAACTTCATTACCACCATATTGTGTAATCTTAATTATTCTTGCATCACCAATAAACACAAAGTGAATCTCATAACCATTCCCCTTCATGGGTTGCCACCCGGTGTTGTTGGAATAAATGAAACTTAACATAATTCCTTGATTATTTAGGAAGGAAATCCACTGATCTTCATTAAAAATCACATTTTGATTATATTTGTATCCACAGAGTTTAACAACAGGAATATATTTTCTCTCTAAGGAAAATCCAATGCTGACCCATTTTGATTTGGATTTGTTTATGTAGTAAATTGTTTCATTGATGAGAGCTGCATTGCGCTTCTTACTAAACTCTTGTTGGTTATAGTTTGTTGGTTGATACATTGTCAGATGCTTGCTTAAAATAATGGTTGTAGAACTGTGGGTGAGTGCTTAAATAAGCAAGCGTGGTAGTGGGGATAGCAAGAGTGGTGGGGGATAGAAAGAGTGGTGGGGGATTTAAACACTAATCTTATAGATTTAAACATCATTTAGCGACTAACCATGAATGAGTGTAAGTCAGAACTTTTTTTCGACATTCAAGGATTCAACTGTTCCTTTGGATACATTCCAAAAGAATTAGCGATTTATGATGGGATTCGTTGCTCAAATTATCTGTTTAAATCACCATTTCAAAAAAATATGTTATCTGCTCTCGATCTCAAAATGGTTAAATGGGCCGAAGAGTATCATGGAATAAAATGGGAATTTGGAAATATAGAACTTAATGAAATTGATAATATTTTAAAGCATGTGTTAGAAGTTTACCAATCGCCCAAAATTTACGTGAAGGGGAATGAAAAAATAAACTTCTTAAAAAAGTTTTTGGATGAAGATTTCATATACGCTATTCCCATTGGTCAAGAACCAAAATTAAGTAAATTTAAGAAAATTCCAGAATGTTATTTTCACAAAAATGTGAATCCATGGCACTGTGCATTACCAAACGTAAAATTGTTATATAATTATAGACATTGTTATGAATAAAAACCATAATTATAAATATGTTTTTTATTGACTCCAGAATTTTATTTATAATACAAATATACTTTGAATAATATATATCCTATTGAACATATAAACAATAATAAAAATACTTAATAATACTACACACACATTTGAACTACATTCTTCTATACAAGATTTTCTATACAACTGATTCCATTCCGGTGTCACTATTGAAGTTTTATTGAAATAATATAATCTTAACTTATACTGTACAATGGTAGAATCATTTATAATATTATCATATATTTTGTAGGTAAATAAACCATTATTTATATTCATTCTTTTCCATGTTGAAGGCCAACCATCATTATTTGCATTATTAACAGATAGACAAATAAATGCTTCTCGAACATTAGGATCAACTTGTATGAACAAAGTATTGTTAACGAATGCTGATAGAAATAGAACTCCTACTGGTAGCAGAGCCATTTTCAAAATAAAATATTTTCCCAGGGTTCTTATGTTTTATATTCACCACGAACTAAATCTTTTAGAATATCAATTACATTATTAACCATCTCATTATCAGTCTTGGATTTCTCTTCCAAAATACTTATATGTTTGTACCCCCCAAGCTGTGAAGCTCCAATTGGATTAAATTTATTTATGTTAAGCTCCAAATGTAATATTTTTTCCAACGCCCAACCTGAACCATTCTCCGCAAATATTGACATCTTTTCTTTTATTTCAGACAAAAACTGTTTATAAATATCAGATAAATCTGTTGTTGTTGAAGTTATGACCTTATTTTTCGTATTAAACGATTTAGTTTCGATTGTCTCTTTTGTTTGTAAGAGATATTGTCCAAATAGTTCTACATTAATCTTAACACTTTTATGCTTAACTAACTGTTCGGAAAGTAAACTTACAAGCTTTTGTTGTACTTCATCAAAAAACTCTTCAATGTCCACATACTTTTTCGATGGCAGCAACATGTAAGACACAATCCTGTTTTTAAACGCTGAAGTTAAAATTTTCACATTGTCATCACTTTTCACAAGTTTACTTTTATGTGGGTTTGACCGTAAATGCGCAGCAAGTTTATTTCTTATATACCAAATATCACAGTCTTTACATCGTGATAAAGTAAGTTTAGGTAATGGGGGTCTGTCTTCTACTTTGGGTCTTTTCAACGGTATATCACATAACTGGGTATTGGTTTTTCGTTTTTCCCGAGAACAGGATGGTCTACAAGGACATGTTTCTCGTTTATGTGTATAAACGTTAGATTTGTGAGTAAAAGTTTTGTTGCAATCACTGCACTGATACATCTTGAGAACTGAACAAAAAAGCAGAAAAGACTGATACTTATTCAACAATTCTTGGGATATTTTCACTGGTTTCAGCTTTCACAACACTTTGCATAATACTGTTTTTTGCAAACTAAACAATGACACTTTGATAACAAAGTAAAGTTATATGCAGTAATAATGAAAAATATATTGAGTGGAATGTAAGAAGGCACAACTGTATTATATCGAGCTCAAGGTGCGACTGCAGACACTTAAGAATGAGAAGCGCAAAGCGAATCCGTCTGGGCGGGACATAGCGGTCGACCTCAAGTACCAGACAGTACCAGCCTGCATATGCGCGGGGGAGAATCTCGTTTGGGCGGGGCATGCCCATGCGCATGTCTACTGCGCAGATGTAAAAACGAAAATTATAAAAAAGAACTTTTTTTGTCGTCTGCGTTTTTGTTGTCGTCTGCTTTTTTTTTGTCGTCTGCGTTGTTTTTTTTTGTCTGTGGGATTTTTTTTGTCGTCTGCCGTTTTTTTTTGTCGTCTGCGTTGTTTTTTTTTATTTTTTACATCTGCGCAGTAGACCAAAATGCGTACCACGCGAACACCGAGCGTGCTACACATGCGCACGGAGTGTCAGGGGATGTACTTTGATGTAAACATTCCAACCCACCCACTTAAGTGTTAAGAATATATCTCCAATAGTGAAGCTACAAATCAAAAACTTTGTTGTTGGCCGGACCCTTTCTACCGCTTTTTCTACATATTGGAGGAGCTTGCTTCACACTATATTGAGCCGCGTATTGTTATCATTCATTAGTTCAATACTTGCACTTTAACCGCACTTAACTTTTAAGTAACACGCTGTAATACGATGAAATTAGCTATGAGTGAAGCTTTGCTTAAAAAAGTGTCTAAAATGACGTTTAACGAGTTTAGTGAGTTTTGCGACACACTTCATTCCGATACGGAAGCCTTATTACCGGATTTGTGGATTTGGGATATCCCTACAAGACCAAATTCTCCGAGCCGGTTTTCAGAATCCACAACATTGACTAGCGACGCAGCAGTACCCTTCGATACAGCAGTGAACCCTGATAAATTTTATATCAATACATCGGTGAGCGTCGATGCAGCAGTGTGCAACAACACCCTCACAGCCAACAGCAGCAGCGCGCCAAACTGTTCGAGTTAGTGTGATATTCAAATGAATTATTTGGGGTGTTCGCCAATGCGACGAAAACAGCCGAAAAGGTTGTGTAAACACATTTTTTAATTATAAGTATAATTTTTAGTTGTTTTAATTTATCTATAGAAAAATTATAAATAAAATATTATCTATCATTATGCTTTTAATTTATCTATCTTAAAAATTAAAATTAAGTTACTAAAATGGTAAATGTGAAGGGAATTATAAACACAATGTTGGGACTACAAATATTTATTAAACTAAATCTGTTACCAATCCAAGTTGTATATTTATAATAGTCCAACATTTTTAAATGTATAGTTATACTGTTTAAACAATTTTGCAGTTAAATCTTCAAAGAAATTCTCACATGCTTTGTTCTAAAGTTGTTTTTTCAATTTTATGGTTTGTGATTTTCTGCACATCCGGTTTGTTACACATTACACAGACGTCTGATAAAATAATCATATGTAGAATTTAATTGTCACTAGTCCTTTTTCTCCACAACCACTTCCCAGAACTTCTGAATCACAATCTTTACATCGTGATAAAGTAAGTTTAGGTATTGGGGTCTATCTTCTATTTTAGCTCTTTTCATCGATACATCACATAACTGGGTATTGGTTTTTCTTTTTTCGCGAGAACAAGACGGACTCAGGGGACACGATTCTCTTTTATGTCTATAAACGTTAGATTTTTGAGTAAAAGTCTTGTTGCATTCGCTGCACTGGTACATCTTGAGAACTGAACAAAAAAGCAGAAAAGATTGGAGAGGAGAGGTTAGAGGAGAGGAGAGAGGGGAGAGGAGAGGGGAGAGGCGAGGGGAAAGGAGAGGGGAGAGGAGTGGGGAAGTGGTATGGTGAAGAGTAGGGGGATTTGGTGAAGTGAGGAGTGGGGGGAAGTGGTAGGGTGAAGAGTGGGGGGAAGTGGTAGGGTGAAGAGTGGGGGGAAGTGGTAGGGTGAAGAGTGGGGGGAAGTGGTAGGGTGAAGAGTGGGGGGATTTGATGCCATTTCCTGGAATTGAGTGCAGTGTCTCCATATATATACATGTAAAAGAGTGGGGGGGTTTGGATTTGGATTGATCTGATGCGCACACAAACATTCTACTCTCAATCGGGGTAGTTTAATCTTGTCTATATGGTGAATAGACAAAATATATCAGCAAGGATCTAGGCGCAAAACCAGTAGAAACTGAAATGGCCGGTGACTAACATATAGTCCTGCCAAGACCTAGACCTAAGACAAATCCAAATAATAAATAAAATATCAAAGGTATCAAAGTAAATTAAAGACAATCAAAGGCCAATCACGGTAAGGTAAGTAAATCAAAATAAAGGTAAGTAAATCAAGGAGGGAATGAACGCAAAGGTTATCGAAATAAACCAAAGTAAATGTAATAGAAATTACGAAAGGTAAGCAAATAAACGCAAAGGTAAGTAAATTAACGTAAACGTAAACAAATTATCGCAAAGGTAAGTAAATTATCGCAAAGACAAGCAAATTAACGCAAATGTAAGAAAGGTACTCAATCAAAAGTAAATGAATCAAGTAAATCAAACTAAAGGTTCGCAAATCGAGATAAAGAAAATTGGGTTATTTACCAAAAACTTGCAGTGAATCCCACCATAGGTGGTCTTCTCAACTTCCCAAAATCAGAAAAAGGAGAGAAAGAAATTTGTGCTTCTACTCTAAATCCCCAAAGGAAAGTCAAAGTCGTAATCGAGCAAAAACACATACTAGTTCAAATAACCGAAATTTCCAGACACAGGCAGGGAATAATAAAATCACGTCAAGGTAGAGAAAATTAAGTCAAATCAAAGTAAAAGGGTCACATCAAGGTAAATACGTCAAATCAAGGTAATAAAAAAAGGTCCAATCAAGATAATAAATAAAGACTTTTGGTCCTAGTCTATAGTAAAAAAAACAATTAATAGAGAATGCAGATAAAAAAAAACGATAAAGAAACTTAGGTCCAAAATTAATTAATCACCGCCTTCTAACCATGTAATCAAACTTAAATTACCATGTGACACACCGACCCCATCTCGTCTCGCGCCGAGATGGGTGTCTGCGTGACACTGTCAAAAGGAAAAAAGGTAAGCTACACTAAATTGAACTTTATATCGCCACTGGAATAAACAAAGTGAAGGTAACAACACACCGACACCCATCCCGTCTCGCACCGAGATGGGTGTCTGCGTGAGACTGATAAACGCGAAAAGGTAAGCTACATTAAATTAAGTTACTACAGAATAAACCAAGTGACGATAAGGTAAAGATAATCAGGAAATGACAGATATAAGATAACGAGGCGTAAGGTGGTGTTGGCAAGTGAAAGTAGCAAGGCAGCTGAGGGCTTACCTACTACAAACGATAGAAGCAAGGCAGCTGAAGGCTTACCTTGCCACGGCATTTAGGGGACTCCTACCCCACCTAGTTAACCCAGTGCAGCGCTATTCTTAGTGACAGTGTTCAAATCCATCGAGGCTCGCGCCAAAATGGTTCCAGACACCATCACGCCCACACTGCAGGGCATACACGGCACTCAGGGGACTCCTACCCCACCTAGTTGACCCAGTGCAGCGCTATTTTAAGTGACAGTGTCCAAATCCATCGAGGCTAGCGCCAAGATGGATCCAGACACCATCACGCCCACACTGCAGGGTATAAAAATTGCTCACGACTGAGCAAGGGAAGTAAAAGAAAACAGAATTTAAACTGGGCCAAAAGTCAAAATTAACGCAACGACAAAATATAACTCACTAAAGCCATTATTACCGAAAGAGGAAAAGAGACGGAAAAAAAATTAAAAAAGTAGTAATTAATCAAATTGAAGCTATGGACTGAAAAGTTAATAAATTCAGAAATCGATAGATTAATAAGTAAATTGAAGCAAAATGACTAGTAAAACCTAATATTAAATTAATAACAGTAAAATTATCGGAAGGTAATAAAGTAAATAATGACTCTGAGTTGCCTAAAAATTTATTCACTCCTACGGACCACCACACGCAGTTTCGGCAGATACCGGTTTAAGGTCTTGTACATGCCAAATGCTCTTACTAACACCGTGTTCGTCTTCAAGTTCGTAAGTACACGTGACAGACTTTTCTACGATCTTAAACGGACCTACAAATTCCGGAGCCAACTTTGCGCTGTAATATTTCGCCGCATCGGATATACTTTTATTCTTACGGCAGACTTCTTGACCAGGAACAAAGCTTACTGGGCGTCGGCGCAAATTATAGTTATGCCGATTTTTAACACGAGAAGCTTCGATTTTAGTGTGGACTTTTTTAAATAGTTGTTTGAAAGCTTCTATTCGTTCCCGACTGTAATTTTGACGCTCAGTTTCTACTAGAGGAACACCCTCAGCATAGTCCGAACCAAATAACTTATGTTCCCTGCCAACATTAACGCAGTATGGGGTGAAGCCCGTAGTTTCGTGTCGCGAAGTGCGAATGGCGCAACCGATAGCAGTTAAATTATCTTCCCAAGTTCGATGGTTAATTTGTTGAACGTAAGAGCGCAACATCGTTTTAATAACTATATTAACGCGCTCAGTATGATCTGCTCTAGGATAGTAATTTGCAGTGTAAAATATTCTAACTTTATATTTATCGCAAAGGGCTTGAAATTCTTTGGATTTCATTTGAGTTCCGTTGTCGCACGTTAAGAATTGAGGAGCTCCGTAAACTAAGAAGATGCCGTCTTCGACACACTTTACCAACGATTTTGCTGTTGCCGATCGACACGGGAATAAGACGACGTACTTGCTAAAATAATCCGTGACCACTAATATATGAGTGTTACCTTGTTTAGAACGAGGTAAAGGTCCTATGCAGTCTAGGCTGATGGGTTGCCAAGGTTCCTTTATGCCTGGGCGATTACCCATTAAACCCGCTGGACGTTTCTGCTCTACTTTATTCTGAGCACAAGTTCTACAAGCACGGACGTAACTAGCAACGTCGGATCTCATTTTCGGCCAATATCTTTCGGCGACCTTCCAAAAGGTTTTAAAAACACCCACCACCCTGCTGCGGGATTATCATGGCATCGAAGTAATACGTCTTTTCGTATATCCTTAGGCACTACTATCTTCCAGTAGGTAGAATGATCTGGAAAATTAGGACTGTTTGTCTTGGCATATTTAAAGAGATTGCCATTCTCGACTCGCCAACAAGGATATTTATCAGAACGTTCTTCTAGTTTCTGCATCATACCTTTGTACCATTTGTCTGAGGTGTCAGAAAATGATGGCGACGGTGGTTCGTCAACAGCTGCGACAGAATCAGCAGTCACTGGCACTGACCTGGAAAGAAAATCTGGCACGGCATGATCTCGGCCTTTACGGTGGATTAATTCAAGGTCGTAAGGTTGCAAACGAAGAGCCCATCGAGCGAGGCGTCCTTGTGGATCTTTTAGGTTATGAAGCCATAACAAAGAATGGTGATCGGTTATAACTTTAAAGTGTACACCCTCCAGATAGTGTCGAAGCTTTTACACACTCCAAATTACGGCAAGGCACTCCTTTTCTGTGACGGTTAATTTCATCTCTTGTTTGGTGAGAGAACGTGAAAGATAGGAAATAACTTTTTCTCCGTCATCAAATTGCTCAGTCAGAACTGCTCCTAAGCCATAACATGAAGCATCCGTCTGCAAGGTAAACGTGCGGTTGAAATCTGGATATGTAAGCACGGGAGCTGTGATAAGAGCTCAATCAAGTTGAATGATTGATGGCATTCGGAGGTCCATTCCCATTTGACAGTTTTCCTGGTAAGCCGAGTAATTGGGGCTATAATAGCTGAAAAGTTCGGCACAAAACGCCTGTACCAAGAAGCAGTGCCAATAAAACGACGAATTTCTATGATGTTTCGTGGGGGTGCTATATTTACAATTGCCTGTACTCTCTCTGGATCAGGTCTCAAACCTTTGGCATCTACGACGTAACCATGGTACTTCAACTCAGGCTTACAAAAGTGACATTTCTCCTCTGGAACTATGAATCCTGCAACTTTGAGGCGATCAAAAACAAGGCCTAGGATCTTAAGGTGTTCAGGAAATGTTCTGGAGATGATAATTATATCATCGAGATACACAATTACATGTTTTTCCAAGTCGACACCCAGCACACGGTCCACAATACGTTGCCAGGTGACAGGCGCATTGGTTAAGCCAAAGGGCATGCGCACAAAATGAGAGATTCCTACCTGGAACGGTGAAAGAAGTCAATTCACGTGAGGACCCACTAAGAGGTACTTGCCAGAAGGCTGATTTTAGATCGATGGAGCTAATATAGCGGGCGCCCCCGAGGCGATCTAAAATGACTGAAAAATATGGAACGTTATAAGACTTCTTAGTCTTACCATTAAGTTTTCTGAAATCTATGGAAAACTTATAGTTATCGTCGCTCTGGCGTTCCAAACACACTGGACTGGACCAAGGACTTTTAGAGGGCTCAATCACGCCAAGCTTCAACATTTCATCGATCTCCTTGTCCATAATCCACTGCTTAAATGGAGAAACTGGGTAATGTCGTTGTTTAATCGGCTTAGTGCCAAGTTCAAGTTCTATTACGTGTTCTGCTGCTTTGCAGCAGCCAAGACCAGTACCCATTTCTGATATCTTCTCCTTTACCAGTGCATTCAGAGTTGTTCGGTCGGTTTCAGTTAAAGAGTCGCCATCTACAATGCTATACATTTCTGTAGGTTGGTCACCATTAGAAAAATGCCAGACATTCTGCTTCAAGTCGGGGATCACTTCCATGGATCTCCAAAAGTCGATACCTAAAATCAGTTGGTGGGACAGTTCTGGAAGAACTAAAATATCGATCACCCGAGTTCTATTTAATAACGTTACAGGAGCCTGAAAATAACCTAAACTAGAGCAAGTTTGGCCGTTCGCAACGGTACAGTCAGTCTGATGCTTAATAAGATTTAGTCCAAAACTTTCTAAAATTCGGAGACCAGGTTGACCCACAATAGTGCGTGATGCTCCAGAATTTAACAAGCCTAAAATTGTGTAACCTAAAATTGAAATTTCTAAATACGGGCGCTGGTCGCCATGCGCATGAGCTATGATAAAGTCCAATAATTTTTTATTTGGAAAAGAATTATTAACGGGTGAATGATTTTTAGAGACATCGGTTGACGAAAGGCTTTCATCAGAAAGAGAGTTGTTGGTCGGCAAAACATTTTTATTGGAAGCAGAATTGTTAGGGGGTGAATAGTTTTTGTTAGAAAGAGAGTGGTTACGCGGTAAAAGGTTTTCGTCGGAAAGAATGTTGTTGGTCGGTAAAAGGGTTTTATTGGGAACAGAGTTGTTCAGCGAAGCGTTTTTATTGGAAGGAAAGTTGTTGGTCGGTAAGGTGAGAGCAACAGGAGCAGTCTCACGACCCATCGGTTCTCCCGTGATTCGTTTCTCTAACAATAAACACTTAGGGCAGTTTTTACTGGTCACATTTGGTGCACCGCAGCGGTAACAATGGATTCTGCGCTGTTCAGGGCACTGACTATTTCGATGACCTGGCTTATTACAGTTCCAGCACAAGATTGATCTAGAGATTTTTGGAGACGTGGGACATGTCTCTCTTAGTAAATGCCTTTCGTCTCGAGAAGTTGATGGTACTGGACATGATTCGGTCACTACGTCGACGATTGGTAACCCTTCATCGTCTTTCAAACCTGATGTTTCAGCAGTCATGCACGCAAAGTCTGGCTCTACAAAATCATATCTCCTTCTAGGAGGTGGTACATAGTTCTCTGCACGATATTTCTTCAACTCCAACTTGAGATATTCTCCTTCTAATTCTTCTAACTTGCTGACTACCGGAAGTTGGGTAGTATAAAAAGGTGACAAGTTTCGTATAATGATGTCAAGTTGAACGTCCTCTGAGATGGAGCCATGTCGTCCAAATAACGCACTCATATTAGAAAGATAATCGACTATACTCTCAGCCGAATCCTGAGTTCTATCCAGAATTTCCTTAAATAACCGATGACGATAATCTGGTGGTTCGAAATGTTTACAGAGAAGGTCAGACAACCCAGACCAGTCCGAAACGCGATGACGATTTGCACGAAACCAATTTAGTGCTTTACCCGCAAATAAGTCGATAGTGGATGTAAATAGTTCGCGTTCAGAATAACCTCGAACTTCGCGTAGTTCCGAAACTCGCTCCAAGAAATTATGCACGGACATCTGTCCAGCCTCGCCGGTAAATTTAATACCCCACTTTTCAACACGTTGCGCTTTGCTACGAATGATGGCGAACGGAAGCGGTGGTTATGTTGTGGCTAACTGCCGGTTGGTTGACTTTAGGCGACGAGCGCGAGTGTAGTGGTCGACTATTGGACGCATTGATATTTCCTGACGCACCTGAATCCGACGCATCCGAATCCGAACCGTCCGAATGAGCTTGACCGAGCAAGATGCTTAAATTTGGATTTTGTTTTGAGAGACTGTCCAAACAGTTTAATTTGCCTAAAATTTGGAGTAACAAATCAGAACGAGTTTGCGATTCCGCGGCACTAAGGTTCGCAACCGGAATACGACGAACGCGTGTAAATAAGTGAACCAGCTGAGATTGTAAACGTTCAAATTTTTCTTTAGCGGATTCATCGGAGACATTTTTAATCGCGCTGTCAATATTTTGTAAGGTTCTAGTTATATACTTACATTCATCGACAAAAACACAAGTATAGGCTAGACGAGCAAATATTTTACCCTTCCTTTCCATTTCTAAAATTGGGCGTAACGCTACTATAAGTTCTTTTACCGTATTGGCATAACTAGCCGGTACTCCACGAATCGTAAGTTCATAAATTAGCATTTCTCTCCTAAGATGGTTAACCTGCATATTATAATCCATTTTGGAGTGAACAAAAACAATAGCAACTCAAAAGTCAATAAAAGAAAAGTCAAATCTAGATATAAACGCGTAACTCGAATAAATTTACCAAAACTATAGCAAACAAAGGTAATTAAATCAGAAAAAATACAGTACGCAAAGATAATCAAGGTCACATAAATAAATAAAATAAAATCGATAATAAATCGCAATATCCAAGACAATCAAAGTTACGTAATAAGTAAAATAAAATCGGTAATAAACCACAAATTCAAAGACAATTAGAGTTACCTAAACAAGTCAAGTAAAATCGGTAATAAATCGCCAAATCAAAGAAAATCAAAGTTACGTAATAAGTAAAATAAAATCGATAATAAATCGCCAAAATCAAATGCAGTAATACAGGGCTAGTACAGTTACAGTTAAAATTGACGGAAATTTTCAAAGTTCCATCCAGCTCACTATACGCACAAAAAAAAGGTAAGATAAAAAAGCGGTTATTTTTTTTTTAAATAGGCCCCACGTTGGGCGCCAAAAATTTGCGACGCACTTTGTTCAAGAAAAAGTGTTTGGTGATAAACTGTCAAAGATACTATGATGAGTATCATTAACCAAATACTTACCGTTTAAAACTTGAAAAGAACACTAAAATAATTCTGGAAGGTACTAAAAAAAAAGGAACTGAAACAACAGGGTGTTCTGAGTGAAGCAGGTTGTAGTAGAGCGCGTGCAAATTAGCCCTCAGCTCAGTTAGCCGGGTAGGTTCTATTGGACGCCACCAGTTTTTTACACCGACACAAACTGGAAGTCGCCTAGATGGTCTAGGAACTTGCTTCAACACACAACTAACCTGCTATTCATAACTGAAAATCAAAACATATGGCGCAGTGAGCTGAATAAAAACAATGTAATAAGTTTAACCCTATATACATCTATTTGTACATAAAAATTTACAAAAATGGTTACAAATATGGTTGGGCGGTTTGCCCTCGCAAAATAACAAATTAATTTTACTCCAAAAAAAAACTTCGTGAGGAAGTCTGTCCTCACATACAAATAATCATAGGGTGACTCCTTAGCACCCACTGAAGAAAATATGAAGGCTGCTTAGCGCCCGCCAAAAATAAATAGGTATGTTTTGTAGCCCCTACGGAAGACAATAGGGATGCTTTGTAGTCCCTACGGAAGAGAAGTAGGGATGATCGTAGCCCCTACCAAAGCCCCCTTAACAAAGAGGGCTCGAAATTCCAAATTCCACAGACAGTAACAGCAAATGGGGCAGTTACCAGCGATTTCCGAACGTCAGGCCGATGTTGATGGCTGATATGATGGTAACGGTCGAAGTTGCAGATAAAATCTTGCTCAGCAGGCAATAATTCAGCAGATGAATTTTAATCGCAGTCTCAGGATTAATCCCACACTACTTGAGCCTTTCAAATGGCTGAAACCCGACACTGCACTGCTACCTTCGTCGACCAACAAGTTGGAAATGTTAACTCGTGGACCGGTGAATCAAGTGACACTTCGAGACCTTCCGCTTGATGTTCTGCGCAAGCCCGACAAGGTGGCACAGAAGATGACCCGACCCGGGGAAGACAAAGCGGTGACCCTGAGTGGAAACTCATGTCAGTAATTGAAAGAGTCCAAAGATGGCGCCACGGCACACCGACAAAAATTACTTAATTCCAACTAGTTCTAAGCAAGGGGTAGAAGCTGCTCCCTCAAATGACTCCGAAGGCAGGATTGTACAAGTCTTTGACCCCATACTCAAGACACAAACGCAAAAACACCGGAACCCAGAACTCTAATTGTCGCCACACAATCGAACAAAGACTACAATCGTACAGAGGCCCTTTGCGTGAAACAAGAAAGTCACGGAAATACAGAACGTCATAGGTACCTACGCCGGTACTGATCGAGACGCACTATTTCAGTACGATGCATTCAAAGATACTAACAGCTGAGACCCCGAATGTCGAAACTAAAGAAAGGAAAACGATGACGTAGTGCCACCAAACCAACCTTCCCACACTCGAAAATGCCACTGCAGCAGCTGTGTTCATAAATCGACGGCTCCCGAACGCGCTTTGGGACTGTTCTTGTATGCGAACAGGTCAGTTCGTTCTTACCACTGATGTCTACGTTAATCGACCTCGCGGCCCGAACCCGATATTGTCCCGCCTTACAGTTCCGTCAGCCGAAAACATACACACAACTCCTAACCTTCACATGAAAACAGATGGACTATCAAATCCAAAGAAATGTTTTGGAAAACGAATCTAAATAATAGAGAAGGCTAAATCCAGGAATCCAAGACAGTAAAGGCAATGCGATCAAAACCCAAACAAATTAAAGGCGCTCCAATGTCTCAGGAAAATGTCAACCATATGAAAGGTAGGTAAGTAGGCTTTCAAAACTGACTATCTAAACATGTTAGCATAGATAGACTAAGGACGGCTTGTCTATACACACAGGGTGGACCTTAAACAAGGCGCAGAAAACGAAATACAGGGCCCAACAAAAGAGAGAGATGTTAGATTGAACTACAACCAGTGGACGATGGCCAAGCTGATGTCAAGCTGACTTGGGGACAAGCTAGCAGCAATTAGCCAGAACCGAAACCCTAGAAACTAGCCTGAGAACAGGGCAGGTCAAACGTGTACGTGTGGAGACATGACTTTCATTAAGGTAAACTAAAAAATAAAAACTAAACAGGCGTGCGTGAATAAAATTAACCCTTAAAACAAACTCTGATACTGGGGCCGAAATTAAACTGTCACAATATTTGGAGAAGCTGTGTAGCCCACGTTATAAAAAAAGATGAATATCCTATTTTACCGCCAGTAGCACCACTTGTGATTCAAAATGCGAATGATTCTAGTTCCGAATCTTCTGACGATTCCAACAGCATGTAGATATTTTTGTTTTATTTTTGATAATGGATTTGACAGGTTTCTGAAATATAAAATGTATAGCATTTGTTGTGAAAACCGTTTTTCACAATGCTCTTCCAGAAAATACAGAGAAACGTTGATAGAAATTCAAGTTTTGAACGAAATTCTTTCAAAAGGGAATAAATACTTTTGGAAGACAAAGATCTTATGAAAACTTCGAAAGTTTTCAAGAAAAGACGTTTATTGAGCTTTTACAGTAACATTGCGTCTACTGACGGTCTCGATTGCTTCAGGATATGAAAAGTAAACTTCAACTGCCCTAACAAGTCCCGCCCCTTTTCACTAGATTCGTGATCTGGAGTGACATTGGTTGCTTTTGGAAATAGGGAAAATCTATAAATAGCCGCAAGAACGAGGCAAAATAGGTGATACAAAAGAAGACCAAGGAATCAAATAGAGTAATGAAAAGGCAAAAGTGAAGTGCTAGTGCGAGTGTAGTGCAAGTGCTAGCGATAGTGTGAGTGCGAACGGGAGCGCAAGTGCTAGTGGGCCTGAATACCAATAATTAAGTCAAATATCTAAGTTCCCACATCTTAATATTACTTAGGTAAATAGCATGTCATGCACACTTAGTTACTTAACACCGTATGTAACATACAAATATCTTAAGGCTAGAGACAAATATTATCTTAAGTAGGACTTTTGTTACCTTAAGGCAATATTGTAAAAAATTTCCTTTCAGGACAGAGATAAACCCCATATTTGTACGCGAAAATATGGGATGGTTATAAAAGTTCGGCATGACAACGGGTCATGCGAGCGGTTATAATCTATCTCGAGATACTTGATTTATAGACTCCGGTCCGAAACCAACTACTCTAGGGGGGAGGGGGGGGGAGTGTTTAGTCAGTAAAAATCGTGACATAACCCACGAATGTCGCATGTGGGTATCTTTGGAAGATTCACCTCCTCTTACCCCCCAAAAAAAAGTAGACAGTATTACGATGGCCATGGCCACGCAAGAAACTCCAAGAATTTTAAGATTTTCGGGAATCTCGAGATTTAATATGCAGTAAGACGGCAGCATCCGCAGCACTGGTCGACCGCGGTCACCCATCTTCAAGATTTCAGGTATGAAGCGAGAAAATAAATAGACCAGGAGCTAGAAATCAGCAGGACACTGCAGGGTCCTTTTTGATCTTCATAGTGAGCTTCAAGAGTCTCGTGCGCACCCGAGATATCGCGTGTCTTCTTCAAACATTTTGAGCCAGATTTTCTTCATGGATATCATCCATATTATATCGATTTGAATTTCAGACTTGATTTGATTTGAGCCGCTTGGTCTGGTGATGTAAAATACCTGTGTTTATAAAATTCGCGTATTGGGACGGGACGCACTTGATCCCTCCGACACGAGTAAAGAGACAGGCCGAATGGCTTTACCTTGCTAGCTGTAACCCGTAAGGAGATTCAACCTGGATACATGTCTTGGGGAAGATGGTTTAAAGGAGGAAAATTATTCCAAAATGCTGCTGAGAAATGGACAACTTTAATCGGACAATTAAGCGAATTGGGCCGAGCGGCGGTTTTTTTGCTGAGTGTCTGGCAGGACAATCCATGAATAGAGTCTATAGACAGGAAAGAGGACGAAAGTCTTCCGCCTTAGTAATTAAATTCAGTCCAGACAGGTTTCGAACCAGGCGTTGGATAATAGACGCAGATCTATGTACCTATCCCTTTCCCAAGATCTTCAATTAATCTTAGACTGGGGTGCCAAGAACCTTGTCCAGTTCAACGCCTCCAAAACCCAGTCTTGCTCCCTCTCGCGCAAAAAATCTGGCAACGCTTACCCCATCCACATGAATGGCCAAGCCCTACAAAACAACGAAATATTCGATCTCGTTGGTGTCGCTTTCGAACATGATCTCAGCTGGCACAAACACATTACTTCAGTAGCCACATCGGCAGCTAAAAAGTTTGGTTTTCTCTTTCGAGTCAGAAAATACTACTGCCCTTCCAACTTATACACTCTCTATGTTTCCCAAATAAGACCTAACCTAGAGTACTGCTCCCACATCTGGGGAGCGGCATCACCTTCGACACTTAAGATCCTTGATTCTATCCAAAGGCGAGCAATTCGACTTATCAATGACCCAGCCCTCACGAGAAAACTCCCTTCTCTCGCTCATCGCCGCGCTGTAGGGGATTTATCCCTTTTCTACCGCTACTTCCACGGATTTTGCTCTGAAGAACTAGCCGGTATCATTCCCCCCTTGAATGTCCCTAACAGAACAACAAGAGGCGCGTTACGTATGCATCCCTTTACTGTCCAGCTACAAAAGCCTAGAACAGACCACTTCTCCCGCTCATTCATACCTAGGGTATCCAGATTATGGAACAAATTGACTGCAGATGTTTTCCCTTCCCGTCCCAACCTCCAATCCTTCAAATCCCGTGTCAATAGACTACATTTCCCTTCTCTTCAGACACACACGGTACGTTAGTACTTAGGCTTGAAGTCTACGTGTGATGTCTTAGATAACAAAAAGTGTGGCGGTCACCGCGGTTGTCATTACGATTGAGTGAAACGCATGAAAGACATGCACTCCGCGTCTCGAAATTAGACGCAGGCTTTTGTACTCAGATGTAGGAAGTCTATACTTGGTACTTGTTAATTTGGGATAAATCAACGTTCTTGGTCAAGGGAGTCTTGCACCGACTAGAGGGACCAGAACGGGATTCACGAAACGGTAAAAATGACTTCTTAGACAGATAATGGTCTAAGTTATAATTCCAGGAAAAAACTTAGGAAAAATAATTATAGTCCAGAGGCGTGGCCCTGGCTAATAACAGGAAAGTGACATGCATAACGCATCCGAGCCAGTATGTGTGTCCTTGGTTCTCAGTTCAATAGCTGATCTCGATCATGACAAACCGCGCGTCGTAAAGGTACGCCCATACGTGCACACCTGGGGAGCGGACGACGGTGTAAATATAATATAGTTACACTTACTACAAAAGGATCATAAAAATAACAACGTATTTATGCCATTAATTTAAAGTCTTAATTACACTACCCCACGAAAAAAAAACAAAGTCATGTCCACTGGACTAGATCCCCATATCTATATGTTTTCGAGGTCACTGAATCCGAATCCGACATCCGTTTCACCCCATCAGGTCATTGGACATCGTAAACCACCCCCTTAATTTCTAGGGGTTGCTCAGCATCTGGTTCGGGTGTCCTCTGCTCTTCTTCTTTGTTTATTCCAAAGTGAGAGGTGGGGAGGGTAGAGGATTCACATCCGACCCGGAACGCACCCCCTGAGGGGGTGAAACCACCCTTTCAGGGGGTGAAACCAGTTTTTTTCTGTTTTCGAAGGATTTTTATCAGAATCACGACGGAGGAGGGGTTTGTATATACATATACATGCACAAATATGAATTTATATATACATTATATATACACATATATACAGGGTGTTGGAGAAAGGCCGGTACTCCCAAAAATGTCCCAGGGGGATGTTTATTTAAGGCCGTCTCACTCGTATACCATAGGAAAGTTTCCGGGGAATCGAATAACGTTTTCAGATTTGGTCCCGATAGGGCCTGGGCCCTGTGAGGCCTAAGTTTGAGTTTTCATATGGGGACCCCCGTTTTTTGCAGATTCGGATTCAGCCGAAAATTTTGCGTTCAGATACGTGGATCTCAAATTTGTATGGTCCATATCGGTCCCAATACTAGCCTTCGCCTTTAGAGAGCCATTTTGGTAGGCCTGTGACATCATCATGGGACCGTCAGATGGAAGGAATTTGAGAATGGAGGTGAGCAGTGCGTGGCAATTTAAACACGCGATCATGTTTATCTATAGCGATTGGCTGTTTGTGGCTACAATCAGCAATAAGTATGGTTACAGCTCCCAAAATTTTCGACTGAATCGGAATCTGCAAAAAACGGGGGTCCCCATATGAAAACTCAAACTTAGGCCTCACAGGGCCCAGGTCCTTATTGGGACCAAATCTGACGTTATTCGATTCCCCGGAAAATTTCCTATGCTATACGAGTGAGACGGCCTTAAATAAACATCCCCCCTGGAAAATTTTTGGGAGTACCGGCATTTTCCCAACACCCTGTATATATGTGTATATGTGTATAATGTATATATAAATTCATATTTGTACATGTATATGTATATACAAACCCCTCCTCCGTCGTGCTTCTGACAAAAATCCTTCGAAAACAGAAAAAAACTGGTTTCACCCCCTGAAAGGGTGGTTTCACCCCCTCAGGGGGTGCGTTCCGGATCGGATGTTAACCCTCTACCCTCCCCACCTTTCACTTTGGAATAAACAAAGAAGAAGAGCAGAGGACACCCGAGCCAGATGCTGAGCAACCCTAGAAATTAAGGGGGTGGTTTACGGTGTCCAATGACCTGATGGGGTAAAACGGATGTCGGATTCGGATTCAGCGACCTCGAAATCATATAGACATGGTGATCTAGACTTTGTTTTTTTTTTCGTGGGGTTGTATTATCGATCGACGGTACGCCCATGAATACAATTGTTTCTATGGTTAAACATCGTTTTTGCAGATTCAGTTAGGTTTTGATATACTTATAAATAATGTTTGGTTAAAATGTTAAAACTTTTTATTGTGTCCCATCTTAAATTGGTTAGGATATTTTGGGACAACTATGGCTAGACCTTATCGGCACTGTTGCGTCAAAGGTGTCGGCTGCGTTACTTTTTTTGCGGTTTCACTTTCCATTGGTTAAGGTATACACTTGCTTCAAATTTTCCTAAGCTGTACGAGGTGCTTTAAATCTCTGAAGGCGAAGCGTCGCCAAGCGAAGAGACGAGAATTTTATCCATCCAAAAACCTAAACATGCAATCAAATGGAAGCCCGCACACTGAAGCGGCGCGAATCGTCAAAGTCTGGAGAGCAACTAGGCGACGTTTTTCTCGCCGCTTCCCGTCGCGCCGCCGCTCAGGGTGCGGTGAAGAGAAGAGAAGATCCGAAATATTTGATTGTCGTCACTTTTTGGACGTCGGTACCAGCTGAAACTTCGTGTAGATTGTGTTGTGTTTTCTTAAATCAGACAATAGGTGATAGAATTTACCGAAAGTACCCCTCTTTTTATTTATTTTACTAACCCAAACTTTTCTTTTTGGTTTCTCTTCTTCCTCCATACTGGCAATCAGCCTAAGTATAAAAAGATCCTCGGCCGATGACAAGCTGTTCATTTTGTATACCTACCTTCACTGAACAACTAAAAATGTTGAAAATAGGATAGGATATCTTTTGCGTGGATTCTCTGCGCTTCGTTTCTCTACGCCCCAGTGTGCGGACACCGCGTAAACGACGCTTCGCTTCGCCGCGCTTCCCTTAGCGACGCTTCGCCTGAGTGGGCGAGCACCTTAACTCTGATAGTCTTTACAGTGTTTGTGATGTGATGATATAGTAAAGCTAGAGATAAGTGAAAGAGTGGAAGGAATTCTGGCAAAAAAAATTTACTGGCCAACGATGTTGTCAAATTATGAAAATGTTTCTTAATAGCTAGGCGAACCATAGAATTTAATTATTCATGGAAAATAATTACTTATATCGAATTAAATATTTTATTACTATTAAAACTTTCATTTTAAATCCATTTTACCCATACATTTTTTTATTTAAGTGCGTTAAAAGTAAAATAGGATCATCTAAAAATCTAAATAATATATCCTAATTCATAAATCTGGCAGCAGACAGTAAGACAAAGACGAACAGGTGACTATTATTGAGCTGATTGTTTCGGCACGCGTTACGCGTCTCACCGACAAAAAGTACCTATCATCAGCCATTTCTTAATTTCCATAAAGCAGTGTCAGACAGGGCCCTGAAACTTTAAATACGGCTTATCGCAGCTGCCACTTGTCACATTTAGTTAGCGAACATGCCATGGAGGGACTACTTCCATTCGACAGACGACAGATCGTCAAAATTAGACCAATCAGGATATTTTATTCTCGGTTGTCTCGCCTTTGTCTTGTCCGTCAGCCATTTAATAATTTCTTAAAAAGATGAAAATTATTTTATGTGTGATTTTAATCAATTCAATCGGCTTAGAAATGCAAATTAGGGCTTTATTACTTTTCCAGGTAAGTGTTCTTTTGTATTAAAGCAAAATATAGCCTATTATCAATACATATCTTGAAACATGGTATTCTGTTAAATAGTTTAGTAAACAAACATTTTTCCAGGTATTTTTATTTTAAATTGTACGTGTAGTTTGTTTAAAATATAGTTTTGTCGTTTTTTGTTATTTTAAAGTGCAGTTATCAGCAAGTCTGTCAAGACAATATACTTTGAGCATTTAAAATAATACACACCCCAATGTATTTCCAATACCAATATGTTCCGAAGACTAGGCTAATACTAATAATTTATTTATTTATTATATGGTTTATTTAAGTGAACATGGTTTCGTAATAATAAAATAAATGATGAAAGTTGGCAATAGTGAATTTGGCCATTTCTGTTTTGTGGTCTTTGTGTCATAAAGAATGATTTTAATCAAACTTTTTTTTATTGTAGATGTAAATAGACAAATCAGATATTGTAGTTTGGTAAGTACCATTTTCTTAATCATATTTTTAAAACATATTCCGTGCTAGGTGTAACTATCTAGATGATTTTAATTCCAGAACATTCAATATAATTTATATTTTTTTAACGTATTTTTTTCTGCTTGTTGGATAACTTCATTTTGTAGTTTGCCACCCATACCTACATCTTCTACCCTCTGTATTTGATCTAACATGGCTGCAGTCATAGCAGCTTCTTCCTTTGGCAGAGTTAAGTACTCATGTAAGAATTCCTGTTACCTACACTAATTTTCCAAAGGAATATAAAAACAATTTTTTTTTATTTTCCCTAAACTTTTGCGACATTAGAAGCTTGAAAAACAGCTTACCGAATACAAGTTCTCAATTGGTATAAATACGTTTGTATGTAGCATCCCTGCGTTAAGCTTCGGAAATAAACATATACGTCTTGACGAGTACACTTTAACTCTGGATTGCCCTACTGGACACTGTAGAAAGCAAAACATTTTTACTGAGAGCAAAATAAATAGCAGTAATAAAAAGGTGAAACTTAACCAGAGTTTTTTTTTATGTACCATTTACTTATTGAGTAAAGTTAAATAGTGCACCTGATTTGTGTGATATAAATAACTATTAGGTACTTAGTGTACAAGGTGATTCTGCGAAGTTTTCGTTTTGTTGCATGTTAAATGCTCGATGAAATTGGACCTCCACACAAGCCCAACGTGATGTTAACGGAACTGAAGAAATTACCTTGCGTTAACATTCTCACGTGAGCCATGTTGTTATGAGATGACTTGATAAACATTTCGTTATGATTTATATTGATTAAATCAAGGAATTAGTAAAAATAGGACATTGTTGTTTTACTTTTAAATACAATACAATTTTGTATTACTTTTAAAGGTTAATTGGTGTTTTGGTATTTAATGCTTTGTTGTATTTAAATATTTGTTTTAGCAAATAGCCGCTACTGACATTTTTTTATATTTTCTCTGAAAATTATAAGAAAATATTTTTTAACTTTATACAACAAAGTTATAAAATGTCAAAACATTAATTTGACCTTGAACAAATCATATGGTGGCTTCTCTTCCGCACCCCGCTTCCGCCAGTAATACTTTGGACCCTACTACGGAGGGCGCCACCGTTCACAAATGTTGCGACCAATTAGCACGCACTTAACGTTTCTTGCCTGTTGTTCTGTGGTGTCAGAGGCTTGAAGCCGAAGTCCCATGTGCGGAATTAAAGACGGAGGCGGAACGGAAAAGGCGATTCTATTGGTCGCTGGGCGGCCATCTTACAATTTTTGACGTCAAAAATTCAAATCAAACCAATAGAATCGCCTTTTCCGTTCCGTCTCCGTCTTTAATTCCGCACATGGGACGTCGGCTTTACGCTACAAAATAAATAAGTATATTGAGGTAAATTATGCGCCAGCGTCGTGTTCGTGTGGTATTTTGAGTTGGTAAAAGTGACAATGAACCCATATAGGTACCCGTGTGGTAAAAATCTTCACAATCAGATGCGTGAAGTGATTGTCAACGTTTATAATGTAGGTATGTGACGAAGAATCCGTCTTTAAAATGCAATTTTATAAATATTACATTTCTTTTATTACATTAAGCACGCCCATGACTTGTCCATGTTAAAGAGATTGCCCTTCCCCTCTCACCGTTACGTCGCACGTTCATTTAGCTGTGTCAAGCTTAATTTTAGAAAGTTGTCAAAATATTTTAATATAATTTTTGTCTTATGTTTTTTTTAATTTCGGTAAGTGGTTTTAAAAGATCTTGTAAAAAATACTTTTTAAAAGCAAGCTTTTATAATTTAGATGTGCTAAAACGAAAAAAACAAATATAGTTTTTTCATTGTGGCAATGCTAAATGCTAGGTATTTATAAGTGGACGTAGTTCGCGTGGGATCCTAATAAAAGTAGTATCAAAGTTATCACTGAAACAGATATAATATATTATGTTAAATTTATTGTCTTAAAAGCTTGTAGCGCGCGAAAAGTTCATACAGGCATTAATTTTGTTTGGCAGAAATTGTAAGTAGATACCTAAGTATGTATTTTTTTTCATTTCTATTCACGCGATAAACTTTTATGGTAATAAATTTAACATAAATATTATATCTGTTTCAGTGATAACTTGCAGCGTTCTGGGGTTAAATTGATAAATTTAACTACCCAGACGTGCTACAAGTGCGCGGCAGCTTTTCGCCAGGAGCATTTATGGGCCGTAGGTTTTTTAATTTTCCCTTTTCCTCTTTTTTGTTTAGGTTTTCCAAGGCACTAGGGCGCCACTGAGTTTTTGTTAAAGAAAAATACCCTTACAGCTTAATAAACTCAGAACTTAAGCTGATATTTGATTTTTTAAAAAAATGTTATAAAATTCTTTGCATGTGTTTTAGCAGGCAATAAAACAAACCATTCCCCAAAATAAAATATATTTATTCTTAATTAGGAAAAGCTTGTCGACAGCTAAAAGGATCTGGATATTTATAAAATAATACCTACTTGAACATATGGGTAGTATACTCGATTTGAAATTGGTTGATAGTAATAAATCATTTTTAGCAGCCGATTCCATAGGCGCACCTACCTGACGTGCCGGTTTGAACCCTATTTACTTATCCGAATAATTTAGTAATCATTATTGTCATAACAGGTAAAAATAATTATGCCGAGAATTCCGGGAACAATTAATACACAATGTTACTTTTCAGGTAGTTACGAAAAATTAGGTACCTCTACTTATTGGTATAAAACTGTGAGTCATTTTAAGAGCGAACAAACCTAATGCGAGTATTCTAGGACACACATTTGGGTAATTTTTGAAAATGGAGAGTCTTTCAGGATTTATTCCAGTTAAGCGAGCTGCGAAATCAGCGCTAAGCATTAGTGAAAAGATTATTGTGCTTAATGTATTTAATGCACTTAGATATCAAAAAAGTGCAATAAGTATCGATTCTGCAGTGGAACTTTGTTCAAAGATGACAGGTATTGGAAAAGCAACCATCTACAGGCTGATGCGGGAAGAAAAGACAGGAACCGTGACGCCACCAAAACCATCTCCAGGAAGGCGAACAATACCGATCGATGAGGACGAAAAGGCCATCATAAGACGAAAGGTGCATTCATTCTATTTCAATAAGGAGATCCCTACTTTGGATAGAGTTTTAGGGGCAGTAAAAGAAGACTTTCCTGCAATCAAGAGAGATAAACTATGGAAAGTTCTAAGAGTATGGTATGGGCTCATGTGAAAGGTTATGTGGCTAGACAAAATACCACTTATAAAATGAGTGATGTTCAAAAACTCTTTGAAGAAGCGCTTCAAGAAGTCAACGCGGGGAAGTGGCAAAGATGTATAGAGCATGTACTAAAGGAGGAGGAAAAAATGTGGCAATTGGATAGTTTACTGGAGAAAACGGTCGAACCACTTATTATCAATTTAGGGGAAGAAGACAGTCCCTCAGATATTTCATTTTCTGATGATGATTAATTTAAAGCGAAGAACTGTAATGACTTACTATAAATTTTATAGAATTTCAAATAGAAACATTTTTCCAAATTTACTTGTTTATTAGTTGCTTTATTGTTATTAGTATTATATTTATTCAAATACAAGGGTAACAAATTATGCCACACATCCGAATGTTCACTAAATTATATAATTATTGTGTTTAATATAAACTTAAACCCACCCGAAAGCACGTGCATGAGTGCAAAACATCACAGGTAGAATACTACCGCTTATTGTTCGAGCCTCGGGTTAAGCTTTGTATTCGACGCCCTTATCAGATCTATAGGAATGGAAAGTTTAATAAATGCAAAAGGGTCTAGACTTTCAATGTATATACTATTTAAAACTTGGCAATTTAGGTGGACCACTCTGTGTACGTGTTTGACGGATTTTAATGCTTTATTACTATCAACCAATTTCAAATCGAGTATAGATACTTAAATTAAATTACAGTATGAAAGGTTATCAAATATTTTTAGTACCATTTTGGCAAGTACAGTTTAGTAAATATAAAATATACACCCTGCTACAAACAGCCTAATAAAACAGATAAGGTAAACCATCAGGTAACGCAACGAGGGTAGATACCAAAAAAATCATGATTCTTTTCGCTACGCCCTAAAGAAAATGATACAAAACTTCCCAAAATAGTTTTATACACTCTATTAAGTCAATATTCACTTGATAAGCCGCATGGTACAAAAAAAAAATATACAATTTTATATTCATTAGTAATCAAAAAACATAATACGGCAGATTTACAATAGGGGTAATTACGTAATAATATTACCTCTAAATACTTATTTTTACAAAATTTACATTAGTCCACAGGAGACTTTATACTGGGAAGCTTTAAATAAAAGGGATTATGTAATAATAATAAATTCATAAATTAACATTTTATATATGCAATTATAACCAAAATGGAGTACAATCCACCGTAGCACGCGGAACTGAGTGCTTAGGGTGACTATCCTGACGGAGGAGGAAAGCTCTGAACGTGGATCGGCATGGTCCCAAGGTTGTATCGAGGTGATGCGGCTGGACCACCTGGATGAAGTACCCCTTCAAACTCTATGGTGTTGACGATAGAAACTCATGAGAAGGCGTGGTGGAAGCCACATACATAGGGTTGCATCCGTCTCGGGACATCTCTTCGCAAGGAGTAGCGGGAAAAACAGGTACGGGAAATTGCATCTGTCTCACAACATTTCTTAAAAGGAGGGGCAGAAAACTATGGACCGGGGGTTGCATCCACCATGAAACATCCTTTCAACTGTCGAAAATTATTCCTTTACCCGGAAAAATCCCTCATCCCCATTGGAGGGTTACCAAAATGAAAAAACGACCATCGGCCACATTGTGACTTTTGCCACAATCACAAACTATAACTAACTTCAATCTATAAAACGAGGGTTATAACTAACGGCCCTCTCTTGCCAAGATTGTTTGGCAAGACTGCCCTCCACAACCACCTTGTCCTTTCTTAAATTCACCGCAAAAACCTCCCACGACCTCAATTTCTTGCCCCTTACAATTGGAACACCATGTGTCACATTGGACCAATCAAAGCATTCGACGTCAGCCCGAATGTGCGCCGTTCAAAACTCGGCCTCTGCATAATTATATTTTGGTTGTTCCCAAATGTAAACACGATGTTTTGAAATGGCAATCATATTAGGAAATAAGAAGAAAAGAAACGGAAGATTCTCTGGACTTGCAGACACTGTAGCCTTAGAAAAACAAAGTATTAATTAGAATTAGTAACCAGTTATTAATTACTATTTTATTTTAGCTTACAATTAATCAAAATCTACTGTATACAATTAAAAGGGGAGAAACGTACTACAAGAAAAGGAATTTTTTACCAGGGCCAGTCGTTCCGTAGTTCTTAAAGTACACGCAATGGTATAGGTAATATTCTTAAGAAATGCTAAATTAAACAATGAATACAATACTGTAAATTGATCTTATAGGGTGAATCAACTCAAGTGCAGAAATAAAATTAAAACATTCTGGACCCGCACAACATTGTGGGGTTGAACTATATAGAATAAAAAAGGAATGCCAAAATGCATAACCTACATCCTTGTAAACATGAATGCTGGTTATCTGTGTAAAGAATTAATAACTTAATAAAATAAGACTTTATGAGATTTTTAGTGTTTGTTTATTTTTAGAGTAATGTCAAAATTTTCTAACAAAACTCCTTCACCATCTCGTCAAGAAAAAAGAATATGCACTAAAAAGTAATTTCAAAAGCAATGTAGCATTTCAAATGCTACAAACTTTGATACTACTTTTATTAGGATCAACCCAAGCGAACTATGTCCACTTATAAATAGCATTTAGCATTGCCACAATGAAAAAACTATACTTATTTTTTTCGATTTAGTACATCTAAATAATAAAAGCTTGTTTTTAAAAAGTATTTTTTACAAAATTTTATTTTCAAATTTTTAGTTACGTCTTAACCTCCGCATTTCTGATAATGCATCACTATTACAAGAAATTTTACCTGTTATCGTATTCTACTCGTCAAACCCTTTCATTTAATGCCCATATCAAGGAGATTGTTAAGAAAACGGTAATCCGCCATCTTGTGGCGTCCGCCATATTGGGTTGGGTTTAAAATGTCGTCACATAGCTTATCGTATTCTACTCGCCAAACCCTTTTATTTGATACAAATGTCAAGGGGGTTGTGAAGAAAAAGGTAATCCGCTATCTTGTGGCGTCTGCCTTATTGGGTTTAGAATGACGTCATACGTCACATAGATTATCGAATTTTACTCGTCAAACCCATTTCTTTGATGCCCACATCAAGGGGATTTTGAAGAAAAAGTTAATCCGCCATCTTGTGGCGTCTGCCATAGTGAGTTTAGAATGACGTCACATAGCTTATCGTATTCTACTCGTCAAACCCTTTCATTTGGTACCCATGTCAAGGGGGTTGTGAAAAAAAGGTACTCCGCCATCTTGTGGCGTCCGCCATATTAAATTTAGAATAATGTCACATAACTTATCGTATTCTGCTCGTCAAACTCTTTCATTTGATACCCATATCAAGGGGATTGTAAAGAAAAAGGTAATCCACCATCTTGGGGCGTCTGCCATATTGGATTGAGAACAATGTTAAATCTACTATATTGCATTGTCACTGGACTTATACACGTGTACAAAATTTCAAAGCTCTAGCTTAATTAGAACAAGTCGAAATTTTGATTGCAATATTTGACCTAAACATACAAACATACATACAAACATACATATATTTTAACTAACGTTAAGTGAAACCGCAAAAAAAAGGTAACGAAGCCGACACCTTTGACGCAGCCGTGCCGATAAGGTCCAGCCATAGGCGTCCCAAAATATTATAACCAATTTAAGATAGGACACAATAAAAAGTTTTAACATTTTAACCAAATATTATTTATAGGTATATCAAAACCTAACTGAATCTGCAAAAACGATGTTTAACCATAGAAATAATTGTATTCATGGGCGTACCGTCGACCGATAATTAAGACTTTAAATTAATGGCATAAATACGTTATTATTATGATCGTTGTGTAGCAAGTGTAACTATATTATATTGTAACTATATCGATTGTCATGATCGAGATCAGCTATTCAACTGATAACCAAGGACACACATAATGGCTCGGATGCGTTCCCGAGAATCTTGAAATTATTGGAGTTTCTTACGTGACCATGGCCATCGTAATACTGTCTAATTTTTTTTTTTGGGTAAGGGGAGGTTCCTCTTGAACACGGTGCATTTAAACTGCAATTTTGAGTTTCATCTACCCAACCGTACTGAACAACATCATGAGTATCAAACCATGTCTCATCTAGATACACTATATACCTATTTGATTCCCGGTGTTCTTTTATTTTACGCAAATATTCTTGACGATGTTCAGCAAGACGCACAGTGGGTCAAACATGGTATCTAGCAAATAGAAATTCAAAAATATTACAAAACTTTTAACTTTATACATTTCATTACAGTTTCGAGTTTTAAATGACGATTTATCAATAAAACAATAATGATAGTACGATTCATGAACATATACTTAAAATTAACCATTTTTTTATGCAACAAGTTATAATCCATTTTATGCACGTAAGGATAAATTAAAGTTATTATTACAAAAATTTAAAACTCAAAAAAAATCATGTTACATTAAAGAAGCAACTAAACTACACACATATTCTTATTCAATATCTGAGTATTCCTCATTTGATTCATCAGATGTTCCGGGGACAACTGTAAACGCAGGAAGTGCAGGATCAGACAATAACTGGATTACATTCTTATCAAGAGGCTCTCGATAGGAACGCACAGCAGAGTTGGACTTCGATAAACTTGATATGAAAGGATCTGATGAAAACAACAATGAATTAAACAAATCCTTCATAGTGTTTTCTCGAGAAAATTTCCGGGTATTAAATTCTCTATATTTTTTAAAATCTTTGTTCCTTGACTCGAGGGCCTCTTCCGAAAACATTCCAATTGGAAGAACAGCTTTTTGTATTATATCTGCGCCATGAATAAGTATTTTATGAATACTAGAGGGCATAAAATACCATGGATAAAGTGCAACATATATTTGAGACGTTTCTTTGGCATACTCTCTAAAAGCATCTATATTTACTGTATATCCAGAAGACATTGCTCGTAATAGCACAGAAAATCGTTCTATTAAGTCTGCATCTATGCCAGTAATAGAGCCTGCGAGAAAAGGCTGCTTAAAAAACCGTCTAGCAGTATTACCGTCATTGGTAGTACCAAAACCAGGTTTCGGAATGTCTACCAATAATCCCATTTCTGATCTTAATTTTTCTCTTATTTGTGCTTTACGTTCATTCACTATAATTTTATCTGCAGCGTCACGGATTTGCCGCTTTTGTATGTTAAAACGATAAGATATATGAAGGAAAGCTTCGAAACATCTTATCCAAGCATGTAAAGTAGACATTCCGAAATCTAGGTTTTGAGACTTGGGAACACGCTTCCATACTTCATCTAAATTATTCATAATCTTAGGGGTTGCTCCACATATCCCACATGTTTGAGAAGATGACTCGGTGATGACACTAAATATCTTTCCGTCTATCATAGTTAACTTAAACAAATGGTTAATGTTCACTTCCTGGTCACAAATCACAACACTTGTTGGTAAAATGTTTTTTATTTGGTCTTCCACATTTTGAATTTTTTTCTTCGAAAGCTCAGCAGTTTCTTTTTCAAACATAATTTTGATTGGTCTGCAAAACCTCGTCGAAGAAGGGCGCGGATTATTCCATAAAACTTCATTGTCCATTGTTTGAAGTCTTAGAGGTACAAGACAAACAGCAAATAAATATGAGTCTGTGCGAGGTTCTCTTCCTTCACGACTAAACTTTTGTTTATAAGTGGAGTGCCCTGCGCTTCCATCACAGCCCCACTTATAAATAAGAGTCACACCTTTTCGAATCTCTGATATTTTGTGCTCTAAAACAGTTTTTTGAAACATCACAATCCTTGTTGATGTATGATTCACCAAAGCTTGAATTTTAACTTCGCCGCATATATCCGATATTATCATTGATTTTTCATCTGGATAGCAGTCCCTTTTTGCCTTTTGAAGGGCGTGGTAGGAAGGATAGATGTTGGCATTACGTTGTTTTGCTCCAGACTGCATTAAAATGTACGAATGTTTCGTATATCGTCCATCTACGTACAATGCAAGAGCTTCTTCGGGCGTGTATTTAACGGAAATCGAACTCGGGGTATATATTAATTTTTTTACTTGTGTTGCTCTTGTAGGCGAATTTTCAGTTACTGTTTTTACTATGGTAGCAGCATCTCTTAAACCCGATTTTTGAAGGCTTGTACTAGCGGCAAATGATAGCTCTTCGGTACTATAACTTTCTAATAATGGTGCAATCTTCTGTCTTTTAGACTGCTTGCTTAATTCCGAAAACTCTTTTGTCGGTCTGCCGGATTTAACCGAGTCCGCTGATGTTTTTTGAATAGTAAATACAATATTATCATCTAACCATTCCGCCTAACGCGCCTCAAATCTATCTAGTACTCTGTGACAACTTTTCCATTTTTCGCTTAATTTGCTCAAAAAATTTTTAACAATTTTTTTAGAATTAACACTATTTATATCTTCCTCGCACTCGTTAATTCCTAGCTTATTCAAAACATATGTAAGAACGGAAGAATTTTTCTTTTCGCTTTCCTTTTCGTTATACCAAACCAAGAAAAGCTCCCTCTTTGATATATCCATGGTCCTGAAACAACAAGAAATGTCAGTTTGGTGCAACTCGCTGCAGACAAATTTGGCTTCACTAGACTCTGAGATAATTGCTGATTCAAAAAATAAATAAATCTAATCGAATCCGGCCGAATCTGTATTTTGCAAGACGTTTCAATTTTGGAAATAGCTTTAAAAATAACATATTGTAAGTACACAGCTTTGAAGCAAAAATTATTAGTGATCCATACCAGAGAAAATAGAAAAATATTGGATATAAAAGAGTACATACCTTTACAATAAATCTCCAAGCAACAAAAGTTTAAGGCACAAAACTGAATTATCACAACGATTGTTTTACTTAGGCGAACGAAGTAAGACTGATGCGTTTAACAAATTTTCTGTATATTTACACGTGCTTTCGAAAGCGTCACCGACTGCCTACCTGTCCTGAGCGACCTTTTATGAGTTTCGGGGAATTCGTTACCTACCTAGCAACAAAATTCTACCAATATTTTAATTCTGGGTGAAGGTCAAAATTTAGACTTTTTATCAGCTAGATATTAAAAATGATCTTCTGTGAGACGGCGCGATTCCATTATAACCATCCGATTATCAATTTTTTTGTGTTTAAATCCGCAATCTAATAAAATTCCTCGAAGAGTTTCCAATGACTGGTAATTGTAATCAGGGTAATCGCGTAACTTATCCCGGATCATTTCTAATGTTGGCACCGTATTCTCCTTATATAGATTGTACACAATTCGTCTAATGACATCTTTTGCTGCATCGTCAACTTTCTGAAACTTTTGATTAGTTTTCTTTCGCTTTAGCGAATGATCTGTAACATCTCTTGTTTTAATTACGCGATAAATTGTAGATATCGAAAGTTGTGTTAATTCGTTAACTCTTTTTATAATGGCTTTATTTGACTGTGCCGGATTTTCTTTTTTTAAACAGCCGTAAATATTTAGAATTATTCGTTGACTTTGAACATGTAAATCTTTATTAAACTCCGGACATGTTTCGACTGGCGATGCCACGGTCGGTACCGAAGGTAATTCAACATGTAATAATTCGCTTTCATCTACCTCAAAAGGTCGCCAAAAAGCCATTATTATAATAAAAATTCACTTACATAAACCAAGTAAAAACACTTATAATACGCACTTCACTGAACAAAACCTAAAACTTAACTGGTTCACATAAAGCATGTTCTAAACGAGCATCTGTCTAGACGTAACGTCTTAATTATAATAAAATGACTCCGTCCTCTGCATGCGCCAATATAATATTACCCTTAGTGGAAAAGAGACAAAACGAATCGTCGCTGCAGGTGTCCCTTCACGAGACAGGCAGCTGCTGTTTGCATTATATACCGAAGTTATCACTAACAAATCTGAATGAAATGTGGGATACTTGCTATGGGGAATCGAGCGAGCCCGGTATAAGTGGCAGGCCTTTGTCTGGCTTTTTATACCACTTAAATCTTAATAATTTAGATTTATGAGATTCAGGTAACTCTGGCAAAACTATACATTCATACATACTAACAGGTGGAGTTAAATAAAAGCTTGTAAAAATAAAATATATTCTTGAATGGAAGTCAGTTTTCTTCTTGGTTTGAAACATCATAGTTAATAAAAACTATCGGCGTATCGGCCAGATTCTCCATCGCTAGTCCGGTCTAATTTGACAACCAAAAGTTTTAAACTGACAAGTGTAAGAATAAGACAATTTAAGTTTTATACTATGAATTTGTTTGATGTTTCTGAGGTTTTTCGCAAATTTATATAGAAAAGGGCAATTTTAGTACCTACTTTCAACAATAATACAACCAAATTCATTCTAGCAACCCGTTCCAAGGTGAAAATCATTTGGAAACCAAGCAAATTGCTGAAATATGAGAATAATTCATGTTTTATATGACGACTTATTAACAATGACAGGACAAGAACCTTTCAAAACATAACTGATCAACTAGGAGATCTTAATTTAAACCAGTACTAAATCTTAAACTTTCTTAGTGAATCTGAATGTACATGTCTTTATGTCCTGATGACATGTAATAGGTAGATCAGTCTTTAAGGCTCATTTACTTATATTTGCTTTTGTTTTTGGGGGCTCCATTTGACTCGTTTGGTGTGTTCTGGTAAGTTTATTTCTTGGTTTTACTAAATATAAAACAAATCGACCAAGGGGTTAACAAGTTTTAGGCGACGTTTAACTTTGGTGGTTGAGCTACTGCGTTCGATCAGCTGGTTTTTTGTTCTTATTTTTTCCAGCAGTCCTTTATGTAATATGTATGTATAAATAGTAAATGTAAATATTAAGTAAGTTTCAAACCTCGTGTAATATAGAACCCTGACTCTGTAAGCCTAGCGGAAAGAGTCGCATCCCCCTGCATCGTCGCGTCATACAGAAACCAAGGGCTAAAGGCGCATATACACCTGAGCACGAACGGGTACGAGGCAAATGCGAGTCGCCGCTAACGTACAAGTGTGTACGTGTCACCGAGGAGAGGCAAACGGCCTTCGGCCGAACGACGTGCGGAGCGAGGCCGTGCGATACCATTCGACGGGAGTCGGTACATCAAAGAGAATTTGGTTCAGGTGTGGACGGTGTTTTGCCTCGTTGAGTTTCAAATTAAAAAGTCAGTGTAGTGTGGTGTACGTATTTATTATTTTTGTGGTTTAGGCAAAGTTTACAAAATGAATTTTGTAAACTTTGGTTTAGGTTTCAATTAAAAATGAGTTGGGATAATGAAAAGATATTGTAGACTAATAAATGAATCACCAGTTGCCAAATATCTCAATGTGATAGCCAATCTCTCTTCCGGAGTAACAAATTTTCGTAAATATGTATCGTTTCTTGATATTGTTTCACGAATTGATTCCAACAAAAAAATGAAGTCGTTGGGAGACATTCTCGTGAAATTTCGAAAATGGCCACTATCTTCCTCCACATACTATTTAAAAATAATTTTCCTCGCGTGATGAGTCTATTTTGGTATATTCTGGTTGTCCACCAGCGTCTTTTTTTCTAAAATATTTAAAAAATAACAACAAAATTGTTTCAATCTTCACTAAATTTTTATTCATAAACATGACAATTGTTTCGACATCACAGTGTCTTCGTCGGATGGTTGGTATAAACTAACTGTTCTTATTATATGTATTAAATACTCAACAAATTTTTACCTAAAAAATTTGTTGAGTATTTAATACATACAGTGACCGGCAAAAAGTTCGCAACATATGGGAAAAATTTTTATTAGGAGAGTATTGGAAAAACTTTTAATTTTGACATACGTCACGTGACCACTGGTATAGCGTCAAATTAAAAAAAAAATTGTTAATTTACAAAAAGTGAGGTTAGTTGACGAGATATCAAAAAAAGTTATTTGAAAAAATTGCTTAGAATTAAATTCTAGGTCCTTGTGCAACATTTTAAGATTTTATTTAAAAAAATTGGAAAACTCAATTTTTTTTAAATATTTTTTTATCGATTTACAAATTTCCAGTTTTTTTCGTTTAGATAGCTTGGCTAATGTAAAGCCCATGTATCTGGATGAAAATAAACGAATGTAGTAGTTTTTTCTACAATTGACAGGACAAAATTAAAAAAAACAGGGTTTCGCCAGACGCTAGCTGTTGCAATGATTTGTATCTAGCAGCAGTGTCAAAATTTTAGAGACATTTCAATGAGATTACATTGAGAAAACCTTAATCGTCTTAAATATATCTGAAGTTCGACTTTTTGTAAAGTTAAGGGGATTAAAATAGATAATAAACAAAAAAGTACCTGTTTATTTAATCGAAATTTCATAAACGAAAACCAATGTAAGAAAAACTTAAAAGTAGTCAAATTCTGTACTAACAACATAAAAAATCATTGTTTTTCCTTGGGTGTACAAAATTTAAAACTCAGTATGACCACCATTTCTCTCCATACATACTATTGTTCCGGTGTTACCCGAAATCGCCACTATAATTACTTGCCCTTAAATTGGCAGCCCAAAATCGCCACGGCTTACAGAGTTACCCGGACACCTATAGCCCAAAATCGCCATGAGCCTTTTATTTATAAGATAATAGTATATATATTTAATAACTTTATAGTTCATAATAAATTATTTGCCATAGATACAATTTTACAAAATAAAACTACATACAGAAGCAGTGAGAGAGAGAGAGAGAGAGAGATACTGCACATGTGTGAAGGTATAGTCAAAGATATTCCTTCCTCACTGATGGAAACAATCTGAAAGAATGCTTAGCAAACAACAGCTAGAAATATACTGAATTAAACATTTAATTTATTCAGAAGATAAGAGTAGTGGCGATTTTGGGCTATACCCTCTGCAGGTAAAATGTTTGACAATACATTAACAAGGGGTTCGTGGCGATTTTAGGATGTAGCCTATTGTTCTCGAGCGCAACTCTCGATTAACATTTCGGAGCATTTTACGATTTATTTGCAATACACAATTTCTAATGACATTCTCTAAATTTTGTATATTCCTAAAGGGTCGATGTTTGTACACAGAGTTCTTTAGGTATCCCCACATAAAGAAATCTAACGGAGTCAGATCTGGTGATCTCGCAGGCCACGGATTTTCAGAAAACCGTCCTATCCACTGGTTTCCAAATTCTTGATCCAGCCATCTCTTCACCTCATTTGTGGAATGAATGCTAGCTCCGTCTTGTTGAAAGTATAAATTTCTTCTTTCGGCTAATGACAAATTGTCTAAAAAGTCAGATATCTCAGTTTGTAGAAATTCTAAATATCGTTCTGAATTTAAATTGTCTCTAAAGAAAAAAGGTCCCACTATTCTGAGGTTGAAAATTCCGCACAACACATTAACCTTAAAACTATATTGGTCTTTACTCTGAATTACAAAGTCTGGGTTTTCGGTGGCCCACCATCTACAGTTTTGTGAACTGACGGTTCCGTTAGAGGTAAATGTAGCTTCATCCGAGAAAAGAACGTTCTTTGGGAAATTAAAATCTTCCTCAATCATACCCTGGAACCAGGCACAAAAATCGAAGCGGGCGTCATAATCCCTATCTTTTAATACTTGTACAAATTTAGGTTTGTACGGATGAAATTTGTTTCTTTTTAATATCCTCCGCACAGATCTTTCGTGAATGTTAGTGATCTCCGATATTTGACTAACTGCTAATTGGGGTGTTTCTGTGATCGACAAACACACATCCAGAGAACCTTCGTCACCTGTTACCGGTTTTTCATGGGAAACTTTATACTGATTTTCTACCGATCCCGTTTCTTTAAATTTATTGACTAGACGAGATACTGTGGAATAATGGAGGGATTTATCGGGGTGCCTCTCATTAAAAATTGCTGCTGTTTCTCTATGGCTTTTGTAATTATCTCCAGAAATTAAAATAATTTCTATCTTTTCCTGAAGAAGTAGTGTGGGTGCCATTTTAAGGAATAAAATATTAATAAACTTATGTAAAATATCAAACTTAGTAAGATGCGAGACATAAACCAATGACATAGGTTGAAATCAAACAAATTATAATTTGTTTGACATTTTCTGTTGTTTTTAACCTACTAGATTATTTGGTTGTTTTAATTTCAGAGCCTGCTTTGGTAGTTTTAAGTACAACTAAATAGACCTGGTTGTTAAATTTATGTGCGAAAAATCTTAATAAAATCTTGATACAGTCATTTCATTAGATTCAAACCATTGCAACAGCGAGCGTCCGGCGAACACCTATTTTTTCGATTTTGTCCTGTCAATTGTAGAATTGTAGATCTGACTCCGTTAGATTTTTTTATGTGGGGATACCTAAAGAACCCTGTGTACAAACATCGACCCTTTAGGAATATACAAAATTTAGAGGATGTCATTATAAATTGTGTATTGCAAATAAATCGTAAAATGCTCCGAAATGTTAATCGATAGTTGCGCTCGAGAACAACAGTATGTATGGAGAGAAATGGTGGTCATACTGAGTTTTAAATTTTGTGCACCCAAGGAAAAACAATGATTTTTTGTGTTGTTAGTACAGAATTTGACTACTTTTAAGTTTTTCTTACATTGGTTTTCGTTTATAAAATTTCGATTAAATAAACATGTAATTTTTTGTTTATTATCTATTTTAATCCCCTTAACTTTACAAAAAGTCGAACTTCAGATATATTTAAGACGATTAAGGTTTTCTCAATGTAATCTCATTGAAATGTCTCTAAAATTTTGACACTGCTGCTAGATACAAATCATTGCAACAGCTAGCGTCCGGGGAAACCCTATTTTTTTAATCTTGTCCTGTCAATTGTAGAAAAAACTACTACATTCGTTTATTTTCATCCAGATACATGGGCTTTACATTAGGCAAGCTATCTAAACGGCAAAAACTGGAAAAATATTTAAAAAAAATTGAGTTTTCCAATTTTTTTAAATAAAATCTTAAAATTTTGCACAAGGACCTAGAATTTAATTCTAAGCAATTTTTTCAAATAACTTTTTTTGATATCTCGTCAACTAACCTCACTTTTTGTAAATTAACAATTTTTTTTTTAATTTGACGCTATACCAGTGGTCACGTGACGTATGTCAAAATCGATTTTTAGGTTATCGGACATGCAGAACCGATCCCCTGGGAAAGTTTTTCCGATACTCTCCTAATAAAAATTTTTCCCATATGTTGCGAACTTTTTGCCGGTCACTGTATAATGAGAACAGTTAGTTTATACCAACCATCCGACGAAGACACTGTGTTGTCGAAACAATTGTCATGTTTATGAATAAAAATTTAGTGCAGATTGAAACAATTTTGTTGTTATTTTTAAATATTTTAATAATGGATCTTCATCAAGTAAAGGCTGCATCAATTCAATCTTTTTTTTAATAAAACCGCCGTCAATATAAACGCAGTACTAGCTACTATCACATCGTCGACGCTCTCCATACTCCGCAGCTGATCTGAACGAACCAACGAACGTACAGACGGAGGGTGGGAATGGCGCCTCGTTCGGTGCCTCGGCGTTTGTTGTTAGCAATCAAAAAAAGTTAAAGCGAGGCGTACGTTTGACATCGTATGCCTCGTTCGCGTTCGTGCTCAGGTGTATACGCGCCTTAAGACCAGCCCGGCCGCGTTGCAGGGTTGGACCTCCCCAGTTGGGGGTTGTAACCCTAGCCATGTAAATACTAGATTAAGTTTTGAACCGACGTTGTAAATAACATGTAATGAATAAATGTTTTGAAAGTGTGTACATATTAGATATGCACACATTAGTTAAGTTGTCATGTGATGTTATAACTTATTATTAAGTAATAAATATATTTCAAAGTACTGCGTTCGATCACCGAAGTTAAGCGACGCTCGGCACGGTTATTACTTGGATGGGTGACCGCCAGGGAATGCCGTGTCTCGCACTAAATAAGGAAGGTGGTAGAGGATTTCGTCCTCGTCCGAGGAGGCACCACCCCACACATCTGCTTAAAGGGCTTGTGAAATCATAGGCGCAACTAGGGAGGGGTTAGGGGGGCTTAGCCCCCCCCCCCAAACTTGACATTAGTCCCCCCTAGACCGATTGGTGCTCCATAAAAATAAAAACCAACTTTATATTAAGGGTCAGGGCTTAAGCCCCCCCAAAAAGCACTGTCTAGTTGCGCCTCTGTGTGAAATCCATACGGATGTTTCCAGCTCTGGATGTGTGAGTCGGACACTTCTAGTACACCCACGGTACATAGAGTACTTAGGTTTAGACCTTTGTGGGCTGTCCAAAGATAAAAAAGTAAGTATTGATTGAAACGATGATGTATTTTTTGAGAACTGAAGAGTCCTTAATACATGAAATTTTAATTTTATGTTCTTCTCTAAATACTTATCAACACTGTGCAATTGGCTAGCGCGCCTCCGAAGGTCAAGAGAAGGGAAGCGAAATGTCAAATATCATTTGTCGCAACAAATTCCGGGGAATGTCGTTCGAACACGGTTGTATAGGAATTATATGAGAACACTCGGATGAAAGTATGTCTTTGTCTAATGAACTAGAAAAAAGTGCAAATTAAACATTTATAAATAACTCGGAGCGACTTTCAGAAATAATATATTTAAGTTTTTTGAATTAAATTTTTAATTTAATATTTTATGCATTTTATTAGTTTTGGCAAGCCTTGCGATGCTTCTAATATATTGTTTAGACAAAAATATATGGTATAATTAAAAAAAAATGAATCAACTTCGCAAAAGGAAAAGCACTGAAAAGTACGAAATAATAATTTTTACGTATTTATAACTGAGGGGAATGGTAAACTTAATTTTAGGTAACTTGTTACACCGAAACCGAAGTTCTAAACTTTTGAGCTGGAGCAATTTTAAAGTAGTATAGGAATCCTTAATGATTAATAAAGTGTCAATACAGAGTAATATTTTCAGTTTATTACTGGGCCTAATGATAAGCCTAATTGTGTTCAACTTTAAGTAGGTATCTTGTACACCAAAGTTCTAAACTTTAATGTAACCCAAGCAAACCCAAGCAACTCCTTATTAACTGCTTATGAAATATCATTACGAATCCTTATACTGTTTAATTGCGCCGGCTTCAAAGTTTGGAATTTCGGTGTAAAAATTACGTAAATTTGAACAGAATTAAGTTTACCACAACCTCAGTTATAAATACGTAAAAATATTTCATGCTTCTCCTTTTGTGAAGTTTCATCTCATCACCCCCTCCTAAAATTTGTAGTGTCCATGTAATAATAGATTTTCTGACCCCAACAACTCCGAAAATAACATGTTAGTTAACACTTTCGAGGAAATTTCTACCCGCTCCATTTACCCCCCTCCCCGCCATTAATTTTTTAACATCCGTTACACAAAATTAGCTTTTCTGACCTCAATAACTTCGAAAATGATACTTGGTTAACCTTTTTGGAGAAATTGTTAGTCGCTCCCCTTCTCCCCATCCGTTAATTTTCTTAACATCTGTTACACAAAATGACATTTGTTGACCTCAATAATGCGGAAAATGATAAATTAGTTAACATTTTTGGAAAAATTGCCAATCGCTCCATTTTACACCCCTCCCCTCCCTTATCGTTAGTTTTTGTTTATACAAAATTAATTTTTTGCCTCAACAACCCATATGACATAGATTTAACATTTTTGGACAAATTCCAACTCGCTTCTTTTCATTTGAATTTTGGAAATTTCATTCATATTTAATGTAAAATGTTACGTTACGGTTTACGGTGGGAGGGAGGGGTCAAGCTGAATGTCTACATGGTTTTACATGAAGGGGGGATGGTAAAAAAACGCGAAAAAAAAAACGTTGTGGTTTATGGACGACCCCTTTGATCCGATCAATCATTAAAGCAAACTTGGGACTACCGACTAGAGATGCCGCATAAAGGTCTGCTCCAACAAACAGTTCGTAGGGTTTTCTGACCGTCCGAAACAAACAGACCGGGCGTCGCCCGATGGCCCGATTTTAAAAAATGGCCTGCGGCCCGGCCCGCGCGCCTCTAAACTTCATAACACCACTACATAATAAAATTATTAGTGGCCGGGCATGCCCCTACCTCGCCCGGCCTGGTTGCTAGTGCCAGTCCGCCCCTGCGGGTGGCTCAAAAAGCTGTGCACATAGGAAGTGGTTAGTGAGAAACACAAACAACGTCAGTTTTCATCCAGTTCGATTATTGAAAAAACTTATTCACTAATTAGTTATTACTAGCGTAACAACTAATAGTTTGTTTTTAAGAGGGGCATCAGAAAAATAAATCGGTCAAGTGCAGGCTACGCTTGCACAATTAGTATTCCGTGCCATCAGCCCACCCCCCCCCCCCCCCCCCCCACCCCCCACTTAACCTGAGCAAACCTCGGCCGCCAGATCTCCGCCCATCTGCCGCGCTACCCGCCGCCGACGGCAAATTTAGTACCGTAGTACAGTAACAACCTACTCTAATGTATTATGTTGTTACTCGTATACGCCACAGTTTTTGCAAAACAGCGAAGTATGATAGTACCAATGTCCACGAATTTTAGATTTCATTATACTGTGCGGCACCCTCCTGCGCCTGGCGCCCTAGAGTGCAGCCCCTATTAGCCCAATGGTTAGAGTGGGCCTGACCGGAACCGATCGGCAATAATGCTGAAGGAATTCCGAAGAAATTAATACAAACTTTATAAATAGTCACATCTCATGAGAAAGTGTCGGGGTCGGGTAATTATACATATTTGCATGCACACTCACGTGTTTATATATTTTGGACTGCATGCTTGATTTTTAAAAGAAGGGAATTCTACACGAGTGTAGTATTACCCTATAATACCAGAAATTCTAATAACCTAAATTTACCACGACCTTCGAGCATTTTAATAAAAAATTAAAATTAAAAAAAAAATTATTATTATTTTATACAATTCAAAAAAAAGTCAATCATTTACCTATATCTATTAAAAATATATCTAACCATATAAGATTTAAAAATAAACTTAAACAGTTTTTGTACGGTAAAGCCGGAGAGTAGATCTGGTAAAGCCTACCTACTATTACCTGGATGAGTATTTTTCTGATAGAATTTAATTTGCTTCGCCTATTTCTATTTGTTTGTTTCTTTTTATAATAATTGTTTTATATTATTTAAATGTAAGTTATAAAGACTGAATGTGATCTGTTTTTTTTTATCTGTGACTTATATGACTTATGACTAATTTAGTTAAGATAGGGACACGTTTGTATTTTGTGTGTATTTAATTTTATATTTTTTGTATTTTATATATTATCTTTGTCAAAAAGATTTTTTCGTTCTTTGACAATAAAGAATATTTTGATTGATAACCAGAGTTGTTTTTTTTACATTTTATTTTGTTTCTTTAAGCAAATGTCCCCAATTTTTATGTCGTGTAGTTTAGAATAAAGTGCAATATAGAAAATATGACATTGTCATAGATAAAATTATTACGGCGTGGAACTTAATAAAACATTTTGCTGTCTGGATAAGGTCTTTGAAATGAATCATACCAAAAAAATATGAATAATATATCAATACTAATATGTAATATAAAAAATGCAAGCCCTTTTTTGCATTTCTGATAATGGTCTTAGATTGTTTCTGGAAACTTCTTCACACATGTTACTGGGATCTTATCATAATTTGCGCCAGATAGTTTTGGCGCTTCTAAACGAAACAAATAACCCAATAATTTTTTTTTCAAAAAACATCTCTTTGGAACGTATTTTTTAAAAAAAAGGCTTTTTCGAAAATGGCTTAATGAAATTTTTCAAAAATATTTTCTCGAAAACATATTTTGAACGTACATTTTTTCAAAAATGTCCTGAAGATGCTTTTCAGAAAACAGATTTATGAAATATTTTGAAATATTTCCTTCGTATTTCGACAATACATTTTTTCAAAAATATCTCTAAGCAAATAATTTTTAAAACAGGTACATTTTTTGAAAATATGATTTTTTGAAAACAATATTCAGAAAATTAAATTATGAGCTCTACTATAGTAGCTTGGAAAATATTAATGAAACAAAGACGAAAAAAGATCCTGAACAAACCCAAACGAACCTTTTTTTGGTTTGATCGGGTTTCATTAGGTTTGGTACGTTACTTTCTCGTAAATTACTTTTTTAAAAAGCCGTTGCTTGAAAAAATTAATACTATTCGAAAAAATTTACTTTCGAAAAAGATGTTCTCTGAAAAAAAGCATTCTTGAAAAGTGCTTTAAAAAAATTTGAAAAATTGGTTTTAGACAAATGGGACTTTCGCAAGTACACGTATATCCCCCAAAATGAGCAGTAGGCATAAATAACAAAAAAGGCTACACTATTTACACATTCATATTAATCAAACAATTTGTCCTGTCGCGTGTAACCTAAGAGGACCAACTCTTCTAGCTGTTTTATTTTTCAACAAATATCTTTTTTGTTGTTAAATAGTAAATTTTTTCGAAAAAAGCTTCTTCGAAAATATATTTTTAAACATAGTTTTCTAAATTTAAAGTATTAACTCTACGGACTTAAAAAATGTCAATGAAAAAATGACAAAAAAAAATCCAAACTAACCTAAACGAATCTTTTTTGTGTTTGGTCAGGTTTACGTTTCCTTGTATTTGCTATGTTACTCTGTAGTAAATTACTCTCAAAAAGTCTTGTTTTTTAATATGAACATTCGAAGTCTTTTAGGAAACAATGTTTAAAAAATGTTCTTTCTAAAAACATGTTTTCTTGAAAAATTTAGTTTCAAAAAGTGGTTAAAAAAATCGAAGTTGGTTTCAGAAAAAAAATTGAAAACATCCCTAGATTTCGAATATCTGTATTACTGAAAAAGTTCTGTTTTCGAGAAAACATATTTTCGAAAAAATGTGCTTTCGAAAAATTTTCATATAACATCAGTCCAAATGGACAGAAGGTAAGTAAATTTAAAAAATGCTAGACTACTGATAAGTTAGGATGACAAACCGTTCTGTTTTCGCAAGAACAGGTTTAGATATTTCGTCCATTATGTAATAGTGTACATTTCCTAGAACCCTAAACAATAAAAAACTAATGTCGCACGCGAGCTTACCGTGTTTTTTTTATCTGTACTTTTGTGTAGCTCAAGGTGGCGTTGCGCCCCCCCCCCCCTAGACGAAATTCTAAATCCGCCCCTGTCATAGGTATTGAGAATTTTCGTTCTGTAAGAAATTCACAATATTGTGTATGTGGTATGGAACCCTCTATGCGCGAGTCGAACTCGCACTTGACCGTTTTTCTTTATTTCACACAATCAGGGCAACGCCCATGAAATAAATTATTGTTGTCAAATACCGTATACGTACGTACTTAATTTTCGGCATCGACGCCTCTGGTAACAGACCAAAAGTGGCCACGCTTAGTTATATTATAACAGACTATTATTCTAAAACATATTTTTCAGCAAATTTATAGGTATATAAAAAAATACATTAAAAAACAAATACAACGTTAAAAAACTAAATAATAATAAACACGCAACCCGTAATACACATTATCCATATTTCTTATGGTTTCCAAATGTACAAATCGTTTTTTCCACAAATTGTAAAGTAAAATTCAATCATATAAAGTACAATGACGTTGGTGCCGGCGGAGAGATTGTTGCGACGATTGTTGGTCGTCTCTCTCGAACCTTGTGTGACTTCATTAAAAACCAGTGGTGGCGTATCGTAATGACCTTACAAGTTAAATATTAATTATTTAAATTTATGTAGCTACCAATTTTTTTAAGTTGTTAGGTGTTATAGGAACTTAAAGCTCGTATATTTTCATAAGATCTTGACTTTACATCGAGAATCAAAATCTGGATGAGTTCAGCGTTCAATCAAGTACCCTTCTTTTTTCTCGCGATGATATTTTTTTATTAACGGCTTTACTTTTATTAGTTATTTACAGAGTACTAAATATTATTATTTATTAAGTTGGAACATGGGTATTTTAAAAAATGAAAAACTATGTTTTACTCAAGTACGCATTCATTTAATCAGAATCTGATAAATAATTGCAACCTTGGTTGCTGGAGCTTGACCTGCTGTCAAAATCGGATTCGTCTGAGGAACCTGTGTTTACAGTGAATTTTAAATGATCAAGTGCTGCATCAAAAATGTGTTCTCTGTCAATCAGTTCTTGTTCGTGCTTCTTTACATGCTGGCAAATTTGTACCCATTCTTCAACTGTTATTTCAGAGAACTTTTGTCTGGTTAAGGCCTCTACATCTGCTAGTTTGAATGTTGTATTCCTACTTGCCACCCATTTTTTTACAGTTGCCCAAATTTTTTCAATTGGGTTTAGTTCTGGATGATAGGGTGGTAAGCGTAAAACAGAATGTCCATATGTTTCCAATAATTCGTCCAACTTAGTTTTTGTGCAATATTTGTCCTTATTTTGTAAAATTATTTGGTATAATTCCGGTTTTGTAAGGTTTTCATCAAATCTGATGTCGTTTTCTTTCAGCCAGTCTACCATTTCTTGTTTTTTATTTCCGGAGGTAATATTTTTTTTCACAGGAACATTATGGTAGGATGCGTTGTCAACTACCAATACCGATTTTGTAGGCAAGTTAGGGATCAGTTGGTGTTCTGCCCATCTCATGAAATTTGCATGGTTCATATCGTCGTGATAATCCCCACTTTTCGAACCTAAAACAAAAAATATTATCTCATCAAAATTAATTTTCAATAAAAAAAAACGCTGCAGTTATTGTATTGTTATCATTGGTATGTATTGGCTAAGTTTTATTATTTATCTATATATTTAATAATAACTTAGACATAACATTGTGTCATTATTTAAAAAAAAATGTAATTTATCATTTTCTGTTAACTATTCTAATAGGAAAAACTCTTACCGGAACGAAATATTAGTAAACCATTGTTAACAAAGCCGTTTTCGCCACCTGCATGAACAATTATAAGGCGTTGTCCCTTGGAAATAGGCTTTTTAATACCTTTTAGGCTATCATCAAACCATCCTTTATCCGAGGTGTGACTGCTATGTATATATGTTTCGTCAGTGTAGACTATATTGCGCCCTTCCTTTCTATACTCTGTTATAGTTTTTAAATATTTAATTCTTTTTAACCTTATATCATATTTTTCCAGTAATGCCTTCCTATTATCGTCGGTTTTTCTCCATCTGTAAACGTAAAACAAATTATTAAAGTACTATTTATTTAGTACCTGAATTATAAAGTTTAAATACATTTATATACAGGTATTTTAGAGCATTTTGTTGCATGATACAAATGTTAACATTTAAGAGTAGGTAGGTAACTTATTAGAACCTACCTTTGTTTAACCAATATATGATTTGCCCTAGTAGGTTGGATAAATCCCATTTTGATCATTCTTAATAAACTTTTATAAACTATTTTAAAAATTTAACAAATTCGTTATGGTACACTTACCTAAATCCAATTTTTTTTAATAGTCTTCCTAGGGATGATATACTTAATGGTTCACGGATGATGCCTCTTTCCTTAATTTTGTCCAAAATCACTAAAGGACGAGACAAAAAAAGTTTATTAAAATTATTCGGAACAGCTATTAAAAGTAATATTATTTTTAAAAAAATTGAACATACTTCAAAAATTTAGAAATACCAATATTTCGATTAAGTCGGTTAAAAATTAAGCATACATACATACAAATTCTTACATTTAAGAGTTGGCCTTCGTTTTTCTTCTACATAAAAGTTATGTACCGTTGCTCGAATGTATTTTATTTGCGAAAAGGTTATAGAATCAACTTTTCTTGGCAGTTTGGGTCGTACTTTTCTGGGCGAAGTAAAAGAACAACTGGGGATATTACCCATACTGAACGATTCCTTCTGAATTTTATGGTAAGATGTTTTGGATATTTTTGTAGCTGCCAAAGCACGCTCCCTAAAAATAAAAAAATAAATTATACTGTGCCCATTTTTACAAAAATTAATATAACCAACCTACCTATGTCTTTTTAAAGGAATCGTTATTCCTTCTTCTGCCTCCTTGTACATAAACTCAGAGACATTGTTAATAATTTCTCTAGCTTGACTGCGAATAATAAGTCCTCTTTTCCCGACTTTCTTAGGCGACATTTTTCACTTTTTCAGGAACTACAATAAAAAACAACAAACCCCCGTAGGCACGTTTATTTTCAAGTCTATTCAAATTGTCAGTTGGGGGTATGTGCGTTGCCACATTTATTTTCTCCGCGATATGAATCCCTTCTACAAGTTGGTCGGAATGACCGTGCTATTTTTAATGCAATCAGCTGATTGCTGTTTGACGCTGGCGATGTTGAACAACGTCGCTTCTCAAGCTCGTCGGTGGTTCACAGCAAAACTAAAGCGGTAAAGTTTATATGCATAAAGGTCTAAATCTTGGACTGGATGTATTTCGCCGCTTCATTCTTTTGCTGACCGATATTAAATGAGTGACGACAGACATTTTTAACCACAAGTTTTCCCTCCGCCGGCACCAACGTCATTGTACTTTATACGATTGAATTTTTCTCTAACAGTTCTCATTTTTCGTTTTTGATAAAATTTTGCTCAGGTTTGTTATTTTCATTCCAGGGGTATTTTGCATAGACGTAGGGCCTTTGCCTATGCTCGAGTTTTTAATTTTTAAGTAGTACCAAAGAAAATAATAGCTACGCATTAGAACGATCATGCTCATATAAACGCCATATACCCCTCGATGGATTTTCTCTTTCGGAGAGAAAATCCATCGGAATTTCACACGTAATCGTCGGCGGCGTGCAGCCGAAATGCTATCCGTTGTTGCCTCGTTTCGCTTGCTTGTTTGACGCTCGGACGGGCTTTTGTGATATTCGAATCCTAAAGAGATGTAAAAGTGGCAATATGCGTTGTTTAGAGCATTTTAAATATATGTTGGGCTCGAGAAGATATTTGATCTATAGGGATATATTATGCACTTCATCAATACAAAAATAAAATCAATACCCAAAAAATAATTGTAAATTATTTTTATGTACGTACACCATCAAAATTTTGCGTGCATGCGATAATCATATTATGGAAAAACATAGGTATACTTTGTCAGTTTTGCAAAAAAACGGAGGATGTAGATGTAAAATTAATTGGACATCCACAAGATTACAGATTGTATTTTTTAATCCTACCGAATTTTTTATAGCGGCGCCGGCGGTGACTGATTAAAAGTTTATAACATGTACATGATACGTTAGACTTGAAAAGTGTCTACAGGGTGTATCATAATGATAGGCGATGGGTCTTGGGTTATTACCTCAAAACAAACAAAACATATTTAATTCATTAACGGTAATATACACACGTTCAAGAGTGAAATGTGTCTTTCGTCTTGTATAAGGTGAGTTACTAGGATTGGTAACACATTTAGTACCTATAACAAAAACGTAAAAACGTCCTTACTGACATAGTCAATTACATGAAAGGAGTGACAACTTCAATGGCTTACGTGCATGATGTTGCTTCACGATGTGTCAATTGCTCTTTAAACTGACAAGTGTGAACTAGATCTCATGCTATACATTCGTACATATTGTACCCATACCCCGTAATTTCTGTTTAAAACCCCATGTAACCGCCATATTGAAACTAAAAACAGAGTCAAAAATTGTGACGTACGTAAGCGGTATAAATAAATATACTTAATACCCCAAAACTAAAAACGTCCTAATATAAAATCGTACTAAATTATGATATATTCCCTTCATAAAATAACTGAACATTTTTTTGAGATAAATAGGTAAATAGATAATTAGGTATGGTCACAGTATGGTATTTCCATTCGCCATCTTTTATAAGAGTATACGAAATATATATTTTCTGTAGTGTTTGATACGAGTATATTAAATACATATTTTCTGTAGTATATAGACAAATATGGGTAAATATCCATTATTGTGCATACCACTTTTCTATCAGTCAGATCAATTTTATAAACAGGTTTATTTTCGTAACTCCACTACAAGAGGTATTATGTTATTACTAAACTTGGCCACTTTTGATCTGTTACCAGAGGCGTCGATGCCGAAAATAAAATACATACGTATACGGTATATGACAAAAAGAATTTAATTCATGTGAAATAAAAAAAAAAACGTTTGCGAGTTTGACTCGCTTATAGACAGTTCGGCGTGCCGCACGGCACGGCAGCATGCCGTAATTTTGAAGACTTTTTTCTCTGGAGTATTCGTACATGCAACATATATTAAAAAGGTCAAAATGTTACACAATTTTACGATCCGGGCGGGGCATACATCGGCAACCGGTAGTCGACCTCTGGTGCCAGGCAGACCTGCGCAATACAGGGTGGTGCAACCAAGATGGGGTGGACGATTGCACCTAAACGGCAAGGAATTTTGGAAAAATAAATTGGTATATGATGGATCGCTATATAGACTATGTTTTAAAAATACTTTCGTTATACAGGGTTGTCGCAAAAGTCGGTGGCGAACCAAATATATGTTTTTTAAATGAAACACCCTGTATTTGAATGTCTCAATGTATACGGCTGGTGTGTACTAAGAATTTAATATAAGGTTTGTTGGGTCTAAAAACCTGAATCGGATACTGAAAAATTCAATGTGCCAGAAAATGTACTATATCATAGAGATAAATATTGACCAACGATTGGTTTAAAATTATGTACCATTATACAGGGTGTTCGAGTTTTGCATATCGACTTCTGATTCAACTTTTTTAAATGGGACACCCTGTATATTATATTCCCATGTTAAAAGCAACTTAACCAGCTTTTAAAAAATACCATACAAGTTACTCTTCTGAGTAAAACTTTTTGAGCAAATTATTTGACAAACTAGTTAAAATTTCAATGTCAGTTATTGATTGGCGTTTAACTACTAATAATTTTGCGTTAGTAGAGTGACTCGATATCCAGAATAAGAAAAAAAGCCAAGGCCTGAAGCATTTTAAAGTTATTGAAAATATTTGAACAAACATGGAATGTTGCATTTACAAAGCTTTATATTATTTAAAACCGCTAACCCATGAACAAAACCAGTCAACAGTGATATTATTAGCGGTTACCACAAAAAAAATATAAAAACTAATATTTTAACAGATACTAGGTACTAACCAAAACGTAATAAACAAATAAAAAATAATCTTTAAAGAAGGTGTTCAAACAGTTTACCAGTTTGTTGAAGACGCATTTCGAGCCGATCCATAAACGAAAGTTTAACTTTTTGCAAGGTACATTCGGAAATGTTTCTACTAAAACTCAACCTTATTCTTGCCTTCATATTTTCTACTGTCGTTGGAACTTCTTTATATGCTTCTTCTTTAACATGCCCCCACAGAAAAAATCTATTGGTGTCAGGTGTGGTGATCTTGGTGGCCACGCAGTTTGTCCACCACCTCCAATCCATTGATTTATTTTCCGATTATTTAAATAATTTCTTACATCCCCATGATAATGTGGCGGAGCTCCATCGTGTTGAAACCAAAAGGGTTCCCGTTCTTGGAAATTTAAGTTTTCGAGAAGTATTGGTAGCTTCTTTCTGAAAAAATTTAAATAAACTTCACCTGTTAACAGTTCTTCAAAAAAAGATGGTGCTATAACATGAGACCCAATTATTCCACCCCAGACATTTATTGACCATTTAATTTGGCGAATCCAGTGTGGACAAACCATTACTTTTAAAAGCTGCCTCGTCGGAAAACAATACTTTAAATATTATTCCAAATTCTGTTTACTTAGAACTAAAACTGAAAATTCTTTTCTGCAAGCATAGTCTCGATCGCAAAGTGTCTGGTGTAATTCCATATGATATGCATGGTATTTGTGTTTGTTTAAAATCCTTTTAATGCTCGTGCGTTCAATGCCAGTCGCTTTTTCTATTTCACTGGTACTTACTTGGGGGGTTTCTTCAACCGCTAATAATACTGTTAACTGATTTTCTTCATTTGCTACAGGTTTATTAATCATTTTAAGCTTTGTAAATGCATTTCCTGTTTGTTCAAATCTTTCCAATAAACTTTGAAATGCTTCAGGCCTTGGCTTTTTTCCTGTTCTGGATATCGAGCCGCCTGTAGCGTAAATAATGCCCCCGCAAGCCCCGCGTTGCGGGGGGCGCTAGCAAAGTCAGGGGCGCCCTCAAGTCCCCCTCACTACGAAGGATCAAGACGGGTGCCAAATAGCAGGGAGCTTTCAGAAATCTGAGGGGGGGTCGCACATACTCTTAGTTACGCCACTGCGAGCCGTGTATACTCTATTTGCTAATAACGAGTTTTTTTTGGCATTCACCCAGTATAAAAATCATATTTCCCAATTCTTCTGTACATAAAGTCATTTCTACTGATGCAATATTATTAGTAGTTAAACACTAATCAATAACTGACATTCAAATTTTTAGTTTTCACCAGTTTGTCAAATATCTTTTATTTATGACGTGTCGCAGCCTCCTTACTAAAACCGTATTCATCAATTATTTAAAAATCTTACAAAAAACAAAAAATTACATTTGTGTTTAATTTGCTCAAAAAGTTTTGCTTAGAAGGGTAACTTGTATGGTATTTTTTGAAAGCTGGTTAGGTTGCCTTTAACATGGGAATATTATATACAGGGTGTCCCATTTTAAAAAGTTGACTCAGAAGTCGATATGTAAAACTGAAACACCCTGTATAGTGGTAAATAATTTTAAAACAATCGTTGTTTATTATTTATCACTATGATATAGTTCATTTTCTGGCACATTTAATTTTTCAATATCCGATTCAGGTTTTCATACCACGATACCACAGGTATTGAGAATTTTACGTTCTGTGTGAAATTCACAATATTGTATGTGGTACGAAACCCTCTATGCGCTAGCCGAACTAGCACTTAACCGGTTTTTTTAAACTTACATAATCACGGCAACGCCCAGGAATTAAATTATTTTTGTCAAATACCGTATATGTACGTACCTAATTTTCGGCATCGACGCCTCTGGTAACAGATCCAACTCGCCAAGGTTATTTATTACAACAAACATCCTTTTGAACAGCAAATTGTTTGTCGGCGAAACATAAAAGGGTTACCGACTAACTGAAATTTAATTGTGGCAGTTAATTTTTAGTACATAGGGGAGAGCGGGGAGTGTTGGCGGGATTTTTGGAGTTCTTTTTTTTTGTTTAACGATTTTTATTTACATACGAATGTCTATAACTCTAATTGATATATCGTGGTCTCCAATACTTAAATTGACTTATGACTTTGTTATTTTTTAGAATAATTATTTATATTTGTGTTTATAAAAATATATGTCCCTGTCATTACCGCCAACTCGCCCCAGTAGGGGGCAAGTTGGCGGGGAAATAAAACCAAACAAGTTACGTAAACAAACTTTAAGTTATGTATATGTTAAAGCCAAAAAAGTTACGTACTTATATAATTCATTATGTTATATTGGAAAAAAAACAATAATAGCAAAAAACAACAAAACTTTTAATCTTACAAATCATCATCGGATTCACAGTTTGGGCAAACATAGGTTAAACTAAATCTTTCGTGCAGGCCTCATGAGCCTACATCTTGCAGGTTACACACTGAATCCATTTTTCTCTAGACCTGCTATTTTTGTATGTATCTTAAGACACAGATACCCTGGTTTTATTGTTTAAAAATACTTCTTTGGCTGCTCGTATCATAACATCTGTAGAAATACTAGCTCTTGTAGCTTTTCTTGTATACCTTCTTGGCATAATATTGTTGTAGAAAAAAATAAACTATATTTTCAACCCGCCAACACGACCCATGTTTCTCCCGCCAACTCGCCCCCGACGCCATTCCAAATATGTTTCGTTTTATTTTAACTAATATTAATGTGAATTAAAAAGCGCATGATGCTAAAAGATTGGTTAAGACATAAGGTAAAAAGTACTTACTTACAAATATCCTAAAGGAAACAGTTTTTCGAAAAATTACTTTTTCTACAGGGCCATAAAATTTACTTGGACTGGTAAAATAACAACATCACTCCACAAAAAACAAATACGAACTGATTTTGGTTTCCGGCTCTCTGTATCCAAATGACCTTCCCACATGCACCGCATGGTGATATTTACACGTTGCCAAGTTCTTAGCTTAGGCCTGAAAATTCAAGACCGCCAACTCTACCTCCCGCCAACACACCCCGCTCTCCCCTACTGTTTGTGTATAACGTGGAAATTAGAGAAGAGCGATATTTCACGATCTGATATTTTTTAACTGATATCTAAAAATCACAAGTAACAGTTGCTACCAGAGTCCGGGTAAAAGCGTGACTCGTGACTTGAAAAGTGATATTTATCCATTAACATGTATCGGCATTAGGTTATTAGGTCGATTTTCGTATGTCACTTTTGAAGAACAAGGGATATCGTGCCTTACGTCCGTTTCACGTTTCTTTTGAAACGCATATCGCGACTCGCATGTCACGGAGTCACGGGAATTTATTTTTAGTATTTGATATTCGTTATCGTTATTCGTGAAATGTGATATCAGTGGTGTCAGTGATCACTGGTTGATTATGATTACTCAGTCTGCTTGATGTTAATATTGTATATCAATTTGTGGATTAGATATAGAATAAAAGACTTGGGGTTGGAGACTGGAGCATATATTTTTTTAATTTGGTTTTTTGGCTGCTGTTACACAACGTCTAGTATTATTTAAAAAAGAAAGAGATGATATTTATGGATTTTTCTTGAAATTGATAATGAAAAAAATAGTATTGCAAAATGAAATATATGTCAAGCAAAACTGTCTTTTAAAACGAGCACCGCGAATCTTAAAAAACATTTAAATTATAAGCACCCTACAATTTCGCTTGCATTGGACGATCGTAATTTGGTAAGTTTGTTATAGGTATCAGAATAAAAACTTATTTTAAGCGATCAAAAATATGTTTTTGCATTTTCTTTTCTTTTTCTAAAGAATACATTAGAATAGGTACCCATTTATTTTTTTAGGAAAACGCTACCAGCTTAGATATTGGGCAATAATGTTTATACTAGTTTGAACAAACCGATGTATTTGTTTAGTTTGTTTTGTTTGTGTACCAGCGAATTTACTACCCACTTTGTTGTTTTTATAAATTTAATAAGTAATAATAATAATAATAATAATAATAATTTCCTTTATTGCCAACTAAATCATTACAAAATGAATAAGCAACGTCAAACAAATAATTATAGAGTGCAGTATAAGTACATTTGCACTTTACAATGAAGGGAACACTATAACATTTACAAAGTTTACCTCACAGAGTATGCTTCAAAGATCGAAATTAAATGAATATAAACATCTTAAAGTTAATTTGATTATAAATTTGATATATTGTCGTTTTATTTCCGAACATGACATACACAGCACTGAGCACAGGTGCAGATAGCTAATTGGTAAAAGTAGTAAGTGATATGATATATCGCAATTCACGATATTTTGTAGAAGCAAATTGCCTACTGGAAAGTCGTGATCACGTCACGCTTTTAAATCACTGATATCAAAAAGTAACAATATCAGATATCATAGATATTAAAAAATCACGATATCGCTCATCTCTAGTGGAAATGTCTTAAAAGTTTTCTTTGCTTGTTTGCTTTGCATTATTGGACTGGAATTAGCCGTTAATTTTCGTGTTCGCCTTTCAAACTGATGTGAAACTGAGCACCAACTTTCCCTTTGACTTTGACTTTTCCTTTGACCTTGACCCAACCTTGACTTTCCCAAATCGGCACATAAGAAATACATATAATTCGTCAAAAAAAAATAAAAACTTTGGCCTGTACTTTATCCTTAAAACCGCGCCACGCGAAAATTCGATAGGGGTACCGAATTTTTGTATTAGGTACAAAATAAAATTTTAATTTTTTTACTAAATTATGCGTCTTTTTTCCGTGTTTATTTAGGAAAGTCATTTGTACCTATCTCATAGCAAAATAGCAGCAAGATGTAAAAAAAACTGAAATAGTAGGATTGTTAGCTGATAACTACTCTTTGGTATACATGTAACGATACTGCTTGTAACAAATTACAAATTTTTAAAAACGGACTCCCTCGTTTTAGAGACTAGCGTATAATTTATATATTTTTCTTTTTTTCAAATCATAATTTTTTATTATTACTTAGTGCTCCTTGAAGGGTCATGCAATGTAGGTACAAAAAAACTGCACAATAAAATGTTTTATAATACCATTGCTTGTCCATAAAATGTCACCCATGATAAGAAATGGTGCATGAACCAAAACAAGTTTTGATCTCAACAGATTTTATGTACACCAGTGAACAACAAAATGGTACATCTACTTCATAGTCCATGTTCCAGTTCTCTAAGAAAAACTATTAAGAAATACTTGGATTTTTTTTTAACCACGACAGTACAATACGAGTAGATCGGGAGCCTTAAATCTAGCAAGATGTGCCTCTAAAAATATATTAAAAGTAAATTTTTAAACAAAGAGTATAAAACTAAAAAGTTTAATACAAACTTTTATAAACAGCTAAGACTGAAATAGTTTAGGCTCCAACAAAACTTTTAAAATAATTACAATCTATTTCACTTCTGTTTTTACTTGAATGCGGTTTAATTCCATTGTGTCAAAAATTTTGGTTTAAAATATTTTTCATTTAGCACACTTATTTTATTTTTTTCATTTTTGGCACACGGAATATTTTATCTGAAATTTATCAGTGTCAAACCTGCTATTTCAATGCGACTAGTTTTATTAATACGGAACAGCATTAAATAACGTTTTCCTATTTCCAAATTTTTTACTCTTGCTATCTGTGACCGAAATTTCTGGGCATGGGACTTCTTGTTAAGATCAATGCCAGTTTAATTATTAAAGCACAATCTTTTTTTTGTTTTTGGTGAATAGCGCAGCATGCCTACCATTTACATTTTATATTTTCGGTGTTCGTCAAAACGAAAGAAAGCTCAGCACTTGTGTCAATCTGTCTTCAGCATATCTCGAAAACTGATGAACTCCAAAATTTAATGTTTGTACTATTTACTATAAGCCCGTAAAATTAAAATATTTAAATTGTCAATCGACGTTAGTCGTGTCAGCCCTGTTATTATAATTGAAAAATTCAATTGTGTGTTAGTGTAATAAACAAACAGGATAAAAACTGAAAATAATTTTTGTGAGAATCTTGTCCACCTTATATTTCCAAAATTATTACATACAAAAAAGTATGGAGACTTGTATAATATCAATTTCAAGCAGCGACATACAGTATGGAAGTCATTGATTTCAAGTTTAATTTTAGAAACGATGTATCCACTAAAACCAGTTCATTAATTTTACTGACATAAGAGTTAAAGATCGTTAGTAATAAAAATTAAAATTTAATTTAAAAAATGTTGCACCCTTAAGGTTCCCTGTAATATTCTAAAAGTTGTATAAACAATAGCTTATCGATCTCTTTTCTAAAATTTTAAATGTGTTTAGGAATTACAATTTTTTATTAAAAAGTTTATATATTCTGCCCAAGATATCTGCAACCGGAAAAAGAATTTAAAGAATGCACTGAAAGGCTTAAAAACGTTACCAATTTGTTTGTAAACTAGATGTGGTAAGAAAAGTTTAAATCTTAACGGAAAATGAAAAAGTCTTTCGAAATTGGTCTGCAAACAAATGGGCAACGTTGTTTAAGCCTTCCCTTGCATGCTTGAAATTCTTTTGCCGGTTGCAGATATATTGGGCAGACAATAATAGAAATAGCTCAATGTATACCTAACAGCGTGGTTTTATAAAACAAGCAATAGGGGAAGGTGTCCTAAAATGACATACTTTTTATTTGAGGCTTGTTTTGGTGGAAACTATTTGAAATTTCGGTCTGGAAAAAAAGTTACACATTCCTTTGAACAAACTTTATTGGTTCACCTAAACAAAAACATCTCATCTCTATTAAAAACTTGTAAAAAAATAAAATAAAAAAACTTTACACTATGTCATTTTACAACATGTATGGTGTGTAAAATGACACAGTCATGGGGTATAAAATGACATATGCTCAAAATAAATGGTAATAACAATATAACATATAGATATAGGTAGAGAAAGAAACAAAATAAGAAATCAATCTTGGCAAATTTCACAAATGAACTTTTTTAGCTTCAGGGACACTCCGGCACATTCACAATGAGCCCAATTCTTGCATTTCATGCAACTAATCCAAGGCTCCCTGGAACGCGAATTTCTAAACAAATCATTGCAGTAAAGACAAACCACATCATCCTCATTGTCTTCGGCTGCAAACGGATCTTCTTCTTCTTCACTTTCTATTTCTGCAGTGGAACTTGGTTTGCTTAAAATGTTCGTTTTACATTGACGAGCACCCTGTCTTTTGTTTTCTTCTTTCTGCTTCAGTTCTTCCAAATTAGGAGTAGTTGTTAAAACTCCGGTTATTGTTTGTCTAATCTTCCTTTTTCTAGTTCCACTTGCTATAGACACTGGAGAAATTTCCTGCAAGGTAATTCTTTTTTTTAAATGTGGATTTTCTTTCATATTATTATCTCCCTGATCATCTCTGGCATCATATTCTTCATTGCGAGTTTCATCTTGTTCTTGTTGCACAGCTTTTTCCATAACACCACTTTGTTTTATTTCATTGCTGACCGACTCTTCTGGTTGATTAGATGTTTCTCCTTCTGTACTGCTTGGTTCCAGAAATCTATCTGTGGTCTCAGCCGGCTCAAAAAACTCATCTGGGAAAATATTTGGGTTGAATGGGCAAATGCCCGTGTTCAAAAATCCACTTGTAGCGTTTCTTATTGTTGCTGCTTTCCCATAAGCAGAAGTGAACAATTCACCGATTTGATTCTGTGTGATTACTCGCCCTGGATGGTTTTTTAACCAGAGTGCACATTCCTGATTATAAAATGTCTTCAGGGGACTGTAGAAGCACACATCGAGCGGCTGCATACGATGTGTGCAATGCGCAGGGAAGCACAACATAATTATTCCATTGTTTTTGGCAAATGTCAATGCCTTCAGAGATTTATGGCTACTGTGCCCATCTAGAAGTAATAAAACTTTTGATTCTAGAGATGCCTTGACATAATTCTGGAAATGCTCTAACCACAAAACGAAGGTATCAGCTGTCATCCATCCAGTTTCGTGAAATAATCCCAGGGACCCTGGAGGTAAAGCATCTAGAAGCTCCTCCTTTCTATTTTTCCTGGGAAAAATCAAAGCTGGCGGCACGAAATTACCTATACCATTCATGCAGCAGACACATGATACATGCTGACCTCTTTCGGCGCTAGTTAGCGATCCAACTTGTTTCCTTCCGGTTTTCGCGAAAATTTTTGGAGGCCTCTGCACTGTGGACAGACCACTTTCATCCATATTATAGATTCGATGAACGTCAATTTTCTCCTTTTCCACCGTCATTTCCAACGTATTAAAAAAAATTTGTATTTGTGGCCTATTAAATGCCATAGCTCTAGCAGCAGACACAGCTTCAGGTTGCCTTAGGGATATTTCAGGATGTCGCATACGAAATCCTCTCAGCCACTCTCGTTCAGCGCTGCGATCTTTAAATCTATTTGGAATGCCATTTTTAGTGGCAAATTCATATGCAAGTTTTTTTATGTCTGTAGTAGTTATCCCAAACAATCTAGATTCTAATAACAATATATGCTTAACAAAGTCTCTTTCTTCATCTTCACTAAATGTGGTTGAAAATCGTCCCAAAACCTTTGCACAACCTTTGGCTCTTTTGTTTACGTCATTTGCTCTTCGTCGTAACGTGGCCTGAGGGACATTGAAGAGTTTAGCTGCTTTCAACCATCCCATTCGACCACCTTTTACAGCTTCAATAGCATTCCGCATTGCTTCTTCATCCCACGATTGTCTGGTTGACGTCCTTTTACGTTTACCCACCATAGTTTAGCTAAAAAAAAACAAAAATTATTCCATTTTTAAATTCAAATTGATTTGCGTAGTGTGGTTGTAAAATGACATAGTGTGTCATTCTACCTTCATGATAACCTATGTCGTTTTACACGCAATAACATGTGATCCTTTGTTCTTACCTTATTACTTTAATCTGTTATTGAACGACAATTCCGCGTATGTGCATCTGTAGTACACGCTTACAGTTACATCCGATCGTAATTTGACTTGAAAACAAATACAATTTGGTAATAAAAACACACTTTCAACACAGAACCTTAAAAGTTTCTACACCGGTAAAAATAATTTTTTGAGGTTAACTGCTGCTTATCCTAGCCGCAAACCAAATCGAATGCAAACATGAAGTTCGGTTGCTTTTTGCTACACAAAACCTTTCTTATCCGCTAGGTGGCACCAGTAGTTCCGAAATAAAAAGCGCTATGTCATTTTACATGCTATGCCATTTTAGGACACTTTCCCCTATTACTTAGATTATATTATTCTGGTATACCGTAAAAAAATGTATGCAAAATTTTATATTTACCAATAGAATATAAATAAACATACTATGTAATATATTTGTAATTTAAATTTTCTTTTCTCTATTCGTAATAAAAAAAAATGTTTAGTTTTTATTATTAATTTCGGCTACACGTAAAAAGGAGAAAGTAAAAACACCCTATAAAAACACAACTAAATGAAATTGTCATCATTTTCGTGGAATAAATTAGACCATTAATTTTTAGTTACCTAAACCTAACAAATCAACAGATATACCTACCCCTTTTATATTAGCGTAGTTTATTAACACGCTATGTATAATAGAACCTGTTGTATTTCTTATACGAACGTAAAATTAAAGAATCCGACAACGCTGTCCTTTAAATCGTCAAGCGTTCGAGCGCCGAAATCAAATTTTGCTGTAAATCTGCCGGTCTGCATATTTGGCCAGCGCCTCTCGCGGTTTACCGAAAAGTCTTGCATGAGACTTCTAGTGCGTAGCTATTATTTTCTTTGATAGTACATATGAGATTAGCAATTATATATAAAACGTAACACACTAAACACACTAACTGGCGCTATCCCGCGTGAATGCGCCTTTTATTGTCAGTTCATTAAATAAACAATTTTAAAATGTAAAAAACTTTGGAATAATCGTGCTTGAACCAGGGATTTCTGATAAAAAAAAATCGCCTAGCATTATAAACGCACACCAGTACGGCTGTAAAAGCTAAACTGTAATTCGCTGAAGTATTTTCGCGGATAAAACTGACAATCATGCGGGTTAGCGCCAGTTAGTGTGTTAAGTTTTATATAATTGCTAATAGGCGAGCGGGACTCACCCCTAAAATGACCGACTAGTGACCACGGTCGTCCTAGTCGCTAAAAACAGTTTTACTTTATGTTTTCGAGGTCGCTGAACCCGAATCCAAAGTTATTTTTTTAATTAAAGTGGGGAACAATGAAAAAAATGGCAATGTAGTGCCAAATGAGGAAAATAAAATTTTCATACTTTTTGATATTCAACTCGCTATATCTCAGACAATTATTCATATTTCTTTTTTAAATTTTAACCACTTATTCTTTAAGGTATTACCTAGAAAACAAGCTCCATCCGAAGTTCTCAAAGCAATTATTGGCTGAGTGGCGAATTTTCAAAGTTGTGCTATCAGGTTTTATGAGTCCTCACATACTATCGCAAAAGTTGAGTGACGAAGTTTCGAATTTCGAGTAAATAGCTATATAGTATTAAAATATAGTATAGAAGGAAGTTTTTTTGTAAAACGTAAGCGCTTTATATTCAATAGAAAAAAATATATACGATTCGAAATCTGAGAGCTGAGTACGGGCGCGCTCGTTTGGCGAGCAGTGATTATCGCGGCAGGCGTATACAGGGGTTTGACTGATTTTACCTAGCTCGATTGCTTACTATATCAATTTTTTTAGATCTTTTTATTTGTGTTAACGAAAAAACATTTTTTATAAATATTCGAAATAAACAAGGTAAGTACAACTCCTAATTAAATGAAAATCACTGAAAGAAATTTGAAAATTATTCGTTTATTTTATCTACATTGACACATGAATCACTACAGCTACAAACATCACAGCATCTTAAGTTAGATACTAGACAAGGGCAAATCGCAGTTGCACAAGCATTTTTACCATTATATAGGAACAAAAATATTTTTGTAGTGTTGGCAGTTTGGCAGTGGGTTCATCATAATAATCGAATTGCAATTTGTCGTCTTCTACCAACCATCCAAACTTTGTCACATCTTCAGAAGCAATTATAGATTTTGGCGCTTGCCTCCATTCGTTGATTTGCCAAAGAGCTCTTAAAATATGCTTTAGCATAGCTGGTTTTGACGAAGGAAGGTTTGAGATGTTTAGATTTTTTTCGATGGTTAAATTATTGCGAAAGGAATTGATGTCAGTGCGAATAGCTTTTGATTTTTTGGGGGGATCATACAAATACGATACGAATAAGCTAACGATTTCTTGGACAATATCTATAGATAAATCATTTATTTTAGCTAAATTAAGCAATTCTTGATTTGACACTTTTTTTAGAGTGGCATAACCAGTCTTTTTACCAATATAAAATAATGATGAATTTGTATCACAGCCGGTCAAAGCATGTGCAGCTAAGAAAGATGGACATAAATGATTTCCTAGTTTTTGGGCTAAAATATGTATAGGTATATATCTTCTCAGATCAGCGCGGACCGAAATTTTTTCTGTAAAAAACCACAGCTGAGGACTATTTTCAAAATGTTGAAAGTGTGCAATAGTTATAAGTACATTGAATTAGCACTACACAATGATAAACATAAATCATGTAGCTAACTGTACTTACCTTGTTGATTAAAACATTTGAAATATTTATAAACAACGCGTTTTCACTAACACAAATAAAAATATCTAAAAAAAAGCGATATAGTAAGCAATCGAGCTAGGGTAAAATCATTCAAAGGCCTGTATACGCCTGCCGCGATAATCACTGCGCGCCAAACGCACGCGCCAGTACTCAGCTCTCAGCTTTGAAATCGTATATCTTTTTTTCTATTGAATACAAAGCGCTCAAATTTTACAAAAAACTTCCCTATATACTATATTTTAATACTATATATTTATTTACTCGAAATTCGAAACTTCGTCACTCAACTTTTGCGATAGTATGTGAGGACTCATAAAACCTGATAGCACAACTTTGAAAATTTGCCACACAGCCAATAATTGCTTTGAGACCTTCGGATGGGACTTGTTTTCTAGGTAATATCTTAAAGAATAAGTGGTTAAAATTTAAAAAAGAAATAGGAATAATTGTTTGAGATATAGCGAGTTGAATATTAAAAAGTATGAAAATTTTATTTTCCTCATTTAGCACTAAATTGCCATTTTTTTCAATGTTCCCCCGCTTTAATCAAAAAAATAACTTTGGATTCGTGTTCAGCGACCTCGAAAACATAAAGTAAAACTGATTTTAGCGACTCGGACGCCGTGGTCACATACTGCTATTTCTAAGCTACTTTTTGGGGGTCCCGCTCGCCTATAATTTCATATGTATTAGGTACTCACAATGTCGAGCATGGGCAAATGTCACACGCAGTGTTCTATGCAAAATATCAAACCTGAGCAAACATAAGCAAAATTTCATCAAAAAATTCGGTGTTTCCATTAATCCAAATAATTACCGGATTTGATGTTTGATGTAGTTTAAACAACAAAAATGTTGTTGACTAAGTTGGACAGAATTGTAATTTTTTGTTTGTTGTGGTTAGTTTTTATTTCTTAATCTTAATTTACGACTTTTTCAGGTAAAAGGAAACGTGGCGAAAAAAAGCAATTTTCTTAGCTATTTTTGCTTAAATGTGATATTTTGCTACGAAAAAAAGATAAATTATAAGTTTACAGATGTATTTAAGTGAAACTGTTGAAATTTAATGATAGCCGTAGAAAAACCTAGAAGCTAAAAAAAATTGGGAATACCTTATGCGACCGCCGAAAACTGATTTTAGATTCGTGTTCTACGACCCAAAATTAGGGCCAATGCCAAATTTCATCACAAAATTCGCTGTTCTCATTAATTAATTAATAACATTTCTTCGGTAAAACTTATGGTACCTATTATTTATGAATAATACTACACCTAACGGGGGAAGTAAAAATATATGTTTTTCATCTTCATACTTATACCTAGTTTAATTTAATTCTTATTTTATGTGAACAATCCTCTATGGATGACTACACCTCCTAGTTGTTAATTTGCCTGCATAATTCAAATATTTTGAAATAGGTAGGTACAAAGTAACAACACAATTTATGAAATGTAAAATTTATCTACTTCACCGTTCCGACGCTCCTTCCGGGCTAGTTGGCTCTCGTCAATTACGGGTAGGAGCAGTAACGTAACGCAAAACGTAAGCCCCCGCCGCAAAATCAAGTCTGGATCCAGAGGGGTAGCTATGAATGCTCCATTCATCCACGCTGGCCCCTCAAACGGCCCGGCCCACCGCCGCCGCGCCGTGCGGCGTATGTGGGGGTGTACGTTAACGTCACTAATCAGGAGATCAGTAGTTATTTTAGAAAAAATATTTAGTACTTACTAAATAATCTGCTAATGAAATTAGCAACTAAAATTGCTAACTTTAATTCAGCGAAACAGTGTTTTGTTGCTGCAAACAGCGAATTTTTAGTGGTAAAAAAACAAATCTGACGACAGAGTTGACAAAGATGCCAAATAATAGAGTAATAAAGACAATGACGAAGGAAAAACACTAGGTAGCCACTATTGTAGTTAGAAAATTGATCGACGAGGCCACAACTTTCTTAATTTCAAGCTCAGCTAAACTGCGTTGTCATAGCTCAGAACAGCTAATTTTTTGTTGGCAAAAATACGAGGGCACAACTTTCTTAATTTCAAGCTCAGCTAAACTGCGTTGTAATAGCTCAGAACAGCTAATTTTTTGTTGGCAAAAATGGCTATCTCGGCGACAAAATTGCATAGGAGTAGTTAAGGGAGGTTTGGGGTGCTGAGAACCCCCAAAACTCTAATTAGCACCCCCAAACAAAATTTTTGGCAGTATACAGTGTGTCCACGGATGGACCTAACTATACTTGTAAACTTTCTTATTTTGCATTTTAGAAGAAAAAGTTATTTTTCAAAACAAGTTTTGCTTATGCTAAAAAGTCCACCGCCTTATTCAAAATTCCGAATTAACATACAGGGTCGATAAAAAACGAGGAAAAGTGAAAATAAGTCAAGAATAAAGTACCTGTTATTTGAAAGAAAGGTGACAATGTTACAGAGAAAAGATGTTTGTAATGTCAATACAAGCTTAGATATCCAATTTAAACGTTGTATCTCAAAACCGATTTATTAGACTTTAATGATTAAAGTAATAATAATTACACAAATTTAGCCAAAGTTAATAATTTATTGAAGAACGAAAACATAAATACAAATAAACATTACTCTACATGTTGTCCTCCTACTGCTACACATTTTTCAATCAATGTCCTAAATTTTTCGTAAACTAGATGAATGGTATGCTCATTTATTCGGCTATTGCTTCTATAATGTTCTGTTTTAAAAGATTTTCATCATCGTGAAGATCATTCACATAAACTTTTTGTTTAAGATGTCCCCATTAAAAAAAAACAGTGGGGTGATGTCTGGGGAACGTAGAGGCCATCTAATAGGACCGAACTGTCCAATCCATTTGTTAGCAAAAAGCCTATCTAGCCACTCCCTAACTCGAATTGCTTTATGTGCAGGACAACCGTCCTGTTGAAAATGAAGTGTCTGTCTCATCTGAAAGTTTACTTCATCCAGAGCAGGGAGTAAGAAGTTTTCCAACATCTCTATGTATGTGTTCTGGTTTACGGTTCCGTCAAAAAAATAGGGACCAATAATTTTATTATACATACATTAAGTATTGCACACCAAACATTAACTTTTTAATATCGCTGACTATTTGTTATAATTCGGAAATTTGGAGTTTCTTTCGACCAATATCTAGAATTTTGGCTGCTAAAGACTCCATTCGTGGTAAATGTTGCTTCGTCAGAGAAAACAATGTTTCTGTAAAAATATCTTTCCATCATAATTCGTTCGCCCATCAACAAACAAAATTCTAAACGAAGAGCATTATCGCCTCCCTCAAGTTTATGAATTCTCACCGGTTTGTAAGGATAGATGTTGTTTTCTGACAGAATTTTCTGTAAATGGCTTTGACCGAAAGGTAGATCCAGTGTCCTTTTCCTAACTGATTTCTTGGGGAAATTTGTTACCGAATCAATAGCAAGCAATGTAGCGGCATCATTTTCGTCATGAATGCGTTTTTGCTTCTTCAGATCTGTTACAACACCTGTTTTTACTAACTCCCGAACACAGTTTATAGAAACGTATACCCCCGGATACTTTCTATTAAACAGTTCAATTGCAAAGCGATATGATATTTCACCTATATACCTACCGTAGCATTTCACTAAATAAATTCTTTGCTCTGAGTCAACATTATTCCAAATTTTTGACACTCACTGGAAGGTTTTTTGACTTTAAATACCTAATTTGGGTTACATGTCAACTGAGTTTATTGTTGTTGTGGATACCTGCAATAATCACTTTGGCAAAATTTGTATAATTAGTACTTAAATCCTAATAAAGGCAAAAAATGAACTTTGAGATACAAGGTTCCAATTTGATATCTGAACTTTTATTAATATTACAAACATCTTTTCTCTGTAACATTTTCACCATTCTTTCAAATAAAAGGTACTTTATTCTTGACTTATTTCCAGTTTTTCTCGTTTTTTATCGACCCTCTATGTTAATTTGAAATTTTGAATATGGCGGTGGACTTTTTAGCATAAGCAAAATTTGTTTTGAAGAATGACTTTTTCTTCTAAAATGCAAAATAAGAAAGTTTACAAGTATAGTTAGGTCCATCCGTGGACACACTGTATATACTGAATAGGGTCTAGGGCTTAAGCAACCCTGAACTTGACTGCCTAACTACGCCTATGCAAAATTGACAAAGATGCTTAAGACGGGAGTTTGGTCGCTCAAAATCTGACTAAAATTAACGATCAAAAATAAGTGACAACTACTCCCTTATATATTTTGTAGATGGCGCCTACAATAGTTATTTATGATATAAGTGTTAAAAGTACAATTTTACGGCACGAATTTGAAAGTTTGCAGAATGAGCGAAGCGAATTCTGCAATTCAAATGAGTGCCTTAAAAGTACTTTTAACACAAATATCATACAAAATTTTTTCTACAAACGCCAATAAAAAACAAAAACACAATTACAATTTTTAGAAAGTTTAACATATTGGAAACACATAGTTTTAAGTAGCATCGTAGATATAATATAAAATTATTAAGTTGACATTTGTCAAAAAAACCAACAACCATTGTTGGCGTCGTAGTTGCCATAGTATTACTTTTAACACTAGTGCTATAAAGTACTTTTAACACTAGTGCCATAAAGTAACATTTTTAAGGCATCTGCGGCGTGTTAAAAAATGCATTTTTAACACGTTTGTAGAAAATAGTATTTTATAAAATTATTGGGAAAATGAATTTTACAGGTGTAGAACTAACCCACAAAGACGTAAGTTTGTATTGATTGACAGATGGAGCTCGGCTCGTAGATGCAAATGGGTGTGATTTAAACGGGCAGCGAAATTTTACAATTTTGACACATCGTAATATACGATTGGCCGGCGAAATGATGGATTGGGCGGTGAAGCTTGATCAGGTAATAAAACAAAAATTGGTCTGCGAAATGTAAAATTTATCTACTTCACCGTTCCGACGCTCCTTCCGGGCTAGTTGGCTCTCGTCAATTACGGGTAGGAGCAGTAACGTAACGCAAAACGTAAGCCCCCGCCGCAAAATCAAGTCTGGATCCAGAGGGGTAGCTATGAATGCTCCATTCATCCACGCTGGCCCCTCAAACGGCCCGGCCCACCGCCGCCGCGCCGTGCGGCGTATGTGGGGGTGTACGTTAACGTCACTAATCAGGAGATCAGTAGTTATTTTAGAAAAAATATTTAGTACTTACTAAATAATCTGCTAATGAAATTAGCAACTAAAATTGCTAACTTTAATTCAGCGAAACAGTGTTTTGTTGCTGCAAACAGCGAATTTTTAGTGGTAAAAAAACAAATCTGACGACAGAGTTGACAAAGATGCCAAATAATAGAGTAATAAAGACAATGACGAAGGAAAAACACTAGGTAGCCACTATTGTAGTTAGAAAATTGATCGACGAGGCCACAACTTTCTTAATTTCAAGCTCAGCTAAACTGCGTTGTCATAGCTCAGAACAGCTAATTTTTTGTTGGCAAAAATACGAGGGCACAACTTTCTTAATTTCAAGCTCAGCTAAACTGCGTTGTAATAGCTCAGAACAGCTAATTTTTTGTTGGCAAAAATGGCTATCTCGGCGACAAAATTGCATAGGAGTAGTTAAGGGAGGTTTGGGGTGCTGAGAACCCCCAAAACTCTAATTAGCACCCCCAAACAAAATTTTTGGCAGTATACAGTGTGTCCACGGATGGACCTAACTATACTTGTAAACTTTCTTATTTTGCATTTTAGAAGAAAAAGTTATTTTTCAAAACAAGTTTTGCTTATGCTAAAAAGTCCACCGCCTTATTCAAAATTCCGAATTAACATACAGGGTCGATAAAAAACGAGGAAAAGTGAAAATAAGTCAAGAATAAAGTACCTGTTATTTGAAAGAAAGGTGACAATGTTACAGAGAAAAGATGTTTGTAATGTCAATACAAGCTTAGATATCCAATTTAAACGTTGTATCTCAAAACCGATTTATTAGACTTTAATGATTAAAGTAATAATAATTACACAAATTTAGCCAAAGTTAATAATTTATTGAAGAACGAAAACATAAATACAAATAAACATTACTCTACATGTTGTCCTCCTACTGCTACACATTTTTCAATCAATGTCCTAAATTTTTCGTAAACTAGATGAATGGTATGCTCATTTATTCGGCTATTGCTTCTATAATGTTCTGTTTTAAAAGATTTTCATCATCGTGAAGATCATTCACATAAACTTTTTGTTTAAGATGTCCCCATTAAAAAAAAACAGTGGGGTGATGTCTGGGGAACGTAGAGGCCATCTAATAGGACCGAACTGTCCAATCCATTTGTTAGCAAAAAGCCTATCTAGCCACTCCCTAACTCGAATTGCTTTATGTGCAGGACAACCGTCCTGTTGAAAATGAAGTGTCTGTCTCATCTGAAAGTTTACTTCATCCAGAGCAGGGAGTAAGAAGTTTTCCAACATCTCTATGTATGTGTTCTGGTTTACGGTTCCGTCAAAAAAATAGGGACCAATAATTTTATTATACATACATTAAGTATTGCACACCAAACATTAACTTTTTAATATCGCTGACTATTTGTTATAATTCGGAAATTTGGAGTTTCTTTCGACCAATATCTAGAATTTTGGCTGCTAAAGACTCCATTCGTGGTAAATGTTGCTTCGTCAGAGAAAACAATGTTTCTGTAAAAATATCTTTCCATCATAATTCGTTCGCCCATCAACAAACAAAATTCTAAACGAAGAGCATTATCGCCTCCCTCAAGTTTATGAATTCTCACCGGTTTGTAAGGATAGATGTTGTTTTCTGACAGAATTTTCTGTAAATGGCTTTGACCGAAAGGTAGATCCAGTGTCCTTTTCCTAACTGATTTCTTGGGGAAATTTGTTACCGAATCAATAGCAAGCAATGTAGCGGCATCATTTTCGTCATGAATGCGTTTTTGCTTCTTCAGATCTGTTACAACACCTGTTTTTACTAACTCCCGAACACAGTTTATAGAAACGTATACCCCCGGATACTTTCTATTAAACAGTTCAATTGCAAAGCGATATGATATTTCACCTATATACCTACCGTAGCATTTCACTAAATAAATTCTTTGCTCTGAGTCAACATTATTCCAAATTTTTGACACTCACTGGAAGGTTTTTTGACTTTAAATACCTAATTTGGGTTACATGTCAACTGAGTTTATTGTTGTTGTGGATACCTGCAATAATCACTTTGGCAAAATTTGTATAATTAGTACTTAAATCCTAATAAAGGCAAAAAATGAACTTTGAGATACAAGGTTCCAATTTGATATCTGAACTTTTATTAATATTACAAACATCTTTTCTCTGTAACATTTTCACCATTCTTTCAAATAAAAGGTACTTTATTCTTGACTTATTTCCAGTTTTTCTCGTTTTTTATCGACCCTCTATGTTAATTTGAAATTTTGAATATGGCGGTGGACTTTTTAGCATAAGCAAAATTTGTTTTGAAGAATGACTTTTTCTTCTAAAATGCAAAATAAGAAAGTTTACAAGTATAGTTAGGTCCATCCGTGGACACACTGTATATACTGAATAGGGTCTAGGGCTTAAGCAACCCTGAACTTGACTGCCTAACTACGCCTATGCAAAATTGACAAAGATGCTTAAGACGGGAGTTTGGTCGCTCAAAATCTGACTAAAATTAACGATCAAAAATAAGTGACAACTACTCCCTTATATATTTTGTAGATGGCGCCTACAATAGTTATTTATGATATAAGTGTTAAAAGTACAATTTTACGGCACGAATTTGAAAGTTTGCAGAATGAGCGAAGCGAATTCTGCAATTCAAATGAGTGCCTTAAAAGTACTTTTAACACAAATATCATACAAAATTTTTTCTACAAACGCCAATAAAAAACAAAAACACAATTACAATTTTTAGAAAGTTTAACATATTGGAAACACATAGTTTTAAGTAGCATCGTAGATATAATATAAAATTATTAAGTTGACATTTGTCAAAAAAACCAACAACCATTGTTGGCGTCGTAGTTGCCATAGTATTACTTTTAACACTAGTGCTATAAAGTACTTTTAACACTAGTGCCATAAAGTAACATTTTTAAGGCATCTGCGGCGTGTTAAAAAATGCATTTTTAACACGTTTGTAGAAAATAGTATTTTATAAAATTATTGGGAAAATGAATTTTACAGGTGTAGAACTAACCCACAAAGACGTAAGTTTGTATTGATTGACAGATGGAGCTCGGCTCGTAGATGCAAATGGGTGTGATTTAAACGGGCAGCGAAATTTTACAATTTTGACACATCGTAATATACGATTGGCCGGCGAAATGATGGATTGGGCGGTGAAGCTTGATCAGGTAATAAAACAAAAATTGGTCTGCGTTTTAGATTTGAATAAGCAGCTTCAAAATCTTTTAAGCAGTAAAAAAAATAAGTTGCAACTAAATAAATATTTGGTCTGTGCGAAATAAATTACATTTTATTTTTTTTTGCCTGCTCCAAAATCAAGTTGACTGCTGAAAAAATATTGTAACATTACAAATTGATGGGTAATCTAATACTATTCTGACTGCTCTAAAATTAACTTAGCGTGTAATAAGGGGTAATTAATTACGTAAAAAATAAAGCATTTAATTAGAAAACTCCAAATATTGATTAATGTAAAGGCACATACATTTCATGGTATTATTAGTAAGGCTGCCCACCATGAGCGCCCACAGGAATTTTAAAGCTGTATATCTCTGTTGCTACATACGGGACCCATACCAAATTCAGGTGAGCCTACAAGGAATGTTTTGGTAAAGAAAAAAATTTAAAGTTTTGCTTGGCCCCCCCTTAGAAAAAAATGAACACGTTTAGGTATTTTATTCATTAATTTTTCTAAACAAATTTTACATCATTTCGTCGACAATTTTTAAATTTTAAGAGAAAAAAACGTGTTAGTAGAAAGTTATAGTCATTTAATTTTTTTTTTCAAGCAAAAATTTAACTTTTTTTCTTTACCAAAACATTCCTAGTAGGCTCACCTGAATTTGGTATGGGTCCCGTATGTAGCAACAGAGATATACAAGTTTAAAATTCCTGTGGGCGCCCATGCTGCCCACCGTTAGTGCCGCTCCAGTAGCATTACATCGCGGGGAACTCGGCCGCAGCAGCAGTGCAATTTTTCGAATTCTTTAAAATTAAGGTGCGCCGCCGGGCCACGTGGCACGCCGTCCGGTACCCCCTATGAGCGAGTTGAACTCGCACCTGACCGTCTTTTTTATTTCACGTGAATATACATACGTACTTAATTTTCGGCATCGACGCCTCTGGTAACAGATCAAAAGTGGCCAATCTTAGTGATGATCAAAAGTTCAACAGACGAATTAAAGAAACCGATCGAACTAACGAATCTCGCCGCTAACTTCAAACCCTTGCCAACTAAAAATATTAAATACAGATCATTTGACTTTCTGGCTTTTAAAGTAAATATTTTGCAGAAAACGAAACGCTGCTTAAAAACTGCTGAACGATATTTAAATACCGAACACATTTTATTCACAGCCTAATTTATTTTGTCACCAGCCGACTAATAATTTCACCGCCCAATTAATAATTTTACTGCTCGAATAGATTTCGGACTGCCCAACGGGATAGTTATTTGTTACTTAAAGTTTTATTATGCCGACCACATGAACTATATTTTGCCCATCATTGTTTCACAGGCAGTTTATTTAAAGTATTGACAGAAAATTATTATACCACCCGAGTAATTTTTTTGCCGGTTGGGCTTACCTACCTACTTATTTAAATCGCAGCAGAAATAATTACTAGCCGATGCAAATTAATAAATTTGGGATCATATTATACCGTGTACCAAATAAAATACGAGTGTGATTCCAGGTTTTCATTTACTTTAAATAATATGATCAGAAATAAAAAAAAAAAAAAAAAAAAAACCAAGAAAAATAAAATTATATACACATTTGAGTCCCTCGAAAACCCTTTTCAAGAGAAACATAAAATAGTAGATGAAGTACTCCATCTTTTATAAAAGAAAATTGTCGGATGACTTGTCCTTCTTTGTCTTGGAAGAAATTCAGGATACTTGGCGATGGTAATTGCTTGTTTCGTTCTGTTAGTTTATTTTTGTACAAACATCAAGAAAAACATTTAGAATTAAGGAACGAAGCTTCAAAGTTTATTTTTGATAACTGGGAAAATTTTAAAAACTTTATTTTGGACTCTACCTTTTCAAAAGAAGAATATTTTAAGAAAAGCAAGAAAAATGGGATTTTTGGTACATCTGCTGAATGTTTTGCCCTTTCGGAAATATACAAGCTAAATTTTAACATATATGTTGCGAATTCAAATACCGAAATAAATGAAATTTTAAAGAAGAAACCAATAGTTCTATCAGGTAAAAATTATAGTCAGACTATCAACCTTTTATTTAGTGGAGATCCTGACAGAGGACATTACGATTTACTTGAACAACCAAACTTTTTGGATAGTAAGCATACATGCACTCTTTGTTCAAAATCGTTTAAAAATTCAAATGGTTTAAAAATCCATGTGGGTAAGATTCACTATAAATCAAGTAATACACATTCAGATTTTTCTGTTAATGATTCAAATAGTTTTGACACACAAGACCAACAAAATACATCTTGTGATTCTGGTTATGTTCCTGATTGTACCCAACTTGCAAAAATACTTGCAGGTTTAAAATCTTCAACAATATTGGTCAAAATTATTCCAAAGGGAGCCAGGCCAGTAATTTCAGAAGAACTATCTTCACTTCTTGACAAATGTGTTACTAAAAACGATAGTTTGTCTTGGATTCACCTTTTTATTTTTCCATATGCTGCCCTAATTATGCCAAAAAACTCAAAAACAAACAGAAAATATTCTTTAACTTCCCACATAAAAAATAATTTAACCCGCTGGATTAATAACAAGGAACTCCCATTGTATGATCTTCTGGAGACCTACACGCCAAAGAAGATAAACTTAAGAAAATCTAATAAATATGTTAATGATAAATCATCTTTGGTAAAAAAAATTCAAACTAGAGTTTCAGAAGGAGACATAAAAAATGCAATAAGACTTTTAAGTTCCAACGAAACTATCGCCAACAAAAATGAAGAAACACTTCAAGAATTGAAGAACAAACATCCAATCCCTGAAAAAGAAGAAGAAGAAATATTTAAAATTTCAAATGATTTAAATATTGATTTTAATATTTCCGAAAATGAAATTAAGAAAGCCATATTCTCGTTTAATCGGGGATCCTCTGGGGGTGTGGATTCATTGAGGCCGCGACACCTTAAAGATTTGATAGGTGATGGTGCAGGTTTATTTTCTTCAAAATTACTTACTTCCCTTACTTTTTTTATTACTCATACTCTCTTTGGTGTCGTTCAAAAAGAAATCAGTCCGATTTTCTTTGGTGCAAATCTTTGTGCTTTTAACAAGAAAGACGGGGGAATTCGACCTATTGCAGTGGGCCATTGCCTTCGTCGTTTAGCTGCTAAAATAGTTTGTTCTCGAGTTTACGAAAAACTTGGAAATGTTTTTCGCCCTTTCCAACTAGGATTTGGAACCAGATGTGGTGCGGAGGCGGCTGCTCATGCAATGCGTCGATTTCTAAATTTTCCTCATTCTTCAGATAAAGTTATTTTAAAAATTGATTATCAGAATGCTTTCAATATGGTTAATAGAAATACAATTCTTAAAAGATCTAAAGAATTACTTCCTGAATATTTTAATTTTATTTCTCAGTGTTACAGTGAAAATTCTATTCTTTCCTATGGAAACAACCACATCCTTTCACAAAGGGGTGTTCAACAGGGTGACCCGCTTGGCCCTGCTCTTTTCTGCCTAGCCATTCATCCTATTGCCTCTTCTCTGGACTCTGAACTTAACATTTGGTATTTAGATGATGGATGCCTTGCTGGTGAGCCAAAGAATGTTTTAGATGATTTTAAGAGAATAATAACGGGAAGTTCAAAATTAGGTCTACAACTGAACTTTAAGAAATGTGAAATATCTTTTATTTCTGAGAATCCTGATTTAATAAAATCAAGTTTTTTTGACTTTTCACCTTCTATATTGGAAGTTCCCATATCCAATTTAAATTTATTAGGTTGTGCATATTCTTTGTCCAAGATTGATTCGGAAATAAATAAAAAATTATTTCTTTTTTTGATTCATATCAGAATTTAAAACTCTTAGATTCTCATATTGCATATTTTTTGCTTAAACATTCTTTTGCTATTCCACGAATGTCTTATTTACTAAGATGTGCACCTTGCTGGAAACTTAAAGAATCTTTAATGAAATTTGATTTAGAATTACAAAATTGTATTCAAGACATAACAAACTGTCCCATAAAGGATGATTCATGGTTTCAAAGTACATTACCAGTGAGAATGGGCGGTCTTGGAATTAGAGACACATCTACTCTTTCGATATCTTCCTTTTTGGGTTCAGTTTCCGATGTTTCAAATTTATTAAAAACAATACTGCCTTCTTATATTTCTGACACAAACGATTTTGATTTTGATAGTTGTTTGGAAAAGTGGTGTTCTCTTAGTGAGTTTGAAACTTTACCAGTACCTTTACCAAAGTCTCAAAAAGAATTTGATAAAAAAATTTGTCAAATACGCCAAAACTTCCTTTTATTAAATTGTCAATCCGATGAAACCAAAGCTCGACTCTTAGCTCTTCAAGCTCAAGAAAGTAACGCATGGCTTAATGCCCTTCCGTCCTCTTCTATAGGAAATCTACTTGACAATAATTCTTTCAGAATTTCAGTTTCTTTAAGACTTGGTCTGCCTGTGTCTGGTGAACACACCTGCATTTGTAGCGAATCTGCTGAGATTTATGGCTCCCATGGGCTAAGCTGCAAAAGAAGTGCAGGACGTGCATCGAGACACAGACAAATTAATGACATTCTTAAACGTGCTCTAGTTTCTGCAGAATGTCCTGCTAAACTTGAACCTGCTGGAATATATAGGAATGATGGTAAACGAGTAGACGGAATGACATTAATTCCATGGAAAAGAGGTAAACAACTTTTATGGGACGCCACCTGCAGCCATACTCTAGCAAAATCATATTTGGATAAAACATCAAAATCTTTTGGTTCTGCTGCTCTTATTTCGGAAAACAAAAAACACGTCAAATATAAAGATCTGAAAGACAGATTTTATTTCGTTCCATTTGCTGTTGAGACACTGGGCCCTTGGGGTGAGGAAGCTAAGAGACTTGTTTCTGAAATAAATTTAAGAATTTTTCCTGAACAATCTCGAGGTTTTCTCACCCAAAGAATAAGCCTGGCTATCCAGCGAGGAAACGCGGCGTCAGTGATGGGTACCCTTAAGGAGGATTCTGGTCTTGACGAAATATGGGATATTTAGGTAAAAATTATGTCGATATCTTTTTCTTTTTTCTAGTTTTAGTTTTCTTTTTGATTTATATTATTAATAATTATATCAGAAATTAGTTTTAAGTGTACTTTTTATGCTTTCTCAACCAAGTCCAAATAATATTTTGGTAGGAATCGTTCATTTACTACTGATTATCTTCTTTTACGCATTATTTCTGAGATTATTTCATTTCGTGCACGAAAAGAAATATACATTATGTATAAGGGTTATTCCAAGCAAAACAATAAATTTTGTGTTGTGTTGTCATATAATCGGTTAATTTTGGCCGCCGTTAATTATGTCGCCAAATAAATAATTTTTATATTTGGCAGAACTCAGAACTCGCAGAAAGTAATGCACCGCATGCTAAAAGAAATATATCTTATATCTAAAGCTTTGCAAACGAGGGGGATTCCAGGGATGGCTCTAACCTAGCTGTAAATAAATTTAGGATCCGATTTGAAAATAAAATACAAATATTTATTTACTCACATTGTGTAATTTGAAAAGGCGAAATACGAAAATACTTTGGTTAGAGCAATATAACATACAGGGTGTCTAAAAAGTCTTAGTATAGGTAAATATCTTTGCTAATAATAAAGATAGAGACTCCAAAATTTAGTTGTATCTTATTGGTTAATAAATCTAATTTTTTATGTAATTTGACTTTGTTAACCCCCTTGGGGGTCACGCAGGGGAGTTGAGGTCAAAAAGTTTAAATGCAACCCGATGCCGTGTTTTATCTCATTTTAAAGGTATTTTTGAGAATGGCAGATGTTGCTTCTTGGCAGAGTTCCAAAATGGACTGGCAAGAAGTTCATGGTGGTCATTCTAAACAACTTTTAAGGTAATAAGTAAGGCAGGCACTGTTGGTCTGTTATCAGAGGCGTCGATGCCGAAAATAAGTACGTACGTATACGGTATTTAACAGAAATAATGTAATTCAAAGCGTTGCCGTGATTGTGTGAAATAAAAAAAAACGGTTGAGTGCGAGTTCGACTCGCGCATAGAGGGTTCCGTGCCACATAGAATATACCCTAAATGCATACCACGCGCAAACCGAGCGAGCTAGACATGCGCACGGAATTTCAAAAGATGTATTTAGGTGCGTACAGACCAACCGAGCGAGCGAGAGCGAGCAAGAGCAAACACGAATTCACCTAAACAATTTTTCGGTGTGGACTGATTAGCGAACACGACCTCGAGAGTAAATGTTCGTTCGCTCGTGATCCGGCAGCTGTCGGTACATCAACGAAAAATCGCGTATATGTTTGTTTGGTGTGGACGGAGAACGAATGTTCTTTGTTATTTTATTTTACGAGCAGCACCTTGGAGTTCTTTTCTGTAGTTTTCACAATGGAGTGGTCAAATAATATTGTAATTAAGCTAATAGGTTATAGAGAAAAACCGGTTTTGTGGGATAGCAAAAATCGAAAAAATCCGTTTTTAAAAAATAAAAATAAGAAGCATGACGCGTGGGAAGAGCTCGCCACATTAATTGGTACTGATATTGCTGAAGTTAAAAAGAAAATAACGTCTTTTTTACATAAATCATGAAGCAAAATAAAAGCAGCACTCGCATAAAGCAACTCATGTGAATCGGCCATTTTCCGCTTCAAGATTTTGGATCTTTCTGCGAACACAAGATTAACTCAAATGATTTTCCGGTGTGTACAGTTGTTTGAGCAAGCAAACACGAACAAGAAAAACATTAACGAACGCTCGCTCTTGCTCGCTCTCGCTCGCTCGGTTGGTCTGTACGCACCTTTTGAGTGTCTACATTCGAACCCATTCATTTTTAAGAATATCTCCAATAGTAAAGGTACCACTACGTATTTAATTTTATAACTTTTTTCCCAATGTTTTGTAGACTTCTTTATTTTTCGTTTTTGCGCAGTAGACCAAAATGCGTACCACGCGCAAACCGAGCGTTCTAGACATGCGTAAGCAATTTCAGGAGATGTACTTGGATGTTTACATTCGAACCCATTCACTTTTAAGAATATATCTCCTAGAGTTAAGGTACCACTACGTATTTAACTTTAAAACCTTTTTCCCAAGTTTTTCGACTTTATTTTTCGTTTTTTGCCATCTGCGCAGTAGACCAAAATGCGAACCACGCGCAAACCGAGCTTGCTAGACCTGCGCACGGAATTTCAGGAGATGGCCATTGTTGTCTACATTTGAACCCATTCATTCACTTTAAAAAATATATCTCCAATAGCCACGGTACCACCACGTATTTAACTTAATTGCTTCTTCTCAAGTTTTTTGACTTTATTTTTCGTTTTGTGCCATCTGCGCAGTAGACCAAAATGCGTACCACGCGCAAACCAAGCGTGCTAGACCTGCGCACGGAATTTCAGGAGATGGACTTTGGTGTCTACATTTGAACCAATTCACTTTTAAGAATATATCTTCAATAGTCAAGGTACCACTACGTTTTAAACTTTATAACTTTTTTCCCAAGTTTTTTCGACTTTATTTTTCGTTTTTTTGCCATCTGCGCAGTAGACCAAAATGCGTACCACGCGCAAACCAAGAGGGCTAGACATGCGCACGAAATTTCAAGGGATGTACTTTGGTGTCGACATTCAAACCTACCCACTTTCAACGATAAATCTCCAATAGTAAAACTACAACTACGTATTTACCATATTTCTACGATTTAATGACGTCTTACTATTTTGAACTTTCTTAACTATGTGACACTGTGAGACCGCACAACAAGAATATGGGATGAAACATCAGCAAATTTATTAAAAATATATAAACACAATCTTACGGTAGAACGGAAACCTATATGCGCGAGTCGACCTCGCATTTGACAGTTTTTTTATTGTACACAATCACAGCAACGCCCATGAATAAAATTATTTTTGTCAAATACCGTATACGTACGTACTTATTTTCGGCATTGACGCCTTTAAGAAAAGACCAACCGTGCCAGCCTTACTAATCAGTTATATAACCTATACGCACTGACTTATTTCCGGCATGGCCGCCTCTTGTTATTTATTGAAGGGTTAGCCTTACCATAGTTATTGAGACTTTTGTGTCCTGTGAGAACTTCACAATATTGTACGTGGCACGGAACCCTCTATGCGCGCGTCGAACTCGCACTCAACCGGTTTGTTTTTATTTCACACAATCACGGCAACGCCCATGAATTAAATTATTTCTGTCAAATACCGTATAAGTACATACTTATTTTCTGCATCGGCGCCTCTGATAACAGGCCTTGCCTGCCTTACTTATTACCGTAAAAGCGCCCAACTTGGAACAGGTATGTGACTTGAAACGAATCGCACCTTCCTAAATACGGACCTGTACTCTCTACAGCTGTTACGCGGGACGTGTCTTCGCGCTTGTCAGTTGTTTTGGATCTCTTGACCGACTAGTTTGTAACGTAGAGAGCAAAGAAGTGTTGCGTTTATTGTGTATTTGTCGTAATTTAAAATCTTACTATTTAATGCTAGAAATATTGCCCAAAAAACTCTTGGTGTGGAAGGCAAACTAGGTAAGGTATATAAGTTCTTTATGTCGCTACAAATGTGTAAATATGTTGTAAAACTAACCTTAAAATTTGAAAACCATATAATCATTGGTGGCTTAACAGTTTTATTTATTTCAGAATGTGACGTAGTTGTTCGTGACTTGGAACATGCCTAGAAAATCAAGGAGGGTTCTGGGATCGCGACCCTATCGCAATTTTAGCGACGAAAATTTACAAAGAGCTTTAGATGACATGAAAGCCGGCAAACGTCTGAGAACGGCATCTAAAGAATATGGAATCCCTATTGGTACATTATCTCGTAAGAGCAGAGGTCTGAATAGTGGAAAATATGGAGGACAAAAGGTATTGTCGGACGGTGAAGAAAAAGAACTAGTCGAAAAAATCCAGTTAGCAGGTATTTGGGGATTTCCGCTAACCACATACGACATTAAATTAATCGTGAAAAGTTATTTAGACAAAAGAGGAGTACGGGAAAAAAGATTTAAAAATAACACACCGGGTCGTAGATGGATTCAGAGATTCCTGGCGGAACACAGAAATGTTCTTACAGAAAGAAATGCTGAAAATATTAAACGCAGTCGCTCTGAAGTGTCAGAAGAAATAATACAAGAATATTTCTCTGAATTACAACAGTCTCTTGAAGGGGTACCACCAAGTCATATTATTAACTATGACGAAACAAATTTTACCGATGATCCAGGGAAAAAACGGGTCATTGTAAAACGGGGCGCAAAACACCCTGAACGATGTGTAGATAGTAGTAAGGCCTCTGTATCAGTGATGATGGCCGGTACTGCTGATGGACGTTTACTTCCTCCTTATGTTGTCTACAAGAGTGAACATTTGTACGACACCTGGACAGAACATGGCCCAAAAGGAGCCCATTACAACCGATCGAAGACCGGTTGGTTTAATACCAGGATTTTTGAAGACTGGTTCGAAACAACAGTCATTCCATTTGTTCGAACCCTAGATGAAGGACCCAAAGTAATGATAGGTGACAACCTATCCAGTCATCTCTCGATGCAAGTTATTTCAGAATGCGAAAAGTATAATATCAGATTCGTACTGTTGCCTCCCAACAGCACCCATTTGTGCCAGCCCTTGGATGTATCATTTTTTCATCCGCTTAAAGTATGCTGGCGATGGCACCTAGATAAATGGAAAATGAAAAATAGGGGTTGCCTTCCTAAGAATCAATTTCCATCTCAGTTAAGACTAACATTAGATAGTTTAGAAAACGCTGAACAGAATTTAATAAGTGGCTTTAAAGCATGCGGAATTTTTCCATGCGATTCATCACAAGTCTTAAAGCGGTTGCCATCATGGATAAAAAGAAAAACTCCTACAGAAGAACAAAGCGCCACGATGAACTCTTCATTTGTAGAACTGTTGGAAAGTTTCAGGTATCCTGGTAACAAGACCAATATTCGTAAAAGGAAACGTTTAGATGTAGCACCTGGAAAAAGCATAACTGGAAAAGATCTGAGAAGCGTAACTGGACAAGACATTTTCAATCCCAGCAATGTAGATACCACCATTGAAGAAGTCATCCATGAGTATACTGTGGAAGAGGAAAACATTTCCCATGATGTTCTCTACGATCAAGATGAAAGTTTTGTAAAAGCAACTACTAGCGGAACGCAGGAGCCCCAAAGAAAGAAAACCAAAGAGCAAAAGTGCGAAAGTTCCTCAGACTCAGAATCCAATAGCGATATTGAAGTTTCGCTCCATGACTCTTCTGATTATGAGACATTACAAGATATTATCAGATATGAAGAACTGTCTCCGACTGCGAACCAATATTCACTTGGCGACTTTCTTCTAGTTGAATTCAATATAAAAGGAAAGAAATGCGAGACGAAATATTACGTAGGACAAATCATTGATGTTATTGACACCGATTTCGACACTCAGTATTATTGCAAATTCATGAGAAAATTTTCTGGGCCGAGGGCCCCAGAGAATACATTCATTTTCCCTACAGTAGACGATTGCTCAATAATAGACAGCACAATGATTAAACTAAAACTGGATCCACCAGTGATATCGAGAGGCCATTATAGTTTCCATATTGAAAGCAATGAACAGTACTATAATTTAAGTTAAAGAAGCTGTAATTTACTTTCTAAAAGTTTCTAAGATTTTGTTGTTTGTTTTATAAGTTTCTAAGGATATAAAAAATTCCTTTCTTGAGAATTTATTTTTGTTAGTTTTTAAGGTTTTAAAAACCTAAATGTCCCTTTTATTTAAGAATTTATATTTTGTTTTCACGAATATTGATGTTTGTTTTTAAACTATTTAGTTATTTTAGATGAGTCTAGTGTTATTATTTAAGCGATTTTTATTTTTCTAAACCTAATAAGTAATATTTCCTTATAACTTAATGAAAATATATAATTTTTCTACTAGAAAATGTAGTTTCTCTCAAAAAAATATAAAAATAAAAAGTGGTAGGGTTATTTTTTTTACATTTTTTTTGTTCCAAGCTAACAGTTAAGCACTACAGCTTAAAAATATTAAAATAATAGTATGTGTTCCATGAAGGGTACACTAGGTACGTGACTTGGAACACCAGGTTTTTATTTTTTTTAAGTACATAAGGATTTTGTTAGGCTGACCAAATATACCGAGAAATAAAGTACGCAGTGGGACTAAGCACATTGTGTATATATAACCACGTTATGTTTAGTTTTTACCTCACCACCGTCCTTTGAATTCGAAAAGTGTTCCAAGTTGGGCGCTTTTACGGTACGTTAAAAGTTGTTTAGAATGACCACCATGAACTTCTTGCATAGACAAAATATATTTAGACCTTCACAACGTATTCGCGACACCAGCTGAATCCGTCCAATGTATGGGCGAAAAAGTGCGTTTGTACGCATTTGGTGCCAGTCAGGTTTTTAAACGACGCCGACGGTTCTCTCGAGACACGCGCACTCGGGACGTCTCGCAAAAGTCGGTGTTGAACTCAATGACGCAACTCGGCGATCAGAACCGGGCCGAAAAAATCTCAGTCATTTTTATGATATGGTATTTTTGGTTGGGGTGGCGCATATAGCGAACCTCAAGCTTGTTATTTCGATACAAAAATATTCTTTACGAAGTGTTAAAGCATTTCATATGTTTCGCCAATTATGTATCAAACTTGTAAATATAAGGAATTATTTTGTAGTCTATTTCTTACAATTAGTGCATAAATACAAATAGTTTAATTCCAAATTTAAATTATATCAATATGTTAAAAAAATAGTAGGTACAAAATATAATTTATCTTAAATGCACTCCGGTGTTGAAGTGAATACAAACACGGAGAAGTAGAAATATTTATCAGTGACGTATATTGAGTGTGGTCAAGGTGTCAGAAAGGCACTGATGGGGTGTGTGTGTATTAGGGGCATTGTATAAGGGGTAAGGTGGTGTAAGAAGGTCATATGTAGTGTCAATGCCTCCTTCCTATATATTGCATAAGGGTGAGTGTCCAAAAGGCATATTTGCGCTTTCGCCAAAGGGGAACTAAAAATACTAGTGGATTAGGGTAGAGGGGAGTATTTTAAAAGGGATGGCGAAAGAAAAAAGCGCTTTCGCCAAAGGATCGCTAAGATATCAGTGGATTAGATTGACATGGGGCCGTAAGTAAGTAGCGCTTTCACCAAGTATCAAGTGCACACACTGTAAATAGGTGTAAAAATATTTTTATCTTACCATAGAACTTGGTTTGTTCAATAATTATCCAGGATAGGATGCCAATCCAATAAAATATACACATAGTTTTGGTAATTTTTTTATTTACTATTTTACTTCTTAAAACAGTTGCACATTTTATTTCTATTGTTTAGAATACTATGTTTATAATTTATTTCAACTTTCAATTTTGTAAATGTAACGTTTCAAAAATTAAGAGGGGGGACATTAAAGAGACGCACTGTATATGTATAAACTGAGCTATTTTCGAGGACTATTATATATATATATATATATATATATATATATATATATATATATATATATATATATATATATATATATAAGTATATATATATATATATACATATATATATATATATATATATATATATATATATATATATATATATATATATATATATATATAAATATAGTATATATATATATATATATATATATATATATATATATATATATATATATATTATATATATAATATATATATAAACTGCTGGCCAATTCAAGCGGGACAAACTAAATTTTTGATAAAATTTAGAGTGGAATATTTTCGAAACGAAAAAAGATTTTGATTTAACTTTTTCAGTATGTAATTGAATAGTTCTTCTAGTTTTTATACTTCAAGGCACTATTGCTAGCAGTCGCTGCAACTCTATTTTACAGGGTGTTAAGTGAAACCCTGACTTTTTTGGAAAAGTTTTCCAGTTCCGAGAATCTAGGAAGAATTTTTTTTGAATTTTCTTTTCATACTAAAATGATCCATGGTCAAATACAAAAAAACAATTTCTCCGGATTTTCTCTATTTTCATTTGTTTTCCGTATACAGGGGTTAGTCGAAATTATCGACTTCTTCTTACAAAGGAACCCCTAATTTGGCCGTTTATTCACAAAAAGCGAAAGACCAAGTAAATTTGTAGTTTGAAGTAGTCCAGCTAACAAAATTAATACAAATTTTTGTACAGGGTGTAGCAAGTTTGGATCACGGGCTAGTAAATTATTATTTTTTAATTTCTACTACTTTTTCCTAAGTTAACTATTAATTATCACGTGCTACGTTAAAGGGTTAAAATTTGTTAGGTCCGATAACAGTACTGGTTAGAAAGATCCTTTTTGCCCAAACGGGTTTTTCATTTTTTGTCTAGTCCCATTTTTAGTGATTAAACGGCTCGCATTTTGAACCTAACTTTTTGCAATTGCATCCATGAACGATTGAAGTGAGAGTGCTTTTTTGGTGGTACATAATGAATGTTTTATCCAACCAAAAAACATGTAGTGGCCAAACAGCTAATGATGCTTATTCGAAGAATTTTTTAGCATTATACAGGGTTGCAAAAAATATACCACCTATACTTTATATGGAAGTCATGTGATTTTCAAATTAATTGAATATAGTCCCAATTTTCTTGGAACTTTTTGCCGAAACTGTTTTTGAATTTTTTTGTCTGGTTCCATTTTTAGTGATACAAATGGCTTGCGTTTAAAACTTAACTTTTTGCGATTGCATTCATGAACTATTGAAGTGGACATCGTTTATTGGTTTAACCAACCAATAAAAAAGTGTCGTGGCCATAGAGCTAAAGATGCTTATTCGCTGCTTTTGTCCGCGTTTGCCCAAAACATATCACCTACATTTTATATGAAAATCATGTGATTTTAGAGTCCTTTAGGTATTCATAAAGTTCCTTTTTGCTATATTAATAATTATTAAAGAAAATGTCCTACTTATTATTAATAAAATCTAGTAACGATACAGATAAAAAGAATAATATTCATTCGGAACTTTTTCACATTATACAGGATTGTGCAGAAGTTACTACTTATAATAGAAGCCACGTGTTTCTCGATATCTTTGGATTTTCGTAAACTTCGATTATTCATTATAAAAGAAAAATATTTTACCACTGCTCTAAAAAGTCAGTACATGGCATTGAGAAATTTTAATTAATAAGAAGTGTCTTAAATTAATAGTCACGGAGTACATTTTTCTCGTCAAAAATTGGAGATGGATAGTGAATTCAACTGAACAAGTTATAAAATTCTGTATAGCGTAGTTTTTAGAAGGTATAGAAATTTCAGAAGATTTAATTACTTTTGAAAGTACTCGAAAAGATACGTAATTTTCAAATTTAGTAGTTATTTTTCCCGGCATTACTTTAGGAGATCCAAAATGTAAATTTTGGTTGTTACTTTTATAGGTAAACAGAAAACGTTTTAAATTATAGAACATTTTTTTTACTTGAAGGTATTATAAAAACTTGCAACTAACGAAAACAAAACAAATCTTAATACTAGTAGGACCTCCCTTACATTTATTATCTCTTGGCATCTTCGAGGCATGCTTATACCAAATTATTGACAAATTCTTGCTGAATATTTTCCCACTCCTGAACAATGGCGTCTGCAAGTTGTTCTAGAGTCTGAGGAGGATCTTCCCTAGAACTTACCAATAATTTCAATTTAGACCAGACGTCTTCGATAATATTCATGTCTGGTGATTTTGCAGGCCAGACCATCCTGGTAATATTATTAGCTTCCAAAAACTCTTGCACAATGCGTGCTCTATGAGGTCTGGCGTTATCGTCAATTAGCACAAAATCGTTCCCAAAATTGTTTGCAAATGGTAGAACGATATTGCTTAAAATTTCGTCCCTATATACCTGACCGTTAATGGGCTCCAATGTTAAAAAAGTTCCGTTTTGCCATTAAACATTACACCACCCAAACAGTAACGCCTCCACCACCAAAAGGTTTCCTGAGGAGCCATATTCTCCTCCATATACCGTTCGCCACGTTCACGCCAAACTAATATTCTGCCGTCCGAGTGAATTAAATTAAATCTTGACTCGTCTACAAACATGCAGTTTTCCCAGTTATCTAATGGCCAATTGCGATGTTCATATGCCCACTGGAGACGTCTCTTCGCCTATGCTGTGGTAGAAGTCGCACACATTTAGCACGTCGCCGAGCTCTAAAATTAAAATTTTGGCTTAAAAATCTGTAGTATAGGTGTAGGGAATGAACCAATAAATAAGCCAACAGTAGCTTTATTATACTAAAATGCAAATTAGGTCAATTTTCATAAACGTTAGTTCTAGGGAAGAACTAAGGAACATTACGCTGCAAGCACAAATAATGTGTTTAGGGTCGCCTATCAAAACTTTAATTATGAACAACTTAGTTCAAGTTTACATTTATAATATCGGTGCGCAAAATCCAAGATTCACGCCTCAGCTGACGTCGATATTATAATAGCCGACTTACTAAAATGAAACACTAAAAATATTGGTACAAAAAATAAGATCTCATTTGAAGTAACTCACCTTAAGTTATTATTGTTTAAAGTTCTTCTAATGGTCCTATTGCTCACACGAATGTGTGTTCTTGCTCTGAACTCCTGGTTAATTTTCTCTGATGAAATTTTTCGCCTTCGACGAGCCTCTCTAACCAACCATCTTTCATCTGCAATGCCGACTTTCTTTTGGCGACCTCCCCCATAACGATAGTTTGCACTTCCCGTTTCGTGGAAGCGTTGACGCAGTCGAGATATTGTACTTCGCCCAACCCCGTACATATCCGCAATAATACTAATTTTTACCCCATCTTGTAGTAAACGCAAACAATTAGCTTGTTCTTTTGCACTTAATCGAGCCATTATAAAGGATAATAACGCACCAATTCAAAGAAGAATACTTTGTTGCCTTGGTAACTGTCAATAGCAAAGAAAATGTTTTATTTTTGGTCTACTAGATCTTTTGACTAAGAAATAGAAACGCCGCTAAATTAACAGAAATCCACCTGCAAAGTATAGGTGGTATATTTTTTGCAACCCTGTATAATGCTAAAAAATTCTTCGAATAAGCATCATTAGCTGTTTGGCCACTACATGTTTTTTGGTTGGATAAAACATTCATTATGTACCACCAAAAAAGCACTCTCACTTCAATCGTTCATGGATGCAATTGCAAAAAGTTAGGTTCAAAATGCGAGCCGTTTAATCACTAAAAATGGGACTAGACAAAAAATGAAAAACCCGTTTGGGTAAAAAGGATCTTTCTAACCAGTACTGTTATCGGACCTAACAAATTTTAACCCTTTAACGTAGCACGTGATAATTAATAGTTAACTTAGGAAAAAGTAGTAGAAATTAAAAAATAATAATTTACTAGCCCGTGATCCAAACTTGCTACACCCTGTACAAAAATTTGTATTAATTTTGTTAGCTGGACTACTTCAAACTACAAATTTACTTGGTCTTTCGCTTTTTGTGAATAAACGGCCAAATTAGGGGTTCCTTTGTAAGAAGAAGTCGATAATTTCGACTAACCCCTGTATACGGAAAACAAATGAAAATAGAGAAAATCCGGAGAAATTGTTTTTTTGTATTTGACCATGGATCATTTTAGTATGAAAAGAAAATTCAAAAAAAATTCTTCCTAGATTCTCGGAACTGGAAAACTTTTCCAAAAAAGTCAGGGTTTCACTTAACACCCTGTAAAATAGAGTTGCAGCGACTGCTAGCAATAGTGCCTTGAAGTATAAAAACTAGAAGAACTATTCAATTACATACTGAAAAAGTTAAATCAAAATCTTTTTTCGTTTCGAAATATTCCACTCTAAATTTTATCAAAAATTTAGTTTGTCCCGCTTGAATTGGCCAGCAGTTTATAATATATATATATATATATATATATATATATATATATATATATATATATATATATATATATATATATATATATATATATATATATATATATATATATATATACGAGCCCTGTCTCAGTGAAGTTGGCACAACTATCAAAACTACGTTTTTTATGAAATTTGTCATATTAGCGAAAAAGTATTAAAACCAAATGTATTTCTGATAGCATACGGTATTTTTATTTAATATTAGCCTAAAAGAGTACATTTTTGGTAACGGAGAAAAAATCTCTTACAAATCCAAAAAACTGTCGATTAATAAAAATCAACGAAACCAATAGCAGCAAGTCACCACTGCGTTACATCGCCTTTTCGACTGATTACTGCTTCGATAGGTCTTGGCATAGTGTCAACCAATGTTTAGTAGTCATCTGATGTAAAACTGTTCCAAATTCTTGGAGACGGGTTCGCAATTCTGAACGGTTCTTACGGGATTCGATCGGAGCTTTTTCTTCATGATATGCCACAAGGTTTCAATCGGCGATAGATCTGGACTATTCGACGTCCATTTTAAACTGGAATATTGTTTTCTAACATCCAATCTTTTACTTTTTTAGCCGTATGGCAAGCGGCACCATATTGTTCGAAGATACATTCAATATTGTTTAAACGCATTGTTCAATTTGGGGTGTTAAGTTATTTTGAAGCACATTAATGTACTTATCAGCATTCATAATACCTTCCACAAAGTGTAAGCTTCCCACTCCACTTGCTGACATGGATCACCAAATCATAACAGAAGCCGGAATCTTAACTTTTTTTTTAAGACAGTCATTCTGAAATACTTTCTTTAGTTCTTATGACACGACTCTCACCTCTCACTATCACCAACGCATACTTCAAATCTGGCTTCATCACTGCAAATAATTGAGTTCCATTGGTTCGGAGACTATAATTTGTGTTCTTTGTCCCACGCTAGTCTGTTTTTCTTCTGAATCTTTGTCAGTAAGGGCTTCTCTTTTGCCTAGAATTACTGATTAAAAACGAATAATAAAAAAAATAATTTGAGCTTACCCTGTAAGTTTTAATCACAGTGTTTGGGCAGCTCTGTGACAAGTTGCTCTTGAAAACTTTTTGTGGTTGCCTGATTCGATAATATTTTCAATTCGTTATAATTAGCACGCCGATTTTCCTTGATAATCCGTTTTAAGGCTCTTAAGTGGTATTGGAATAACGCGGGCGACGTCCAGTCCTGGGTTTTTGAGCCACAGATCCAGTTGTTTTGTACAATTTAATAATATTTCGAACTGTATACCTCAATATGTTAACACTGTCAGCGATTTGGGAAGCATTTTGGCCTTTTAAATGCAAGTGAATGATCACTTTTCTTATTTCGTCAGAAACAGCTTTACCAGGAGCCATTTTTAATTGTTAACAACACCAATGCATTGAAAGTTGATTTAAACGTCAAAATCGGCTTCTTAGCAACGTAAAATGTTATCAAGTTTTTAAAAAGCCTACCTTTATCTTATCGAAGCGAAATAAACAACCATTCAACTTAAGTTGTCTCCATCATGTATTTTGCTATATACACAAATCATTTTGCAAAGAAGACAATTTCGAAATAAAAACGCTTTAAAAATAGCCGCGTCGGTTTGTTAGCTCTCTCCAAAATAAACATTTAAAGAAACCAAAAATATTATATTTGAAACAAAATTTTAATTTGCCCTCAAATAAATTCACAATATCAGGTTTTGGGCGTTGGGCCAACTTCACTGAGACAGGGCTCGTATATATATATATATATATATATATATATATATATATATATATATATATATATATATATATATATATATAAGTATATATATATATATATATATATATATATATATATATATATATATATATATATATATATATATATATATATTTTTTTTATATAGATATATTTTCTTGGGATTTAAAGATCTTTAATAATTACTACTTTTAATGGTTTAAGGCTTTTAATAACGTTTCGGTCATTATTGTGACCTTCTCAGAATGTGTGCTGAAAAACCGCTCGAATTAGTAACATCAGTTATAACAAAAACATATAATAGTATACCTGTGAACGAAAATATCTTGGGGAATGCAATGTGTCAGTGTCTATATGTCAATTTTAACCTTTGACTGGGAGGGTGCATTCCCCAAGATATTTTCGTTCACAGGTATACTATTATATGTTTTTGTTATAACTGATGTTACTAATTCGAGCGGTTTTTCAGCACACATTCTTGAAGAAGGTCACAATAATGACCGAAACGTTAATAAAAGCCTAAACCATTAAAAGTAGTAATTATTAAGGATCTTTAAATCCCAAGAAAATATATCTATAAAAAATATATAAACAAGATCCAAGAAAACAATTTCTATAAATATATATATATATATATATATATTAAATATATATATATTATATATATATATATATATATATATATATTATATATATATATATATAAAAAGAGAGGAGAATTATTGTGGGCATGTCCGCTAGCAATGAACAGTAAAATGAAAAGTTAGAATGGTAACCCGTACGACACGTGTTTCTGCTCATTGGCTTCATCAGGCCCACGTATGTGACTGTGCCTCTCAACATAAGTCGAGATGCACAACGTCACATACGCAGTTACGGTGTAACCTTAAGAAAAGGGAAAAAAAAATATATTTAACGAGGACCACAAACAGGAGCCAGTGCACCAATTTGTGGCTTCAGCCAAAAAGACCCCTCTTTTGGGGGCAACAATTAGCGTCGCCGACGGAGGCAACTATAGCCAACTGTCGTGGTATCCTATAAGCCAAGAGAGAAAAACAAATGCTAGAAACTAGCGCGGATCGATACATAAAGAGAATTATTGTGGGCATGTCCGCTAGCAATGAACAGTAAAATAATTCTCCTCTCTTTTTTTATGTATCGATCCGCGCTAGTTTCTAGCATTTGTTTATATATATATATATATATAATGTTCTGAACTTTATATTGTAACAGGCGCGGCCCGTCCATAAGGTCATTTGTCAATGACCAACTTAATAATTTATTTTGTAAAACCAAACGTTTCTTTTGCAAAAATGCAAGTTCCTCAAGAAAGAATCAAGCCAAGCCATCGTCGAAAGATATCAATGTGCCGGTCCCGGTTGGGTTTGCTGCAATACACTCGAAACGCCCCGTGAAATATACTATTTAAAAAACATTTGGGTTTGACAAAGAAAAACTAATTAACTAATATGCGCATTGTATGTGTATTGTATTTATTAAAGAAAACGGTGTTTCGGCTAGCTTTCCTATTTCATTGTGTAATCAATATGTGTTTGGGTATTATTTGATATTTCGGTCAAGTTACAGCAAAAATGCAGTTTTAGTACCCTGTAGCATAGTCGGATTAAATAAGGAAACGGATAAACTGTAGAAAAACTTAGATTTATTGTAAATCACTAAAAATACATGTTTAACGAAAATGGTTCATGGTACAGTACATTCCTTGATTCCTTGTATTGACTATTTATTCTAACACATTACTAATAATCATACTTTTAGTACAAGGCGCGACATCTATTGAGGAGACGTATCAAAACGGGAAGCGGCTAACAATCTTAGACTTTAAAATCACATAGAAAAGCAATACTAAAATTAAAAGTCATAAACATCTAGAGTAGCAATGTTTAATATACTATAGTATCTATTTTATTTTTTTGCGATGTTTATTTGTAGGTAAATAATTTCTTGGCGAAACTAGGCACATTATTAAAAAACCGCGACGGTCCAACGGCCGGCCCACAGTGGGGCCCGAAATGGAAAAAAACCTCTAAAGTTGGTTGTCTCCGATTGATCTAAAATTATGTATTTTGCGTCCTCTAATAACTGTTGATTCAATATCCGAACCCCTTTCAATTTTGAATACAATTTGGTAATTGTAACAGTTACTGAAACTTGGTTTTTCTTAATTTTTATCTGAAATTTTGTGGTTTATAAGTGAAATTTTCCTGTTTTTCTTACTGTGTCAGTTACGATTTAAAAATTCGGGAGTTATTACTTATATTCGAAGATCATGTAAATATCCTAAAACGAATTTTTGTTTTAAAAAAAATTATTCTGGAATTTTTCCTGCAACAGTTTTACTAAAATTGTACTAATAGTTCATGTTTCCTCACATGTATTGGACTGGCAAAAAGGTGCGTCATGTTTCGTTGCTTTCGGACTATTTTTAACTTACAGAGAACGTATCAAAGTAGCTACCCTGTGAATTTGATCGCCGTCTTCGGCCGTATGTGTTCAGAGTTCACAGTTCAGTGTTCAAAGATACAAGGTGGTGACTGCGTATACATCCCATTGTAAACAGTGTGCAACGTGTTCAGTCGATTTTTGTCAAAAGTGCTAAGTGAGCTATGGAACTTTCGTCGACAAATGAATGTGTTTCATTTAATAATGGTATCTTCAGACCCATATATTACTAGTTTGAGGCCCCAGTTAAAAAAAAATTACCACTTAGCGAAGACGCATTAGATTTACTTTTATTGTAGTAGATAGGTATAGATTGTCTATATTCATTAATATATATATATATATATATATATATATATATATATATATATATATATATATATATATATATATATATATATATATATATATATATATATATATATATATGTATATATATATATATATATATATATATATATATATATATATATATATATATATATATATATATAGATATATATAGATATATATATATATATATATATATATATATATATATATATATATATATATATATATATATATATATACAGGGTGCGCCAAACTCAGTGGCCTATTAGAAGTATTTAGAAAACGACAGAAGATGTTTTTCTAAAAACTTGGGTGTGGTCATAGGAACTGGTGTTCTATCGTTTAAAAATATTTTGAAAGAGGCAGTGTTGCCAGATCATTCTGAAACTCATAGCAACTTCGGAATTTTAAATGAGACACCCTGTATATTATTTTACATTTTGATTCTGCTTTACAATACAAATTTTTTTTGTGTATAATATCCTATGCCTATCTCTGATAGTTTTTGAAATATTAATTCATAAGTAAATTTTTGGGGCTAAAACATGCTCCATAAAAAATCAAATATTTTTGTGACCAAGGCACCTAGAAAGTTAAAATTTTTGCTGAAGTTTCCCAAAATATTGCTTTCTTAGAATTTTGACGAATTATTAAAGTATTTTTATACAGGGCGTCTCAAAAAAATTGTATCTTGGTAGTATAAATAAATGCAAAAAACTCAACTTTTTTAAATAGAACACCCTGTATTTTATTTTTTTAACAAAAACAAGAACAAATTTCCTACATTCCTACCAAACAGTATATCATGTTCCTATACCTATCTTTAACCGTTTAGAACTTACAGGCATTTTAGAAAATTAATAACTAAATAAAAATGTTTTAAAACATTTTAATAGTAGGTTTTGGCAGAATTTGTTTAGAAACAATTAAAAAAGAAAACATGTCAAGTTAATTGGCTTTGGAAAGACCTCTGTTTTTTAATTATCAAACAAAATGGCAAATAACTCTTATTCTAATGCAGAAATTTTGAATTTATTTTTTATACACGGAGAGTGTAATAAAATTATATCAAGAGCATGTAGACGATTCAACGAACTGTATCCGAATTCACCTCCAATGACACCAAAAAAGTTTAAAAGAATGGAAAGAAATATGTTGCAGTATAATAATGTTAAAGCGCCCAGAATTCAAATTAAACCGGTAACAGGTAATGAAGGAAATAAAATTAATGTGCTGGCATATTTTCATGCATTGCCGCATGCGTTCATAGACAGTGCAGAAAACGACTTAGGAGTCACATATAAATCCATAGAGCGAATCTTACATAATCATAAAATGCATGATTACAAACTTATTACATTTCACGTGTAGAATTTTGTGAAATTATATTAGTCCGGACACAAGAAGACCCCGATTTTTTAAAAAAGATCATTTGGACAGATGAAGCTAAGTTTTCAAGGGAAGGCATTTTTAATCGAAGAAACTCCCATTTTTGGTCTAGAGAAAATCCCAACTTCCTAAGAGAAAAAAGTTTCCAGTATCAGTTCAGTTTTAACGTTTTTTGTTTGCTAATGGATAATAAAATGGCCTTTTGTATTTACGACGATAACTTAACGGGCGCAAAATATTTAGAAATATTAAGGACCACTGTTTCGGACTATTTAGATGATTTACCATTAAATATGCTTGAAAACTGCTGGTATCAGTTAGATGGAGCACCAGCCCATTCTACCAATGAAGTGCGCATAGAATTATTTAACATGTTTGAAGACAGATGGATTGGTCGACAAGGACCATGGATCTGGCCCCCAAGATCTCCGGATCTTACCCCATTAGATTTTTATTTGTGGGGTACAATAAAAGAAAGAGTTTATAAAACACCAGTTACCACCAAGCAGGATCTAGAGCAACGAGTAAGGGCAACTCTAGGAGTTATAGATGGAGAAGAAATACGGAGAGCTACAACAGACCATGTAACGTCTATTCATGATTGCTTAAGAGCAAACGGGGGACATTTCAAACAATTTTGTTATTAGTTTTATTTTTGTATTACTTTTATATTTGTTTTTTTTTTGTACAATTTCATTCCTTACTTACCATGTAAGCATAAATTAATAACATTCTTTCATTCTATTTAGTTATTAATTTTCTAAAATGCCTGTAAGTTCGAAACGGTTAAAGATAGGTATAGGAACATGATATACTGTTTGGTAGGAAATTTGTTCTTGTTTTTGTTAAAAAGATAAAATACAGGGTGTTCCACTTAAAAAAGTTGAGTTTTTTGCATTTATTTATATTACGAAGATACAATTTTTTTGAGACGCCCTGTATAAAAATACTTTAATAATTCGTCAAAATTCTAAGAAAGCAATATTTTGGGAAACTTCTGCAAAAATTTTAAATTTCTAGGTGCCTTGGTCACAAAAATATTTGATTTTTTAGGGAGCATGTTTTAGCCCCAAAAATTTACTTATGAATTAATATTTCAAAAACTATCAGAGATAGGCATAGGATATTATACACAAAAAAAATTTGTATTGTAAAGCAGAATCAAAATGTGAAATAATATACAGGGTGTCTCATTTAAAATTCCGAAGTTGCTATAAGTTTCAGAATGATCTGGCAACACTGCCTCTTTCAAAATATTTTTAAACGATAGAACACCAGTTCCTATGACCACACCCAAGTTTTTAGAAAAACATCTTCTGACGTTTTCTAAATACTTCTAATAGGCCACTGAGTTTGGCGCACCCTGTACATATATATATATATATATATATATATATATATATATATATATATATATATATATATATATATATATATATATATATATATATATATTTTATAGAATTTGTTTTCTTGGATCTTCTATATATTTTTTTATAGGAATGTTTTCTTGGGGTTTATAGATCCGGAATAATCACTATTTTTTTATATTTTGTTTTTGTTTTTATTAACGTTTCGGTCAATTCTTGTGACCTTCTTCAGAATACAGTGCTGAAAAACCGCTCTAATTAGTAATCTTAGTCATAATGAACATAAAATTAACATACCTGTGAACGAAAATGTTTTTGGGGAATGCATCCTCTTAATTAAGATTTAAAATTGACATATAACACACACATTTAAACTGTCGTCCACAATGTTAGTGTTATATGTCAATTTTAAATCTTAATTAAGAGGATGCATTCCCCAAAAACATTTTCGTTCACAGGTATGTTAATTTTATGTTCATTATGACTAAAAAACAAATAACACAACCAAACAGAGACTGACTGTTGCTGCAGTGTACTGTCCACCAAGGTATAACCTCAAGAAAACGGATTATAAAAACTTTCTACAGCATCTGGGAGACAGATTCATCGTGGGAGGTGACTACAATTCGAAACACATGGATTGGGGATCCAGATTAACAACTACAAAAGGTAAAGAACTTAGGGAAGCTATAAGGGAAACCGGATGCAACTTTCACACTACTGGTAAACCAACATACTGGCCTACAGATACTAATAAAATTCCAGATCTATTAGATTTTTTTATATCAAGAAAAGTGTCACCCAATTTTATTGATATTCAAGATAATTTTGACCTAGACTCCGATCACTCAGCTGTGATCTTAACTTTGAGCGAGAAAATAATTAGAAAAGAAAATAGGCCAACTTTGGTTAATAAAACTACTGATTGGAAAAGCTTTAGAAATGAACTGGAAAATAAAATTATCCTTAAAATCCAATTAAGAACCAAAGAACAATTAGAAGTAGCAGCTGAAAAGTTCAACAACATCATACAAAAAATAGCCTGGGACAACACAAAGGCGTACACTCAAAAAACAATGGGAAACAACTACCCAATGGAAATAAGAGAACTTGTCAAAGAAAAGAGAAGAGCCAGAAGGAGATGGCAACACACTAGGGATCCATCGGACAAAAATATTCTTAACAACAAAACTCAACAACTTAAACGAGAAATACAAAAACTTAGAGAAGAATCTATAAACAGCTACCTAGAAAATTTATCAGCTGATGAAGACAAGGATTTCTCCTTATGGAAGGCAACGAAAAAACTCAAAAGGCCAATCACCCAAATGCCACCCATCAAATTAAGGGATGGTACTTGGGCAAGAGATAATAAGGAAAAGGCTGAAGCATTTGCAGAACATCTAGCCGAAATTTTTCAGCCAAATGATATCCAGTCCAATGTCAATATGGAAGAGTCTGTGAATATCCAAGAGAATGAAATAGCACTAGTCACTCCTAAAGAAGTAGCGAACGAAATCAAAAACAATTTAAGCGCCAAAAAAGCCCCTGGGTTTGACCTTATAACAGGAGAAATTTTAAAACAACTACCAAAAAAAGGTATAGTTATGCTGACTTACCTAATTAATGCAGCACTTAGATTAAAACACGTCCCTAGCGTCTGGAAAGTGGCTGAAGTCATTATGCTACCAAAACCAGGCAAACCACCGAATGAAGCCAAATCTTACAGGCCCATATCACTACTACCAATTATTTCAAAATTATTTGAAAAGCTTTTCTTAAAACGACTTAAGATTATAATAGAGAACAGTAACCTAATCCCAAATCATCAATTTGGCTTTAGATGCAAGCACTCCACGATAGACCAAGTCCATCGAATAACAGACATCATAGAAAGGGCACTAGAAGAAAAGCTAATCTGCTCAACTATCTTCCTTGACGTAGCTCAAGCTTTTGATAAAGTTTGGCACAAAGGGCTAATTAACAAATTAAACAGAATGTTACCAAAACAATATGTAGAGTTGCTAACCTCCTACATTACAGATAGAGTGTTCAGAATTAAACAGGAGGATGAATACTCCAAACTGAAGGAAGTTAAAGCAGGTGTGCCTCAAGGAAGCGTCTTGGGACCCGTCCTTTATTTACTGTACACTTGTGATCTCCCACAAACAGAAAATGTAACTGTGGCTACATTCGCTGATGACACTGCTGTATTAGCAGTAGGAACAGACCTAGATGCAGTAACCAGACAACTCCAACATGCTAGCGACCAGATTTACAATTGGACCACAGACTGGAAGATTAAGCTTAATGAGCAAAAATCTATTTGTGTCAACTTTACCAACAAAAGAATAGGCAATCATCAACCAATTAACATAAATGGTATCATAGTTCCCTATGCAAATACTGCCAAATACCTGGGGATGACCTTAGATGCGAAACTAAGATGGAAGGAACATATCAGAACTAAACGCACTGAACTAGGGCTCAAATATAGACAGTTGTATTGGCTCTTGGGACGAAAATCTAAGCTGTCAATACACTGTAAAATCATGGTATACAACCAGATTTTAAAACCAGTCTGGGTTTATGGCATCCAGTTATGGGGCTGTGCCAAGGAGAACCACATCAAACGCATCCAAACCTTCCAAAATAAAGTATTACGGAACATAGTTAGTGCACCGTGGTACATACGAAATAGTGACCTACATCGCGATCTTGGTATCCCGTATGTCGCTAGTGAAATTAGAAGATTTGCCATCAAGCACGAGTCTCGACTCCATCAGCACGTTAACGTCGAAGCCATTAGGCTTCTTGACAACCAGGACCTAGTTAGAAGGCTGAAGAGGACCAAGCCCTTTGAACTAGTATAGACTTTTGAAAACATAGTACAGTGCGCAAGTGTGTGAGGTGCTAAGTGCCATGGCCATGAGTCACAACAGATAAACCTTTAGGACTCCATTGGGTGAACTTTAGTATATAAGGATTTTAGTTTTTAAGAATTTAGAGAAAAATTAATGGTTGGTCTTGCAGACCAGTTTTAATAACAGTAAACGCCGCAGGCTTTATCAATAAAAAAAAAAAAAAAAAAAAAATTATGACTAAGATTACTAATTAGAGCGGTTTTTCAGCACTGTATTCTGAAGAAGGTCACAAGAATTGACCGAAACGTTAATAAAAACAAAAACAAAATATAAAAAAATAGTGATTATTCCGGATCTATAAACCCCAAGAAAACATTCCTATAAAAATATATATATATATATATATATATATATATATATATATATATATATATATATATATATATATATATATATATATATATATATATATATATTGAACGACTCTGAGATTCAAGTATAATGACAATAGGGAACTTGCATGAAAATTAAATTTGAAAAATAACACTCTTAAACGTAAGCTAATATCATCAAAAGACCCATAGTTCACAAAAAAAATAATTTTTTAATCCCCTGGATTAAATATAAACTATTAAAGGTTGCATAATTTGAACAATTCTAGTTACGCGACTCCATTGGTTGTGACGTCAAACCGTTCGTCGAGACATGACCCGTGAGCGGCAGCACGCCAAGAGTACGGAAACGTATTTATTAGACAATCGTTTGGTAACAAATTTAGTGTGCTTGTTTGGATTTTAAGTTTCAGAGCAAATAAATATTGTTACAAGATGACTGATGAAGGTTTTTTTAAAAGGACAATCAGACAATTTACCCACTGTGGATATGTTTATGGTGGCAACTTTTATAAACAAAAAAACTCCGAGAGTTTTTCGCTTGGTGAAGTTCGCGGTGTTAAAGCTTGCAAGTACGTAGGTACAATATATGTTAGGTACCGATACCAGTTTATTTTATCATTTGCGTTAAAATTTAAATAGATCTGTGAATTATTCAGATACTTATAGAACATAAAATATTGTTTTAAATCTACTAATGTAGTGATAAACGCCTTAAAAATGTGTACCTATTTTAGATTAAAGTATAAAAATAGTGAAAAACTATAGAATATTTAAAAGTATGTTTTCTTTGACTTAAAACTATATCCTGCAACTTGTGTTTTTTGTTAAATTTATATACTGTTAATTGCTGTTTAGAATGTATAGCGTTTCATTAGGCAAAAAATATGTTTGTATTGACTTTAGTAGCAAAAAATATATAAATGCATTTTCTAAGTATTAATAAGTATAATTAACTAATTATAGATCTGGAAGGTATTCTTATGGAGATTATACTATGGGGCCAAGTTCGAAGAGATAAGAATATTTGCACAGTGAAAGCTAAGGTAACACCCGAACATAATGTAAGGAAAAAACAATATGCTGTAACTTGCAACATCGATGAGGCGACTGAAACCGGGTTAGATCTGCAATTAAATTAAGTCATATAGGGCTACAGCTGGATTCAAGACATCCAATATCTGGAGCTTCTCCAGATGCCATATCTGAGGAATATGTAGTTGAAATAAAGTGTCCTCAGTCTGAAAAAGCGGTATCTAATTATTTAACAAACGACAAAGTACAACGCACAAGTTCAGCTGCAGATGTTTATATGTAACAAAAGGAAATGTTTCTTCTGTGTTGCAGATCCAAATTTCAAAAAGAAAACTCTGAGTTTTCTCATATATGGGTGCAATATATCCAAGAATACACAGAAATGTTAATAGATGCAGCAGACTGTTTCTGGCGCCATAATATTTTTCCACATCTATATAAATCGGGCAAAAATTTACCTTAAAAATATTTGAAGGATACGAATAAAACAATTTAAAGTATTACATTAAAATGATCTTCGCATACGTGAAGTGCAGTATTTTTTTCAGAAATGTCTTTTACGTTTCTTCTGCATGCTTTAAACCATTTTACGCGGCGATTTTTAACTTCAGGTACATGAATAAAGAGTTTATTAGAAGTTTTAAAAGTCATATTAGGACACATTGGCACTATACCAGTATTTGTAGTATGTATTTTTCTTAGTATCTTCCATTGTTTGGGCTTTTTGAAACGCAAAGTAAACACACAAACGTAAACAGACCCTACCTGTTCAATTTTCCACCTCGATGTCAATGCACTGCAGCTTAATGTTGATGGCCCGACACACGGTGTGACGTCACACACCTTCCCGCGCCATGGAGCTCGTTTTGAATGTTAGGATTGGCGCGCGAACTTTAATAATTAATAAAAAATTAAGGAGTGACATTTAAGGCGTAATATTTTGCATATGTTATTTTTTGATGTGACTGAACATTTTTATGTAATAAAAAAAAAATGTGCAAGTTCCCTATTGATTGTATAATAAAAATTATTTTTTTCCTTCACAAAAAATTCAAGAATACTTACCCATTTCCTACATATAACAAAATCTCTTTATCAAATTACAAATAATTCTGATTGAAATTCATAGATGTCGCATAAATAAGCTTTTAAATGCAGCCGCTAGGGTGTACTTCCTGAGCGCAATATAAATCCAACAAGTTATCTCTACAAGGTATATAACACACCTAACTTTACAGACTTCTGTAATCATGTTTCGCATATAATTTAATATAATACACAGATGTCGCTAATAACTGACTTCTGACAGTCCATAGTGAGTTTCCCGCTCAATCAAATCAGTCTGTCATCTCGTGCCGCATGGCTAAAATGAATTTCAAAAAACGGAGAAAGAAATGATTTTTAATTGTCTTCCTTTTTTTTTTAATTAATGACTTTCATGTAATTTTAATCTGTCTGTGCTATTGTGTAATAAATGTAAATTTAGAATAATTAAGTAATTAATGACGCTTGGTTTTCGATCCCACTCTGGAGAACTTCACTGATTCCCCAGATAATATTTTAACACCGTTAATGAACATCCTCAACTAAGTTGTAAGTAATAAATCTGCTTATAAGCTCACATAAAACAATGGTTAATATAAGAACCATGTTTAATACTAGTAATTCTTTGTAGTCTCCCTGAAGATGAAAATAAATATTTTCGAAAGCTTGGAACAACTTTAAAGAGTATTCTTTCATTTGCTGCGCAACCCAATATTACTAGTTTACTATATATATATATATATATATATATATATATATATATATATATATATATATATATATATATATATATATATATATATATATATATATATATATATATATATATATATATATATATATATATATATATATATATATATATATATATATCCATTTATGCTATATTCTTTTCACCAAAATATTGGTTTCATTTTTGTTCCAAAAACTCTTCGGTACATGTATTAAAGAGATAAACTTTTTCTTTAACCTCTATTTTTTTCTTCCCTAACCTTAGCCCAAATTTTTTGTAATGCGAATTTGCAAAAAATTCTTCTTCAAAATTCGTTAAGAAACATTCCAAAACGATTCCTGAAGTTTAATACGTTTTTGTGTGCATGAACATATGTATTTATATAGGTATTTATTTCATTCTAGTTGATATCTAACTGTAAGAAACGACTAAAATATCCAACACTAGCGACAAAATGTCGGTATTGTGGAACGGAAGGTCAAGTTCGCTGGCCAGAATTTTTGGAGCACGTATTGGAATCAAAATTTCAGAGTTAAAGGTTTTTACCTTTCAGCTAAAAATCGTATTGTTTTTTGAGGTTTTTAGTAAAAATTACCATTTTAGCTACGTGTTCGTTATATGGTATATTCAGAATCGGCGCCAAACTTCCTATAAGTATTACTCATTGCAGGTAATAGGTTAAAATGTTTCTTAGAAAATTTGCTTATTAACTCGTCTGGCATAACTGGAAATTTTTTGCGCTATTTCATATCCATGCATTCGAATCGTCAAACCGACCACAGCATTCGATTCTACATAAAAAAATACATTACGTGTGATTTAAAACCAACCTCAATCGTTCATGACTCGTACAATCAGAGGTTTTTTCCCAAAAATAGAGGTTTGGCCCCACTGTGCGGCCCCGCGCGACGTTCACTATAACAAGCGGCTAGCCATACCAACTGTACTTTGGCTGCTGCTGCCTGCATACACATTTTGCGATAAGCTTGTTGCGCTTCTCGGCTTCTACGTCCGGCGGGACTATTTAATTTAATTTAAAATTTCATTTATGTCCGCACATGCACATTTGACGTAGTGATACGGACCTTGCTACGCTCGGCCCGTATGTCATTAAAAATATCCCTGACACAGGAACTCGGGAGCTTCGAAGCGCCAGCGTGGAGTCTCATTTAGTATGAATTTTACAATAATTTAAAACAAAAGACCAGTCGGGCCCGGCACTGAATCCACTACCAACTGATCCGATCCATAAGCGGATACCTTAGCACAAACAAATGTTTGAGTTTATTTTGTATGAAAAGGTATGTAGGCACACAAAATTTTGATTTATTTTTTGCCGTTGATATTCAAAGAGAAGAAAATCCCTAAGCTAGGTTTTCCTTTCAAACCAAAGAGATCGCATATTCTATCTATTTTGAGCTCTATTTGTGCTCAGGAGGCTAAAAATGGACAACTCTAAAGCTATAGTATATAAAAATCCTAACAATTTTAAGTTGAATTGTGTATGTGGGAAAAAATTTACTGCAGAAAGAAACTTTAGGGCACATGGTGCAACCGATTCAGGCTTCAGAATAAAAGACAAAAATTGTTCTGTATATAATTAAACCAGTTCAAGACTTTAATTTAAACTGACCGAAAGCCCAAGAAGTACAATAAAACTATTGTAAGGTATGTTTTCGGCCAAAATTCATGAAACATTGTGAAACCTCTCATGATGTGAGTCTTGTGCAAGAAAAACATCTGTTTCAATCAAAGGAACAATTTTTAACCTTTAAAATCTATAACTTCGGTAGAAATAGAAAGATCGTTCAATAAGTGGATTTTTAAAACAAAAAGAAATAAACTCTTGCTAAGAAATTGAGAAACAAATTTAATAATTTATTTTGCACACAAGATTTAAGAACTTGTTTTTAATATAACCTTGTTAAGCTTTTTAATATAACAAATGTTTTAATTGAAATTTTAAGTTTATTTTCCATTATCTACAATTCTACACTCATGCTTGGTTGACTCTTCTATAGCAATGCAACTTAAGCGTTTACACCATCGGAACTCATATTTCTTCTAATTTCAACACAATGGCAGGTGATGTTATTTAACGGTATTTTAATAGTTTTAATCGACTGATGTATAAATATAATTATTAGGAATCCATAATTTAAGAATATACTGGTATAATGCCATCATTTCAACTTAGTTTCAAATTTCAACGAAATACTCTGGTGTAAACACCTAACGTTCATGAGCTCTAACAGTGCGAGCTATAGTCTAGTCGCTTCGGACGTGGCACAAAATATCATTATTTAAAGTACCCAAAAAGAAATTTTTTGTATACCCTTGGTTATTATTCACATAATAACTGATATAATTTAAAATTCTGTATTGAATGAAAAGCCAATAAAAATAAAATACGTTAAAATATTGTGTTTTACGCGACTGAAAATGTCTAGTAGTAGGTATAAGGTATGCCGGCAGTCCGATTCTGTTAGCGCATCCAAATTTCCGCTCTATGGTGATAAGGGAGGGGAGCAGCAATTTTTAAGCATTTTTTCCCGAAAATGTTTAAAAAATGCATAAAGAAATACATCATATTGCTGAATTCGTGCTTTAATAAGCTTTCATTTGACAATGACACCCTACACAATGCCCATGAATTTTTTTTCATTTCCAAATTTACACCCTGAAATGCCCCCCAGAATCAAAATTCAACTTTTTATACTTTACGTCTATAATTGGGCCACCACCCTCTATCTCTGTGCTAAATTTCAAATTTTTACGTCTAATAGTTTCAGAGAAACTCGCATGATGTGACAGACGGACGGACACCGAAGTGATTCCATAAGTGTTCCGTTTGGCACGGAACACTAAAAACATAAACAAAATACAGTAATACCGTCAATCTGTCGATCGCCTTAGATATTAAGAACCTATAAAATATTTTTTGCAATAAAAAAAGTTTAGCATCTCAGTTTTGTAAATAAAGTACATACCTACCTATTATTATGTTTTTGTCTTGCACTATTTGAATAAGTAGGTATAGTGTCGCTCAGGTCGAGCGCGGGGCCCCTCTGAAGGTGAGGTCCCAAGCCCGGACCAATTGGGAAAATTGGCCCTCTGATTGTACATTAAAAATACTCATATTTTACCTCTGTTAAAACCACTGAAGTCCATCAAAAGACGGATCTCGTAGACTTCACCACTTTGTTGCATAAAATTATACACGCACTGTATCAACATGTCCCTCGGTATATTGCGTATAAACACTTCGAATCCACAACCATCAGGATTTGTGATATTTGCATTATATGCCTTTAGCTGACTCTGCTCCTGAATTAATACAAATTCTTTGGGCATTCTATGGCCCGAAACAAAGTCAAGGGAGGAACACGAAGACATCTTTTTTATTTAATAAACTGTATTACGATTAACGAACACTACTTGCAAGGGACACAAACAAGCATCTGCTTCCTACTCTACTCCGAAATGGTAAAGAGAAAAGGTAAAGAGAAAGATAAACTTTTATGAGCCACTAGCCTTTATAATAAATAATGCTTTGTGAAGAGGGGCAAATGATGGGATCGGAAGCTCCTCCTATATTGTTGCAACGTTGCCAGTGTTTCCCTAAAGAAAATGCCAGTCCCCACGGCTCAGAGTACAGATTCACGAGCGGTAATGACAGTAATTAATAGTAATTATTTATTAAGTAGATTGAAATCAATTCAAAATAACTGTATACGAGTACTTTTCCAGTGTAAGAATATTTAATTTGAACTTTGTTAGAGACATTTGTCGGGATTAAACGCAAAAAAATATGGTGATATCAAAAGGGAGAAACAAACCGCTGCGCGCTGGTGCCATTATCTTACTCCTGGTTACCTGGGACGGCGTCTTTAGATCATTGGCGTAAACACAGGGAAAATAATATAAGTCCAAAGACTTGAACACCAAACCCTTTCAATCCTTTCATTTCTTTTGACTTGAACTACCAGTAAAATATGGCGGTCGTGTTATTTAATTGTAGCCCCCGATGACTTCGTTGTAAATCCGCCACTCGACTCAATTTAGCACTGGAAGGCGTTTTGGATTTCTCTCTGATTCTTTATTGGATAGCGTTATTCGAAAAGGAACCAAGCGACGTTTTAACAGTTTTGAGTAAATAAGGTGTAAAGATTCCCTTTGGTTAAAAGTATTACATTGCAAATGACAAAAATGTTTAAGTCACGTTTGGTAGTAGGTACTATATACCTTGCATAACTTTTTGGCAATTAGTAAAAGAAAAATTCCGTAGTTAAAGCTGCAGTTTGATTTTTTTGCCGGTTGGGTCTATTTGAAAATTTACAGTAAATAATCATGGAATTTTCCAAAGCCAAGGATATTAATTTCTTAGCTCTGTCGCCCATTGTTTAAACTGATTCTTGCACAGGATGCGTTTATTAACATAAAAAAATTAGTCATAAAACAGCACGACAGAACGTACGTAAAACTAGAAAAGGAACCAAGTGACATAGTATCGGTTCCTTTTCGATAAATTCGCATAGCTGTATTTCTTTGGTGTCGCTTGGTTCTCTCATCACCAGAGGACTCTGTTAACATTCTGGCACTTGAGTCTTTTTCGAATATCTAATTTAGGGTTTCAGGAGTCGCTTAGCACCAATAACTCACATAATTACAATTTGTCGCTTGGTTCCTTTTCGAATAACGCTATCCTATTGTTTGGCGCTGTTTCAACATGTAGGTATGAAAAAGAGTAGAGTAGGTATAACTTAGTCAAATAAAAACCAATATATTTTTTTTACCGAGCTGAGATCAGACCGACCTCTTGTCAGAGCGGCCTCCTTGGGACTCTCGGGAGGCAAATACAATACAAGCGGATTAAAGACATTTAACATTTAAATTTAAAATTAAAAAAGTAAATATTTTGTTACCATGAATATATTATGGTATGATTTACATTACAAACAAAACAGATATACAAAACAGGAAACCCAAAAATAAAAGAACCTACTCTGTTATCCTTAAACAACAAAAATAAAATGTGATTGTGAAAAAAAAATCATAGTTAATGACTAAGAAGCTTTCTCATTGTGTCACTTTTTTCGGCTATAAAATCACATCTTGCGCTTGAGCTTTACTTAAAAAACACGATTTTGATGCACGAACTGTCAAATGCGGAACAATGTTCTGCGTTCTACCTACAGTTCCGACTTGTAAATTTATATCCTAATATTCGAACATAAAATTTCTTTTTTTTTTCAAAAATCTCTTTAACAAGTATTTAGGGTTTTCAGTGACGCGGGTAATTTAAGGCCAGTGCGGGTATTTTCAACACTTGAAGTGGGGAAAGTTCGATGATTGCATTGGCAGCACTGAACGCGATAGCGTCGCACAGTGTAACGTTCTTGATAGTTCGTGGGCATAGGGCAAAACAGCGACTAGTTATCGAATTTTAATTTGTTTTGTCTCTAGATTATTCGTAAAATGTATCACCATAAAGTACCCCCTTTTTAAGCAGAATAATAATGCGAAAATAAGTCTAACTTAAATAAATTCATAATATGTGTTCTATAAAAAATGTGAAAGCAATTTTTGTTGTAGCTATAGTATGCTAACTATTTTTGATATTTTCAGATTTTCGTGGAAATATTTGTAAAGTTTACTTACATACGGAATTTTGAAAAATTGTGGTCCTAGTCGAAGAAAAAACAAAGTTTGGTGTGATTTTTAAAAAAATGCCTATATATCCCTAAGTTGTCGCATACATTAGAGTAGAGGATTACACAACTCATACATTAGAAATATCCAAAAATCTCATCCGACTTTGTCCGATTATTGAAAAAAAAAAATTTTCTTTAGTAATATCGCACAAGCAGGAATTCAAAGTTGCTTTTTAATGCCGCTTTTGAAGATATTCCAGGTATGTTACATTAAATTTTCTAAGAAGTTACAAGTAATTTGCTAATTTTAAAATAACATAACAAGTAACAACCTAAAAATATTACAATAAAAAATGCTAAAATCACAAAAGAGAATTTACATACGACATATATTCGGACTTTCACAATAATTTATTTTTATTTTTTATTCAGGGGACACTGACTCATTGATGCCACAAACACTGTGGGGTTATTTAATTAAGGATGCCACTAAGGTTGAAAACAAAGTAATAAAAAAGCGTCAAATTTATATTTTGTTATTATTCGGTAGGAATGTGCAAAGCAAACTTTCAAACGTATTCAAATTGTTTGATTTACAATTTGTAAATTACAAACAAAAACTCAGAATTTGTTACAATTGTTAATACAAAATTTTTTCCCAGTTTTGTTAAAGAAATCCCAGAAATCGGGAAATTCCCCACAAGTTGGCAACACTTTGCCGGAAAAAACTAAATCCCCGATAGGTGATTATTATCTAGATCGATGCACAGTGTAACAAAATCGAAAATTCATGCAAATTGGAACTTTGCTTCGCTGTTTTGCAAAAATTGTGGCATATAAAAACATATATTGGAGTATTACGTTATTACTGTTCCAAATTTGGACCTACGTAGTACTTTACTAGGTACCGGTCGCTCAAAAAATATAATTATTTTACGACAAAATACCTAAATAAAAAATACTGTTTTCGGTTTACTCGTAGTAGACTTAAATACTAATTATAAGAAACAAACATTAATTAACCTAATTTTTACAATCTGAGCTGGAGACTAATCCATTAGAATTGCCTGCTTCAATGTTAGTTTCTTTAAAAAGTGTTTCGGTTTCTAAGAACAGATAATTTTTTTGCCGTATATTTCGGCATAATAAAGGAAATAAGGCGATTTGAAGAAATTAACAAGTTGTGCAGTATGTCCTCAATATTCTCGGTCCGTCATCGCTTTCGCTCGTAATGTTCTCGGAATTTACGAAACTCTTTATTTCTAGCTTCTGATGTCTCTTTAAATAAATGTCCAATAGGAATAGAAGAAATGTTTTCGAAAATTCCTGCCCCATCTATTAATAACATGTGAATACTGGATGGCATATAGCACCAACTAGGTATATAGTGGTGTATACAGTTTTGCCGTACTTATCTGTCTTATCGAATGTAATTCCACAAGATGTTTCGGGATTACCGAATAATACTTTTACCTTACCTGACCCGAAACGCGTTACCCGGCAACACTACGACTCCGAAGGAGGCGTAGTGTTGCCGGTATCGCGTTGTGTGTCAGGTAAAAGTATTAGGTAAATAAAGTACATATATCCTTCTTATCTTAAACATTTTTATTACAATAATGATTTACCAAATCTTTCTTTTGCCATTTTGTAACAAGAACTGACAGAAATGACTTCTGAAATAATTTGTCAAAAAATGACAATTACAATGTGGCCACCAAGCGATAATCACTTAAATGATTATCACTTATTAATAACATCCTTCTAGGTATATAGGAAAAATATACATGGAGTTGTATAATCGAAGAAAGCGCTTAAAGAATTACAGCAAATTTGTTAATTAAATTTCTGTTGAATCCAGTGATTGCTGCTGATTTTTCGTATTGTCGGAAAAAAGTTCCAGCAGTATTGCCGTCATTTGTAGTGCCCTCACTCTGTTTTACAACGTCTGCGTGCGTCTGTTAGTATCCCAAGTTCATTTCGAAAATCATTTTGTATTTTTTTTCTTTGCTCTTTTATTACTTTGTTTTCAACCTTAGTGGGATCCTTAATTAAGTAACCCCACAGTGTTTGTGGCATCATTGAGTCAGTGTCCCGTGAATAAAAAATAAAAATAAATTATTGTGAAAGTCAGATGTCAGAATATATGTCGTATGTAAGTTCTCTTTTGTGAATATAGCATTTTTTATTGTAATATTTTTAGGTTGTTACTTGTTATGTTATTTTAAACATTAGCAAAGCCTTTGACGAATGCAACAAATTTGTGAAGATTTTAAGAACATGAATAAATAAATTGAAAATGAAATTACAAAGCGTACTTAATGAGGTAACTTATTACCGACTTCTTACACTGAGGAAAAACTTTTTGTTGTGTGAATTAAAAGGTTTAATTGGCTTTTTATTAATTGTGACAATACAACCTATGTTATATCAATCGAGGTATATTGCCGACAAGATATTTGGAGAAAAAAATTTAGTTGGTTCAATAAAATAATTTAATTGGCGAATATTTTCTTACCGTCAACTTAGTATTATTGGGTCCATAAAATCTTGCTAATTTACTTTTCTCCGCATTTTCCTTCATTAAGGTTTTATTGTTACAATAAAGCATTAGTTCATCTAACAGCTATACGCAAATTATTGCAAATATATTATTATTAAATTTTTATTCCATGTGCGATCCTACAATTTTCCCGTTACCATAATTATAATTTTATTACCCTTATAAAAATGTGATTTCGGGAATATAGGTTTTATAAATAACGCCTTCGTCGTCGAAGCGTCGGGGTGTGCGATGGTCGGGGTAAGCATCAAGGATGCGAAAGCCCGCCATAATGCATTTCGTTGCAACCTGTCGTGCATGGTGTATGCCCGGCCGGCCGTGATTATTGTTTTATTTATAGGAATAGTATTGTTTTTCCTGACCGTTTAACTTATAATATATGGTTTTATTTTTCCATGGGGTTGCGGTCAAAATGTTTACATTAAAACAATAGTCATCTTTGACGTTTCGGTTTATTGACTGACTAAACCATCATCAGAAAGTCAATAAACCGAAACGTCAAAGATGACTATTGTTTTAATGTAAACATTTTGACCGCAACCCCATGGAAAAATAAAACCATATTTTATTTATAAGTATGTTCTTTAGTTTTAATTTTTTAGTGAAGTGTAAAAGTGATCGGGTCTAGGAAAACTGATTATTGATCTCAGAACATGATTTTAAAATAGATATTATGTTGTCTTGAAATAAATATTATGTTGTATGTCTTGCGAAGGCCATGTTATGTTACGTACCTACGTTAGAACTGTTTTAAATGTTTATTGTTCGAGTTTTGATTTGGAGTTTTGAGTTAACAAAGTTATTAAAATACTTTATAATGTTTGTATAAATACTAGTATAATTATTTCTACCCTACACCCTATATAGCCATAAGAGTCGACGAATATATACGCTTGACTGACAAACTTGCATCTTACCAGGTCTTATGACTCGAATTATATTCGTATAGCAGGTTAAACTACTTAACCAAGTAAGTATGATATTCATTATACGGTTTCATATATATTACCATTTTCTTTGTTATTTAAAATATTCATTATTTGTTGTTTTATTCTATCTAAATTCTAAAACATATCAACCAGACATTAAATAAATACCTAAAGTAAAAAAGTGCTATGGTTACAACAAAATTGATATTGTAAACAAAAAGAAAGTGGCATATATTTGAATGATGGCTGAATATCGTAAATATACTCGTTCCAGTATTTTAAACCTATCATAAGAATATAATTATGCATGGTCATAAGGCCTGTACTAAATTAGCAATTCAAATTTTATTTACCCAAAAAATTTTAAGTATTCACAAGTAACATTTTATTGTGGTACCCCTTCAAAAATATATTAACAAGAAAACCTTTATACACTCTATAAACGTCAAATGGAATAGGCAAGTGTAATTTAATTGACAAAATAGTTTTTAAATCTTTAAGTGAAGAAACATTTGATTGACGGAATCATTAGTGAATTTACTCGAATTAAATGTTAGTCCTAATAAAGTAAACTTACATGTTTCCTAGAAATAAACTTTAATTCGGGCAATTAAATTAGACTAAAATACATAAAAAGTTGATGTAATTCTCCAAATAAAACTTTAATTACATTCCGCAATAAAATAATTTAATTCGGCGAATAAAATATTTTGTTGCTCGTTTTCAATTAAATATTTTTATTGAACGAATTCGTTTCAGGTTATCCCAATACAATCTTTTTCTCAGTGTAGAATAATATAATGTTTAATAAAATAACAATTTAAAACTGGGTGTAATAACGTATTTTTAAAACTATGTAGGTACTTACCCAGTAAACACGAATCATTTGAGAGATGTTTCAATTTGGTATTACTTATAAACATTTGAAACATTCTTTTGAAGGTTTCATATATGTTTCAGAAATGTTCCAGTAAACACTAACCATTTGTGAGATGTTTCAATTTGGTAATACTTATAAACATTTGAAACATTCTTTTGAAGGTTTCATACATGTTTCCGATAATGTTCCAGTAAACATTAATCATTTGTGAAATGCGTATCAGTTTGGCAATACTTATAAACATCTGAAACATTATTTTGAAGGTTTTATACATGTTTCAAAAATGTTCCAGTAAAAACGAATCATTATATTTCAAATTGACAATACTTATAAACATTTAAAACATTCTCTCAGGCGCGGATTCAGGGGGGTGGGGCGAAAGGGGTTTCGCCCCCCTGAGCCCTAATCACGGCATTAATTTATTTGAAGTATTTCTTCAACCCGTTTTAAAATTTGCCCCCCCCCCTTCCTCAGCAAAAACCTGGATCCGCCACTGCATGCTCCGTTGAACGTTGTTTTATGCATGTTTCAAAAATATTTTCTAAAAATTACTCCTCCGACTGCTTGAAACTGCTAATGGATGGCGCTGCCTGTGTCATACTGCTTATGCAGTTCGACATGTTTAGGTTTTAGGATTGCTGTTTCGGAAGGTCGGTATGTTCGTTTATCCTGTAATGAAAAGGCTTCCTTCTTCCTGGTAGTTTCTTGCAGTCAAACCCAAATCAAGTATTTTGTTGTCTAACAGTGTTAGTCAAACTTCAAAATACGGCAAATTTTGGTGTGTAATCCAGCGCTCGGAGGGGCATATGCCCGGAGAATAGCTGTTTTAACATCATTTGTTTCATATCCTTATAATATGAGGTATCGTCAGGTGGTTAGAGAGCTGATTCTCATTTACAAATATATAAAAAATTTGTAATGTTTCATAAATCGATCTTTGAAATGTTTCAGTGAAACGTGTTTGAGATAGATCACTTATGGTTTCAAGAATGTTTCAGAAACTAAAATTGGTTATTTTCATAAATCAATCTTTGAAATGTTTCAGTGAAACATATTTTAGGTAGGTCATTTATGGTTTCAGGGATGTTTTACAAATATCTCTGAAGAAAAATACGAAACGTTTCACATCTCGGAGTTATGGTTTCAGATATGTTTCTGAAACTGTAGTTGGTTTACTGGGTAGATTCATGAATATTTTATTTAATTTTATTCTAGGCACTTTTCTTAGTAAAAGTTAAATTACTTGTAACTTCTTAGAAAATTTAATATAACATACCTGGAATATCTTCAAAAGCGGCATTAAAAAGCAACTTGGAATTCCTGCATGTGCGACATTACTAAAGAAAATTTTTTTTCAATAATCGGACAAAGTCGGATGAGATTTTTTGGATATTTCGAATATGAGTTGTGTAATCCTCTACTCTAATGTATGCGACAACTTAGGCATATAGTGCTTCCAATGGAAAGTGAAACCGCAGAAAAAAGTAACGCAGCCGACACCTTTGAGGCAACAGTGCCGATAAGGTCTAGCCATAGGCGTCCCAAAATATTCTAACCAATTTAAGATGGGATAAAATAAAAAGTTTTAACGTTTTAACCAAATATTATTTATAAGTACATCAAAACCTAACTGAATCTGCAACAACGATGCTTAACCATAGAAATAATTTTATTCATGGGCCTACCGTCGACCGATAATTAAGACTTTAAACTCATGGCATAAATACGTTGTTATTTTTATGATAGTTTTGTAGTAAGTGTAACTATATTATATTTACACCGTCGTCCGCTCCCCAGGCGCGCACGAAGGGGCGTACCTTTGCGACGCGCGATTTGTCATGATCGAGATCAGCTATTCAGCTGAGAATCAAGGACACACATAATGGCTAGGACGCATTTTGCATGTTACTTTTTTGTCGTTATTAGCCAGGGCCACGCCTCTTGACTATAATTATTTTTCCTAAGTTTTTTCCTGGAATTATAACTTTTAGACCACTATCTGTCTAAGAAACCATTTTTACCGTTTCGTGAATACCGTTCTGGTCCCTCTAGTCGGTGCAAGACTACCTTGACTAAGAACGTTGATTTATCCAAAATTAACAAGTACCAAGTTATAGACTTCCTACATCTGAGAACAAAAGCCTGCGTCTAATTTCGAGAAGCGGAGTGCATGTCTTCCATGCGTTTCACTCAATCGTAACGACAACCGCGGAGACCGCCACACTAAATTTAATTACTAAGCGGAAGACTTTCGTCCTCTTTCCTGTATATAGACTATATTCATGAATTGTCCTGCCAGGCACTCATAGCAAAAAACCCGCCGCTCGGCCCAATCCGCTTAATTGGCCGATTAAAGTTGTCCATTTCTCAGCAGCATTTTGGAATAATTTGCCTCCTTCAAACCATCTTCCCCAAGACATGTAGTATCCAGGTTGAATCGCCTTACGCGTTACAGCTAGCAAGGTAAAGCAATTCGGCCTGTCCCTTTAATAGTGTCGGAGGGATGAAGTGCGCCCCGTCTCAAGACGCGAATTTTCTAAACAAAGGACATCTTACCTAACACGTCTTTTTTCAAAATTTACTTAGCGGAGTGACGCTCCTCACTAAACATGTTGAGTTATTATAACTAATAACTGATTAAGGACAGTTGCTTAGTCCTTAACTGCCACGAACTTTTCGTGAATCCCACTCACAACTTTCCATTTCAACGTTGTAATTTTTTGACGGAATTTAGATTTCCTGAAGACAACAACCACGCCACCGCTGGACGTAAGTGTCGTTGCTAAGGCGGGAGGACGATGGTCGTCCGCTCCCAAGATGCGCGTAGCAAGGACCAGCCGCTCGGTCAAATCGCTGAGTTGTGCGACGAAGTTAATCTATTCCAATTTCAAGTTGAATTTTATTTTGCAAGGTCCGTATAGGTCCTTTAACTGCAATATTTATTTTTTGTTAGCTTTCCAGGTCCCGAATTGTCTCTGGGAGCACATGGTTTGTCAATGTACGGAGCAAGAATCCCGTTCTTAGTAAATAAGACACGAAATTTATCTTGTCAACGGATTTGACTGAATTGTTGCGCAAAGAATTTTTTGACGATTTTTTATAGAACAATAATTTTTTAATCCCACCGCAGCCGACACACCGCCTCCAGTTCGAGGGCAATGCTGCTTTGGTATTGGGCGAACTATGGCTATTTTGGCTAGCAACCCTTACCGAGCCTTCCACAATAACCCGGGTTGACGGCTTTACGAGCGTTTTGGTTGCGTGGCCTAGATTGAAACGCGACCGAAAATTGATCTCTTCTTGTTTCTTTGTTTTTTCTTTGTCTCTTCACTCGACATTTACAGAGTCGAAATTTTATGGTCGAATGTTATTATATAAATTTACAAGTCGGAACTGCAGGTAGAACGCAGAACATTGTTCCGCATTTGACAATTCGTTGTGCGTCAAAATCGTGTTTTTTAAGTAAAGCTCAAGCGCAAGATGTGATTTTATAGCCGAAAAAAGTGACACAATGAGAAAGCTTCTTAGTTATTAACTATATATGATTTTTTTTCACAATCACATTTTATTTTTGTTGTTTAAGGCTAACAGAGTATTCTTTTATTTTTGGGTTTCCTGTTTTGTATATCTGTTTTGTTTGTAAATCATATCATAATATATTTATGGTTAACAAAATATTTACTCTTTTAATTTTAAATTTAAATGTTAAATGTCTTTAACCCGTTTGTATTGTATTTGCCTCCCAAGAGTCCCAAGGAGGCCGCTCCGACAAGAGGCCGGTCTGACAGCTCGGTAAAAAAAATCTGTCAATCCGGCCCTGTCTCGATTACCTCGTATTTGCAACACAACAAAAAGGATCATTTAAAATTATTGATCGGCTGTGCATTTCTGGAAATTGTCAGTGACAAAGCCTTAATAATTTTTGTTGTTTGTTGCCTATAAATTGTTTTTCGCATTGTTTTATTAATTTATTTAAAAGTACAAATGGGTAAACTGACTTTTGGGCCACCCTGTATACTTACTTTACCGTGACAGTATACACTAAAAAACAAAAAAAATATTGGTATTTTCATATTGGGGCTTTAGCCCCCTTCCCCCCAGATCTGATGACCTAACTTCGCCCATGGCGCCTGGTCATATGCTTTTGGTATTTAGAATGCTGATATTTAACCTACCTGCGTTATTTTAGTATACTACCCACCAGTGGCGTATTCAGGGGGGGGGGGGGGGGTAACCCCAAGCCTAAAGTTTATACAACCTTTGTATCCAAAAGAGAAAAAGGAAATAAACGTTTTTTTCTTTTCGTGCCACCCCCCCCCCCCCCGCGTATCCTGGCTACACCCCTGCTAGGTATCTACCTTCCTAGTTTATCGATCTGCAAATACCTAACTGACCTGGAAACTTCCATTATCAAAAAGTAGGTGGGGTATCATAATATCATAGTGAGCCGGGTCATAATTTCATAAATAACTTGGGATTCCCTGATCGCTCTAAAATATAAAAAACGATATTTCGCCCTCGTGACTAAATCTATGCCCTGGACAGAATCGTGCTACGACAAAGATTCCAAAAATTGTTTATACCTAATATCCGTTTGATATGGATGTAAAGGACAATAGTTGTAATTAAATGGTACTATAATATTAAAAATTTTACACCCAATCACACCTATATTATAGGTAAGCAAAAATTGTTTACAAAGCATCGAGAAATAAATACGCATTGTTTTAAGTTTCTCCTTAATTGCTTGATTGATGTAGAAATAATACAAGAGTTTATCAATCAATGCCTGAAGCCCTAGTCAAAAAATTGAAAAAAAATCAAGAATCTATAATGTTCAAATTATGTTCACTTGGCAACATGGCGATTCCCCTCGATGAGGCGTCAAAGGAGATTCTAGTAATAGCATAATGGTGGCGCGGCAGCGACCAATCAGAAAGCGCAGGGGAACAGATTGAAGTGGGGTGATAGAGAAACGTTCTAGGTGAGCTTTAAGTTTTTATGTTCAGGTGACCAATAATAAATAAATTAGGGGCAATTAGAAGCTTCCCAAAACAAAAATGGTAGGGTAGGAGAAGAGGGGACTTTCGCGGTTTATTTTCTGGTGCATTTGTTTTGGTTAAGTTGTGATGTAAGTTTCGGGTGGTTGTGTGCATTTTAAAAGTATTTTGTGTTAGTGTGCTATTTTATGTCATTCGAAATTTATTTTTATTAATAAGTAGATAGCATTCTACTGATATTAATTTTTCTCGCGTTCTTTTACCAAACCTATTTTACCCATTCTTGAACTAGTAGCATTTAGAATGGAACTTTTACAATCAAGTCAATATCATGACAGTAATAATTATTCCCCTCGCAGTTCTAACAACTCTTGGTGCTACCCATATCGCCATCAGGCAAAAATCTCACAGAAACTAACCAAAGTAATGGAGATGAATAAGGAGTATCAATTTATTCAACAGAATGGCCAGCGGATTTTTGAGCCCAATCCGTCGGTAAATATTATTAATCCACCTTCGAAGGGCAGTGAAATCTTTATCGGGAACATTCCCAAGTACATATATGAAGACGAGCTAATTCCCCTATTCCAAAAAATTGGTCAAATTTACAAATTTAGATTAATGTTGGATTTTAACCAGAGAAACCGGGGTTATGCATTTGCAACGTATTTTTTTGCCCACCATGCCAAAGAGGCCATTGAAAAATACAACGGTTACATACTACGTAAAGGTGCGGCTTTGGCAGTCTTCAAAAGTGTCGATAATCGCCGATTGTTTGTCGGGAATATTCCCAAAGTCAAAACCAGAGATGATGTTGTGGGTATCTTTGACAGTTGTGTTGATGGACTTGTGGATGTGATAATGTATCCCAGTTGGCATGACCAAACACTAAATCGTGGATTCGCTTTTCTGGAATTTGAGTCTCACTCGTCAGCTTCCGTAGCCAGAAGGCAGCTGCATCCAAGAAATTTGGTAGTTTGGGATCATTCTCTTTTTGTGGATTGGGCTGATCCCATTCCCGACATAGATCCGCTAGTGATGGCGCAGGTAAGCTGCATAACTATAAAATAAAATAAAATTGGATGGTAATAATGTAGTGGCATGATACAAATAAAAGATGTAGTGGTAGGTAGGTATACGGTTTCTACAAATAGGTTTGATTGTAGGTTCTGTTGTATCATGATGTAGTAGTAGGTATACGGTTTTCTACAAATAGGTAGGTACTTACCTACCTATACAATACATTAATAAAATAATTTTTCATTTTTAGGTACCTAGGTAAGTAGCAGAGGTGGGTTTGCTTGGGTTTGATAGTAAGTAGTTACCCAATAGAGTTAGGATTTTGGTTTTTTCCACTCTAATCGTGTGAAATATCACCAATAAAAATAACAAGCATCAATAAGAAATGCCTTGCCATTTCGTACTTAGTTTTAACATTTTTATTCTGGGATAGCTTTTATTCTAGGATTACGTTTCTTGCACCAATAAAAGTGTACCTAAACTACTATTTTTTTCTATTCCTATTCCGTTAGTTTAATAAACCAAAAATTGACTTAAACTTCATATATATTTATAAACATTTAATTTATGTAATTGTACTGTTACTGGAGTTCATATTTGCCGTAATTAAGAATAATTACCTACATAAATACAATGCTTTGGTGTTGGTGCAACTCTCTCTGCAAGTGCAGTGCGAAAACTGGCCAAGCTCAAATTCCAACACAACCCGGAATTTACGTAGGGGCACAGGCAATATAACAATATAACTATACAGACTAAACTTTAAATACAAGAGGCCAACTAGATCGATACCTTGTCGTAAGATGGCGATACCAATTCAAACTCCAATAAATTAAGTGGAAATTTGCACCACACGCCTGGCGATCACTCGGTCAAATCTTGTCGGCGTTGCTAAACGTTTTTAACCAAAACCACCACTTTTCTAATGATAACTGTGCGCCGCGCCGTTCAATAAATTTATCGTGCGAATATCATGTGTATAAACTGATACCGGCAATTAAGCTACTGCGACAAATGATTTTTATACCTTCAGTTTTTAAAATATTTAAAGCCATACAGAAAAAAATTCGTTGCACATAATTTAAACCCATAGATAAAGTAGGATGGTTACGTTTTTTATTTTTATTTCACTGATTTCACAAGAGGAGGTTATCGTTATCAATTCGACCCCTTGCTTTTTTATGGATGTTCACGCATAATTTTCGAACGGATTCACCGATTTCGATGATTTGTTTTTGTTTTGTAGATGAGTTCTTCCGAAAGGCCCCATTTAAAGTTTTTTTTTTGCTAAACTGAGAGGAAACCTAAAAAAATTGTGAAAACTAAAAAAAAACTCGTGAAGATCGACAAATTTTGTCAGTATACGTCGTAATTGGGCACCGGTTTCAATAATTTTTTCTCTGTCGTGTTTAAAATGACGGCCCGATGATTTTGCTGGTATTTAACTTTAAAAAAATAAAGAGTAGGGGGTGAGAGGGGATAAAACCGGAACGGCTGAATATTTTTCGAAAATGTTGACTACTTTGTCATTTTCGGGGTAATTGAGGTAAGAAGGTCTAGCAGATGTTAAGAAAATTACCGGAAGTGGGGGGGGGGGGGGGGGGCAAAAAGGTGCGACTAAGAAGTTCTCCAAAAATGTTAACTAACAGGTTATTTTCGGGTTATTGAAGCCAGAAAATCTAATTTAATGGAACAGGTGTTAAAAAAAATTAACGGGGAGGGAGAGGAGATAAAAAGAAGCGGCTGGGAATTCCTCCAAAAATGTTAAATATGTCATTTTTCGGGGTTGTTGAGGTCGTAAAATCTAATTCTGTGTAACAGGTGTTAAGAGAATTAACTAGGGGGGGGGGGGATTAAAAGGAGCGGCTTGAAATTTGTCCAAAAATGTTAACTAATGTGCCATTTTTGGGATTATTGATGTCAGAAAAGCTAGTTTTTTGTAGCAGATGTTAAGAAAATTACCGAGCGGGGGTTGGGGGGGCTGGATTAAAAGGAGCAACTGGCAATTTATTCAAAAATGTTAACCATTGTGTCATTTTCGGGGTTATTGAGGTCAGAATATCTAAGTTTGTGTAACGGATGTTAAAAACATTGACGATGGGGAGGGGTAAATGGAGAGGGTGGGAATTTCTTCAAAAATGTTAACTAATATGTCATTATCGGAGTTATTGAGGTCAGAAAATATACATGGACATTACAGATTTAAAGAAGGATAGGTAAGATGAAAAGGGAGGAAAAATAGGTGCACTAAAAAGAAATAAATAATTTTTCATTCAAAAAAATGATCTTCCCTAAAGGAAAACATCTGAAAAGTATGAAATAATGTTTTTACGTATTTATAACGGAGGTTAATGGTAAACTTAATTTTGTTCAAATTTAGGTAACTTGTACACCGAAGTTCTAAACGTTGAAGTCGACGCAATTTCACATTATAAGGATCCGTAATGATAATTCATAATCATAAACAATTAATAAGAAGTTGCGCTTACATTAAAGTTTAGATCTTTGGTGTACAAATTACTTAAAGTCGAACACAATACAATTAGGCTTATCATTAGGCTCAGTAATAAATAACTAAAAATATTACTCTCTATTAACAATTTATTAATGTATTATCATTAGAGATTCCTATTATACCTTAAAATTGCGCCGACTTCAAAGTTTAGAACTTCGGTGTACAAGTTACCTAAATTTGAACAAAATTAAGTTTACCATTAACCTCCGTTATAAATACGTAAAAACGTTATTTCATACTGTGCTTTTCCTTTTGTGAAGTGGTTAATTTGAAAAAAAATATATTGAGCTATTTCGCAAATCTTGAACACACTATTAACGGGCGTGGGTTGTAATAAAATTATGGATTCGTTAAATCCATCATCCAGCATATCTCACAAATTTGAACATTTTTTATTATCAAATTAAATGTGTACGTGTACATACATTTTTTTCTAGTTACTTTTGAGGAAAAGTTATATCGTTGGTGTTCACAGTAATTTAACGACAAAGTTATGAAATGATGTGAGCATAGGTAACTTTTCATTTTGTCTAATAAAAATTTTATCCCTATTAATATGTTTCATACTTTAGAAAGGTGCCACTTTGGTTGCAAGCGTCACTAATGATATAAAAAAGAAAGGAAATACAAGTAATACTTAGGTACATTATGGTCCTGGAAAAGTTGTATAATACAACATTGCAACATTACAAGTGGCTGTTTTCTGATTTTTGGGCAACAAAATAGAGAGATTAGAAAAATTCGTGCCATTGTGAACAATGTAAAATGCCCAGATTCTTTAACATAATAGTAGTAAGCACAGGCTCAACGAAAATTTTGGTTTGGGAGAAGTTGAGCTATGCTTCTTGAAAAATTATTCATATGATTTTAGCTTTGGGCTGGAAAATAGTTACTGAGACATCGACAACGTAGGAGGGGGAGGGGGAAAATCATGTATTGGTCATTGGGCCATATTCGTGAAAACAAGTAAAAAAATCGCGAACTTCAGAGGTGCTGCAGCCTTAAAGCAGCCATCTGGGTATGCGTTGCCCTCAGTTGAGTTTTTGTCACCGATTAATGGGACTTTTAAAATCGAAAAACCTCGGTGCGCATCAACTGATATAAACGTAATATTTTTAGTTCGTACTGTTTTTAGATAAACCCTACTTTTACAATGCGTAAATCTGTTTTCTCTAAAAAAAATACAGTCTAGAAAAATCACAAATCTTAATGGTTATATAACTTATAAGTAGGTCGGCATAATGCCAAAGAATTTTTAATTATAAAAGAACGGCGAGCTGCAAAAAAATTGAAAACCCATTGTGTTCTTTAACCCCCGTATGTGCATAGGAAAACATTTTCAATAAATCAAGAAACCTAAGCAAATAGAAGAAAAGATTTGCCGTTCAAAATAATTGAAAAATAATATCCTTTACTTATTTCTGTTTAGATTTCTTTGTTTGTTTAAAACTTTCCTATCGTGCGTTATACAGAAATTAAATGAGAGCGATTACTGAAAAAAAAAAACATAATATATCTTTAGAGCTTACCGTCTCGTCTGCGAAAATGAAATTTTGGCAATATGCCTGTTAATACAAAGTAAGTGCAATTATGCCCAAATAAAAATAATTTTAGCGTACTACTAGTAAATATTTACTACAGATGTTTTAGGTTTTTTAACTTTTGTTTTACTTCTTTTTTTGATCAAAGACTCCATTTACACCATTTAATTATATTAGTTAGGATCATTTTTTCTAATAAATATTTAATTATGAGCATGGCATGTATCATTCACTGGTCCCAGCCAGTCAAGATTTTTAGACACAATTTTATACAGGGTGATTCAAAAGTAAGCTGCATCCTTTCGGGGGCGTAATCCTTGCATAAGAATAAGGCAAAAAGTTCCTATTAATATGGCTCCGAAAAGGCTTCCTAAGGGAGCTACGCCCCTTTGAATAGGACACCTTAAAGACGATTTTTTCTCTATAACTTTAAAACCCTTTACAATTAAATTTTGAAAATTGGTGTACGGTATAAACATTTGATGGTAAATAAGATTCTAAATTCAAAATTTTAAAATCTTATTCAGGGGCGTCACATGCGGGGGAGGGTGATGGTAAAAACATCCCTTTTTCTTTTACTCTTTAGGTTAATGTGATTTTGTTTGGAAATTATAAAATTCTGGAGTTTTTTACGTAAAAAAGGTACTTTTAGTTCAATTCGATAGAGCGTACCATTTACGAGAAAATCGACTTTGAAAACTTTCTGGTAGTACGTTTATTCATAATAAAATTACTAGATACGCATTCAAAACGAAGTTCAGTGCCTAATTTAGCTTGTCGTGACGCTAATGGTAATAATTTTGAACATTTTCTCTAAATTGTTAAATAAAATGTTAGTAAAAAAATGGTTTTTTTTTCTATGGTAATGCAGATTAATTTTCATCAATAAACATATGCATCAGAAAATTTTCAAAGTCGATTTTCTCGTAAATGGTCCGCTCTATCGAATTGACCTAAGAGTACCTTTTTTACGTAAAAAACTCTAGAATTTTATAATTTCCAAACAAAAGCATAACAACCTAAAGAGTAAAAGAAAAAGGGATGTTTTTACCCTCACCCTCCCCCGCATGTGACGCCCCTGAATAAAATTTTAAAGTTTTGAATTTAGAATCTTATTTACCATCAAATGTTTATACTGTACACCAATTTTCAAAATTTAATTGTAAAGGGTTTTAAAGTTATAGAGAAAAAATCGTCTTTAAGGTGTCCTGTTCAAAGGGGCGTAGCTCCCTTAGGAAGCATTTTCGGACCCATATTAATAGAAACTTTTTGCTTTATTTTCATGCAAGGATTACGCCCCTGAAAGGATGCCGCTTACTTTTGAATCACCCTGTATAATATAATATAATTCCACGTGGACATTGCCAAGCCGAACGAAGGTACGAAGGTATTTACCAGTTTTGCGTGACAAACTTGAAAACCATATTATTAAATTTGCACTATTCCGCGTATTTCTCCCAAGGTCGTCCGCTCCCTAGACGGATGTTTTTCCCAAGGTCGTCCGCTCCCTGGACGAGTATTTTTCCCAAGGTCGTCCGCTCCCTAGACGCGTATTTCCCCAAAGTCGTCCTCTCACCAAACCGAGTATTTTTCCCAAGGTCGTCCGCTCCCCCAGACGCGTATTTTCCAAGGTCGTCCGCTCCCCAGATGCGTATTTCCCCAAAGTCGTCCTCTCCCCAGACGAGTATTTTTCCCAAGGTAGTCCGCTCGCTAGACGCGTATTTCCCCAATGTCATCCCATCCCCAGACGAGTATTTTCCCAAGGTCGTCCGCTACCTAGACGCGTATTTTTCCAAGGTCGTCCGCTCCCCAAAGGCGTATTTTTCCAAGGCCGTCCGGACCCCAGACGCGTATTTTTCCAAGACTGTCCGCTCTCCAGAATCTGCGTCTGGGGAGCGGACAGTCTTGGAAAAAATACGCATCAGGGGACCGGACGGCCTTGGGAAAATACGCCTTTGGGGAGCGGACGACCTTGGAAAAATACGCGTCTAGGTAGCGGACGACCTTGGGAAAATACTCGTCTGGGGATGGGATGACTTTGGGGAAATACGCGTCTAGCGAGCGGACTACCTTGGGAAAAATACTCGTCTGGGGAGAGGACGACCTTGGGGAACTACGCATCTGGGGAGCGGACGACCTTGGAAAATACGCGTCTGGGGAGCGGACGACCTTGGGAAAAATACTTTTTTTCTAGGTTGTCCGCTCCTCAGACCCGTAGCATTCACGGAGCGATCTTAGAGACATACACCATACTCCCCAGAATCTGCGTCTGGGGAGCGGACAGTCTTGGAAAAAATACGCGTCTGGGGACCGGGCGGCCTTGGGAAATACGCCTTTCGGGAGATGACGACCTTGGGGAATACGCATCTGGGGAGCGGACGACCTTGGAAAATACGCGCCTGGGGAGCGGACTACCTTGGAAAATACGCGTCTGGGGGAGCGGACGACCTTGGGAAAAATACTTCTTTTTTCTAGGTTGTCCGCTCCTCAGACGCGTAGCATTCACGGAGCGATTTTTGAGAGATACACCATGCTGCAAATGTTTATGTTTAGCCGAGCACATCCAAATTTCTAATACTTACCGGATATGCCTTGCCACGCTCTTTTTCGCACAGAAGAAGAATTTTACTTCTACTTACCCTTCATAAATAAAAATTCAAAGTTCGGTAAAAAAAATTAAAAAAAAGATATTGAGAATTTACAAAATTAACTCACGTAAAGAGTTGAGTTGAATGCGAGAGGCTTGCGCATGCGTGCCAAAAAAAATTGCCCTAGCTCCAATGCCGGAGAGAGGGGTGGATTGAGGGCGCCACTGTTTTCGAAGCCGGGTGAAAAACAGAAACCCTCCTAGATGATGTTGGGACCTCGCTTTCAGCTCACTCACTCACATAAAGTTACCATATTATAAAAGTTAAAAATAGAAACTGCGCTGTCTGGTGAGGCAAATAAAACACTACCATTAAAAACAAATTTACTAATATATTACAGATTCGTTAGGGCAAAATTTTTAATGACACATCAGTGTATCGTGTCATTTTGTGAAATTTGATACAATAAAATTATTAGGTATTATTATTAATATTATGTTATTACTGTGACAGTTTGTAGTAAACCCTGAGGGGGAAATAAAAAAAAAGTACTAATCGGTTTTAAAATTAAATATTGCTAACCATGGTTAGAGCCGAAATTGAATAAATTTGTTATCGTGAAAAAGGTGATCCTGGTTATTACAATAAAAAAAAATAAAAGGTTGCCTGAAGGGGTTCGTCCCCTGATGATGGTTTCCTAGGTCAATGCTGACGTGGCCTAGGCAGCTTAACTGACTCAGCACGATCAAAGGCTGGAGATGTCTCCCAGCCACAAAAGAAGGATCGGTGTCCTCCAGTGAAAGGTTTGCTGTCTCCCAGCAAAAGATGCTTGGAGTCTCCCAGTAAAAAGGATTGTTCCCCAGCAAAAGAAAAGACGTGGTGGGGTTGTCTCCCAGTAAAAAGAGGTTCGGTGTCCCCCAGTAAAAAAGACGTGGTGGGGTCGTCTCCCAGTAAAAAGAAAGACCCTAATAAAACAAAAGGTGTGCGTCAAGGCAAGGTAAAATTCAGGTATTATGCAAATATAATTTCGAAGAAATATTAAATTTAAATCACAGAAAAAAAAACTTTAAGTGGCTGAAGGCCTTATACAATTATTCACTGGTATCAAGAAAATAAAACCGAAGGAAATATTTTGAATTAAATAGAAATCAGGTCAAAAAAAAAAAAATAAACAGGCAATATCGAAGCCAATTAATTAACAAATCAAAGTTAAGTTAAAATTTACATAAAAGTAGCCATTGTACGCTACTGTACACAGACAAATATTCATTATAAAATAATTATATTTACATAAGTAATGCAGCTACAAAAATCTTAAACAATTAGATCATACCCTGGTGACAAAATAACCAAAATTGTTAGGTAATCGCTTAATTACACAAAAGAAAAGTTTAGCCGCAAAATACAATGTGATAAAATTTAGCACGTTAAGTATAATCAAAAGAGAAATTCAGTATTACTATTACTAAACAAATACATCCAAATATAGTAAATGTAGCTTAATATTTATGAATATAGAATAACCATACCGTATCTGTAAGCGTAACCCAAGAATGAACAAATACCATAGGCCATAGTGAATAGTTAACGGTACTATATTACACCCACCCTGAAATTTTGTAACCAAATCTAATAATTAAGAATCAGCCCCGTCTATGTTATACCCAATATTAATTAAAAGCTAATTAGCAGCAGAAAAAGAATAAGTGAAATACGAAAGTCAACACTTCTGACTGTCAGACATTTAAAATATTTACCCAAATTACTATAGTTTTAAATTGCCGGTCTCTAACGCTGTCAGCTGACATTCCAGAACACAAGATCTGAATTTTTAATGACCTGGCTATCGCTTATTAGCATAATTAGTTGATAAAAAGAAACATCATTAGGTTCCAATTCACGGGCATACACCAATGACTAATTCACTATGACTATGAATACGAAATAACAAAATAAAATTTAACCTTGGGTCACCCGGTAGAGTTCTGACCAACATTATCAAAGAATGTAGTAAATCAAGCTAGCATAGCTGACTAAAAAAAATTAGGTATCGATAAGAATTTGACCTACAAACCTGTGAAGGTCACATAAACCCCATTTAATTTTTAATAAAAAAGAACCATCTGTACATAATTTTTCCTACCACGAAATGTAGCGATCTACTTGTATTTAGAGAAGTTTTAACTACAGAAAAACTAATTAAAAACGTGGACGTCGTAAAAAAAAAATAGAATCAAAAAGGAAATCAACGAAAATTAATTAAAATAGCAGTTTAATCGCGGAATTATGTTTTTTTTTAAGGGTTTAATAGTGGCAAAAGGCATACCTGTCGATCTCGGGTCGGGTCTAAGTCCACATGTCCGCTGTCGTCGTAAAAACCGACGAAGAGATGTCGAATTTCTTCTACAAAAACAACTAAAACGGCCTCACTGGACCAACAACGTAACGCCAAAATGGCAAACAACAAAACAACGTAAAAGAAATTAGTTGTACCGCATTCATGGATCCCAATTTTGGGTGTCTTTCTAAAGACTTTAGAATACGATACAGTCGACGACGCGATCAGTTTGTGAAAAGAACCTCTCCACACCCAATCCTTGACGAAAAATTCCAATATCGATTTTTTTTCCTTGCAAAGCGACGTCACAAGAGGTTGTTTGTAAGTACACTTTGGTACTCAATTAGGTACATTTTCGAAGGCTTTGGTTCCATGGTATTCCCCTCAATGCATTGGCACGATGTTCTGCCAGTAAAAATTAACTTAACCAATGAACACCGGCAATATACCAACAAAACTATAACAAGTAAATACATTTTTCCGTGTCCATAAACCGACATTCATTAATAGTTCGTACAATTGGCAGTACAAATGCACCCCACCTACGATTTTGGTCAACCTCGAACCGTAATGCATGAATGAACATTAGAAACCTTTAAAATCAAGGGACCTAGAACTCAGAACGCAGATCCCATCGTTCCTGGCTTCGACGTTTTCCAACAACAGTCACAGAGGGCGGCTCAGGACAGAAAACTAAGATGTATGCAACAGGCTCGACAGAAAATAATTACGGCCGATTCAAATGTCAAAAATGACGTTTCACGTTTGTCAGGGTAAACAAACTCTAATTTATATTTATTGGCAACTATAGTTTTTAGGGCCAAATTCAGACATATTTCCTTAGGGATTAACTATACAGAAAGAGGGAAAACAAGGCTGGATCCAAGACAGACTAGTGACGGAAAATTTGTAAAAATTAAATTCGAGGTTAGGAAAGATTTTGACTAAATGGAAAACAAATCAAAATAAAACGTTCAAGGAATAAGGGAATATATTCAAAAAGGTAGGTCGAAGTCTTAAAACTCAACTAATTGTTGCAACTGCTATAATAATAATACTTTAATTTCGTATGACAAAACAAACCGTAACAACTCCCCCTCTCCTACGAAAGGAGGGAAATTTTCTCGAGAAAATTAACCGACGATAAGTACTCAAAAATCTACAGTATTTACAAGGTAAGGCAAAAAAAAATTAACTACCGGAGCTCCGGGGGTATTCCCCCTAGGAAGCAACGGAAGAGAGTGAAAGATACCAGTGGATCGCTACTAACAAAACATATACTCACACCACCAGAAGAATAACTAAACCAAAAAAAAAACTCTGACATGACATGACAGGCCTGAGTGTTTCTGACGGCAGCCACCATTTCCGCACCGCAGAGTCAACTGTGCCTTAATGGTATAGTGGCCACATAGACCAAAATTGGGAAAACGTGTCCCCAGCTCCGGAATTTCCGCCAAGGTCATAATACACCCGTACTCATCATATCAGCTCCCAATAAAAGAAAATAAAGAAATTAAATACCAAAGGTATGGTCTGGGTTTGGCAAAAACATACTAAGTTAAAGTTGAAGATTAAGTTTTCAAAGAAAAGTAAGACAGTGAAGAGCCAAACCGGGTTCGTAGATCGTGGCACGCTTGACGGCAGCCAAACACTTCAGCACCAAGAAAACCAAATGTGCTTTTTATAGTGTAGGGCCACGTAGATCGGTCCGGATTTGACACCCGAGAAACCGAAATTTCCGCTAGGCCAAGCATCACCATGGCCGACAACCCTAGCCAACCAAAATTAACCAAGAAAAGAAATAAAATGAAAATTCATGAACCAGTGTGGTTCCAATACAAGGACGAAAACAAACCAAAGGCATAATGAGGTAATTTCTCAAACTGCCTATAAAGACACCTACTAAAAATAATACCCGCAGCTTAGTGGATTACTAAACCCACTAACTCAGGTAATCGACAACCCAAAATATTACAATAACCAAAATAATTAAAAATAAAAATTAACTTTGGTCCCCTTGCCGCTAGACAACCAGCGACCCCTCCAGGAGTATCCGGGGTGGAATAAAACTTCAGGGTGCAGGAAGCACAGCCTGGTAACATTAACCCAAAGATGGTAAGGGGGCTAGCATTGCGTAACACTCGAAGAAAACGTGAGGTACCTCGTGTACTAGCCTCACTCCAGAGCGTCCCAAAACAGATAACCAACTGTCACGCGTCGAGTCAACCAAAGGGTGGAAAAACTAAAAAGAAAAGATAACTAATATACAACCAAGGTAATTTAAGAAGAGAAAGGGATAGCCCATATGTTCCACCGAGCATAAGGAAGTGAATTATAGTAGACACTAAACTAAAAGATGCACCGAATGGGTAGTACATCAGTTCCTGTATAAAACAAAATAAATTAGGTAGGGTACTCTGAAAGGTGGCACTGCCACCGGCCTGTCGCAACCTAATAGGCCGACTTGAGCTCAGGCCGAACAAAGTAGCTTGGCCCTCCCCTGGCCCGCCGAACAAGTTCGATGGGCAAAATGTTACCCCAGGGGTCAGACTTCCGCCCCCCCTGAACAGCCCTTCCAGTCGGTCTGCTCTCCGAAGGATCAATAGTTCCAACAAAGAACGTCGAAGCGACATTCGGTAGCACCCAACACCGCGCAGCCTAAACAAGGAGATAGGGACAAATAAGTCATAATCGGGAAGGTTCTATTTTGGCTAGTTAAACTATAGCCCAAATATAGAACGCCAAAATAGGGGTCTAGGTACCAAGACCTAGGCCAAAGTCAAATCCAGGATATCAAAAATAGCAAGTCAAATAAGACTATAAAGAAATATCAAGGTAAAATTAAATTAATAATTAAACACAAGAAAAGATAAGGTAAATCAAGGTAAGGTAAGAAACACCAAGTCAAATACTGAAATAAGACTTGGTAGATATGAAGGTAAAATTAACCGAATAATTAAACCCAAAATAAAATAAAATAATAAAGGTAAGGTAAGATAAGATAATCAAGGTAAGGTAAGATAATCAAGGTAACGTAAGGTAATATAAGAAAGTCACAATAAGGACACTAAATCAGATCAAGCTAGGATAACGAAATCACTCAGCAAGATACGGATTAGTGTCATAAGTCAAATCAAGTTAAGGTGAATTAAATTATCCAAAACAAATTATCAAGTATCATTGCAATCAGTGTATTACGAAATTCAAAATAGGTAAGTTTAAGGTAAATTAAAATAAGGTAATTTAAGGTAAGTTCAGATAAGGTAAATTTAAGGTAAGTTCAAATAAGGTAAATTTATAGTTACTAAAAGATTAATGAATTTATGACTCAAATAAAAATATGCTAAATTTCAGGTAGTTGAGCTAACAAGTAAAATAAATCATCGCCTTAAGAGAAAAACAAACTAATGACCATGTGTCGTGTTTACTCCCATCACGTCTCGCGCCAAGATGGGTGTCTGCAAGACACCGCCAAAAAAAAAAACTCTAAGTTTATGTTACTAAAGCCACAAAAGTTAAAGAAATTTATATAAGGTAAAGATAGATGATACCATAAGAAAAGACGTAAAACGATGATAGCAAGTAAAAGTAGTAAAAATGCTGAAGGCAGACTTACTACGCGCAATAGCAGCAAGTTGACTGAAGGCCTAGCTTGCCACGGCTTTCGGAGGACTCCTACCTCCACTAGTTCACCAGTGCAGCACAATTCTAAGCGATAGTGTTCAAATCCATCAAGTCTCGCGCCCAGATGGATCCAAACGCCACTGCGCCCGTCACTGCAGGGCATTAAAAAAAAGGTATTAAAAGAAATCGGAATAAGGTAACAAAGAAAAATATTTAAAGGTAAAACTAATCATTATCTGAACTCTCATTTGCGGTCGATGGATTATACAGTTTGAGATCTTTTACGTGCCAAACACCTTTACTTTGTCCTGCTCGATCTTGAAGTTCGTAGGTGCAGGACCCTGTTTTCTTCTTAATAATAAACGGGCCCACATAAGCCGGAGCCAGTTTGGCACTATAATAGTTCGCGGCATCGGAAAGACTTTTGTTTTTACGCCAAACCTCTTGTCCAGGTGCATACTCAACGGGTCGTCTACGTAAGTTGTATCTTCGTTGATTTTTAACATGGGATGACTTGATTTTGTCCTGGACTTCGCGATACAATTTCACAAAGGCGGCTTGTCTTTTCCTGACATAATCTTGAAGGTCTGCATTGGTGTTAGCAGTCTCTTCTGCAAAGTCTTGTCCGTACAATTTATGTTCTCTCCCAAAATTAAGAAAATGCGGAGTAAATCCAGTGGTCTCGTGTCTTGATGTTCGCAAAGCACAGCCTATAGAAGCTAGGTTCTCGTCCCAGGTACGGTGGTTATTGTTCTTGATGTAAGATCGCATCATGGTCTTTATGACTCTGTTGACTCGTTCGGTCGGATCGGCTTGTGGATGATAAGATGCTGTGTAGAATAGCTTGGTTTTATAGCGTTGACATAGGTTCTGAAATTCCTTGGACTTCATTTGTACTCCATTATCACACATTAGGAACTGTGGTGATCCAAACATTAGGAAAATACCTTCTTCAACCTGTTTGGTGAGGGATTTAGCTGTCGCTGAACGAGAAGGAAATAAAACGGAGAATTTGGTGAAATAATCGGTAACCACAAGAACGTAAGTGTTACCTGACCTCGAACGAGGAAACGGTCCAATATAATCCAGGCTGATACACTGCCAAGGTTGATTTATCACTGGACGATCACCCATTAATCCTGCAGGAGGTTTTTGTTCTACTTTGTGCTGGGCACAAACTCGACAAGCTTTCACGTAACTAGTGACGTCACTCCTCATCTTAGGCCAGTAATAGCGTTGGCATACTTTCCAGTATGTCTTGAATACGCCTACGTGACCTGAAGCAGGTATATCATGGCAACGAGCGAGTATCTTGCGCCTTTTATCCTTAGGAACGACAATTTTCCAAGAACTGGATGGAGTACCAAGGTCCGGATGATTGGTTCTTGCATATTTATACAACATGTTGTTTTCTACACGCCAAGCAGGAAATTTGTCTGGTTGTTGTTCAAGCCTTACAAACATATTTTTATACCATCCATCAGTGGTGGAAGACATCGGAACATCACTATCGTCGGTGTCAATAGCTTCAGCGGAAACAGGAACGGATCTGGACAGAAAATCGGCAACAATGTGCTCTTTACCAGGGCGATGGATTAAGGTAAAATCATAGGGTTGCAGACGAAGCGCCCATCGCGCTAAACGACCTTGAGGGTCTTTTAGTCTGTGCAGCCATAGTAACGAATGGTGGTCAGTTACTACCGTGAAGTGTACCCCTTCCAAATAATGTCTCAACTTCTCCACACTCCAAATCACTGCCAAGCACTCTTTTTCGGTGACTGTATATTTCATTTCTTGTTTAGTCAGTGAACGTGATAGGAAGCATATTACTTTCTCACCATCATCAAAAGTCTGTGTTAATACTGCACCAAGGCCATATGCGCTTGCATCGGTTTGCAGGACGAAAGGACGGTTAAAATCAGGACAGGTAAGTATCGGTGCTGTAACTAAAGCTTCCTTGATCGCTTTAAAGGCTCTATCACAGTCGGTTGTCCATGACCATCTGACATTTTTCTTAGTCAAGTTAGTTAGCGGAGCTATGGTGGATGAAAAATTCGGAACAAAGCGACGGTACCAAGATGCTGTACCAATAAATCGGCGAATTTCGGTGACATTCTTTGGTGGTATAATGTTTACAATTGCCTCCACTTTTAATGGATCTGGTCGGAGTCCCTGACGGTCCACAACATATCCTAAGTACTTCAATTCTGGCAGGCAAAACTGACATTTTTCTAGTGAAACTATGAGTCCCGCTTCATGTAGTCGGTCGAAAACTAAGCCCAACAGACGTAGGTGTTCATCGAAGTCCTGAGATATGAGAATTATATCATCCAGATATACCATGACCGCTGGTTGAAGGTCTGCTCCAAGGACGGTATCTACTATGCGCTGCCAAGTTGCTGGTGAATTGGTTAAACCAAAAGGCATGCGACGGAACTGAAATAGTCCTCTTCCAGGGACGGTAAATGCAGTATATTCACGCGAAGATTCACTTAAGGGAACTGTCCAAAATGCGGATTTGATATCGATGGAACTGAGGTAAGTTGCATCTCTCAGGCGGTCCAAAATGGCAGAAATGTAGGGCAAGGGATATGCGTCTTTCTTGCTCAAACTGTTCAAAATTCTGTAATCTACACAAAATCTGTAGGAATCATCCTTCTTGCGCACTAAACATATCGGACTGGACCAAGCACTCTTCGACGGTTCGATGACTCCGTCCTCCAGCATTTGCTTAAGTTCTTCATCAATAATTTTCTGCTTAAATGGAGACACAGGGTAATACCTTTGTTTGACAGGTTTCGTACCTGGCTCCACTTCAATAACATGTTCAGCCACCTTACAACATCCCAGGCCTGTACCCATTAAAGCAAGTTTTTCTTTGACTAAGTTATCAAGAGTCATTCGCTGAGCAATAGTAAGGGTACTCTCATCCCGTATGCTAAGTACTTGAGTGGAATTCGTTTCATCTGCGAAATGCCAAACATCCTGATTCAAATCTGGTACGATCCCCATGCTCTTCCAGAAATCGACTCCCAAAATTAAGGTATGAGCCAGTGCAGGCAGGACTAACACATCTATCATGCGGGTTTTTCCCATTAAACTAAACGGTACTTGCATGTAACCAATAGCAGAACAGCTCTCTCCATTAGCAACTGTACATCTTGTTTCTTTACCTAAAAGTTGCAGTCCCAAACTCCGTAGCAACTCATATCCAGGAAGGCCAACAAGTGTTCGAGTGGCACCAGAATCCAGCAAACCTCTTATAGGTTTACCTATAATAGAAACTTCCAAATAAGGACGTTGATCTCCTCGTGCGTGACTAATGATGAAATCTAAAAGAATTTTGGATGAAAAGTCAAAATCATTGGTCGATACACGCTTGGTATTGGGAGAAATCGTACGACCTATTGATTCCCCCGGGAAGCGTTTCCCGAATTAGCACATTTTGGGCAAGATCTTACAGTGACATTAGGTGTTCCACAACGATAACAGTGTGTTTTTCTAGGGCTTTGACAATCTCGATTAAAATGTCCCGTTTGTTGACAATTCCAACAGACTACTTCTCTAGGACCTCTACTGGTAGTAGGAGGGTTGACATGTCTCACTTCATTGACCTTAGTTGGAGGTAAGGCTTCTTGCATATCTGAGACGAAGGCGAAATCAGGTTCTACAAATCCTTGTCGCTTCCGAGATGGCGGTACATAATGTTCTGCACGGTATTTCTTGGCTTCTAAAACCAGGCACTGCTCCTCTAATTCTTCCAATGAGTTCACTATGGGTAACTGAGTGGTGTAAAATGGAGCTAAATTCCTAGTTATCATGTCCAACTTTGCATCCTCACTGAGGGAACCATAACGCCGAAACAGAGCCTGCATGCTTGAAAGATAGTCCACTATGCTTTCTGATGGATCTTGAGTCCTCTCGAGCATTTCTTTAAAGAGTCGAGCACGATAATCTGGTGGTTCAAAGTGTCTGCAAAGCAGTTCAGCTAGTTCTCTCCAGTTGTTAAACCGGGAACGGTTCGCTCTAAACCAATTCAATGCCTTGCCTTCAAATAAATCTATGGCAGACTCAAACAGTTCTCTTTCTGATACATTACGAGCCAATCTCAGCTCGTTTACTCTCTCCAAGAATCCATGGACTGACATACCCTTGGGATCTCCTGTAAATTTAAGGCCCCATTTTTCAATACGTAGTGCCTTGAAGTTCGACACTGGCTGTCTATTTGGGGTCGAACCATGTTGAGTTGGTCCAGGCACTTCATCTTCTGACGAATCATCAGAATCAGAACATCCCGAGCGTGCTGCATCCAATAAGACACTCAAGTTAGGATCTCGTCTGGATACTTGCTCTAGCTCGTCAAGAGCAGATAAGGTTTCTGCAATTAATATTGCTCGTGCGTCAGCATCCTCCGACGACAGTTGGTTAACTGGTACACGATCAATTCGGTTGAGAAGATGGACCAAGTGTGTCTGTAGACGTTCAAATTTGGTCTTGGCTTTTTCTCCAGTAACGGACTTAATCGCCAATTTAGTCTTCCTCAAGTTAGTCGCCACATAAGCTCTTTCCTCAGCAAAATCCATATTATAGGGAGGGTGACTTATAGACTTACTAACTTTCTCCATCTGCAACAATGGGCGTAAAGATGCACGAAGGCTTTCGACAGTTTTCGTTTCATCAGCTGGAATGCCACGAACTTGCAACTCATAAATGAGCATATCCTTTCTAAGGTAATGCACTCTCATACTGTAATCCATCGTAAATTATTACGAGTCAAATAATACACAAGCAAAAATAAATTTAAAGAAAAATCAATAAAATATTAACACTGATTGCACTTGACACTGTAAACTGCAAATAATTTGCACAACAAAATTTTCAGATAAGTTTCACTAATTAAACTTCACCAAAAAGATTTAAAAAAAAAAATAAACCGGTTAGGACAGCGATGTCCTAACAGGAAGAATAACGAAAACCCGTCAGAACAGCAAAGTTCTGAAGGCTACAACAAAACAATAGGTAGGCCGCAAAAAAAATATTGCATTATCAGCAAAAAAATCTCATCAGAGGTAAGACAACATATCAGAAGCGCAAATATTGATAAATGAAAATTTAAAAAAAAAAAATTTGATAATGTTAGTACCAAAGTGCTCTATCTGGTCTCACCAAACGCAGTTTCTTTTTGTTTGAATGCCCCACGTTGGGCGCCAAAATTTGCCACGCTCTTTTTCGCACAGAAGAAGAATTTTACTTCTACTTACCCTTCATAAATAAAAATTCAAAGTTCGGTAAAAGAATTAAAAAAAAGATATTGAGAATTTACAAAATTAACTCACGTAAAGAGTTGAGTTGAATGCGAGAGGCTTGCGCATGCGTGCCAAAAAAAATTGCCCTAGCTCCAATGCCGGAGAGAGGGGTGGATTGAGGGCGCCACTGTTTTCGAAGCCGGGTGAAAAACAGAAACCCTCCTAGATGATGTTGGGACCTCGCTTTCAGCTCACTCACTCACATAAAGTTACCATATTATAAAAGTTAAAAATAGAAACTGCGCTGTCTGGTGAGGCAAATAAAACACTACCATTAAAAACAAATTTACTAATATATTACAGATTCGTTAGGGCAAAATTTTTAATGACACATCAGTGTATCGTGTCATTTTGTGAAATTTGATACAATAAAATTATTAGGTATTATTATTAATATTATGTTATTACTGTGACAGTTTGTAGTAAACCCTGAGGGGGAAATAAAAAAAAAGTACTAATCGGTTTTAAAATTAAATATTGCTAACCATGGTTAGAGCCGAAATTGAATAAATTTGTTATCGTGAAAAAGGTGATCCTGGTTATTACAATAAAAAAAAATAAAAGGTTGCCTGAAGGGGTCCGTCCCCTGATGATGGTTTCCTAGGTCAATGCTGACGTGGCCTAGGCAGCTTAACTGACTCAGCACGATCAAAGGCTGGAGATGTCTCCCAGCCACAAAAGAAGGATCGGTGTCCTCCAGTGAAAGGTTTGCTGTCTCCCAGCAAAAGATGCTTGGAGTCTCCCAGTAAAAAGGATTGTTCCCCAGCAAAAGAAAAGACGTGGTGGGGTTGTCTCCCAGTAAAAAGAGGTTCGGTGTCCCCCAGTAAAAAAGACGTGGTGGGGTCGTCTCCCAGTAAAAAGAAAGACCCTAATAAAACAAAAGGTGTGCGTCAAGGCAAGGTAAAATTCAGGTATTATGCAAATATAATTTCGAAGAAATATTAAATTTAAATCACAGAAAAAAAAACTTTAAGTGGCTGAAGGCCTTATACAATTATTCACTGGTATCAAGAAAATAAAACCGAAGGAAATATTTTGAATTAAATAGAAATCAGGTCAAAAAAAAAAATAAACAGGCAATATCGAAGCCAATTAATTAACAAATCAAAGTTAAGTTAAAATTTACATAAAAGTAGCCATTGTACGCTACTGTACACAGACAAATATTCATTATAAAATAATTATATTTACATAAGTAATGCAGCTACAAAAATCTTAAACAATTAGATCATACCCTGGTGACAAAATAACCAAAATTGTTAGGTAATCGCTTAATTACACAAAAGAAAAGTTTAGCCGCAAAATACAATGTGATAAAATTTAGCACGTTAAGTATAATCAAAAGAGAAATTCAGTATTACTATTACTAAACAAATACATCCAAATATAGTAAATGTAGCTTAATATTTATGAATATAGAATAACCATACCGTATCTGTAAGCGTAACCCAAGAATGAACAAATACCATAGGCCATAGTGAATAGTTAACGGTACTATATTACACCCACCCTGAAATTTTGTAACCAAATCTAATAATTAAGAATCAGCCCCGTCTATGTTATACCCAATATTAATTAAAAGCTAATTAGCAGCAGAAAAAGAATAAGTGAAATACGAAAGTCAACACTTCTGACTGTCAGACATTTAAAATATTTACCCAAATTACTATAGTTTTAAATTGCCGGTCTCTAACGCTGTCAGCTGACATTCCAGAACACAAGATCTGAATTTTTAATGACCTGGCTATCGCTTATTAGCATAATTAGTTGATAAAAAGAAACATCATTAGGTTCCAATTCACGGGCATACACCAATGACTAATTCACTATGACTATGAATACGAAATAACAAAATAAAATTTAACCTTGGGTCACCCGGTAGAGTTCTGACCAACATTATCAAAGAATGTAGTAAATCAAGCTAGCATAGCTGACTAAAAAAAATTAGGTATCGATAAGAATTTGACCTACAAACCTGTGAAGGTCACATAAACCCCATTTAATTTTTAATAAAAAAGAACCATCTGTACATAATTTTTCCTACCACGAAATGTAGCGATCTACTTGTATTTAGAGAAGTTTTAACTACAGAAAAACTAATTAAAAACGTGGACGTCGTAAAAAAAAAATAGAATCAAAAAGGAAATCAACGAAAATTAATTAAAATAGCAGTTTAATCGCGGAATTATGTTTTTTTTTTAAGGGTTTAATAGTGGCAAAAGGCATACCTGTCGATCTCGGGTCGGGTCTAAGTCCACATGTCCGCTGTCGTCGTAAAAACCGACGAAGAGATGTCGAATTTCTTCTACAAAAACAACTAAAACGGCCTCACTGGACCAACAACGTAACGCCAAAATGGCAAACAACAAAACAACGTAAAAGAAATTAGTTGTACCGCATTCATGGATCCCAATTTTGGGTGTCTTTCTAAAGACTTTAGAATACGATACAGTCGACGACGCGATCAGTTTGTGAAAAGAACCTCTCCACACCCAATCATTGACGAAAAATTCCAATATCGATTTTTTTTCCTTGCAAAGCGACGTCACAAGAGGTTGTTTGTAAGTACACTTTGGTACTCAATTAGGTACATTTTCGAAGGCTTTGGTTCCATGGTATTCCCCTCAATGCATTGGCACGATGTTCTGCCAGTAAAAATTAACTTAACCAATGAACACCGGCAATATACCAACAAAACTATAACAAGTAAATACATTTTTCCGTGTCCATAAACCGACATTCATTAATAGTTCGTACAATTGGCAGTACAAATGCACCCCACCTACGATTTTGGTCAACCTCGAACCGTAATGCATGAATGAACATTAGAAACCTTTAAAATCAAGGGACCTAGAACTCAGAACGCAGATCCCATCGTTCCTGGCTTCGACGTTTTCCAACAACAGTCACAGAGGGCGGCTCAGGACAGAAAACTAAGATGTATGCAACAGGCTCGACAGAAAATAATTACGGCCGATTCAAATGTCAAAAATGACGTTTCACGTTTGTCAGGGTAAACAAACTCTAATTTATATTTATTGGCAACTATAGTTTTTAGGGCCAAATTCAGACATATTTCCTTAGGGATTAACTATACAGAAAGAGGGAAAACAAGGCTGGATCCAAGACAGACTAGTGACGGAAAATTTGTAAAAATTAAATTCGAGGTTAGGAAAGATTTTGACTAAATGGAAAACAAATCAAAATAAAACGTTCAAGGAATAAGGGAATATATTCAAAAAGGTAGGTCGAAGTCTTAAAACTCAACTAATTGTTGCAACTGCTATAATAATAATACTTTAATTTCGTATGACAAAACAAACCGTAACAGCTTTTCACAATTTTATATCCCTTATCAGTTATATAACCTATAATTTCCGCCATCGCCTCCTCTGGTTATTTATTTAAGGGTTAGCCTTACCATAGATATTGAGACTTTTGCGTTCTGTGAGAAATTTACAATATTGTATGTGGTCATGAGCGCCCGCAGACTTTTTTCTCAGGGGGGCAAAATTAAAAAAAGTACTGTATTTTTAAAGATTTTACTACTAATTAAAAAGTATGACAATTTCACAATATCAGGGTGGCCACGGCCCCCCCTGGCACCCCCCTGCGGGCGCCCATGTATGTGGTACGGAACCCCCTATGCGCGAGTCAAACTCGCACTTGACCGTTTTTTTTTTATTTCACGCAATTACGGCAACGTCCATGAATTAAATTGTTTTTGTAAAATACCGTATACGTACCTATCTTTGTGATACGCCCTGTATACTAGTTATCGCCATAACGTCTTCATTTCCAATCATAAAAGGAACCCGTAAAAATTTCATCCCCATGCATTAAACCATTTAAGCAACACACTTTTTTAACTTTGAGAGACTCATCTTTGTAACACACTCTGTATTAAAATACAGATCCTGATAAAAAGTAGCAATTTATTATTTAGGACTCAAAAGGAACCTATATGTATATGATATTTCAATCATATAGGTCGAAAAGGCCTGAAAATTTCTCAAAGACCTACTTATGTATATCTATTGGCGACACACCGAAATCCCCTGTATATTCCGATTCTGGAAAAATTAATTAACAGTAAACGTTTAAGTATTTTTCGGTAACTTAACAAAAAATTACTACAACTGGCAATGAAGGAGGCATAATGAACGCTCAAGGGAGCCATCCTTGCTGTTATAAATCAATTAAAAGTGGATAAATATACGGTGGATACACGCTTTTTCAAGCCTGCATCCATTGGGGTTCGCCTCTGATTCCCACGCGAGATTTCGTCTGTATAGTTATGTATATTGCCTGTGGTAGGGGAAATGTATATTTTTGCATAAAATAATTTTTTATGTGCAAATACTGCATAATTAATAATTAATTATTTGACAATGTTTTTCCAAAAGAAAATAAATTGTAGTAAACATGTGTACCCATAAACGTCACGGGGTAGCAGGTAAATGATTATTATATAGGAGAAAATTGGTTACGGTTGCGGCGCTTGTAATGATAAAAAATCTACTTTTAAAGTAAATCGTTTTACTGGCCTTACAACTTTTTAGCCAAGCTTATACTTACATTAAATTTGGATCACTTAACACAAAAATATTAGTAAATTTACAAAAATGCAGGTAATAGTAGATTAAACAATAGAGTAGTACATAGTAAATACGAAATAAAAATTGGAAAAGGAATTTAACGTCTGCCATCAAAGTACATCCGTGCAAGCGACGTCGACGGCGGCGTTTGATCTAACGGTGCAAATACTAAGAAAAGATCATAGCGGGTTTAAAAGTATCACATAATTGTTAAATTCGTTTGGTGTGTCGTGAGGTAAAGATCTCCTGCACGATGCCGTTAAGTTCGTGTGTAGACTAGTGTTTGTTTAAAGTTTTAAAAAAGTAAAGAAAGTATTAAAATGAGTGCGAAGAAAAGCTGAAGTTAGGATGGTTAATACCCCATTCTAATGTTTTATGTCAAAGTGATACTGCGTAAAGAACGGAATTGTGTTTTTTCCATTAGGAAATAACTTTAAGTAAACATCTAATCTAGACCAAGATTCGGCAACTAATTTCTAGTAGAGTTCGGATACTTTGAAAAATTATATCGAGGTCCGGAAAAAAAACAAAAACTTTAAATGGACCGCAGGTAGGTACATAATAGCTTTGTTCGCGGAAGACATTCCGAACCGATTCAGAACGAGATCAGAACTGATTCAGGTTTGTCGTAGTGCGCATGCTTAATTATTAACCGATTCAGGATTTGTTTTTACCGCGAACGATTTCGGAACATCGGAACTAGAATTATTTGGGATTGTCTACTGTCAATGTATTTTTTTGGTTTTGGCGGCAATAGGGCATGGGCATAGGGCAGTTACAATAAAATCCAATTTACCTTATGCAAAAAATCTGTTTCAGTATAAACTTTGGATTCCTAACCAAACAAACACAATCGTGAAATCATATAAATTTGATAGGGGGCGTGTCCGAACTTACGGTTCTTGTTAAATCCCTAGAACCGATAGAATCAGTTCAGAATGGATCTCGAACCGAATGTTGCTTCTCCGCGAATACGGAACTGTAACTAGAAATCCGGAATTTTGTGATCCGCGAACGTCATTATTTCAACTGCGCATGCGAATAGTCCCGAATCCGTTCTGAATCCTTACCGCGAACAAAGCTAATAATTGTTGTTTCTCAAAAAGAAACGTAGATCATAAAAAGTCATATTATTTGTTTTAAACTTTTATTTATACTCATAAAAATAATATAAGATAGATAAGTACCTATTTGTTCTTACAAATTATACTTTAACTAATGGAAAGTGAAACCGCAAAAAAAGTAACGCAGCCGACACCTTTGACACAACAGTGCCGATAAGGTCTAACCATAGGCGTCCCAAAATATTCTAACCAATTTAAGATGGGACACAATAAAAAGTTTTAACATTTTAACCAAATATTATTTATAAGTATATCAAAACCTAACTGAATCTGCACAAACGATGTTTAACCATAGAAATAATTGTATTCATGGGCGTACCGTCGACCGATAACTAAGACTTTAAATTAATGGCATAAATACGTTGTTATTTTTATGATCGTTTTGTAGTAAGTGTAACTATATTATATTTACACCATCGTCCGCTCCCCAGGCGCGCACATATGGGCGTACCTTTACGACGCGCGGTTTGTCATGATCGAGATCAGCTATTCATCTGAGAACCAAGGACACACATAATGGCTCGGATGCGTTATGCATGTCACTTTCTTGTCGTTATTAGCCAGGACCACGCCTCTTGACTATAATTATTTTTCCTAAGTTTTTTTCCTGGAATTATAACTTAGACCACTACCTGTCTAAGAAACCATTTTGCCATTTCGTGAATACCGTTCTGGTCCCTCTAGTCGGTGCAAGACTCTCTTGACCAAGAACGTTAATTTATCCAAAATTAACAAGTACCAAATATAGACTTCCTACATCTGAGTACAGAAGCCTGCGTCTAATTTCGAGACGCGGAGTGCATGTCTTTCATGCGTTTCACTCAATCGTAACGACAACCGCGGAGACCGCCACACTGAATTTAATCACTAAGGCGGAAGACTTTCGTTCTCTTTCCTGTATATAGACTCTATTCATGGATTGTCCTGCCAGGCACTCATAGCAAAAAACCCGCCGCTCGGCCCAATTCCCTTAATTGTCCAATTAAAGTTGTCCATTTCTCAGCAGCATTTTGGAATAATTTTCCTCCTTCAAACCATCTTCCCCAAGACATGTATCCAGGTTGAATCTCCTTACGCGTTACAGCTAGCAAGGTAAAACCATTCGGCCTGTCCCTTTACTAGTGTCGGAGGGATCAAGTGCGTACCGTCCCAAGACATCTTCTTACCTAACACGTTTTTTTCAAAATTTACTTAGCAGAGTGACGCTCCTCACTAAGCATGTTGAGTTATTATAACTAATAACTGATTAAGGACAGTTGCTTAGTCCTTAACTGCCACGAACTTTTCGTGAATCCCACTCACAACCTTCCATTTCAACGTTGTAATTTTTTAACGGAGTATAGATTTCCTGTAGACAACAACCGCGGCACCGCTCGACGTAAGTGTCGTTGCTAAGGCGGGACGACCATGGTCGTCCGCTCCCAAGATGCGCGTAGCAAGGACGAGCCGCTCGGCAAAATCGCTGAGTTGTGTGACGAAGTTAATTTATTCCAATTACAAGTTGAATTTTATTTTGCACGGTCCATATAGATCCTTTAACTGCAATATTTATTTATAGTTAGCTTTCCAGGTCCCGAAGGGTCTCTGGGAGCACATGGTTTGTCAATGTACGGCGTAAGAATCCCGTTCTTAGTGAAGACACCAAATTTATCTTGTCAGCGGATTTGACTAAATTGTTGCGCAAAGAATTTTTTGACGATTTTTTATAGAACAATAATTTTTTAATCCCATCGCAGCCGACACACCGCCTCCAGTTCGAGGACAATGGTGCTTTGGTATTGGGCGAACTATGGCTATTTTGGCTTGCAACCCTTACCTAGCCTTCCACAATCCGGGTTAACGGCGTTACGAGCGTTTTGGGTGTTTAGCCTAGCCTGAAACGCGACCGAGAATTTATCTCTTCTTGTTTCTTTGTTTTTCTTTTTTCTGTTTTTCATTCGACATTTACAGAGTCGAGGCTAGCTGCACACTTGACCGGTACCCTGGATGATCGACAGCCCACTAGGGTCTTTATTAAACTCCGGACATGTTTCAACTGGCGATGCCACGGTCGGTACCGAAAGTAATTCAACATGTAATAATTCGCTTTCATCTACCTCAAAAAGTCGCCAAAAAGCCATTATTATAATAAAAATTAACTTACATAAACCACGTACCTAAAAACAAAAACACTTATAATATGCACTTGACTGGTCAAAACCTAAAACTTAAGTGCTTTAAATAAATCATATTTTAAAAAGCAGCTGTCTAGACGTAATATCTCAATTAGCTCGAAATTACTCCGCCCACTGCATGCGATAATATAATATATAATATTACCCTTAGTGGAAAAGAGATAAAACGCATCGTCGCGGAAGGTCAAACAAGCAGATTCTGTTTGAACTGTATACCGAATCTATCACTAAGAAATTTGCATGAAATTGAGTTATTTGCTGTGCGGTATCGAGCGGTATCGAGCGGTCTCGGTATAAGCGGCAGGCCTTTGTCTGGCTTTTTATACCTAAGAATTTATATTTATGAGATTCAGTTAGGACTGGCAAAAGTATACTTCAGTTTTTTGGCGGTCCAGTTTTTTACCTTCCGCGGTCCGAATCCGGACCGCGGTCCGCCAGTTGCCGACCCCTGATCTAGACCCATAGTCGTCCCACGTAGTGGGAAAATTAATTGTTAGTGTTACATTGTAGGAAAAATTATTTTGCGGTTATTTGCATACATATGGCAGTTCTATCCTCCACATGCCCTCGGGGCATACCAACTATGTTTTGTGTGGAGATCTTTTTACTGACAATTTTTTTTTTAGTTTTACACAATATCGACACAAGTTAATTTTTATGTTCTGAGAATGTTGTTCTAATACACCCACCTTGACAGGTGCACATAAATTATCAACATTTGTATGTTGACAGAATATATTACGCCTTTATGTAGGTTATTGACCCCCCTTATAGGCAACGGCACGCGTTACGCGAGAAACTGGTCAAATTTAATGGCAGCGATCTTTCTGCCGCCTTCCGCGAGTTTTAGTTTGTTCGGACGAGTTGGTTTGGAAAGTTTAGCATATTTTAAGTGTATTTACGGATTTTCCGGGGTGTATTTCAGTTTTTTTTTAAATGGAGGGACCATTTTCTGTTAGTGAGAGTAATTTAGACTCTTTGTGTCGTATGTAGTTTATTAAAAAAAAGATTTTCTAGTCGATACAATGCTTTTTTAATTATTTTCATCGGATCGCTTCCCCTTTTATAATTGTCACCGCACGCCATTGTCTTCCCCTTTATAATTGTCACAGCTCGTCACTGTCTTTATAGTCCAATAAACGAAACGCTTAAAAAGGAATTTTAGTTAGAAAGCTGCTTTTTTGGTGGAAGGTACATTTTATTGTTTGAAAAGACATTTCGTTATTATTTTGTATTCAACCCTTGCATAAGGGATGAAAAATTACTTTAAAATGTTTCTTTGACCCGTAGCTTCAAAACAAAAAACACTAGAAAAAAAAGTTTCAGACAAAAGTTGTAGAGCATTTAAATCTGAATAAAACAGTATATTACCATGTTTACGATATCTCTAATAGTTCTGGCCATAGAATCATGTGAATTTTAAGGGTTGATCGACGTCGTCGAAACTTCAAGTATTCATTAAATTTTCAGCTTGGCAACACTGCCCATCGGTCGGTTAAGACTCTACGGGTGTCTGAAAAAAGTTTTTGTTACACTAATTTATTATAGTATGTTATTTTTGTAATATTTTGAGGTTTTTGTGAAACATTTTTGTGAAATGGTGTTTGAATATCCCTGTGAAAGGTATGTATGAACTATTAAGCCAAAAATATTTAATGGTTTTTAATTATTTTACATAATATGATAATTTTATTGGGGGTGTACCTATCTTGGATAATAATAGCGCTCATTGCCAGTCAAGTGTGTAGATATTAAGTTAAACGATTTTTGTAGAGTAAAGCAAAAAATCAAAGTTTTAAACAGTGTTTTAGAGCAAAGTTTTGGGTGCCAATATAATTGACGTCGTGTTATTCATACAGTCCTATATAACCTATGATAAAAATAGAATCAAGTAACAACTGTGCAGAGAAATTTATCACTTATTCAGATTTACTCAGAGTCTCAGAGTCTCACAGTAATCCGTTTTAGTTAACTTTGACTTTTTAAATAAAAAATCACATTTCTTTATAATATTTTTAATCTTCTCTTAATCTTAATCTCTTTTTTCCAAAATTGGACGTTAGAACCGCCCCTTATGGGTGATGGCAAAGCAGAAAAGTCTATCATGGATATGACAGAAAGATTTACGGAGCAGTTAAATTTTCTAAAAAAGAATGGTTCCACAGTCCAGTTATGGATTCAGGATTTTGACTGTGTCATTGTTGCTTTGCAGTTTATTGAGGCTGAACGTTTGGGAAACTGGAAGCTTCACTTACAGAGTGTAAAAAAAATGTTGCCCCTATTTCACGTTTCAGGTCATTATCCATACGCTAAAAGTGCGCAGATATACTTACAAGATATGGCAAATTTAGAAATGACGATGAACGATGTGGAGTTTAGAAAGTTGACTGAGCAAGGTGGGTATGTTTACAATTAGAAGATCCGAAAAGTCTTGGTGTGGGGTATGGAGCGACATGACCATTGAGCAAACATTAAATCGTATCTTTGCTGTTATTTCAGAGAATTTCGGTACTGTTCCAAGGCGATAAAGAGCGAACACGAGCGACATTCGATTACGGGCTATCACCATTTCCTCTGACGTTGTTTGATGAGCACGGACTTATGAGAAAAACACAAAAATCAGAGTTATACAAAATTTTTAAACCCTTCTTGTCTTCGTTACAAACTGATTCGTTTCTTCAAACTTTCACTTTCGAGATTGATGGTGGGTTTTTACTTCACCAAATCACATGGCCTCATGGAAGAACCTACAAAGAGATTTTTAATATTTACCTTATGTACATTTTGAAAAATTGTCGGCAAAACGCTTGGGTGGTATTTGATGGGTATAGTAGGGAACATATGGGAATTAAATCATATGAAAGATATCGCAGACGTGAAAAAAACATGGCAGCAGACATTGATTTTACAGAAGACATGATTGTGACTCTAAACCAATCTCAATTTTTATCAAATATTTCCAACAAGCTAAAATTTGTGAACTTACTTTCAAAATATTTGCAAGACAATGTAATTACCATTAGAACAGCAAGTGAAGACGTGGACACATTAATTTTATCAGAACAGCAATTCAACTCAAAGAATCGCTGTCTGGTCCCGTTGCAGTTGTCGGTAACGATGTTGATTTGTTTGTTCTACTTATTGCACTAACTTCTGACAAAGAAACTATGTAGGTACTTCTATAAAATGACACCTGCAGGAAAATTGAACACATTATATTCAACAGCATGTCATGGAGATTTGAAGCCGTACATATTATTTGTTCACGCCTTTTCTGGATGTGACACAACTAGTGCCCTATTCGGAAAAGGCAAAAAATCAATAATATCGATGTTGCAAAAACACAAAGAACTTACGGAATTGGTTAGAGTTTTTTATAACCAGACCAGCAATACAGCTGCGATAATGAAAGCTGCCGAAGAATTTATTTTACGTTTGTATGGCATTCGAAAGGAAAGCGTGTCAGTTGGCGAACTCCGATACAAACATTTTTTATTATCAGCAACTCAGGGAAAAACTGAAGTCCTTTTAGCTTTCCTGCCGCCGACTTCATCGGCGCTTTATGAACACGCCAAACGAGTATACGTGCAAATTCAAATATGGTTAGGCAATACTCTTAAACCAGAAGATTGGGGATGGAAAAAAACAACAACAATGATGCTTCCTATTATGAATACCAAGGATCCACCTCCAGAAGAACTTCTTAAAATGGTATGTTTACTCTATGAATACTAAATTACTTATTACTTTTAAGCACGATTGTGATTTTTAGTTCATGATTTTCAACATTTTTTTAAGTAAAATTTTATATTTGTTGGATAGTACAACAGACTTTTACTATTCAAAAAATTAATTAAAAAAATTAAGGTACCTACTGAAGTATAAGAATTAGAAACTCTTAAAATTTTGACACGAATAGTGCATGTTGTACGAATTACAAAAAGAATTATAAGCCCAACACTTCCACTTTAAAGAAAAATAAGACCGTTTTTTATATTATGCTACAGCTATTTGGCATTCAAACCTTTGTTCAACAGGTATTCTGTAGCTGTACGACAAACTGTAAAAGTACTCGCTGTGGTTGCAAACAAGCTGGCTTGCGATGTACCCAAATATGCAAAAATTGCAATGGCCAGAGCTGTAGCAACAGCTCCTTTGAGGGCAGAGCTACTGAACTAGAGAGTGAAGAAGAGGAAGACCTCAACCAGTCGGTGGACAATGTGATACAACTTGATAGTGATGATTCAGACACAAGTGATATAGACGATACTATAAATTGATAGAAAACCATTACTTTAAGGGGTCTGATATTTAAAATATGTATATATTTCTGTATCTCCATACACAAATTTATTGTTTATTGTTTTCAATTACAATGACATCTGCATATGATGCATAGCGACACACCGTTTAGGATATCGTAAATGTATTAAGTTAGTTTTTTTGCAATTTTGTACCTACTATTTACTTCTACCATTGGTGATGTTCGCTTGATATGGCTTAATTTCTCTTGTTTTTTAGAATAGGTACCTATTTAAACAAATTCCACTTTAATTTCTGTACTTACTATATGTACTACGCTATATGCTATTCTGGGATATTTTTTGCTAAATATATATATGTAGCAGCCCGAATCGGTTTCGCACGGTGTCCGACACGCACTTGGCCATTTCTCGAAATGAAAACTACCCTATGCGCTGTTTCGGGGTTTTAACTATCTACCCACAAAATTTGACATAAACCTAAATATAGAGATAAATGTATTTGCGCACCCTGTATCCGCGAAATATCATTCAGCATCTAAAAACCCCATTTGTATATTTTTAAAATGCCGCACAATACGCTGCAAATCTGCAAACTCTACTGCAAGGACGACAGTGATGCCATATCGACATTTAAGTCCCATTTATTAAAGACCTCACCGAAAAATTGTTTTTGAAATTTGCGAACCTCTTATGGCTTATCGACTGTAGATACGAAAAAAGTAGTTATAACCTTTCTTGTGCAAAATTTAATGCTCTACAACATTTATAGGAAACTTTTTTCCATATTATTTTTCGTTTAAGAGTTATAGCCCAAAAATATATTTTCAACCCCATTTAGAGGGTTTTTTTAACTCCCGTGCAAGGGCTGGACACAAAATAATAACGAAATGTCTTTTCAAACAATAAAATGTACCTTCCATCAAAAAAGCAGCTTTCTAACTAAAATTCCTTTTTAAGCGTTTCGTTTATTGGACTATTAGTCTTTTCCTCAAAACCATTTAATAAAGAATTAGAATGTTGGCTTTTAAGACCAAAAAGTCGCTAACGCAGTTCTGTATATATCTTTTTTAAATTTCAGGTCACTATTCTATATATAAAAAACTTGCCGTTTACTTTGAACAACGAGGACGTTCACACTTTGCTTCGAAATATGGTTGGAACACGTCTTATAAAGAAAACTCACAAAATATTAACTTATGCTTTTGTGCATTGTTATGACAGAACATCTGCGGAAATGGTGATGAGATGCCTATCAGGTAATTAAATACAATAATCTGAGCCAATAGGGAATATGCATGTATTTGTTTATTGTTCAAGCAAGTAATTATAAACCTAAAAACGTATTTAAAAAAAATTACTAGGATTTAATTAGGAAGTTTCCTATCTCAGAAATATCGAGTTACTTCAACATCATTTAATAGTCTTTCACTTAACTTCAAAAAAAAAATCATCTCGATATCTTCAAAATTGACGAACTTATTTAATTTCTTCTATTAAATTTTTAATTACTACGAGCCCGGCTTGTGTCGACTCGTGACGTCAGAATACACAACACTGTCGCCGGGCAAGCTGCCTGCTGCTGCTTTCGCGTGTTTACTTTACATTTAGGTATTTAATTTTTTTAGTATGCTCATGTTCATTGTGATGTTTATTGAGTGAGGTCTAATTTCTTGTTTTTTTTTCCAACATGATATTGTGAAAATGGAAGAAGTTTTGTTCGCGGGGATTCAACAAACCTACCCAAAGTTGATATTATTGATATGATAATGGATTTTTTTGCGAATAATCCGTTATACAGTAGTGCCGGAATCCGAGGAGCTAAGCTTCCAAAGTATGTTTGACGTAGGTTGTAGCCGTTCTTATGCCCCTTTTTGATACTAGGAAAATCCATTAACTCTTTTAATTTATTTGCTTATTATTGTTGGTTGTGGTGTATGAATAACGACCCTTATAAACAATTATTTTCACTGAACTTTTAGGAATATTTGTTGGTGTACATATATGGAGCATGGAGCTGATTAATTAGTTTTTAGTTTTTTTACTCATTGCCGTAGAGTTTGAAATTTTTAGGGGATCCAATTTTGAAAAGAAAAATCAAAAAACAGTTCCATTTTATTAAAATGTTGTTTGAAAGTTTTTGTGCGTTTACCATTTATAAAAACATTTCGCTTTCTAAAACATCCAAAATAGCGGATGGAATATTGCAACTGAATATGAAAGTCTTTTAACCCATTAAGGCGTACTGGTCGATTAAACAACCACTTATTTTTTTATACTTTGCAAGTAGCGCAGAGACTCGAAGATGGACGCTTCGGTATATTGGGAGATGCCTAAGCGCTTCTAGCATGATTTTTAACTGCCTTGATGCGCGACTCGCGATTGGCCTAATAAGTGGTTGATTTTATTCAACCACTGCGCCTTTAGTGACTTTGATTAGATTTAAGTAAGTGCTGTGGAAGTTATTAGTGCTTGTTTTATTTGTTGAGAGGTGATAAAGTAAAAACAAGATAAGAGAGTTGTAGAAAATGCATTCAAAAATTATCACACTCTGTAATTACTCAAAATTTTTGGAAAATAGATTGTATTTTATTACATATTTTTGAATTTTCTCCCCATAACCCTAAATTTTCAGATAACATAGCATGCGTTTTTCAAACTATTTTTCTTAACATTTAAGGTTTTTGTACACAATCTTGTGCAAATTAAATTTTGGGAAAACTAAGAACCTAATTTACATAGTTACATGACTACACGTATCGATTCTAATATTTAAAGTTATTATAAGAAAATTTACAAAACCAAATTATATGTCCAGTCTGGACTAGCGAGGCCTGGTAATACGCATCCGTGTTGTCGACAAACCGCCCACGTGTACAAGTTACTGACACTTTACATTTGTTCGAACGCACAAGAGAAAAGGTTATTAAAAAGGTAAAACAAAATGATTATATTATTATTATTATAGCAAATTAAGTGTCTGAAGGACTCCACCAGTAAAGTTCATAACATTGATCCCCCAATAAGACGTTCCAAAATAAAAGGTCCTCTATGAGGTACAATCAGTATCATATCAGATAATTTAACAAATAGGGAAAAATTGCCCCTTGGCAAGGATCAATGTCGTTAACCCCACGGGTAGATAAAATTGTAAAGCTACACTTAGCTGACTGCAACCATCGAAGTTGCCTCGCGGTGCGTTGAAACCATGGAGAAGGTTCTCAAGTTCCCTGCAGAACCTTGTTGTCCCGACGTGGACAGGATATAGAAGATTGTTCCAAAAACTGACAACTACAGAGTCCCAAGGTCATTCAAGGTCATGTCAAAATTTCCGAATGGAATTTTAGGCTCTAAAATACCAGCCCCGATGTCCAGTCCATAAGTTCAGGTACTTTAACCCAAACGTAAAACATTTGATCCAAAATTAGGTAGTTAAAATTTAGTCCAAGCCAAAAAAACTTAATCCAACCAAAGAAAGTTTAGGCCCTTCCAAAAAAACTTAGTCCATCCTAAAAACCCTACAAAAGAAATACCCTATATAAGTAAAATCCTTTCATACTAGAACTACTTAAATCAATTTTGAATTTACATATATTTACAACCCTAATCTTATCTTTACAATTTCGCTTACCTTAAATTAATAACGGTTTTTCTACCCCGAAAGAAAACACATTTTTATCGGCATCGTAGCCAGGGAATGTATAACATCCAAAGATCCTACTAATACATTCCAAAAAGGGATGGTTCCCAAGAAATTATATTTGCCCACGTGGCATTTTCCAAAAGAAATTTAACTGGGGTTAATCCCCATGTGCTTTCTCATCGACGGCCAACAAAGAAAGGGAAGAAGAAACGTTGTCCCCTCCTAAGCTAATATAAAACTTCCATGGCCAACTTAAACTTGAAAAGAACAAAATTCCCCTAAGAATCTACGCCAATTCGAGAAATCGCACTAAAAGTTAACCCTTTTTCTTAACCAAACTCGGTCGCCTGTGTCGCCCGAATACGCTTATGGTCCTCAGCCTAGAAATCTAAAAAGAAGGATGTCAGCGTCCTGACATTTGCCCTATATCTTAAACAGCTAGCTGTCATATTTCATAACAATAATAATAAGGCAATTTCAAAACCAAAAAGATCCAATCCAAGTTCCAAAACCCATGTATCCCATTATCAAGTCTCGACGACTAGCAATATATACCAAGAAATTGTCATAAAAATATACTACCCAAAACATGGAAAATAATAATGAAGAAACCACTCGAACACACATCGAGCCATATATTTGTCTTTTACTCTTAGCGAGGCTTTAAAGAAGGTATAAGGTATTATTTATTTAATTATTATTTAATTGCTTATTAAGGTTTCTAAAATTCCACAATAAAAATATTTACTTAAAAAAAATGAAGTCCAAAACTGAAATTTTGTTACTAATTATTTATTACATCGTGTTGCTATTTTCAACCCATAACAATATATATATATATATATATATATATATATATATATATATATATATATATATATATATATATATATATAATATATATATATATATATAATATATATATATATATATATATATATATATATATATATATATATATATATATATATATATATATATATATATATATATATATATTCGTAGACAGCACAATGGTCAGCCCGCTGTCTACAGGCCTTTGGTCCACCCGGCATTTCTAATGAACCTTGAGGACTATTTATTTCAGTAATCATTTTTCAAGTATATTTGACCCCTGAGGGGAAAGTAGAGGGGTAAGAAAATCGCAAAAATTAAGGTTTTATATGCGGACCATAACATAGTCGCCCTAGATACGTTAAAGGTACCATGGTCGCCCCAACAGTATAAAAAAATATGTAATTCATATTTTGGTTAGCCCGGCGGTGTTGCCGATATTTATGTCCAAAAGTTTCAAGGTCACCGACATCTGTTCGTATTAATTGCATATTGAATTCAGTACCTACAAGCGTTTTATTCTCATACAATTATACTGGTTAGCAATATGTGATTAGTTTTTGGACTAACAAGTTTTGTTATAATAATTAATATTTTGTAAACAAATAGGAAGGTATTCCAAGTAATTTAGAACTTTTATGTTTTAAAAAATTTATTAATACAAGGTGGACTAATTCTCCGTCCAAGGGGCAGCTATATTTAAAAAAAAATTATTCCGTTAAACTTTATTCTATAGCCCAGAGAAAGAGAGAAAGAGACATTTTTAACATTATGCAACATTTTTTCATTTACACAAACCATACTTAAAAACAGTGAGCAACTCCTATTAACCAGTACAAATAGAGTGATGCTAAAAGCTAGCATGCTTCATATGCATTTTTCATAGGGCAAATAGACAAGATGAGGACGGTTTTTCAAACTTATGATTCGTAGGGATTGAAACAGCCTCTCCAAATATATTATCAGCATTCTATCTTGAATTGTTTATTTTTAACTGGTACTTCAAATTCCTTTAATTTTTTTACATCATATAATATTTTCTTATGTGCACAAAAAGTATCCTAAAAGGGAAAAAGCTACCCCCATTACTGAAGCTAGAAAACTGATATTTGAGGGATTTTGCAAAATCTGGATTTAAAGGGGTTGTAGAGATCTGCTATGACTAAGATTCTCTCAACTCTCACCATTGTTTGTAGGGTGAAAAGATGAGAAAAGGAATGAGGAAATAAGAATTTTGAGTGGTTGAAACAAGCCCCTGAATATTGAAAAAAGTCATATCACGAAATCTATTTTTTCAGTGAGAAATGCTAAATAACGGATTCTCTTTCATTACATCATTTTTTTATTTGCGCAAAGGGTAGAAACTATTTTCGTTATTAGCGACATAAATCATCGAAGCTAGGCAATCTGGAGTTTTGCACAAGAGCTACTTATTTGTAATATGTAGGGATTGGCTAAGAACATATTTTCTAAGAGAAGGGATAAGGAAAAGGAAGCATATTCATTGCATTTTTACTTTTTAGCGGCTCGAGGACTAAAGGATGGCAGTTGAGTTAAAATGGTAAAAACTCCCCTATCAACACTGCATATAAATTTTTTGTAGGGCAAATAGGTGAAATAAAGACAGATTTTTCAGAATCAGGATTCAAAATCGTTGAAATGTTAAGATAAATCATATCTTGAGAACTATTTTATAATTGAAAATCATATCGATTCTCTTTTATTATATTTTTTTAGTTGGATGAAAGACAACTTTAAAGACTAGAAACTATCCCTCTATCCCTAGCATAAACTAAAGAAGCTTAAGGCTGGAATTCTACGCAAAAATTATTTCTAAGTTGTAGGGATTCGCTGAGAAAAAATTCTTAACTAGCACTCTAAAAGGTTGAAAACATAATCTATACATTATTTTCCAAACCCTTAGTTATCTATGGTGTGAGCAGGTTAGATAAGGACGGATTCTGAAAAATCAGGTTTTAAAGGAGCTTGTAACAAGGCCCTAATTATTTCTTGAAGTGTTTTACTGAAAAATGCTAAGACATGACGATTTTCTTTTATTACAAGAATGTCTTATTTGCACAAAAGACATCTTAAAAGAGTAGAGACTACCACTTTTAGTCCTAGCAAAAATACTGGAATATACTTTCTATTTGAGGGAGCACAAATAACTGAGCTAAAAACCTTATCTAATTTTAGAAATCTCAACAGTAAGAGTTAAACAAGGGTGTGCGGTCCATATGGAAGCAAGCAGTTTCCAAAAAGAAACATTTTTATTGCGAATATCGCAATGACCACTCTGACACAGCTCGGAAGGCTTCCAAAAATACAAGAACTTCATACAAATTGATTATCGACCAGGATAAACAAAAATTAGAACAAAAAGTTCGAAATCTGGCCCTCCGGCTCAAAATTATTCTGGGCGTTGCAAAATCAGTCGGAAAAAACTTCACTTCTTGAAGTTTTCCACCCCACCTCTCATACGTGACGAGTATAATATAGCTATCACGGAACGAAACTTTACTGATGCACCGGGAAAAAAGCTACCAATTTTGCTTATCTCGTACAGCAAAGGTATATTTCCAAATGCATGAAAATGTGTTAGGGTGCAACTAGATCCAATAAAAGGGAAAAATAATTTGGCAAACAACTATCGTCCAATCTTTCTGGTATCTATCGTTTCGAAGGTAATGGAAAAGGAAATTAATATAGAGATTCTCAAATATCTTGAACCCAACAAAATTATCCCTATTAAACAGTATGGCTTCAGGCTCAAACGGTCCTCTGGTGACCTCTTGGAAAAGCATGAGGCTCTTATTAACAAAGTCTCGGCTTATGGACTTTCTCATGGCCGCTTGATGTCTAGCTTTTCGAAAGATAGAGCTATTCAGGTTGGGATATGGGTATTGAAAGAGACTGAGCCGTCAGACTTCGCCATGCAACGCTCATGATCAGTCGAAAAAAAAGCCAGATACTAAAATTTGACCAAATACATAGGGTATTTGTTTTTTATAGATCGATTTTGTTATCGTCTTGAATTTGATTCGCGTCTGTTAGATTGTTAAAGAATAATAGCATTAATAGCAAATCTCGTCATGGAGAAGTTTTCACTTCTGTCTTGTGGTCTTAAACATACAACCTAATTTTATTCTCTAAACTCACTTTGAAATGTTAGAAAAAAGCTCTACCTCCGTCAAAAAACTGGAATTTCAACATCTAAGGCGCAAAGAATTTTGACATCCAATAAATATGTTCCCTATGTTGTTACTATTCTCCAATATTTGCACTCTGATGATGTTGTGAGAATATTGGAATTTTGTCACTAGTTTAAATCTAAATAGAAACGTTATTTTTTCAAAAAATTATTTGGTCATACATTTGTGTCGAGCAACCGACATAATGAAAGAAATGGGAACTCCACAAATGTAAATGCAAGTTGTTGTTTATTTCAAAATTAGCTAGTGTATCGCTGTTTTGAAGAAAATTTAAATGCAGATAAATATTTGGACATACTTCTATCAAACCTTTTCGATATCCTTGACGATGTTCCTTTATATGAAGTAATAGAGATTTACTTTCACCAAGATGGCCCGCTACCCATAACGCTCTTCGAATAGGAGAGTACTTACTTACTTTAGAAACCGTTAGATAGGAACACATGGACCTATAAGGTGCGGCCACCACGATCTCCGGATCTAACTCCTCTAGATTTTTTATTTGGGAAGTGTTTGAAAATAAAATTTATAAAGAAATTATCTCAACCCGAGAACTTGATCAAAGCATTCATGAGTCCTTTTCAGGAATTAAGCCATTACACATCATGAATTCTTAAAATCCTTTCGAAAATTATGTCAAGAGTGCATTGAATATAACGGAGGAACTTTAGAACATTTGCGATGATTCCCGTTGTTTGTTCCCTTAATCTGAATTTTTTAGTTTGCTTCAAAGTTTCCATAGTTTTTATTTACTTTCTTGTTCCAATTAGAAATGGTTTACTCTTATTACTATTTATTCTACTCTTTGTCGCCTAAAATATATTTTGTAATGTTTTTCTAGCTAAAATAGTTTTTATTCGAGGATATTAGTTTTGGTGTCATGGCCTACATAGGGATTTAAAATATATAATTTTAAATAAATCGCCTAGAAGGAAACTAGTATCATCTATGCTGTGTTTTAGATTGAAATATACAGACTGTTTCATTTGGAAAAATGAGGTTGGATTTGATAATTTTTTTTACCTGACCACGTATACTAATTCTGCAAACGGCAGATTATTCAAAAATCATTATAAAGAGAGAAACTTCTGAATGAAATATTTTCTGCATCTCTTTTAAATATGAAAATAAGGGGAAATTTTTAAATTGACAATTCTTAGATTTTTCCAGTATCTTTAAAATTTTGATTTAACCATTTTAAGTTTGACCCAGAAAGAGCATATGACACCTATATTACATTTTGATAGCAGTAACAACTATAGATATACATTATAAAAGTGCCGAAAAATGTACAGGGTGTACATTTCGTCAACCTAAAACCTTGGAGCTTACTGTATATCAATATAAAAGAGAGAACTTGACTTGCGGATAAAGGGCACACAACTAATCACTAATTTCTGTCAAATTGTCAAGCATTAGGAAATTATAGTTCATATTCAACAACAAACATAATAATTTCAGCGATAAGGCTGGCTCAGTGGTAGAGCCTCAGCTCGTGAGTTATGAGGTCCCAGGCTCGGTGTCGGCAGCAGGTTCTTTTTTTTGTTTTTGTTTTTTAGTATTTTTTAAGAATCGATAATATATCGTTGATTAGTTTTGGTTAGTTTAAGTTAGTTTTTCTCTTAAAATTCCCATGGGCAAATTACATTGTACAGTTAATAGTTAAAAATTAAATTATAAGAATTTGTGCTAATTCACTCTTTTAAATGCCGATTTCTTCGATTATAATCAAATTGCCCTATCAAATTAAAGTATCTTTAAAGAGAATAATAAAAAGCAAAGTCGAATCAGACGATTATTCTTCGTTTGCGCATGCGAGTTTGATTGATTTGACAGAAATGAGTGATTATGTTGTGCCTTTTATCCACAAGTGAGAAATAGTGCATAGAAATACACTATTATTAGTATCTACAAAATAAACCACAAAAATGTTAAAATGTACCAAGAAAAGCGTTTTACGGTAAATTTTGCAGTGTTGCGAAATCTAAAGGTAGCTAAGGAGGTACATGATTTATATACAAAATATGTATCGTCAAGAGTGCAATGGTCATCCCGGTAGTATAAAAAAATATGTCATTAATAACTTGGTTAGCCCGGCGTTGTTGCCGATTCTCTTTTTCTAAAGTTTTAACGGTCACCAGCACGTGTTCATATTAATCATATTAGTCGCATATTGACTTCAGTGCAGTTAAGTGTATTATTTTCAAAATTATGTCTCCTTAGCAACATCACCAGATTCGGCCAGCCGCCTATTATAATAAATATCCTTGGCAGCTTTTATAGTATTATGATAGATTTTTCTGTAACGCTTGAAGTAATCATGGAAGAAGACGCTGTCCAAGAATTTTTTTCGGTGAGACAATGAGCGCATGTTCTTTGCAGATGTACGTATGCCTTTAGTAGACCAGGGTTTATGTTGTTTAGCTTTGATAGGCCTCAGAGGAAAGGATTCTAATGCCAGACTAGATAAGGATTTTGTGAATCTGGAAAATTCGGTATAGACATCATCAGACCGGACAACCCATTCAGTTGTTAGACATAAGTTCCTGAAACTGTGAAGATTCTTATTGGAAATAATACGGCATAGTTTGCGCTCATTTTTGCGTTCAGATTTTACCGAGAATTTAATGGATTGATACAATGCCTAAGATCAACTAAGTGTTCACTTCGACTGATTATTCTTGTTTTTAGAATAAAATCATATTATTATTGGTATGAATGATAAGAAAGTCTAAGAATGTACCAGGTATGGCACTCAATGATGATTTCTGCCATGTTGCCAAACGGGATAACCAAGAAGCTGTTCACATACCTGATATATATCCAAAATATGTATAAAATTAGCGCCCTCTACATGGACTATCTCTGAACTAATGGGAGTATAATGGATATGTGAACAGTAAAAAGGTCGTCCCACCCAAAAATGCGGGAAACGATGTTTTAGAGTCTCCTGTAACGTTTAGAGAGGGTATACACTGCGATTCCTTGGTGAGCCCGAAATTGGGACGACCAACGTTTCTTCGGGCTGACGATTATACTGTTCGCATGGCAAACGGGCTACCTATGGCCGCTATACATATATATATATATATATATATATATATATATATATATATATATATATATATATATATATATATATATATATATATATATATATATATATAATAGGTGATTCATGAATATATAATGATAAAATAGGTGATACCACTATTGCTATCTCCGAAACGGTAAAAGATACGAGGTCGGTTAAATTAGAGAAAATGTGCCATTTCTAGTCCCTATTCATATTCCGTTTACGGAGTTGCCAAATTCTCTATAGTTTCTTATCTACAGGGGATTTTTAAAAAATAGTCAAAAATTTAATTCTTAAATATCTCGAAAATTATTATAGTTAGAAAAAAATTGTTTTAACAAAAATCACACGATTTTTTACCTTCTCTAAAGTAACGTTATTGTTTTGTTTATACCATTTGTTTTTATTGAGTTACTGATACTAACTCGTTTTTTTCAAATACGGACCTGTGCTTTTTGCTTCATTTTTTGTAAGAATACTTTATACCCTTTACAACTGTGTATAACTTGTTTATGTTTTCCGACGTTTTGATTAAGAATAGCAACATCATCAGGATTTTCTAACAATACGGACCTGGGATCTTCCATGTTAAGGCACAATTCATAACCTATCGCTATGGCTTGTGGTTTTTGTGGTTGTGAAATGGCGCATTTACTTGAAAAATTCCAGGTCCGTACTGGTAGAATATCCTGATGATGCTATTCTTCACCAAAACGTCGAAAAACATAATCAAGTGATACACGGTTGTAAAGGGTATGAAGTATTATTTCAAAAAATGCAACAAAAAGTCCAGGTCCGTATTTGAAAAAAACAAGTTAGTATCAGTAACTCAATAAAAACAAATGATATAAACAAAACAATAACGTTACTATAGAGAAGCTAAAAAATCGTGATATTTTTGTTAAAAGAATTTTTTTCTAACTATAATAGTTTTCGAGATATTTAAGAATTAAATCTTTGACTATTTTTAAAAAATCCCCTGTAGATAAGAAACCATAGAGAATTTGGCAACGTCGTAAACGAAATATGAGTAGGGACTAAAAATGGCACATTTTCTCTAATTTAACCGACCTCGTATCTTTTACCGTTTCGGTGATAGCAATAGTGGTATCACCTATTTTAGACACCCTGTATATATATATATATATATATATATATATATATATATATATATATATATATATATATATATATGTATATATAATACATTTTATAATCCATCCTTATTGCGTCCACCAGAAATTATTGAGCTAAGTCAATTTAAGATGCGAATGCTTATAGAAAAGAAAATTTCGAGTTCAACGCGCCCCCCCAGATTACAGAAATCTTCCTTTTTAGTATACATTTATTTACATTTTTGCATGTTATTGAATCCGTTCATACTCGGTATATTATCAGCTCCTTCTCGGTGTATATTGCATCTTATTGCGACCGGCGCTGTTGCTAACTCAAACATATGTATTCAATTTAGGGAAAAGATTAGTAACATTTAATATACTCGTATTTTTAAATCTAAAGTCAAGTGAAATTTTCTAATCTAATCCCAAAAAACATTATCAAATTGAAACCTGTTATAATAATTTTGTAATATATTTTCGGATTAGAGCCAGGACCTTTTTGAAGGTAACGTGAGTTTCAGATTTAAAAAATACTAGTTTGTTTTAAATATTCCCTGTCACTGTAGAAACGTTTTAAAGTGAATCGTAACCATAGGGTAGTTTCTTATACCTACTTCAAAAATTTAATATCATACACCTTTATCTTTTACAAAAACTTAATGAAGTTTAGAGAAAGAGAGTTTAGAGAAGTTAGAGAAAGAACGGACACAGGTGACAACTATGGTGGAATTTTCCTTGCATATTTTTTAAGACAAATTTTGGAACAAAATAACAATCTCGTTATAAAAATATTTTTTTTACCTGATGGTTCGCGAAAAGCTGTAGTCAGTCAAACGGTTTAAATTTTACATGGTTCCAAAGTTCAAACTGTAATTTTTTGGAAGTGACCGCCTTGAAAACCAATTAATTTAGCAGCGGCGTGCAGTGAAATTTCAAAGTTGTGTATCTCTGTTCCTACTTACAGGAACCGTACCAAATTTAGGGGTTTTAATAGTGAGCCCACCGGAAATGTTTTGGTGAAGAAAAAAAAAACATTTGGTAATTTGCGAAAAAAGTTGAATTTTTGCATTGCCTACCCTGGAAAAAAATGAACGCGTTTAGGTATTTTATTTATTATTTTTTCTAAACAAATTTTACTTCATTTTGTCGACAATTTTTAAATTTTAAGAGAAATAAATGTGTTAGTAGAAAGTTCTAGTCATTTGAATTTTTTTAAACCTAAAATATAATTTAAAAAAAAATTCAAATTAGCTTACCATTGGTTGGATATCATTGGAATCATTTGGAGGGGGTGACAGCCCTCTATCACAAAATCCAGACGAAGGATCTGGCCCGTAAAATGATAAAAATACTTCTCATAAGGAAAATGGAATAACGAGTTTTAAGAGTCTCCTGGACGGATCATATACCATTTTATTTTTTTATTAATGTTAATATTCTCCAAATTCCAAGAAGTTAGCGCAATAATGAAATAATCAACCTATTTATATGCAAAAATTGAGAATAAATTCTCTAACCACCTGAAAATTCCTTATACAATAAGGATTTCAACAAATAATGGTAAAACAGCTATTCTCCGGGCTATATGCCCCTCCGAGCGCTGAATTACATACCAAAATTTGCCGTATTTTCTTCTAACACAGTTAGATACGAAAATACTAATGTATCAAATGCAAGAAACTACCAGGAAGAAGGAAGCTTTTTCTTTAGTTAGAATGTCGTCACCTGCAGACCGGTTTCGAACTCGTTGGTTCTCATCAGTACAGGATAGACGAACATACCAACCTTCCGAAAAAGTAATCCCGTAAAGCTACAACTGTCGTACTGCATAAGCAGTGAGACACAGGCAGCGCCATCCATTAGCAGTTTCAAGCATTCAGAGTAGAGTTTACCGTAAGGTAAAATTATCAAACGTATGAATGAAAGTCTACTTGTCAGGGGTACATATAAATATGCAAAAATTGAGAATAAATTCTCTAACCACCTGAAAATTCCTTATACAATAAGGATTTCAACAAATAATGGTAAAACAGCTATTCTCCGGGCTATATGCCCCTCCGAGCGCTGAATTACATACCAAAATTTGCCGTATTTTCTTCTAACACAGTTAGATACGAAAATACTAATGTATCAAATGCAAGAAACTACCATGAAGAAGGAAGCTTTTTCTTTAGTTAGAATGTCGTCACCTGCAGACCGGTTTCGAACTCGTTGGTTCTCATCAGTACAGGATAGACGAACATACCAACCTTCCGAAAAAGTAATCCCGTAAAGCTACAACTGTCGTACTGCATAAGCAGTGAGACACAGGCAGCGCCATCCATTAGCAGTTTCAAGCATTCAGAGTAGAGTTTACCGTAAGGTAAAATTATCAAACGTATGAATGAAAGTCTACTTGTCAGGGGTACATATAAATATGCAAAAATTGAGAATAAATTCTCTAACCACCTGAAAATTCCTTATACAATAAGGATTTCAACAAATAATGGTAAAACAGCTATTCTCCGGGCTATATGCCCCTCCGAGCGCTGAATTACATACCAAAATTTGCCGTATTTTCTTCTAACACAGTTAGATACGAAAATACTAATGTATCAAATGCAAGAAACTACCAGGAAGAAGGAAGCTTTTTCTTTAGTTAGAATGTCGTCACCTGCAGACCGGTATCGAACTCGTTGGTTCTCATCAGTACAGGATAGACGAGCTCGGAGGGGCATATAGCCCGGAGAATAGCTGTTTTACCATTATTTGTTGAAATCCTTATTGTATAAGGAATTTTCAGGTGGTTAGAGAATTTATTCTCAATTTTTGCATATTTATATGTACCCCTGACAAGTAGACTTTCATTCATACGTTTGATAATTTTACCTTACGGTAAACTCTACTCTGAATGCTTGAAACTGCTAATGGATGGCGCTGCCTGTGTCTCACTGCTTATGCAGTACGACAGTTGTAGCTTTACGGGATTACTTTTTCGGAAGGTTGGTATGTTCGTCTATCCTGTACTGATGAGAACCAACGAGTTCGAAACCGGTCTGCAGGTGACGACATTCTAACTAAAGAAAAAGCTTCCTTCTTCCTGGTAGTTTCTTGCATTTGATACATTAGTATTTTCGTATCTAACTGTGTTAGAAGAAAATACGGCAAATTTTGGTATGTAATTCAGCGCTCGGAGGGGCATATAGCCCGGAGAATAGCTGTTTTACCATTATTTGTTGAAATCCTTATTGTATAAGGAATTTTCAGGTGGTTAGAGAATTTATTCTCAATTTTTGCATATTTATATGTACCCCTGACAAGTAGACTTTCATTCATACGATCAACCTATTTCTTTTCGGAGAGTAAGAGAATATAAAATTATTGTCTAAAAATTGAAAATGCCAAAAATGTCTCATTTTACATGTTTGGGCTTTCATAAGTTTATAATAATTTTTTTTATTTTCCTTAAAGAAGTAGGTTGTTTAGTTCGTCCCTGCTCCAACTCCTTGAATTTCGGAAAATGTTTGTATTACCCCCAAAAGGTATTTTTTAATTCAACCCATATTTACTCTTAAGAAACTTAAAAACTTACTAAACTTCTTTCAGACCTGCGCAATAACACTTACTATGGTATATATCGTAGCGAAACAGAAAGACTGACAAACATACTAACAGAGAGACATTTAAAAAAGGGTTTATCGCACCCAGACACCTGCATTGTTTAAAGAAACTTTTTTTCTGCACGATACAAACAGAATAACTACTGGTTCAGGAACTCATAAAAAATGTAAAATATTTTTTTATATAAAAACGATGGTTTTCTTTTAGTGTAATGACATATTAGGCGGAAAACCGCAAAAACGCTAAAACTAGCGGCGCGCTTGAAAACCGCCAGCAGTGTAATCCCAATGCCCAAAGACATATTACGTTCCCGCCTGCCGCTGCGATCGGCGGCAAAATTTAGCCCGCGTCGAGTCGGCGGAAAAGCGATTTGCGTTTTGCGGTTTGGACGAGGGGAACATACACAAACTAACGGCTGATGACATATTGTCTACTGAACCGCTGCGGTTTGCGACTTGCAGTGCAGTATCTGTCGTGATTTTGACCAAGGACGCTGCATTATTTGTACAAGTATGAGTTACATATATGGTAGGTTACCTGACTGTGACGGTCAGCCTTTCTTCTGCGCTAATTGGCATTTTGAAAGAATTCTCCCGTTTCGTGATAAGAGGAAGTAGAGTTTAAAGTACCTAGTTCATCGAATGATGCAATTGACATGCGATAGTACTTAAAAATTTTATCGGGGTGCTTTCTAATATCTTCCAAAAATTTGGGGCACTTCCTCGAACGTAGCTTGTTATACGGGTGCACTGCATATCTGCGAATTCGTGGTTCTTCCAACAGGCCTTCAGCTTCAGCAGCACAAACAGCTACTATATTAACAAAATGTGCGAAATGTGTAAAACAGAACTGATGACAAACGGAGAATGTGACCCTCCAGGTCCCATCCCCCTGCCGCGCCGCCGAGCGATTGTGCAGTATGTCATCAGACAAAAAAGCGGTTTTTGTTTCCGCTGCTTTTGGCGTTTTGCGGTTGCCCGCCTAATATGTCATTACACTTTTAAAACCAAATTGCACTAAAAAAACATTGTTTTTATATAATTTTTTTAAAATTTTTATCGTACTTTTTTTTAGTCGTATTAATTCTTGTTTGTTTTCATAATTTGTTTCCATGTAACTTATCGTATTCTACTCGTCAAACTCTTTCATTTGATACCCATGTCAAGGGGATAGTAAAGAAAAAGGTAATCACCCTTCTTAGGGCGTCCGCCATATTGGACTTAGAATGACGTTACGTAGCTTATCGTATTCTACTCGCCAAACCCTTTTATTTGATACCCATGACAAGGGGGTTGCGAAAAAAAGGTAATCCGCTATCTTAGAACGTCCGTCGTATTGGGTTTAGAACGACACCATGTAGTCGAGGCAATGAAGCACTCAACCTCGGAATTTTTTGCACTAAGACGGAACGGAATGCGGTTTTGTGCATTCGCTTCCAAAAATTATTTGTAAAAAATGTATCTACTTTGCATCTTATACAAACCGGAAATTGCATTGCTGCAGTCAAAACTGCATTCAAAAAATGCATTTTTTGAAGTCGCTTTAAGAAAATTAAATAACTTTGTTAATAAGACTCAGAATTGGCTCGAACCGGGTTCCCGGGGGTTTTCGAAGTCGCTGATCACGATTATGATGTTCAAATTGACCCACAGCCGACCTGGAGCTCAGGATCGCTGATGAACGTCATCTCCGTGCGACTCTTCCAAAATTCACGCGGGGAAGGAGAGAAACTCGGCGCCCGGGGGTTTTTGGGTTGCTGAAGTCAAATATGCCATTGGCGAACACCCCCCGGACACCTGGTGCGCCGGAACCTGGACGTGGACGTCATCCCCGAGAGTTTTCCTGACAAGATCGCAAAAAACAAACCGAAAATCGTTGTGTGGGCGTTTTTTGGGGCGCTGAATCCAAATTTCACGTCGAAAACGACCCCCCGAACACCTGGTGCACCGGAACCTGGACGCGGACGCCATCTCCGAGGGTTTTCCAGACACGAACGCTAAAGACAAACCGAAAATCGTTATGGGGGGTTTTTTTGGGGCGCTGAATCCAAATTTCACGTCGAAAACGACCCCCCGAATACCTGGTGCACCGGAATCTGGACGCGGACGTCATCTCCGAGGGTTTTCCAGACACGATCGGTAAAGACAAACCGAAAATCGTTATGGGGAGGGGGCCCAGGCGAGAATTGCACATCAATGAATGTGTCAAATTATGAGACGATTTTCGTTTAGTTTTTTGCGATCGTGTCTGGAAAACCCTCGGAGATGACGTCCGCGTCCAGGTTCCGGTGCACCAGGTGTTGGGGGGGTCGTTTTCGATGAGAAATTTGGATTCAGCGTCCAAAAAGAAACCCACAACGATTTACGGTTTGTCTTTAGCGATCGTGTGTGGAAAACCCTCGGAGATGACGTTCAGGCCCAGGTTCCGGTGCACCAGGTGTTCGGGGGGTCGTTTCCGACGTGAACTTTGGATTCAGCGCCCCAAAAAACGCCCACACAACGATTTTCGGTTTGTTTTTTGCGATCTTGTCAGGAAAACTCTCGGGGATGATGTCCACGTGCAGGTTCCAGCGCACCAGGTGTCCGGCGGGTGTTCGCCGATGCCATATTTGAATTCAGCACCCCAAAAAACCCCCGGGCGCCCAGTTTCTCTCCTTCCCCGCGTGAATTTTGGGAGAGTCCCACGGAGATGACGTTCATCAGCGATCCTGAGCTCCAGGTCGGCTGTGGGTCAATTTGAATCATAATCGTGATCAGCGACCTCGAAAACCCCCGGGAAGCCGTTTTGAGCCAATTCTGAGTCTTATTAACAAAGTTATTTAATCTTCTTAAAGCGACTTCAAAAAATACATTTTTTGAATGCATTTTTGGCTGCAGCAATGCAAATTCCGGTTTGTATAAGATACAAAGTAGATACATCTTTTACAAATAATTTTTGGAAGTGAATGCAAAAAACCGCATTCCGATCCGTCTTAGTGCAAAAAATTCCGAGATTTTGGCTGTTTTAGTGCTTCATTGCCTCGACTAATGTAGCTTATCGTATTTTACTCGTCAAACCCTTTCATTTGATACCCATGTCAAGGGGGTTGTAAAGAAAAAGATAATCCGCCATCTTAAGGCGTCCGCCATATTGGCCTTAAAACCAAGGAAAAATTCAGAAAATGTTACCGAAATCACAGCTCAATACTTGGTATGACCATGTTCTTTAATAATCACCATTAATATAGTTTGGATATAGATAGGATTACCAACTTAGCTTGCTCCAAAAGGAATAGGACCTATCCAGAAATCTAGCATTGGGGCAGGGGGAGACCTCAATAACATCCTTAAAATCTTGAAAATTGTTAATTAACCAAAGCCTTGCTAAACCATTACCAAACTCCCTGAGTGCACACATAAATAACATTGTCACGTGGTAAAAGCAGCCCTGGATTAAGGGGGGCTAAGGGGATTATAGCCCGGATTTTACGCCCCGGGACCCCCTAATCCGGCATTGGGTAAAAGTTACTATTTACTGACAAGAGTACCTTTTTTGTAATATTAGAAAAGTAAGAGTACATTTAGCTTAGAAAGAGTACACTCTTTAAAGAGTATGGTTGGTACCTATTTAAAGCATTATAAAACATACCTGATATAGCATTTGCATTTTTACACAAATTGAAAATCTTCATACTTCGGGAAATCCCGTACATTGTTAATCGGACGCAATAAATCACCACGCAAGTTATGCGATTGCACCAAACAAAGCACGAATAAAACATAAAAATGATTCTGAAAATAAACTTCAAGGTTATTAAACTATTCTATAAATAGATGCTACGTTGCCCAATGTCGGTTGCAATAAGATTAGGAAAGTGTTAAAAAGTATACATACGTGTGTATTTAGTAATACCTCTAGTGAATTTTTGCTGAACTAAAATAATACATTCTCTTACAAACTAATCATGTTATTGCATCCGGCAAATTTTTAAAGATCTTGTCATATTTCAGAAATCCTGATAGATGGCGCAAAGCTAAATACACGTATACCAAGGTCATGGCGCAGCCGTAAGTAATAACATCTTTTGGCCAACCAAAATGCGCGGGAAATTCAAAAACATAGGATGACTTTGTTGAGTCCGGTATACGGTATCAATATCGCGATGGTCGCAATAATAACCGTAAATGGTATACACAAGGACGCAACAATGATAGCAGGATATATATATATATATATATATATATATATATATATATATATATATATATATATATATATATATATATATATATATATATATATATATATATATATATATATATATATATATATATATATATATATATATATATATATATATATGTATATATATGTATATATATACAGGGTGTCCGGGAAAATGTGGGAAATCTCCCGGATATGAAAAAAACACGTGAAAAGAATACTACAAGTTCATATAAACTTTTTTTGTATGGGCCTCCTCTTCGGAGATATGGGCTCCCAAAGAGCTTCAATGAAATCAAGTTTTTTACACATAATTATTGAACCACCAGGTATATTCCAATTTTGTTTTAATATGATGTATACCAGGTTAGACCCTTCAAATTACTATCCAAGAAAGTGTTGTGAAGTACTCACAGCTGCAGGGACGGACTAGCTGTGACACTCATGACCCCATTTTTGTTACGCCCTGTATGAGAAGAACTTTGGACGTCGTTTTTTACATACCTTTAACTATTGCCTAAAAATTAAGTACTCTTCATTCATGTCGTTAATCCTAACTGTTTTCGAAAAAACGTCATATTATTTACATCATGTATTTGGCGTATTTCGATAACAGATACGTCTAATTCTGTGAATTACAGTTCGACCTAGGTTCACAAAAAATGTGCGTTTTATTTTATCGGCCCCAAAAACAAAGTATTGTTGTTGCAAACAAATAAATATTGTTACGAAAGAAATAAATATCCTGCATTTTTAGAACTTGTCAACTTTCACATCGCTGACACATTGATTCTTTATTTCGATATTAAATTACTGGTTTTTGGATTTCGAGGTGAAATTAATTGTGAAATAATTCGAAATATGGAATACACGTTTATTGAGTATGCAGATATGCATCTGATGTATGGTCTTGCATCTTGCGATGCTTTGGAAGCCAGAAGGTTATAAGTATCACGACAGATATCCTAATCGTACTCTTCCCGATCAGAAAACATTTCAACGAGTTGACCAACGTCTAAGGGAGAATGGTAGGCGATTGCATTTACTAAGGTAATGTTATTAAATTTCTTCATAATTTTAGCAAATTTTGGGAAAAGAAGTACTGATGCTGGTCGGGGAAGAACAGTACGTACGCCGCAGTTAGAGGAAAATATTTTAAATACTGTATATGACACTCCTTCAACGAGCATTCGAAAATTATCAGCGCAGTTTAATACGTCGAAAACAATAGTACATGAAGTTCTTCAAGAACAGCTGTTATATCCATATCATTTGCAAAAAGTGCATGAACTGATTCCTGAAGATTTTCCCCGTAGAATGCAATTTGCAAACTGGCTATTGGATCAGCAACGAAATAATGTAAACTTCATTAGCACTATTCTCTTCACGGACGAAGCAGGGTTTACCAAAAATGGTATCATGAATTTACACAACTCACATGTATGGGCTGATGAAAATCCTCATGCAACTATTGTTTCGCATCATCAACATCAGTTCCAATCAATTAATGTCTGGGCAGGAATCATTGGCAATTTTTTGATTGGACCATTCGTATTGCCGGCACGACTGAATGGACAACTTTATTTGGAATTCCTCCAGAACGCTTTTCACGATTTAGTAGAGCACTTACCACTTGAAATCCGCCGAAACATGTACTACATGCACGATGGAGCAAAACCTCATTTCAGCGTTGCTGTGCGGGAGCACTTGAATAAACCAAACCGTTGGATACGTAGGGGAGGACCTATTGCCTGGCCTCCTCGATCTCCCGACCTAACGTCGTTGGATTTTTACCTGTGGGGACACCTCAAAACCTTGGTGTATTCTACTCCGGTCGATAGTAGGGAGGAACTTCTACGGAGAATCACGTTTTATTGTGATCAAATAAGGAACAATGCTGGGTTATTGTGGCGGATACAGCAGTCCTCAATTCGTCGTGCCCGCGAGTGTATAAGACTTCACGGAGCCCATGTTGAACCCTCTTACGAAGTTTTTAATTAAGCAGTTAAAGTTTAACGTTTTACTGAAACTATGTTGGCGACAGGGAAAAATTCCTCTTTTTCATATTCAACCCGACAGAAGTTAGGGGACTAACAGTGTAAATAAAATGACGTTTTTTTGGAAAACGGTTAGGATTAACGACATGAATGAAGAGTACTTAATTTAAAGTTAATAGTTAAAGGTATGTAAAAAACATCGTCCAAAGGTCTTATCATACAGGGCGTAAAAAAAATGGGGTCATGAGTGTCACAGCTAGTCCGTCCCTGCAGCTGTGAGTACTTCACAACACTTTCTTTGATAGTAATTTGAAGGGTCTAACCTGGTACACATCATATTAAAAAAAAATTGGAATATACCTGGTGGTTCAATAATTATGTGTAAAAAACTTGATTTCATTGGAGCTCTTTGGGAGTCCATATCTCCGAAGAGGAGGCCCATACGAAAAAAGTTTATATGAACTTGTAGTATTCTTTTCACGTGTTTTTTTCATATCCGGGAGATTTCCCACATTTTCCCGGACACCCTGTATATATATATACAGGGTGTTCCTAAATGTCGTGCTGATAATAAAGAGGGTGATTCTACAAGCGACTTTAAGAGAAAAAGTTCATGTGACCATATGTCCTAAATCGTTTAAATTTTAAAATACAGGGTGTTAAAGTTTAACTTTTTTATTCGTTTTTGGCGTATACCTTGTACATTTTTTACGATATTTAATTTAAATTTGGTATACAGTCTACCATAATTAAGCTTTATGAAATGGTAATATTACATTTTAAGAAATTATACAGAGTACTCCTTTTTTTGGGACACGGTTCCTTTAGGCCCTCCCAACTTTTTATTGGAACGCCGCTGGTTATTTTTGCTTCTGGAATCGTATTTCGCATTTTATTTTGTAACTTTTTTATGTCTTGTAATTTTCTGATATTTTGCATTGTTTAGAAGATATTATACCTCACATCTTCTCCTCATTAATCCTCGCACTCAAAAAAAAAAAATCAAGATTGCTATGGATACATTTTTATTAAGTGTTTTCTATTGTAATCTTGGACAGTACTATCATAAAGCTTAGTTATGGTAGACTGTGTACCAAATATTTAAATTAAACATACCTAACTAAGCTTTCTGAAATATTAATTATTCTAAAAATATATTATTAATAATACAAGTTAGTTAACTAATTACAATAATTGTTGAAAATGGCTCCCTCCTGCCATTAGGCACGCCTCAGATCTTCTTCTCATTGATCCCCACACTCTTTCAAAAATACCGGGAGTGTTTCTAACCGTTTCAAATCCAGCGATTATGCGATTTCTTAAATCGTCCACAGTATCCACTGGTGTTACATACACTAAGGACTTAATATGTCCCCATAGGAAATAATCTAAACTGTTTAAATCGGGTGACCTAGGAGGCCATGGTTGTGGTCCTCCACGACCTATCCACCTTTCAGGATACATTTCATTTAAATATTCACGTGCCAGAACACTGAAATGTGCTGGAGCGCCATCGTGCATATACCAATGTTGGTTTCTTAATAAAAGTGGTACTTCCTCAAGTAGAAGTGGCAATTCTTCTTGCAAGAACTGGCGATATGACTGACCATTAAGGCGAGCAGGTAAAAAGAAGGGACCTATCAAATAATCTCCAATAATACCAGCCCATACGTTTAATGAAAACTGCTCTTGATAATGCGCTTCTACTATGGCGTGTGGATTTTCCTGAGCCCATAAATGATTGTTATGAAAATTAGTTATTTGATTTCTTGAAAAGTTAGCTTCATCTGTAAAAAGGATTTGACTTTCAAAATGGGGATTTACTGCGAGCCTCTGTAGGTACCATTGACAGAAATTAATCCGTAAAGGAAAATCACGGGGAAGCAGTGCTTGCACTCTTTGAAGATGGTATGGGTAAAGTTGCTGGTCCGACAAGATTCTCCAAACAATTTGATGACAAATATTTAAATTTATGGCAATCTTTCTAGTGCTGGTTTCTGGATGATTATCTATTTCATTTAATACAGCTTCCTCGATAGCTGGTATTCTAACAGTACGAGGTCTTCCTGCGTTAGCTGTATCTTTTTGAAAATGCCCAGTTTCATGAAGGCGTCGATGAATATTCGAGAATGTTCTACTGTCAGGTATCACACGATTCGGATATCTTTCACCATAAATACGTCTGGCTTCAAAAGCGTTTCCATTGGCAAGGCCATAAATAAAGTGCATATCAGCCATTTCAGAATTCGTAAAATTTGGCATATTTATTAGGTAGATATATTTCAATTCAAAACTGTAGCTTACACGTTAACTAATAATTATTGACTTACTTAGCATAAAATGACTTCTGTTGTAAATACGAAAGAATTGTACTGTCAAAGATGACAACAGAAAAAACTTAATAAAAATGTTTTCATAGCAATCTTGATTTTTTTTTGACAGGGTGCGAGGGTTAATGAGAAGAAGATGTGGTATAATATCTTCTAAACAATGCAAAATATCAGAAAATTACAAGACATAAAAAAGTTACAAAATAAAATGCGAAATACGATTCCAGAAGCAAAAATAACCAGCGGCGTTCCAATAAAAAGTTGGGAGGGCCTAAAGGAACCGTGTCCCAAAAAAAGGAGTACTCTGTATAATTTCTTAAAATGTAATATTACCATTTCATAAAGCTTAATTATGGTAGACTGTATACCAAATTTAAATTAAATATCGTAAAAAATGTACAAGGTATACGCCAAAAACGAATAAAAAAGTTAAACTTTAACACCCTGTATTTTAAAATTTAAACGATTTAGGACATATGGTCACATGAACTTTTTCTCTTAAAATCGCTTGTAGAATCACCCTCTTTATTATCAGCACGACATTTAGGAACACCCTGTATATATATATATATATATATATATATATATATATATATATATATATATATATATATATATATATATATATATATATATATATATATATATATATATACAGGGTGGTGCAACCAAGATGGGGTGGACGATTGTGAGTAAACGGTGAGGAATTTCGAAAATTTTTTTATTGGATATTATCGATAGTCAAACACGCTATGTTTTAAAATTATAGTCATAATACAGGGTGGTCCGAAAAACTCGTGGCGAACCAAACTTGTATTTTTTAAATGGGACACCCTGTATATAATTGTTCCAATTGATTCTCCTGTTCGTTACGATCATTTTGATATAGGGTTTATTGGGTCTAAAATTTATAATAAGAGAATGGGACGCGGTTAAATTTTAAAAAATGCTCACAGTTCGGCCATTTTAAAAAAACAATTGAAACAGGTATGGAAAAACCAAATATTCCATAAAACGTTACATATCCTTGAATACATTAATCGCTTGCAATTTGTTTAAAATTATTCACTGTTATACAGGGTGGTCAAGTTTTGCAAATACGCCCTGGACTCATTTTTTTTAAATAGAACACCCTATATATTTTATTTTCATGTTAAAGATAACATTACTAGCTTTCAAAAAATACCATACATGATGCCTTTCTGACCAACAGTTTTGTAGTAAACTAGCCGTGAAAGCAAAGTTTCTTCATTCTAATACGATTATACTGAATTTACGTTGTTTATTATTAAATATCTAATATTAGGAGGCCATGACACTATCATAAATGAAACAAAAGATTGACGAACTTGTCAAAGCTACTGCCGCATAATCCATTATTTACAAGTTAAGCGTAGGTGAGGTAAGAAAACTGAGACCTGAAACCTTTACATGTTTATTAGAGATATTTCAAAAAAACAGAAATGATTGTTTTTAGGAAATGTAAAGTAATTAATAAACCAGTTATAAACAACTTTTTGAGAAATGAGTTGCCAGTATTGCTTGAAGATTTACCTTTAATGGTAAGGGGATTATTATGATTTCAACATGATGGAGCGCCCCCGCATTACCATAGGAATGTAAGATATTTTGTCGATAATTGGAAGACAGATCGTTGGATTGGGCGAGGTGGATCGGTTAAGTAGCCAGCCAGATCACCCGACTTAACACCACTAGATTTTTTCTATGGGGGCATGTTAAAGGAGAAGTCTATAAAGAGGTTCCAACCACAGTGAAAGATATGAAGACGAGAATAAGAAACAATTTTCGCAACATTTCAGAACAGACTTTGGGAAAAGTGAAACTTTCATTTATGGATAGACTCGAAATGTGCCTTCAGCAAAATGGTGGTTTAGTTGAACACCTCATATGAGCTTTTTTAATTGTTTATATTAAATTAGGTTGATAAGTAAGTACATAACACATAACTAAATAATTTTAAAATATGTTCTGTTTTTGCTTAATTAATTTTCTTACACTATTAGTAATACAGATATCTGATTATCTTTGTTTATAACTGTTTTATTAATTACTTTACATTTCCTAAAACCAATATTTTCTGTTTTTTTAAAATATCTCTAATAAACATGTAAAGGTTTCGGGTCTCAGTTTTCTTACCTCACCTACGCTTAACTTGTAAATAATGGATTATGCGGCAGTAGCTTTGACAAGTTCGTCAATCTTTTGTTTCATTTATGATAGTGTCATGGCCTCCTAATATTAGATATTTAATAATAAACAACGTAAAATCAGTATAATCGTATTAGAATGAAGAAACTTTGCTTTCACGGCTAGTTTACTAAAAAACTGTTGGTCAGAAAGGCATCATGTATGGTATTTTTTGAAAGCTAGTAATGTTATCTTTAACATGAAAATAAAATATACAGGGTGTTCCATTTAAAAAAAATGAGTCCAGGGCGTATTTGCAAAACTTGACCGCCCTGTATAACAGTGAATAATTTTAAACAAATTGCAAGCGATTAATGTATTCAAGGATACGTAACGTTTTATGGAATATTTGGTTTTTCCATACCTCTCTCAATTTTTTTTTTAAAATGGCCGAACTGTGAGCATTTTTTCAACTTTAACCGCGTCCCATTCCCTTACTATAAATTTTAGACCAAATAAACCCTATATCAAAATGATCGTAACGAACAGGAGAATCAATTGGAACAAATATATACAGGGTGTCCCATTTAAAAAATACAAGTTTGGTTCGCCACGAGTTTTTCGGACCACCCTGTATTATGGCTATAATTTTAAAACATAGCGTGTTTGACTATCGATAATATCCAATAAAAAAATTTTCGAAATTCCTCACCGTTTACTCACAATCGTCCACCCCATCTTGGTTGCACCACCCTGTATATATATATATATATATATATATATATATATATATATATATATATATATATATATATATATATATATATATATATATATATATATATATATATATATATATATAGTAAACTTCAAATATTGGGTTGCGCAGCAAATGAAAGAATACTCTTTAAAGTTGTTCCAAGCTTTCGAAAATATTTATTTTCATCTTCAGGGAGACTACAAAGAATTGTTAGAATTAAACATGGTTCTTATGATATTAACCATTGTTTTAAGTGAGTTTATAAGCAGGTTTATTACTTACAACTTAATTGAGGATGTTCATTAAAGGTGTTAATGTATTATCTAGCGAATCAGTGAAGTCCTCCAGAGTGAGATCGAAAACCAATTGTCATAAATTACTTATTTTTCTAAATTTACATTTACATTTATTACACAAGAGCACAGACAGATTAAAATTACATGAAAGTCATTAATTAAAAAACTTTTTTTAAAAATTAAAAATCATTTCTTTCTCAGTTTTTTGAAATTCATTGTGGCCATGCGGCACGAGATGACAGACTGATTTGTTTGAGCGGGAAACTCTCTATGGACTGTCAGAGGTCAAATATTAGCGACATCTGTGTATTATATTAAATTATATGCGAAACATGATTACAGAAGTCTGTAGAATTAGGTGTATTCTTTACCATATTGAGATAACTTGTTGGATTTATATTCCGGTCAGGAGGTGAACCCTAGCGGGTGAATTTAAAAGCTTATTTAAGTGACATCTATGAATTTCAATTAGAATTATTTGTAATTTGATAAAAAGATTTTGATATATGTAGGAAATGGGTAAGTATTCTTGAATTTGTTGTGAAGGCAAAAAAATAATTTTTATTGTACAATCAATTGTCACCATACTTGAATCTCAGAGTCGTTCAAACGATGATCCTTGTCTAAAAATAATAGATATGAATATATTTCACTTAGGTGTTTGATATCGGTTTTTTTATTTATGCAATTAGGTTCTTGTGAAATAAAGGCCATTTCAAGAAAAGATCTTTTTGAGTTATTTTTCTGTGTAGCAAGTATCTTGGTTGCATTATAATCAAAGTTATGTAGTAAGTTATTAGCGTGTTCTGCCAGAGCACACCTCTCTGGATGCAGTCTACAATCACTCTTGTGCGCTGTGATTCTGTCGGCCAATAGTCTTGTTGTTTGGCCTATGTATATTTTTTCACAGTCTGTACAAGGGATGCTGTAAACCACATCTGTTCTTCGAGTAAGAGGGACCCTGTCTTTAAGCCTGGAGTGCACCGAAGAAATTGTGAGTACTGGTACTGGTATAAACAAACTTTTGGTACCCCAATGGGATCTTCTGTCTCTCCTATACTTGCAACGTATGTGATGGACGAATTGCTGGACACAGTTCTTCTTGTTCTCTCCTTTAATCCCCTTTTTTTAAAAAAATACGTGGATGATATAATTGTAGCACTACCACAAAATGGAATTAACGAGATACTAGAAACCTTAAATGATTTCGATCAACACATCCAGTTCACTATAGAAACCGAAGACCCTACCTGCTCGGTTCCTTTCCTAGATACCAAATTCACACGAACTCACAACAACAAAATCGTGATAGATTGGTACAGGAAACCTTGCAGCTCAGGACGATACCTGAATTATTTCTCGTATCATAAACATAATATGAAAGTGAATCTGGTTAAACAAATGAAATCAAGAATTCTAAAAATCTCAGATCCATCTCTACATAAAAAAACTTAGATATCCTGGCTCAATTATTCATCGATAATTCATATCCGCCCAAGCTGGTTAATAGAATTTTGTTCAGCACTCCTGCCATTAACATACCTATAAATGATGAACATAACTCAATAAATAATAACAATAATACAACTGAAGTGACGCAAACTACCAAATTCATATCACTTCCCTACATTAGAGAGATAACTCCGGCGCTGTCCAGAATAATAAATCAGGTAGTCAATGTCAAAATCGCGAACAAACCAGTACTCACAATTTCTTCGGTGCACTCCAGGCTTAAAGACAGGGTCCCTCTTACTCGAAGAACAGATGTGGTTTACAGCATCCCTTGTACAGACTGTGAAAAGATATACATAGACCAAACAACAAGACTATTGGCCGACAGAATCACAGCGCACAAGAGTGATTGTAGACTGCATCCAGAGAGGTGTGCTCTGGCAGAACACGCTAATAACTTACTACATAACTTTGATTATAATGCAACCAAGATACTTGCTACACAGAAAAATAACTCAAAAAGATCTTTTCTTGAAATGGCCTTTATTTCACAAGAACCTAATTGCATAAATAAAAAAACCGATATCAAATACCTAAGTGAAATATATTCATATCTATTATTTTTAGACAAGGATCATCGTTTGAACGACTCTGAGATTCAAGTATGGTGACAATTGATTGTACAATAAAAATTATTTTTTTGCCTTCACAACAAATTCAAGAATACTTACCCATTTCCTACATATTAAATCTTTTTATCAAATTACAAATAATTCTAATTGAAATTCATAGATGTCACTTAAATAAGCTTTTAAATTCACCCGCTAGGGTTCACCTCCTGACCGGAATATAAATCCAACAAGTTATCTCAATAAGGTAAAGAATACACCTAATTCTACAGACTTCTGTAATCATGTTTCGCATATAATTTAATATAATACACAGATGTCGCTAATATTTGACCTCTGACAGTCCATAGAGAGTTTCCCGCTCAAACAAATCAGTCTGTCATCTCGTGCCGCATGGCCACAATGAATTTCAAAAAACTGAGAAGGAAATGATTTTTAATTTTTAAAAAAAGTTTTTTAATTAATGACTTTCATGTAATTTTAATCTGTCTGTGCTATTGTGTAATAAATGTAAATGTAAATTTAGAGAAATAAGTAATTTATGACAATTGGTTTTAGATCTCACTCTGGAGGACTTCACTGATTCCCTAGATAATACATTAACACCTTTAATGAACATCCTCAATTAAGTTGTAAGTAATAAACCTGCTTATAAACTCACTTAAAACAATGGTTAATATCATAAGAACCATGTGTAATTCTAACAATTCTTTGTAGTCTCCCTGAAGATGAAAATAAATATTTTCGAAAGCTTGGAACAACTTTAAAGAGTATTATTATTGTTTTTCCTGACCGTTTAAATTATAATAAACTGCTGGCCAATTCAAGCGGGACAAACTAAATTTTTGATAAAATTTAGAGTGGAATATTTTCGAAATGAAAAAAGATTTTGATTTAACTTTTTCAGTATGTAATTGAATAGTTCTTCTAGTTTTTATACTTCAAGGCACTATTGCTAGCAGTCGCTGCAACTCTATTTTACAGGGTGTTAAGTGAAACCCTGACTTTTTTGGAAAAGTTTTCCAGTTCCGAGAATCTAGGAAGAATTTTTTTTGAATTTTCTTTTCATACTAAAATGATCCATGGTCAAATACAAAAAAACAATTTCTCCGGATTTTCTCTATTTTCATTTGTTTTCCGTATACAGGAGTTAGTCGAAATTATCGACTTCTTCTTACAAAGGAACCCCTAATTTGGCCGTTTATTCACAAAAAGCGAAAAACCAAGTAAATTTGTAGTTTGAAGTAGTCCAGCTAACAAAATTAATACAAATTTTTGTACAGGGTGTAGCAAGTTTGGATCACGGGCTAGTAAATTATTATTTTTTAATTTCTACTACTTTTTCCTAAGTTAACTATTAATTATCACGTGCTACGTTAAAGGGTTAAAATTTGTTAGGTCCGATAACAGTACTGGTTAGAAAGATCCTTTTTGCCCAAACGGGTTTTTCATTTTTTGTCTAGTCCCATTTTTAGTGATTAAACGGCTCGCATTTTGAACCTAACTTTTTGCAATTGCATCCATGAACGATTGAAGTGAGAGTGCTTTTTTGGTGGTACATAATGAATGTTTTATCCAACCAAAAAACATGTAGTGGCCAAACAGCTAATGATGCTTATTCGAAGAATTTTTTAGCATTATACAGGGTTGCAAAAAATATACCACCTATACTTTATATGGAAGTCATGTGATTTTCAAATTAATTGAATATAGTCCCAATTTTCTTGGAACTTTTTGCCGAAACTGTTTTTGAATTTTTTTGTCTGGTCCCATTTTTAGTGATACAAATGGCTTGCGTTTAAAACTTAACTTTTTGCGATTGCATTCATGAACTATTGAAGTGGACATCGTTTATTGGTTTAACCAACCAATAAAAAAGTGTCGTGGCCATAGAGCTAAAGATGCTTATTCGCTGCTTTTGTCCGCGTTTGCCCAAAACATATCACCTACATTTTATATGAAAATCATGTGATTTTAGAGTCCTTTAGGTATTCATAAAGTTCCTTTTTGCTATATTAATAATTATTAAAGAAAATGTCCTACTTATTATTAATAAAATCTAGTAACGATACAGATAAAAAGAATAATATTCATTCGGAACTTTTTCACATTATACAGGATTGTGCAGAAGTTACTACTTATAATAGAAGCCACGTGTTTCTCGATATCTTTGGATTTTCGTAAACTTCGATTATTCATTATAAAAGAAAAATATTTTACCACTGCTCTAAAAAGTCAGTACATGGCATTGAGAAATTTTAATTAATAAGAAGTGTCTTAAATTAATAGTCACGGAGTACATTTTTCTCGTCAAAAATTGGAGATGGATAGTGAATTCAACTGAACAAGTTATAAAATTCTGTATAGCGTAGTTTTTAGAAGGTATAGAAATTTCAGAAGATTTAATTACTTTTGAAAGTACTCGAAAAGATACGTAATTTTCAAATTTAGTAGTTATTTTTCCCGGCATTACTTTAGGAGATCCAAAATGTAAATTTTGGTTGTTACTTTTATAGGTAAACAGAAAACGTTTTAAATTATAGAACATTTTTTTTACTTGAAGGTATTATAAAAACTTGCAACTAACGAAAACAAAACAAATCTTAATACCTAGTAGGACCTCCCCTTACATTTATTATCTCTTGGCATCTTCGAGGCATGCTTATTACCAAATTATTGACAAATTCTTGCTGAATATTTTCCCACTCCTGAACAATGGCGTCTGCAAGTTGTTCTAGAGTCTGAGGAGGATCTTCCCTAGAACTTACCAATAATTTCAATTTAGACCAGACGTGTTCGATAATATTCATGTCTGGTGATTTTGCAGGCCAGACCATCCTGGTAATATTATTAGCTTCCAAAAACTCTTGCACAATGCGTGCTCTATGAGGTCTGGCGTTATCGTCAATTAGCACAAAATCGTTCCCAAAATTGTTTGCAAATGGTAGAACGATATTGCTTAAAATTTCGTCCCTATATACCTGACCGTTAATGGGCTCCAATGTTAAAAAAAGTTCCGTTTTGCCATTAAACATTACACCACCCCAAACAGTAACGCCTCCACCACCAAAAGGTTCCTGAGGAGCCATATTCTCCTCCATATACCGTTCGCCACGTTCACGCCAAACTAATATTCTGCCGTCCGAGTGAATTAAATTAAATCTTGACTCGTCTACAAACATGCAGTTTTCCCAGTTATCTAATGGCCAATTGCGATGTTCACATGCCCACTGGAGACGTCTTCGCCTATGCTGTGGTAGAAGTCGCACACATTTAGCACGTCGCCGAGCTCTAAAATTAAAATTTTGGCTTAAAAATCTGTAGTATAGGTGTAGGGAATGAACCAATAAATAAGCCAACAGTAGCTTTTATTATACTAAAATGCAAAATTAGGTCAATTTTCATAACGTTAGTTCTAGGGAAGAACTAAGGAACATTACGCTGCAAGCACAAATAATGTGTTTAGGGTCGCCTATCAAAACTTTAATTTATGAACAACTTAGTTCAAGTTTACATTTATAATATCGGTGCGCAAAATCCAAGATTCACGCCTCAGCTGACGTCGATATTATAATAGCCGACTTACTAAAATGAAACACTAAAAATATTGGTACAAAAAATAAGATCTCATTTGAAGTAACTCACCTTAAGTTATTATTGTTTAAAGTTCTTCTAATGGTCCTATTGCTCACACGAATGTGTGTTCTTGCTCTGAACTCCTGGTTAATTTTCTCTGATGAAATTTTTCGCCTTCGACGAGCCTCTCTAACCAACCATCTTTCATCTGCAATGCCGACTTTCTTTTGGCGACCTCCCCCATAACGATAGTTTGCACTTCCCGTTTCGTGGAAGCGTTGACGCAGTCGAGATATTGTACTTCGCCCAACCCCGTACATATCCGCAATAATACTAATTTTTACCCCATCTTGTAGTAAACGCAAACAATTAGCTTGTTCTTTTGCACTTAATCGAGCCATTATAAAGGATAATAACGCACCAATTCAAAGAAGAATACTTTGTTGCCTTGGTAACTGTCAATAGCAAAGAAAATGTTTTATTTTTTGGCCTACTAGATCTTTTGACTAAGAAATAGAAACGCCGCTAACAGAAATCCACCTGCAAAGTATAGGTGGTATATTTTTTGCAACCCTGTATAATGCTAAAAAATTCTTCGAATAAGCATCATTAGCTGTTTGGCCACTACATGTTTTTTGGTTGGATAAAACATTCATTATGTACCACCAAAAAAGCACTCTCACTTCAATCGTTCATGGATGCAATTGCAAAAAGTTAGGTTCAAAATGCGAGCCGTTTAATCACTAAAAATGGGACTAGACAAAAAATGAAAAACCCGTTTGGGCAAAAAGGATCTTTCTATCCAGTACTGTTATCGGACCTAACAAATTTTAACCCTTTAACGTAGCACGTGATAATTAATAGTTAACTTAGGAAAAAGTAGTAGAAATTAAAAAATAATAATTTACTAGCCCGTGATCCAAACTTGCTACACCCTGTACAAAAATTTGTATTAATTTTGTTAGCTGGACTACTTCAAACTACAAATTTACTTGGTCTTTCGCTTTTTGTGAATAAACGGCCAAATTAGGGGTTCCTTTGTAAGAAGAAGTCGATAATTTCGACTAACCCCTGTATACGGAAAACAAATGAAAATAGAGAAAATCCGGAGAAATTGTTTTTTTGTATTTGACCATGGATCATTTTAGTATGAAAAGAAAATTCAAAAAAAATTCTTCCTAGATTCTCGGAACTGGAAAACTTTTCCAAAAAAGTCAGGGTTTCACTTAACACCCTGTAAAATAGAGTTGCAGCGACTGCTAGCAATAGTGCCTTAAAGTATAAAAACTAGAAGAACTATTCAATTACATACTGAAAAAGTTAAATCAAAATTTTTTTTCGTTTCGAAAATATTCCACTCTAAATTTTATCAAAAATTTAGTTTGTCCCGCTTGAATTGGCCAGCAGTTTATATGGTTTTATTTTTCCATGGGGTTGCCGTCAAAATGTTTACATTAAAATAATAGTCATCTTTGACGTTTCGGTTTATTGACTGACTAAACCATCATCAGAAAGTTAACTACAAATTTTTAAAAAGAACTTATTTTACCAGGTTTAATAATAATAACACAATTTACCTACATATTAACATTAACATAGTTAAAAGGTATGATTTTTTGTGTTATTATTATTAAACCTGGTAAAATAAGTTCTTTTTAAAAATTTGTAGTTAACTTTCTGATGATGGTTTAGTCAGTCAATAAACCGAAACGTCAAAGATGACTATTGTTTTAATGTAAACATTTTGACCGCAACCCCATGGAAAAATAAAACCATATATTTAAAGAGTATTCTTTCATTTGCTGCGCAACCCAATATTTGAAGTTTACTTCCTAACTAGTCAGCAACGACTACCCTCTATATATATATATATATATATATATATATATATATATATATATATATATATATATATATATATATATATATATATATATATATAACAGGGTGTTTCAAGAAACATGTGCCATCGCTTAAAGGGAGATTCCTTGCAAGAAACTAAGGCAAAAAGTTCATATAAACATGGGTCCACAGATGGTTCGTTTCAAAGATACAGGGTGTTAAATTTTTGATTTTTTTTCAGTTTTTCCAAAATATTTTCAAAATGGCTTCATCAATTTTGATGAAATTTACGTTGTGCAAAGTACTTAAATTAAGCATAATTCTGACCATGAAAAGACTGACAGGTCCTCCAGGGGCGTACATTTGAGAAGACGGTACAATATTTTTCCAGTAAAAACATGTACGCCACTGATTTCTTCACATTTTCGTATATCGGTCAAATAGTATGTTAAATTCTTAACAAAACTTGTCTCTTCATATTTTTGCAATTTTCATTTCGTTTAGGAGATAAATGTAATTTTATTAGCCGTCTTACTGGTTTAGTTTTCCCAACCATCGATTTTAACACATGTAAAGACCATTTAAAAATTGAACGTCCTGTATCTTTGAAACAAAGCATCTGCGGACCCATGTTCATAAGAACTTTTTGCCTTAATTTCTTTCAAAGAATCTCCCTTTAAGCGATGGCACATGTTTTTTGAAACACCCTATATATATATATATATATATATATATATATATATATATATATATATATATATATATATATATATATATATATATATATATATATATATATATATATATCTGACGGTCAAAATGGCATCTGCCTAAAAATACCACAAGTTAGCCTCCACCCTATATACACGAATATACTCCCTGTATTTAGGGTTTCGTGCAAAGGTCTGGTTAGCCTCCGTACAACAGACGGTAAGGTTGGCCTCCATCCGTATACTCTACATAATTATTCATAATTTGGCATACTTTGGCTTCTGTATATACCGTTTTTTGGTAAAGTGGGATCCGTACAGTGTTGTCAGACTGTAAAAAGCAAAGCACAGCATTTATTTTAGATTAATATTACTTTGTTATATCTGAAGACCGACAGAACTGGTTATTATATTATTAATGAAATTTGGTATACAGGTACGAGTAATATAGAAGATCAAAAAATAAAGGACATAGATTTTTTAACTACTAATATTTGTTATTCAAGAAGTAGAAATTGCCCTTGAATTTTCGCAATAAATCACATTTCTAGTTATATTTCACAAACAAAAGTTGTAAGCATAGGTGAGTCCAGGGGCCATGGGCGCCCGCAGAGGAGGGCCAGGGGGACCGTGACAGCCCCTGAGATTGTGGGATTGTCATACTTCGTACTTTTTGTTGGACGAATTGCCAGATATCTATTATTTTTATAATAAGTATCTCTTTTTATGATAAATGTTGTCTAATTTTCTAATGTTTGAACACCTTTATAATGCCACGTACAAAAAAATTCAATTAGAATTAGAAATATTATTTAAACCCAGTCTTAACTCAATGTAGCTCTCAATGTTACTATGCATTTTCTGCAGGCGGCATGTTTATTTTATGAAGAAGTTTTTAACATGTTTTTTAGTGTTCCGTGCAAAAATTAGCAAAATGGAATCACTTCGGTGTCCGTCTGTCACAGGCGATTTTCTCTGAAACTATTCGCCGTAAAAATTTGAAATTTAGCACAGACATAGAGTGTGGTGGCCCAATCATCGATGTGAAGTATAAAAAGTTGAATTTTGATTCTAGGGGAGATTGGGAAATGAAAAAAAGGGCATCGTGTGGAGTGTCAAATGAAAGTTTATTGAAGCACGAATTCAACAATATATATGATGTCTTTTTTATGCATTTTTTTAACAATTTTCGGGAGAAACGCATAAAAATTGCTGTCCCCCACCCTCATGGCCAAAAGAATCGCTCAGAAAAATCTGAAAAAAATCATGAACATTAAGAATCAGGTGTAGATTGAGCTAAAATTATCAGGTTTGAAAAAATTCTTGCGCGAACAATTGTTATAAACAATTAAATTGTTTATTTTCTTATAACAGCTGAACCATTGGTTCTCGAGAAAAAGTTTTTCGACAAAAATATTTCTCACGATGTAAGGAACAACTTTTGTTGAGACACGTTGTTTAAAATTTTTAATTTGGCTCACTCGACACGCTCCCCCACTTAGCTCCGTGCATACGCGATGTGATACGGCGTTGGTGCCGTCGGCAGCCGGTAGCGCGGCAGATGGGAGGAGAACGGGCGGCCAAGATTTGCTCAAGTTAAGTGGGGGGCTGATGGCACGGAATACTAATTGTGCAAGTATAGCTTGCACTTGACCGAATTTTGTCTGTTTGTAATTATTAGTGTATTTGTATAAATCACTACAAATAAAATCTTTAAAATTATATAGGTATTATTTTTTCTTATTTTAATAGTTTCCTTTGCTATGTAATACAGAGGGGGAATTTAAAAAAAAAACTCTTGCTGGTCAGTCTCGCGGTCTAAATAAAAAACCGTTAATTTATGATTATAGGATAAATTTGATTGTTAGTCATTGTCAAGATAATGACAACAATCATTTTTATCGGCTATCTTTCATTTTATAATTATGTTAGAAAAGTTAAACATATTTACCCAGTTGCACAGACAATAACTTCTCCAGACCAACGTCGAAATCGTGTTATTATTGATGACTGTCCGCTTTCTTCACGTGACAAAATGTCACAATAAATGCCAAATAAACATAGTGTCTGTGTAGTGTTTTGATATATCAAACTGTGACGTGTCGAGTACTTGCAAACGTACGATTTTTGATCCTCGGAGGCAATGTGCCAAAAATAAGAAATAGAAAATCTTAATAATCAACATTTTAGAAACATAGAAATTGAATAGTATAGAACTGAAAGTCGATAAATCTTAGAAGTTCTTGTTCTAGGAGATACAGCATTTAAATAAACTTGATAATAATTATTAATTAATTTTTGTTTTACTAACTTTACTTTCAGCGAAAAAGTTTTTTTTTTCAAAAATTCACTTTGTAATAAAATTATCGTATTTTTTTGGTTCACCGTATACATTTTAGTTTAGTTATAAGTATAGTCAAATCTCCCTTAAGAGTTATCATCTCTACTTTTTTGTTTTTCTATTTACCTTGCTGCTGCTTAGTTATTTGCTATCAAAAACCAATGACTTTCGCCCAATCAAACAAAAGAGACAAAATTCATCAAAAGAAATTAAAATTTTTTGTACTTTCCCTTTTTGTACCGTGTCCCGCAAAAATTCTAAGTAAGTAAGTAATGGAAAATTACCAAATAAAACTTTAATTTCTTTAATTATTTATGTTAGGTCATGTCTCTTTTGAATGTTTAAGCTGAAAAGTTTTTTTTTCAGAACAGCAAGGCTAAAAGAAACAACATAATAGGAATGGAAACTCTTAGGCCGGCCGCACATCAAAGAAACTTGAAACGCGAAACAGGAAACATGAAACTCTCCTGTTTTCATGTGCGGCCGGCGCCGGCCTAAAGGTCACTAGAAATTAAAAAATGTTTGCGAAGAAAAATAACAATTTTAAAGCATTTTATTTAGCAAGGAATTTAGTATTTGAAATTATGTGAAAAAATAAAGTTAATCGAATGCATCAGACAAAATTATTATTATTTTTTAAATTTTAATAAATTAAATATTTAATGATTTTTCTGGTCTTGTGGTTAATATATGTAGGTTTCTAGATAACAGAAAATTCATTATGTAGACTGCCAAATAAATCTCTAGTAACGGATAAATTCCCCTTGTCAGGATATGTTATGCGGGAGGGGATATTTTACTGTACAAGGTGATATTAAATATGTAGAGAATATTTCAGAATGTGATTCCTAGGCTGATTGTAAGTTAAAGAAGTCCATATGTATGTCCTAAAATGCTTCGTTTTCGGAATACAGGCTGATCAAGACCCTTTGACTAACCAAAACTATTTTTTTGGAACAGACCTGAATTACCTTGATACTCGGCTATATTCTGCGCTTTATTTAAAAACATTTTTTCTTGCTTTTTGTTTAATAGGACATCGCCTTTTATATATAAGTATTTAGCCAAATATCCGTTGGTATTTGCCGTTTTAAAACTTTTTAAAAAGGGTAAGCGAATGACTAATTTATTACATAATTTAAAAACGATGCAAGATATGAAATTTAACGAACAAGAAATTTAAGAACTAAATAGGCGTCCTAATTTGGTAATTAAAAGTAGTTAGTGGTACAGTAAGAAAAGCTTGGCAGGGTAAAATGGACCACGAACTAGAGAAATTTGCAGTTTGGTACCATATCTTTGTAATTAGCAAAAATTAGAAACGATATCTTCAAGAAGCTTTTAAAATAAATGTAAACAAATGTGTGTGTGCTTGCGTGCAATTCAATATTTTAGGATATTAATTTATATGACATTTTTTTTTAAATCTAAAACCAGCCCAGGAATCACGGCCTAAAGTATTAAAAGAATCTTAATAACACCTAGTATAAATATATAAGTAAATTTAAACTAAAAGATGTAAGAACAAGTTTTTAATTATGGTTTAACATTGAATACAAATCCATAATTAAGAATTTTTATATGTGGTTCTACGTCAATTGTTCAAAAATCAAGATATGTTAAAAAGGCACAAAGTTAAAATTGCAAAAAGCACAAAAGGTATAAATAAAAATACATGAAAATGAAACATCTGCAAAATAAAAAACACACCAAACTTAATTACGGCAAAAAAGCAGTTAAACGGTATTGTCATAAATAGGGCTCCCCAGATTTCCCTATTTCCAGCGGCGTCGTTTAACATTAGATATTGGCAATAATGGGCAAATAAGTTTTGAAACACATTTTGGCTTTACAAACATAAAAGCTTTTCCTTCACAAGTAAATGCTTTTAGTCAGAGGCGTAAGTATGAATGTTTTTAAATAAAATTTTTGGGGTATCTAATAATAAGTGGCAAAACGGCTTTGAGAACTTAAAAATCCTGCTTTAACTATGACCACCGACCGGCTGTCTATATACCCCCCGTCCGTGAGGAGTAGGTGTATGTATGTTGTCGTCGCTTTTGACATTTTCAATTTTTTTTCCTGAACACGGTCAGAGGGAAAGCTATCGAATTTTCTGGGTTAATAGAGGGATAGTGCGACAAGCTTCGGTAAAACGTAAAACGTGTACGGTTTCGTAGCTATTAAACGTCAAAGTTGAAATTTCAGCGATTTCGCTTCATATCGATTACAGGTCGCAAAAGTAAATTAAATCAATTTAAATTTTCGAAGGTTTTAGAAGTCCGGGAGCTTCAGAATCTGGGAAGTATCGGAAAATGTCAAGTAATTTTTTTGAATTTTTTCGGTCAAAAATGCCGTTTGCAGACCCCTTTTTGTACTTAATAACTCGAAAACGAAACGTCTGACAGAAAAACGAATTTATACGTAAAACTTTAAAATCTCAAATACTTACCTATAGATATACATAAAACGGCTAGAAATTTCTTTTATGGAAAACTGGAAATTCCGATTTTTGACCCAAATTTGTCACGGTTTTTAAGGGGTTACATACACTTAGAATTTTCACAAAATCGATTTTTTTTTAATGTCATTTTCGTAATGTACAGGGTCTTCCAACGAGGACTGAACAGGGGCTCATTTTTGAGCTTCCTTGTATTTAAAGAAAAATCTAAAATAGCCAATCGATGTACTTTTTCCTGCAGAATTCAAAAATGAAACCAAAAGTTTATTTGAACCAGAAACAAAAGAGTTACGCTATGGATAAGGTGTTTTTTAAATGGAACATAGCTTTTTTTATACGATTTTCGGAACGAGTGATTTTTTTTGTCCCTTCTGATTAAAATATTTAATATTGTGACAGCTATTTTTATTAAATTTTAATGTTTTATCCAGTATAATTTAACTTCAACCTGTTTGAAAGATACACTAGGTAATAAAGGTAAAATCACCTTGAAATCCTTCAAAGTCAAAAAATTTGACAAATTTACTATAATATTGCCGAAATGAAATATTCATTAGATGAGAGATTGCAGATTGTTATCTTGTTCTACAAATGCCAAGAAAATGCAAGAGAAGCAAGGAGAAGATTTATTGCAAATTTTCATTTCGGCAATATTATAGTAAATTTGTCAAATTTTTTGACTTTGAAGGATTTCAAGGTGATTTTACCTTTATTACCTAGTATATCTTTCAAACAGGTTGAAGTTAAATTATACTGGATAAAACATTAAAATTTAATAAAAATAGCTGTCACAATATTAAATATTTTAATCAGCAGGGACAAAAAAAATCACTCGTTCCGAAAATCGTATAAAAAAAGCTATGTTCCATTTAAAAAACACCTTATCCATAGCGTAACTCTTTTGTTTCTGGTTCAAATAAATTTTTGGTTTCATTTTTGAATTCTGCAGGAAAAAGTACATCGATTGGCTATTTTAGATTTTTCTTTAAATACAAGGAAGCTCAAAAATGAGCCCCTGTTCAGTCCTCGTTGGAAGACCCTGTACAACATACAGGGTGTTCCGGTGATCATGTTACAAACTTCTAGGGTAGATAAAACACACGAAAATAAGAAAAAAAGTTCATGTGAACATGGGTCCGGAAACGCTTCTTCAGGGAGCTAGGGCCCTTCGAAGATGACCTTCAAAAACTACTCTTGGTTTTATAGCTTCGGTACTACTGCAGCTATCGCCACCAATTTTGGGACATGAAATCTACTTGGTAGGTTCATCAATTTGAGCCTTCCGGATTTTGTCACCTTTAACCAGGGGCGTTCAAACCAGGGGTGTATTTGGGTAAATTTGACCCTACTCGTCTTAGGCTTTAATTTCTTACCATTTTTATATCTGATTATGATTTTCCAATGCCTTTTACATAAAAAAGGTACTCTTAGTAAAAGTCGCTATGTGTCACCGTTTCCTCGGAAAATGGTTAAATCCAATCAATAATAAATTATTGGTCTTAAACCAATTATTACCTTGAAATATGAAAATGAGGTTCAGTACAGATAGTGAGCATTAAAAGTTAGTCAAAGCTTCTTTTTTAATGAAAATAAATTAGATTAGAGAGATTTATTGCCTTTTCGAAATTGAGGGTATAAAAAGTAAAAGGGTATACAAAATATTCCAAAAAAAAAAAAAATTAAACCTACACAAGCAAAACTAATAATAAATTTGCAATAAATCATTCACGAGCACCAATGAAAAACTTAAAGTTTAGAAATTTCAAAAATACAAAATAAACAAGTAACACAAACAGGTTTAACGAGTGAGTCAAGGAGAAGGCAGAGTAAATTTTTGTCTTGAAGATGAATTTACTAACGCTGTCGTTGACTGACCCTGTACGTACCAAAATAAATTCAAAATAACAATTGCTGAAAATGCCTGCCACCACGTTCAATACATTTATTGCACCTACGTAGCATATTTAAATTGACGTCAGTGAAAACATCAGGCATGGTTTGGATCATTTCAGCCGCAACAGAAATCCTAGCCACCAAATCTTCCTCCGACTGAACTGGAGTTTCATATACAAGGCTTTTCATATGTCCCCAAAGAAAGAAATCCATAGGAGTTAAATCTGGGGACCGGGCTGGCCAGTTGACATCGCTTCCACGTCCAATCCAACGTATTCTAAAACGATCATCGAGGTGCTCACGTACGACATGTGAAAAATGAGCGGGTGCTCCATCATGCTGGAACCACAGATTCCGACGTATGTCGAGGGGCAGCTCATCCAATAACTCAGGTAAGGTGTATCTTAAAAAATTGAGGTACACCGTCCCAGTTAGTCGAGGAGGCAGCATGATTGGTCCAATTAGACGTTCTCCAACAATTCCAGCCCACATGTTCACCGAGAATCGATGTTGGTACCCTCTTATTTGAAGAGCATGAGGGTTTTCCTCCGCCCACACATGGCTATTCCGTGAATTAAAAATACCTTCTCTCGTAAAAACAGCCTCATCAGAGAAAAGCACAAATTTCGGAAATTGGGGTTCTTGCGTACACTGTTGAAGAAACCACTCGCAAAACTCTACGCGGGGTGCATAATCATTTGGTCTCAATTCCTGTACTTTTTGGCGATGGTAAGGATGAAGAAGTTGTTCGTTAACAATCTCCCATACACGTACATGACTTACATTCATGGATTCTGCAACAGCTCGGGTACTAACACCAGGATTTTCCTCAAATTGTCGGAGTACCTCTTCCTCAAATTCTGGAGTTCGTACAGTTCTTTGAGCGCCATTATCTGGCCTCGTTATTTTTACGGATCCAGTTTTCCTTATGCGCTGATTTACCCTCTCGAACAGCGTGTGAGCAGGTACACGCCTCCCAACTAGCAAAATAGATCTCCAAAAGGACAAAAGTATTATATAGGTATCCGTTAGTGCTCTTTAAAGAAGAAGTCAATTCTATAATGCCCGGAGTTAAAACCATTTTAGCGAACGAACCAAATTATCCCATAATATAGTTGTAAGAATTAATATACAACAAATATTAAAGTGCAAAAGGCAATCAGATGTATCTCCGCTTTATTAACGTTGTATAAATATTTTTATCACCTTTTATAAAGCCTTTTTAAAACAGTTTTAAAAGATATATACAGGAGCTGTATAGATAGTATAGTAATTGCTAATAAAACTACTATAAAATAGTTTCATATGCATTTTATAACAAGTTGTGTAGCTCACTTGAAAACCATTTAATAGAAGTGGTATATATTTAGAGAATACAACTCTTAAAGAACTACTTTACAACTATTTTATAACGTATTTATAATATTGTCAAATTGTCACCATTATAAAATTCTTATAACATTAAATTGTAGTTTATTAGAATAAACCGTTTACTAACACTGCGTTATATAACTTAACCTCATTTTCGTTCATCCTTACATAAACACGAAGCCTACAGAAATTTATCAGTGGAAAAAAATTAAACAAAGTGGACATTTTAAAAGAACCCAGATAATTTCTTTTTAATTTGCAACTCATTGTGAACCAATTTGGTTCTGGAGTTGTATCCACTTCTTTTTGAAGTTTGTATGCACATTTTCGTGGCCAAAATAATGTATTGTTAGTTTCCCACGATTCTGGAACAATTGTCAACTCCTTTGTGCCCTTTTCTATTGTCTGCACTATTTAAAACATGATTAAACAATTTAAAAACAAATATGTAATAATAATTGCACGACGTGAAAAGCTCAGGATTAAATCAAAACAAACGATGATACAAAATAATTTTTAGGTTAACTCCTTTAACTGTGCTGACCACAACAAAATTACGACTAAATACTTATTTAAAGCAGTTATTTTTATGCGTTATACGGAAATTATGTTGTATAAAGTGGTCTATCGACGCGCTATATAATTGTTAAGGCACGAGGTTGAGGCTGAAAACAGGGTTGCCGAATTGTAAATATTTTAAGATTATGTGTTTGGGTTCGACAAAAATACGAAACAGAAGTTAAGATTCACGTTGTGCAATTAATTAAATAAGTATTTGTTTTTAAATCGTTTAAATCATGTATAAAATAATGCAGATAATAGAAGCAAAAAATGAATTATTGACAATAATTGTTCCAGCATCCTGGCAAAATAGGTAGGTACAGGGTCTTCCAACGAGGACTGAACAGGGGCTCATTTTTGAGCTTCCTTGTATTTAAAGAAAAATCTAAAATAGCCAATCGATGTACTTTTTCCTGCAGAATTCAAAAATGAAACCAAAAATTTATTTGAACCAGAAACAAAAGAGTTGCGCTATGGATAAGGTGTTTTTTAAATGGAACATAGCTTTTTTTATACGATTTTCGGAACGAGTGATTTTTTTTATGTCCGTTCTGATTAAAATATTTAATATTGTGACAGCTATTTTTATTAAATTTTAATGTTTTATCCAGTATAATTTAACTTCAACCTGTTTGAAACATACACGAGGTAATAAGGTAATAAAGGTAAAATCACCTTGAAATCTTTCAAAGTCAAAAAATTTGACAAATTTACTATAATATTACCGAAATGAAATATTCATTAGATGAGAGATTGCAGATTGTTATCTTGTTCTACAAATGCATTTGTAGAACAAGATAACAATCTGCAATCTCTCATCTAATGAATATTTCATTTCGGCAATATTATCGTAAATTTGCCAAATTTTTTGACTTTGAAGGATTTCAAGGTGATTTTACCTTTATTACCTAGTGTATGTTTCAAACAGGTTGAAGTTAAATTATACTGGATAAAACATTAAAATTTAATAAAAATAGCTGTCACAATATTAAATATTTTAATCAGAACGGACATAAAAAAAATCACTCGTTCCGAAAATCGCATAAAAAAAGCTATGTTCCATTTAAAAAACACCTTATCCATAGCGCAACTCTTTTGTTTCTGGTTCAAATAAATTTTTGGTTTCATTTTTGAATTCTGCAGGAAAAAGTACATCGATTGGCTATTTTAGATTTTTCTTTAAATACATGGAAGCTCAGAAATGAGCCCCTGTTCAGTCCTCGTTGGAAGACCCTGTACCTATATCGATACATTATTTTTTTGATCAAAAAATGCGCATAGAAACTTCACTCGTAGGCTTATAAAGGTAACAATTAAAAAAAAAGAAACAACAAAAACGTTGGTATATCCAGTCCGTTAAATGATGAAACCTTTTTTTTATTATAATAAAAATATGGAGAGCTAAAAATTACGCCAAACAAGTTCCTTTTGCTACATGACTTTTGACAGTAGTAATAAAAGTGTTTGGCTCAAGGTGGTCCCAAAATTAAAAAAGTTTCTCGACTTTTGTCTAGTAATACATTTGCCTACTTAAAAGTTGGCAACGCTTCAAAAATGGTAAAGATGGTATCTATGAACGGCACTTTTAGCGCATACTTACACAACATTACTCAACTAAAGCCTCGTATAATGACTCAAAAAGAACAAAAACATTGTATAAAAAATCCGCCATGTTTTTATCAGTTATTTTCCTGTTTCGACTAACGCCATTGTGAAAAATTAAAGTTTTAAAAGCAAAATACCCATTAATTACTAAATTTTTTGGAGAAACACCATCATTATATAATTATTTTATCATTTACTTATTAAATCTTGCCCAAAATATTAAATATAAAATTTTTTATTTTTTTTTTTGTTAAATTTAACTGAACCTAATACACTCAGTTTATGTTAAAGAGAAGGCGCTTGCATTTTTTACTGCAAAAGTACATATATTTTGTCAGAAAAATTTGCCGCGCACCTAAAATTATCGTATAATTTGCGGTTTATTCAAGATTCTATGATTACATGATTAACATATTTTTATATTAAATAGGTAACATCGCCATTTTAAAATTACGAAATGTTATCCATATTGTACTTCCTTGCTGAACGTAGCCTATATATTATTCTTGCGATATTTTGGTGTAGTTCTTCAATACTATAAAATTAAAAGGTTTTTTAAGATTTACTAAATTTTCATAGATCTCTTTGCATCTGTATAACTCCTTATATGAGGTTTATACGATGAATTTGTAACACCTTAAACAACACTGTATAAATATTTTTAAATGCATTATATACTGTGTTATAGGATGCTTAAACAATATGTTTATAATGCAATTTTTATATGCCTATTAAAATAAATGTGTTGTATAAGGCAGCCCAAGGTATCTATCTATATAACAGTTTTATAATTGTTATTGTATGCTTATATAAATTGTATAATGACCGTATAATGCCACAATACAGACACTATACTATTAAAATATTTTATAAAAATGGGCCTTTTTTGGTTCTGTAGCTATCGTATTACGGTTTAAAAACTGCTTTTAAAATAATTTGATTTTATCAACTTCCATTATGTAGCTGTTTATACAAACATTATAAATATCATTTTGCTAGTTGGGCTCTCAGGAATCCGCTCCTGATACAATCTTGAAGCGGCTCTTCCATTGCAATGAACTTCGCCATAAATTAATAGCATATCGGCATATTCGGCGAAAGTATAATCCATGATTCACTGGCGACACAATATTTTATTGACAGATTTTTGACAACTATCTGTACTGAACCTCATTTTCATATTTCAAGGTAATAATTGGTTTAAGACCAATAATTTATTATTGATTGGATTTAACCATTTTCCGAGGAAACGGTGACAGATAGCGACTTTTACTAAGAGTACCTTTTTTATGTAAAAGGCATTGGAAAATCATAATCAGATATAAAAATGGTAAGAAATTAAAGCCTAAGAGGAGTAGGGTCAAATTTACCCAAATACCCCCCTGGTTTGTACGCCCCTGGTTAAAGGTGACAAAATCCGGAAGGCTCAAATTGATGAACCTACCAAGTAGATTTCATGTCCCAAAATTGGTGGCGATAGCTGCAGTAGTACCGAAGCTATAAAACGAAGAGTAGTTTTTGAAGGTCATCTTCGAAGGGCCCTAGCTCCCTGAAGAAGCGTTTCCGGACCCATGTTCACATGAACTTTTTTTCTTATTTTCGTGTGTTTTATCTACCCTAGAAGTTTGTAACATGATCACCGGAACACCCTGTATATTCAAGTACACACACAGAAAATTTCAAGGCAATCCGGCGACAATTTTCGAAGTTACACGCATATTTGTAAAGACGTGTCAGAGCGATTGCACGCTATGTAAAGTGCTTTTGAAACTTTAAACGCGTTTTTCTCAAAACTGTGTTCTTAAAGTCGGTGACCAAGATTTCTCGGAAACGACTGAACCGATCAGTCTCAAATTTTACCACAAGCTTCTTAAGTATATTTTTTAGTAATTAATCGAAGGTTTTATCTCACCGATAAATATTTGTTTTTGTATAAACAATTTAAGGTCAAAATTTTGATCAAAAACCGTTTTTTGGTTTGAGAAGCCGCCATTTTGTCAAAAAAATTTATTTTGCTTATTCCTTCGATTAATTAGAGGATTATACATTACTTTAATGAAATCCGTTTGGTTTTTTCATTTTAGATGATCTAGTCCAGAGATATCGTGGTCACCGCAAGATGCCTTTTTTGAGAGGACCTCCTGGAGATCAGCTATAGCAGCTTTCCATAATTTATTTTTACAAATACAAAAATCTTAAAATACAGTTAATCGTTACCATAATAAGTGTAGAAATTTTTACATTCCTGAATTTAACCGTCTTCTCAGGAACAATTCTTGAAAAATCGCTTTTTTTCGGCCTCCTAACTGTATATAACCCCTTAATTGTTTTCGAGGTCAAAATGGATCCAAATCAAAATCCCATATACCTAATCGTAAAAAGCTCGTCGAATACGTAATATCTATATTTTTAGTTTCTTCATTCTTTATAGGAAGGGAGTAATCGACGATTAAATGTAGATTTTTTAAAACTTTTTTTGCCCTCGACATCGGAACATTTGAATCACTTTGTATTTTTTCCTATTTATTTTTTTCCAATGTTTTCAACGCCATCTTATAGAGCGATATCAGGCTTTAAAATGAATCTCGAACGGGTTATCCAGAAGCGTAGTTAGGGGGTAAAAACTGAATTTTTTTGATTTTTTATAACAAATCGTACTTTTAACCGGCAATATTATATAGGTACTAATTTCTGCGTTTATTACATGCGCTAAACATCTACGAATAACTCCCAATGATTTAAATCGATTACTTTTTCGTTCCACTTATAAATAACTAGCTTTCTCCCGCGACTTCGTCCGCGTGGTATAGGTGATAATAGTGTAGTTTTGATGCCATGATTATGAATATATGAAACATGAGTTAGGTTAGGTTAGGTTAGTTATACCCGTATCTAGAGGAATTTCAATATAACATGACGCAAAATCGGGGTCGGACACAGGGAACTGATAGAAAAAGTAGGTAAATACAGTGGCGGCACCTGAAATTTTAGATGTGTCGTATCTCAGTTCCTATGCATGGGACTTACACTAAATTATATGATGTTACTATTGGGTACTTTATAAACATTTTCATAAAAAAATATTTAGTTTTAAAATTTGCGAAAAAAAGTTAATTTTTTGGGCCGCTTCACCTGAGATCTGAGAAAGTTCTGAAGAAAACTTTACATACCATATTTTTTCATAAAGTATATCAAATTTTATCGACAAATTCCAAATTTGGTGAAAATATTCTAATTTTCCTTAAAGAAATGACATTTTAAATTATTTCTTAGACAAAATATTTTACGGTAAAAATTTTAAAACCTAATTAATCAGGATATTAGAGGTAATTCCATGAAATTTCAATTCTACCGATAAAATCTGATTAAAGTTATGAAAAAACATGAGTAAAATTTTCTTCAGAACTTTCTCAGATCTCAGGTGAAGCGGTCCAAAAAACTAACTTTTTTTCGCAAATTTTAAAATTAAATATTTTTTTCATGAAAATGAGAGTACCCCAGCAGTAACATCTTATAATTTGGTGTGGGTCCCATGCGTAGGAACTGAGATAAGACAATCTGAAATTCCAGGAGCCGCCACTGGACCGTAAATGAAATGAAATTAATATTAGATTTTGCCACGTTGTATTTATGAATTATTGCTCCTAAAAATATTTCTATTTTTTCACAAAATGAACCAACTTCACCAAAGGAAAAGCACTGAAAAGTATGAAATAAATAATATTCGTCAACTTAATTTTGTTCATTTTTATAAAATATTTTTTTTCTTTTTAGTGCACCCATTATTCCCTCTCCCTTCATCTTATCTCCCTCTCTTTGAATTTGTAATAGTCATGTCATATTAGCTTTTTTGACCTCAATAACCCCAAAAATGACATCAGTTAAGATTTTAGACGAAATTCCAAACCCCCGCCCCCGCAGTTAATTTTTATAACATCTGTTACACAAAATTAGCTTTTCTGATCTAATAACCCCGAAAATGTTACACTGGTTAACATTGTTGGACAAATTGCCAATCCCCCCCCCCCCCCCCCCCATTACTTTTTCTTAACAACTATTACACAAAATTATATTTTTTGACCTTAATCTCCCCAAAAATTACCACATTTTTGGAAAAATGTTAATCGCTACCCCCCCCCCCCCCGTTAATTTGTTTTACCATCTGTTAATTTGTTAAATAAAATTAGATTTTATGACCCCAATAATCCCAAAAATGATACGTTTAACAGTTTTGAAAAAAATTCCGGCTGCTCCATTTAATCCCCCCCCCCCGTTAATTTTTTTAACATACACTAAACAAAATTACATTTTATGACCTCAATAATCCCGAAATTGATATTTATCATTTTTGGAGATATTTTCAGTCGTTCCCGATAACTTTTTTAACATCTGTTAGACAAAATTGGATTTTTGACATTATAACACCGAAAATTACACATAAGTTAACGTTTTTGATAAAATTGCCAGTCGCTTCTTATTCCCCCCCCCCCCCCCACGTTAACTTTCTTAACATCTATTACACAATATTAGATTTTCTGACCTTAATAACGCCGAAAATGGCATATTTTTGAATAAATTGTCAATCGCTGTCTTTTTATCCACCGCTTTCCGTTATTTTTTTTACCATCTGTTAGACAGAATTAGATTTTCGGACCTTAATAACCCCAAAAATGATACATCTAACATATTTGGCGAAATTCCCAGCAGCGCCTTTTTATCCCCCCCCCCCCCCCGTTATATTTTTTTAACAACCGCTAGACAAGCTCAATAACCCCGAAAATCACATTATCTTGGAAAAATTTCCAGCCGCTTCTTTTAATTTATACCCTCCCCCCCCCCCCACGTTAATTTTCTTAACATTTATTACACAAAATTAGATTTTCTAAATTTTTATAAAAGATGTGTTTATTTTTAGAGTATTTTACGTAATTTTAAGGTAATAGAACCGTATAAAAATTTTACTCCCTTACAAACTTTGAATCCCCATTTTACTCCCCTAGGGGTTGATTAATTAAAACCTGTGAAACAAGTGTTTAAACATTTATTTTTTAGAGTACTTCTATAAAGTTTCAAATTAATAGGACCATATAATATTTTTTTCCATACAAAATTTGAACCCCTATTTCCCCCCCTTAGGGGTTGAATTTTGAAAAACCCTTCCTAAGTGCACGCCTACGTTATATAAGAAACCTCTGTGCAAAATTTAAAGTTTCTACACGGAGCGGTGTGGGCTGTCCGTTGATATGTCATTCAGTCAGTCAGTCAGTCAGTCAGTCAGTCAGTCAGTCAATCAGTCAGGTTCTTCTTTTATATATAGAGATTACGTTTATTTGCATCGGGGACAGGCAAAATATTAAAATTCAAGTTTACAAAAAAAATACAATAATTTTTATTAAAATACTATTTAAAGTGTAAATTAAACAAAAAAACTATTCTTAAAAACAGATCTTATTCCCTGCAAAAAAATATTTGACAAATTATAGGAACAAACAAAATTTTTATTTATAACATGTTTTTCGGCAGACTCTGTGTATAATATGCCTGCAAATAACAATTATTATCTTAATTAAGCATAGTTTTATTTCATAAAATTATTCTTTGCATTTTATTTTCACGTAAATAAATAGAAAGCAATTGTTAGAAAATTTACCAATCTCTATTTTAAATGAATTTATCCCTATATTTTCATGATTATTTTAAATCATATAGATACTTTAAAACTTGTATTATAAGTAGAAGGCAAAGTATAGTGCCGAATAAAATTTATATAAAACCTCCTATAACTAATTAGCCAAAGCACCATCATCTTTATAGGATCTCCCGAAAGTGGAAATAACAAGAATAGCACATTTGTCTTCACTATATCGGCAATGTTGCCACGATTCTTGGAGGCCAGGTTAGCCGCTATCTAGATTACTCATGTATATTGGTGACCGACGACAGAGCCACCAAACGGTAGACACACCGGACTACGATGTATAGGTTTATACAGATTTGGCCTAAATTGGGCTCCGGCCAATTCCACAATTTTCTTGTTACTTGTAATATTTTATAGGCAATTATGAGTTTTCAGGTCAATGTCAAATTGGCCTCCGTCTACCGGAGGCCAATGTGCCGCGGAGGCCAGTCTTACCGCGATTTTTACATGGAAAGCGTCACCTTGCTCGCTAGATATATCTATCTATATATATATATATATATATATATATATATATATATATATATATATATATATATATATATATATATATATATATAAATAATAAATGTAAATGCGAAGATTTACTTCTTCGCTAGTGCAGCGAAAAGGCCGTGAATGAAAAATAAAAATAATGAGGACTATCTTTGATTCTGGTCTGGGTGACCTCCTGCTATCGATTTCTGGGCCCTTACCCATCAGCGGGCAGGCTTACACCCAGGGTGGCTGAAGAACAGACCACGATTTGACCAGAATCAAAGAGTCCTTATATCCAAAATGATCGGAAAGGATGGGTAAGATGTAGTGGCTCGCGCCAACTAGTTCACCCAGTGTTGCTCCAAAAATGTTTGGCTGCTAACACAATAATACTCGAAAGTATGTCGATTTTCTCGACGTCGACGGTACAAATGCACCATTGTACACCAATAGTAGAAAAATGGAAGATTTCTTGGCCTATAGGTAATATAATAAATGTAAATGCGAAGATTTACTTCTTCGCTAGTGCAGCGAAAAGGCCGTGAATGAAAAATAAAAATAATGAGGACTATCTTTGATTCTGGTCTGGGTGACCTCCTGCTATCGATTTCTGGGCCCTTACCCATCATGAACTAGTTGGCGCGAGCCACTACATCTTACCCATCCTTTCCGATCATTTTGGATATAAGGACTCTTTGATTCTGGTCAAATCGTGGTCTGTTCTTCAGCCACCCTGGGTGTAAGCCTGCCCGCTGATGGGTAAGGGCCCAGAAATCGATAGCAGGAGGTCACCCAGACCAGAATCAAAGATAGTCCTCATTATTTTTATTTTTCATTCACGGCCGTTTCGCTGCACTAGCGAAGAAGTAAATCTTCGCATTTACATTTATTATATTACCTATAGGCCAAGAAATCTTCCATTTTTCTATATATAAATATATATATATATATATATATATATATATATATATATATATATATATATATATATATATATATATATATATATATATATATATATATATATATATATATATATATATATATATATATATATACGATATTTACTACCTAACTACCTAACTTTAATTCCCAATGACAGAAGAAGGTTTATTCATTTTTGTTAAATTATTACTAAAAGAACCTAAACCTGAAAGTAAATTATCAGAAATTTATAACCATAGCTTAGGCAAAGATTAGTTACGTTTTAAAATTGATAGCTTACTTGACTTCTTTGAGGTCTTGACTTTGTCGTCTGTTTTAATATTTAAAGAAAAGTTCTTACATTCCTTAAAAATTAAAGTTCTGATTAACAACTGCAAAATAAATTTTCTATGCTCTTTGCATTCATTTTGTATAAACCAATTGTCTGCAATTTTTTAATAATTAATTTTTTGATATATTTTCCAAAACCCTGTTTTGTCCAATGTTTTTTGAAGTATGTGGCAACATATCGCATAATAAGTTCTGTAAATGCTTTTAATATAGGTGATGGTACTTTTAAACGACAAAATGATTTTTCAATACTGTAATTTTAAAAAACGTAAAAGATTCATTTTCATCTACCTCAACATTAAGTTCATCCTGCAGGAACTCTTTACAAATATCACATCCGTATTTATCTAATGTTTTTTTTAACAAGTATCCCCCCAAGTAAACTGTTGCACACTTTTCTAAAGTAAAACCTTCATTGGGAGTACTATTACCATCAGATGTAGACAATGAAGTATCTGGTGAAGACTCTGAAGAAGAAATAGAACTTGATTCTTCAATATTACAAGTTTCATCCCTTTCAAATATATTTTGGTCTTCATCTTCTTCACAATTGGAATGAGGAGGTTTAATTAAGTTAATTGTAACGCTCATTTTAACTGCAGCCTTAAAAGTTCGTGCTGTAGGATTTCTGGTGTAACCGCCACTTTGTCGGTAACGTGAAAACTGGTTTTCCAAAGGATCTTGATTTAATCGTCGCGTAAATAAAAATGAATACCCATGATTTAGGCTATCCCTAAAAATTGAGTTTACACCATTAATAAATAGTCTGCAACATTCCATTAAAGCAGGGGGGTCGGCTGAGAACACCTGACTTTTGATCTTGTTTTACAAGCAATGTGAAAAGTTTATATCATTTTTCAAGTGCATCTTGGGCATGTGTATTAGCATTACTTAATGCTGAGTTACAAGCCTTTGCTGCATATAGTTTGTGACTATTTAATGCGTCAAATAGCGTGTCAATCTGCTCTACAAAATCTGGCGTTTCAAGAGCTGATGGATGCAGCTCTTTAGTTCGAACAGCAGTTTTTAAAGATGCAGCTACACTATTACTAAAAAGTTGTGTCGCCAACTTAACATTCATTTTTTGAAATGTATTCGGACGTAAATGCTTATCAGTAATTTTAAGTAGAGCTTTTCCTGTAGTACTTCTTCTGTCTAATTCCACAAGTTTTTTAATAGCTTCAAGTGAGGCAATTTTATTGCCATAAATAAAATATCCATTGAGAAGGTTATTTTTCAAAGATTTAATTAAATGAGGAACATCAAACAGGGCATAATACTTCTTATATCCCACAACGAAAAATGGATTGGAAATAGACACATTAAATAACCTATATAGTTTCTGGTTAGTTGTTGACTGATCACATACTGTAGCGATTGGTCTCAACAATGTATTTTCAATTCTCAGAAGACCTGCTGTGACAATTTCTTTTAGTTTTTCCGCATTAACATCTTTTTCGGAAAAAAAGTAAGCTACTGGAAGCTTCCACTGAGAATACAGACCTCTGGCCATCAAAACTAAGACATTTTTTGCCAAGACTGGTTTTCTCCCGAACTCACCAAGGTCTTCAAAACCTTCAATAATATCGAGTTTTCTAGAGTAGTCCAAAAACTGTTCATGTCCATTTCATCAAACATTAAAATATATTTTCTTTCTAACTCTGTCATAGTAGAGGCTTTTTGCCGAATTTTATTGAAAAGTAGTCTATCGAAGCCAGGTTTAGCATTCAAATCTGTTATCCATGATTTTACAGAAGACTCACACGGTAATAATACCCTATTTCTTCTTAAAAATCTATAAAAACCTGGCGACTTATAGAATAAAGTAACTGCGAGCTTTTTCTCCGTTTCCGAAAATGGCATTCTCGATTTATGGTATAACTGCAGTCGAACCAATACCTTAGAAAATGGAGGTAACAAATTTAAATCTCTTGGAGATATTCCTAAACTGATTTTTTGGTTTTGTGTTTCTTTTTTCTTCTTTTTAGCCTGTGATAACAATGCTGTTTTACTGCGTAACTTTTTTCTCAAAGCTAATAATTTTGTTTTAAGCTTCCTTTTTTTAGGACTGTCTTCATCAGTCAAATGAATACCTGTACGTTCTTCCACAGGAAAAACATCTTCACCCCAGTTGCTATCTGCAGAAAGTGTACTAGTAGGTGAAATCTCTCTTTTTTTCTTTTCTTTCACTGGGGAAATAATATGTAATTCGCCAAATTTGTTGATTTTTCCTTCATTGCCACTACTTGTAGATGGAATTGGGATATCAAAATTTCCAATGTCGCTGATGAACTGGGATACACCTTTGGGTTTATTTGTCGTTGTTGTGGTTCTTTATAGGTAGAATACTGAAGGGGTACTGCTGTTCTAGTGATATTCTTTTTCAGAAAATCTTTAGGTTTAAAATGGAATTGACAGAGAAACTTTTTTTTCAGAGAGGTCGGACTGAGTTCTAGTAGTCCTTAGTTTCCTGAAATAAAAAAAATATATATGAAGAAACCGTCAATAAATATATACAGTGTGGCCTCATAGTGAGATGAAATAGAAAATTGCTGTGGTTACTAAGATGATACTGTTTAAATCATTGCAGAAGATGAAGAGACATAAACACACAATGGGCTTGTTTAGTCATTTCGCGTTTTCAATAGATATGTTTATATTATTGCACAATAAGTCAATCGAAACACACACACACAAAAAATTATGTTGATTTGATAACTAAAATATTAAGGTTTAAAATTCGACAAAATTGAAAACGTTCAGTTTCCAGTTTGACGTCATCCCACGAAAAACAACTGAATGTAACGGGCACCGTGATGGATCCAATGCAACACCGCCATGATCCTCTAATGGGGATAAGGTTTCTGAAAAGTGTCATTTTGACAAAGTTAGTTGCAAAATTTTTGCAGCGGTGCCAACGCTTATCGCTCATCGTGGGACTAAGTCACCAGACGCCATCGTTCCGTCTCATAATAAGCGAAAGCGATGTTTGAACGCTATTTGAAGGGTGAATCCGATCAGAAAAAATTATAATCTTTTGGTAATAAGCTTTTCAAAGGGAGCACTTTTATAATATGAAATAAAAAAAAATTGCTGGATAAGCCCATTCACAATTTATTCTGGAATATAAGCACAGTGTATTTAAAAAGTGTAACAACATAAAAGTATATTTTTTTAAGTAGTAGAACGCGTAATATTTCACTTGTCTGAATTTATTCATTTATTGATTTACTTATTACTAGGGTTTGCAATCATGGAATCCCGTTAAAAATTCAGTCCCGACAAATTCCCGGGATTGGGCACTTAAATCCCGGAATAAATAAGTTATAAAATATGTTAAAAAAAAGTAATTAAATATAGCAGTATTTTTCCTAAGAATAATGTTTAACGCGTGATATGGCAACCCTAGAAGATTCATTTAAGTACTTATGTAAAAGAATTCAAATTATGTTTAATTCTTATACTTTTATGTCTCTTCTGCATACACTTTGTTTTGTTTTTATTTTAAAATTACTATATTATTCCTTACTAAATTTTAAGGCAAAAATGTATATAAGCATACGTCCTAAACGACTTTGTTTTGATCAAAACTAGAAGGCGCAAATTAGTATCAAGTTGAAACATGGTGACAATTGTTAATGCATAAAGAGTAGTCTTGCTGGTTGTCAAATTTGATTAAAGAAGTGTTTGTGTTTCCATGGCTCCCGTACTTTTTTGTCAATTTTCAACAAATTACACTAATAAATTAATAATGTTATGCATAACTTTACACATTTTTTCGTTTTTATCGAAAACGCCTAATCCCAGCGAACAAATTGAAGAGATGATTTTTGTGTAGTTTTATTTGCTAAATCATAAATCCTATCATAAATAAATCCCGGGATTTTGTTTCTTCGGTTTCGAAAATCCCGGGATCCAAATATACGTCCGGAATTGCAAGCCCTACTTATTACTCATTATTTATTATTTATTGTTAAGAAAACTTTTAAAGTGGTAACATCGCAAAACTTAAAAATTAGAAGTTAAGCCATCATCAGGTTAATTAAACAATACACATAGATGAATATGTCAAATTAAAAAGAAACTGAATAAAACATCTAAAAATAGGTAAGCTTAAAATTATAAATCTTAAAATATTAGCTAATTACGCCTAAGTATTCATAAATGATATAAAACTCTGTCTAAAAACAGAAATAATTTTTAGACACTGTTATACAGGTTGACTGAGAATTTTCTTAACAAGCAATATCTGAGTAATCCAAAAGCTAAAAAGTGGTCCATTCTAGGACACCCTGTATGTTGAAATTGGATTGTTTTCGAAATATTGTCCTCTGAAAAATACATTCTCACACTTTTGACAGGATGTACTGTGCTAATTGTGCATCTTGGGGAAAATGGTTTCTACAGACAATATGCTCAGTTTAGTACCTCACTTATTGTTCACCCAATGACCAATATCTGTGTGGCGTACCACTTGCTCAGTACACGATCCCACAAATTGTTATATGTACCAGTTAATGTTTGGTAGAAATACCTTTTAATAGATAAAAAACGGTTGCTTTTACTAAAAAAACAAAAGATAATAATAAATAATTTTAGAGAAATGTCAATAACAAAAATGGAAATGTGCATAAAAAGTTGTCAACTAAAATTTAAAAAAATAAAAGAACATTTAATATCAATCCAAAAGAAGTAGTCTTTCATCGTCGTAGAACTCCCATACCTGGAGGTAACAAATCATCCGATCCAAATTCATCTTCTGCATAATTCAGATAATATATATATACCTCCACATTAATCCTCCTCAACATAATTGGTGACCCCTCGACGTGAGTATTTTCTTCACGTTTATTGGCGAAGACGGATTCCAATGGATCCGGATACAATCTATTGGGAGTAGATTCCGATGTGATGGTAATTCTTTGATCTCTGTCTTGGAGCACTGCCCGAAAAAATCTTTCCAGAGAACTGTCGTAGAAGATCTACAAAGAAAAAAGAAGATTAGAAAAATTCATTGACTTTGTTTGAGAACGCAGCCCAGAAAAATCCTTCTAGAAACCCGTCGTGGAAGAACTACAAAGAACAAAGAACATTAGAAAAAGACTTAAATTTATTATAGAGATCAGAGTCGGCTGCTGGGTGAGTGGTTTGCGCCCCTTTTACTTACCTCTCTGAATAATTCACTTTGATAATAATAATATTATTTTTGCTTCTTTCTTTTATATTTCATTGAAATGACAGAAGAAAACATGGGTGACAACCCTCTCATTGACAAACATGTCATTATTAATCAAAGTAGTGGTTCTGTCAATGCTAACAATGAAAATATTTCATCAATTAAATTACCTCCTTTCTGGATCACAAAACCAGAAATTTGGTTTAGTCAAATTGAGGCACAATTCGCAGTTTCTCGTATTACTTCAGACAAAACAAAATATTTCCTGGTTATTGCTAACTTACCTTTAGAGATAGTGTCAAATATTTATGACATTATTTCGAACCCTCCACAATCTGATATGTACAATAAACTAAAAGAAATTCTAATCAACAGGTTAACTTCAAGTGAAGAAAAAAGACTTGATGACCTTCTTTCTGGCTCCGAAATGGGTGACCGCAAGCCATCAGATTTTTATAGAGAAATGCTTAATACAGCTGGTGGTTCACAGATGGTTAGCCAGGAATTGCTGCTTAAATTGTGGAAAAGACGCTTACCAAAAACAATTTTGGTAGCATTGACTGCATCCGGTAGGAAGGTTGTCAATGAAGTTTTAGAAATAGCCGACAATATATGGGAAACTTATCGACCAACTTCTATTTTTAAAAAAGTTTCCGAAGTTGAAACACAGCATCTTGTCGATCGATCAGTTCCCTGTATAGGTAATTCATCTACCATTCCAAACGAGTTAATGAAAGCTTTTTCTGATTTTTCAATTGTCAAAATCTTCTTCATTCCATGTCTCAAAAACAACAATCTATGGAACAACAAATTAATTCACTTCAAAATCAATTGTCGCACTTACAAAATTTTTCTAACACACCTAACAGAAATCAAAATAATCAATGTGTTTCCTGTAGAAGTCGCTCTAACAGTCGTTCTCGGTCATCCTCAAAAAATCGCGTATCTTTTTATCATAACAAATTTGGAAAAAGAGCATTAAAATGTCAAGGACCTTGGTGTATGCTATACGAAACCTTTCAGTCTAAAGAAAATTCAAAAAACATGTAAAAGTTTCGACAGCAGACAGCGGGATAGTAAAATATAAAAATCGCCGCCTTTTCGTGTTTGACGATTCTAACAAACTACAGTTTTTGATAGATACCGGTGCAGATGTATCTGTTATTCCTCGGGATGTATTTTCAGATCTGAAAAAAGATAAAGATTTTTTTTAACTGCCGCTAATGGTACTCCCATTACAACTTATGGCAAAACGTTTATAAAAGTAAATCTTAAGCTCAGACGCAACTTCCCATTTATTTTTACTGTAGCTGATATTAATCGTCCCATCATTGGCGCAGATTTTCTGGCTCATTTTGGTTTGCTAGTAGATGTTAAAAACAAATGTCTCATTGACTCTGAAACTACTCTGATTTCAAAAGCTTCTTTAGTTAATTCAGATGTTCCAACTCCCAAACTATTTGCTGTCGAAACAAAATATACCCGACTTCTTAGAAAATACCCTAAACTTATTTCTTCGCCAGATTTTGTGCTACCTACCAAACATTCAATAAAACATCATATTGTTACTAATGGACATTTACCTTTTTGTCGTCCACGTCGTCTCGACCCCATTAAATTTAAAATTGCCAAATCTGAGTTTGAACAGATGGTCGCACAAGGCATTTGCTGACCATCCTCTTCTTCAGTAGCTTCCCCTTTACATATGGTGCCTAAAAAAGATTCTTCTGATTGGCGACCATGCGGGGATTATCGTTTTTTAAATGGAGTCACGACACCAGACAGGTATCCATTACCCCATATTCAAGATTTTAACTTGCATGTCCATGGCAGTACCATTTTCTCAAAAATTGACTTAGTGAGAGCTTATCATCAAATACCGGTAGCGGAGGAAGATATTTTCAAAACAGCTATCACTACACCTTTTGGTCTTTTCGAGTTTCAACGAATGCCTTTTGGTTTGCGAAATGCTGCCCAGACTTTCCAAAGATTTATTAATGAGGTAACTCAAGGACTTGATTTTATTTTTGTTTACATTGATGATATTTTAGTAGCAAGTAAAAATGAAGACGAACATTTTCAACATTTAAATATTTTATTTGAGCGACTCGATCAATTTGGAATAAGTCTCAAACCTTCAAAGTGTGAATTTGGAGTATCAAATTTAAATTTTTTGGGACATTCCATCTCTGAAAAAGGTATTTCACCTTCAGAAGAGCGCATAAATGTAATTAAAAATTTTCCGACACCAAAGACACTGAAACAATTGCAACGATTCATAGGAATGATCAATTTCTACCATCGCTTTGTACCGAAAATGTCAGAAATATTAATTCCTTTGCATAAACTCTCAGTTGACTTGCAAAATATTGAAAATAAAAATATAAGTGATTGGCCAGAGGAGTGTGAGAATAGTTTTAACAAAGCGAAAATTCTACTTGCTGAAGCAACAATTTTAGCACATCCTAGACCTAGCGCCAAACTTTCTTTGACAACAGACGCTTCTAATACGGGCATCGCTGCTGTACTAGAACAAACTTATGATAATTTTTCGCAACCTATTGCTTATTTTTCAAAAAAACTTAGCCCTTCTCAACAAAAATACTCTACTTTTGATCGCGAATTGTTAGCCATTTATGCAGCAATTAAACATTTTCAACATTTTTTAGAAGGTAACGATTTCTTGACTTTTTGTGACCATAAACCTTTAACTACAATTTTTCAGTCCAAAGCAGACAGAAGTCCACGTCAATTTCGTTATTTAGAATACATTGCTCAGTTTACAACTGATATTCGATATATCAAAGGAAAATCAAACGTCATTGCTGATACTCTCTCACGCATGCATGACAACATGGGATCCTTAGATATATTTGACATAGATATCTGTTCTTTAAAACAAGCACAAGATGCGGACAAAGAACTTAAAACATTAATTCAAAGTCAAAATTTAAACAAAAACTGCAAATTTACGTTAAAAGAGGAAGAAGTTTCTTTCACCAAAATTAAAGTTTGGTGCGAGGTTTCTTCGACTAATAAAAGAATTTATATACCAAAAGAACTTAGATTTACGATTTTTCAAAACTTGCATGGCATATCACATCCTGGCATTCGCGCTTCAAAAACATTAATAGGTTCACGATATTTTTGGCCCAAGATGAATTCAGATATTCATCAGTGGGTTAAATGTTGTCTAGGTTGTCAGACTTCTAAAATCAATAAACATACAAAATCTCCTATAGGTAAATTTGACATTCCAAAAGGTCGTTTTGAACATATTCACATTGATTTAGTCGGTCCTCTAGTTCCTTCAGCAGGATGCACGTATATTCTTACAGTTATTGAAAGAGTCACTAGGTGGACAGAAGCCTATCCTCTATCTAACATATCAGCACAAACTGTGGCAAAAACTCTCTATACACACTATTTTTCACGTTTTGGCGTAGCACATACGGTAACTCATGACCAGGGAACTCAATTCGAGTCAGCATTGTTCTCAGAGTTTAGTAAACTTCTTGGTATTCATAGAATACACACAACAACATATCATCCGCAGAGCAATGGAATGATTGAAAGATTTCACAGAACTTTAAAAGCGGCTCTAACAGCTAGAGGAAACAGAAATAGGTGGAAAGATGAACTACCATTAATTCTCTTAGGTCTAAGATCGGCAATAAAGGAAGACCTTCAATGTTCACCTGCAGAACTAATGTATGGTCAACCTTTACGATTGCCCGGAGAATTTTTTACAACTTCTCACGAAATCATTGACACTTTTCCTATCTTGATCAGTTTACGCGAATGTTTTGCTAATTTAAAGCCAGAAGCAATTAATAGGCTTAACCTGGAGAAACCGTTTGTGTGTCACGATTTAAAAAATTCAAATTACGTGTTCATTAAAGTAGAAGGCAAAAAGTCATCTCTTTCGCCGTCATACGAGGGTCCTTTTAAAGTAATCAAAAAATATCCAAAATCATTTGTTATTTTTAAAGATAATAAAGAAGTAGTTGTTAGCATAGACAGAATTAAACCTGCTTTCCTGTTAGCGGAGCATGATGAATCTGTTATTTCAAATAAAAATGTAAAAAAAGTTTCTTTCGCATTGAATTCTGTTAACGTTTAAAAATTTGATGAAATTCTTTTTATTATTTATTTTTTTTTTAGAAAGGGGAGTATTTGTGGCGTACCACTTGCTGAGTACACGATCCCACAAATTGTTATATGTACCAGTTAATGTTTGGTAGAAATACCGTTTAATAGATAAAAAACGAAGTTGCTTTTACTAAAAAAACAAAAGATAATAATAAATAATTTTAGAGAAATGTCAATAACAAAAATGGAAATGTCCATAAAAAGTTGTCAACTAAAAGTTTAAAAAATAAAAGAACATTTAATCCAAAAGAAGTAGTCTTTCATCTTCGTAGAACTCCCATACCTGGAGGTAACAAATCATCCGATCCAAATTCATCTTCTGCATAATTCAGATAATATATATATACCTCCACATTAATCCTCCTCAACAATCTGATACTTTAATTCTGTGACATTTCTTGTTTAGAGCATTTTAGATACATTTTTTTAAAGAAATTTCTATTTTTTTTTTTTCAAAAAACTTAAGAAAATGAAAGCTGTTTAAAAATTTAAGTTGAGCATTCCTAAAAAACAACTTTTATACTAAGATGAGCATCAGGGTAACGTAAAAATTAAAATACCTCTAAGTAAAACATTAAATAATAATTTTCTATAAGTAGATTTCTACAAATGTATGAAGTTTTACATGGTAAATGCGTTTTATATCACACAGTATACTAAATAATGTATGTGAAGTTTGCCCCTAGGAGGGTTTTAAAGAAAAGTAACTTTTTTATACCTGAATTTCTTATCCATGTTCGACATCGTTGTGGGTCACCAACAGGAAATGAAAATTTTCTAAGCCCAGGATTATCTCGACTTGATTTTCCACAGAGAGAATACGAACATTTATTGCCAGACATCTCTGAAAAAAATTAAATAAAAAACTACATTTGCTGGCAATTTTTTTGCTGTTATACACAACAGTGTCTCATTTCCTTTTTAATAAAGCAACACCTAATAAGTAGTTATGCACAAAATATAGCTAGCGCACGTGGTTCCTAATCTAATAAGGTTAATTTATTTTTTTCATGAGAAATAAAAATATAACCAATATCCGCAAAGTAAAAGTTGCAAAAGGTAAACGTGCAATATTGAATAGGTAAGTACGAGCGTAGGGTGGGTCTTTTACTGTGATAAAGTTTAGAAGGAAGATCTGTATAAAAAAAAATTATGTCTAAATTCCACAAACACTATTCAAGCGGTTACTTGCCATAAAGGTCGGCTCCTATTAGCCGGCGAAGTCTTTATACAGGAATGGTTTTCGGTGCTTTTTATCTAGCTGCCGATTATTTGTTTAGGTATTGTTATCGTTATCGAGACACAAAACGGCTACAGCTTTACGAAAAATCTAATTATGATAAAGCGGTAAGTTTACAATACTATCCACTATAGTCTGTCAAATTTATTTTAGGTGTGGTAGTTAACGATAATATCTTGATTATTGAGTGGGCTCGGCCACGACAATACAGCACTCAATTCCGTTCTTCGCAACCACCTGAGAATTATTGCCTGTAAGTATTTTTTGAGTTGATTTTGCTTTTATTGTTAGAAACTTTGAGCATTTTGGATTTGTAGTTATCAGTCCTTTTTCTTTTCCTGTCGATGCTGTGCTGCTGGAAAGCATAACACGATGCTACTTTTATACTTTTTGGACAGACTGGCTTCATAATTCGCCAGCGAGTTCTTTGCAGTGCATTGCTGTTGTCCACAAGCAATCTCACTGGCGCACTTCGAAGTCGGTTCAAAGAAAATAAAAACAGTGGCGCCTTCGCTTAAGGCCCCATTTTGTGAATGCCTGGTAATCTTACCAACAATACAAATTATTTGCGTTTTCCCTCCGATTATATTTCAAGGGGCTTATTTTATTTATATTGTTGGTAAATTTGCCAAGTACTTCAAGTAGAAAGCGAGGTTTCAACCAATTATAATTTTACCTTGTCATAACTTTTAGATCCGTACCGTTACGAACTCGAAAAAGAGTAAATGAAACCAAGAAAGAAGCAATCAATGCCCCGTCGTGTACATCTGCTTCTGAAGTGGTAAGTATAAGTGATTAATATTATACAGAATTGACTGCTTTATATGACATAAAAACCTTTAATCTCGACCTCTCTTCCGGTTTAAAACTTACTTCCTACTAGTGATGTAAAGAAAAAAAAAGTTAATGTTTTTTTTTCCAAAAACCGGGTTTTTCACAGAGCTTGTTTTTTCTCAAAATAGTGTTTTTTTTTTCACAAACTGACAAATATGCAAGGTTTTAGAGGAAAATAATTGAAAATCCATATGTGATTACATTTGTATCGCTAAAGTAAATAATATGCAATAAATACGTCAATATTTGTCAATAAATAAACATACATATATCAAAAATAAAAATTCGGTCAAGTGCAAGCTTTACTTGCACAATTAGTGTTCCGTGCCATCAGCTCTCCACTTAACCTGAGCAAACCTCGCGATCTCCGCCCATATGCCGCGCTACCTGCCGGGCCGCAACGGCACCAACGCCGTATCACATCGCATATGCGCGGAGCATTGAAAAATGTGTAAGAAAAAAAGTTGTTCCTCACATGGTAAGAAATATTTTTTGGTGAAAAACTTTTTCTCTAAAACCAATGGTTCAGCAGTTATAAGGAAATAAACAATTAAATTGTTTGAACCTACACCTAATTCTCAATGTTCACGATTTTTTTAGATTTTTCTGCGCGATCCTTTTGGTAATAAGGCTGGGGGACAGCAATTTTTAAGCGTTTTTACCGGAAAATGTTTTTTTATCTTCTGACAGCCCACGAAGACCGAAGTCTAAGTACTATCAAAGAAAATAATAGCTACGCACCTATTATTTTCTTTGGTACTATGTACCGTGGGTGTACGGGAGAATCGACTCACACATCCAGAGCTGGAAACATCCGTAAGGATTTCACCAGCCCTTTAAGAGGATGTGTGGGGTGGTACCACCTCGGTCGAGGAAGAATTCCTCTACCACCTTCCAGCATAAAATACATAAAAAATACATACTATATATTATTGAATTCGTGCTTCAATAAGCTTTAATTTGACACCCTACTCAAGGGGTCGGCAAGTAATTTCTTGTGGGGTCCAGATACTTTTGAAAAAATTTATAGAGGTCCAGAGAAAAATAAGAAAAATTTCAGACCGCAGGTAATTTTTGTTTTCTAAAAATAACCGTGGCTTATAAAAACTCCTATTATTAGCTTTTCATTTTTATTTTTACTATTAAAAATAATATAATTTAAGATAGATCGGTATATGTCCTTAATAATTAAGATTTTTTTGGCGATCCAGTTTTCTACCTTCCGCGGTACGCCAGTTGCCGACCGTCGCCCTACACGATGCCCTTGAAATTTTTTTTCCATTTCCCAATTTACCCCCTGAAACTCCCAGAATCAAAATTCAACTTTTTATACTTTACGTTTATAATTGGGCCACCCAAGTGCGGATCCATCAATAATACATATAACTATTAAAATATAAATATAAAAAAGATAAAAATATATTGCTGTTGCCTGAATGACCCCCCCTCCCCCGAAAAAAAACGAAGTTCTGGATCAGCGCCTGGGGCCACCACACTTTATCTCTGTGCTAAATTTAAAATTTTTTACGTCGAATAGTTTCAGAGAAAATCGCCTGTGACAGACGGACGGACACCGCACTGATTCCATAAGTGCTCCGTTTCATGAAACACTAACTACGTTTTTTTTTCATAAAAAACATGTTTTTTTCACATGGATTTATTAAGAAAGGATTCGATGTCCGTATACTGTGAGCGTATCGAACGTGAAGCCTTATTTTTGGTGTTTGTTATGAAAACATTTCCCCTATGAGAAGAGTTTACGAACTACGAATTACTACGTAATTGAATCGAGAATGGTAGTAGAAAGAGATAAAATAGCATTGGAGTGTTGGAGCTCAGAAGTGTTGCTGTCTGCTGGCTGATTAGGAAAAACGTCTGCTAACGCTCGGTTACACGTACGTCTTTGTCTAATGAACTACAAAAGAAAAAGTGCGACTTATAGATTTATAAATGACTCCGAGCGGCTTTAAATAAACACCTTTAGAAATAACATAACCTATAAATAATAAAACCTTTTTAACTTAAATTTATTACTTTTAGTAAATCTTGTGATGCTTCAAACGTATTTTTTGTACAAAAATACAAGGTAAAATACGTGTGGCCTATGTTTACAAATTGTGTTTATAGTGTCGTTTAGAATGGTTTGTTTTGGCTTCAAAGAATGTTAAATCATCCCGTATCCATTCTTAATAAATCCATGTTTTTTCACGTTTTTTTTCATCACTACTTCCTACCCCCTAACTATCCTATATGTTGTTATTTATTTTACAAAAAATTATGTACCTAGAGATGTAGTAGAGAGGACACAGTATATAATCTTGATAATAAAGTTTGTCCAAAGTGCCATAACGTAATGGATTAAAATTAAAAAAAAAACAACTAAATTACCACTCTCGAGATTTCAAATTTTAAACTTCACCCAGTGACTATTAAAAGATAGATACACCAAAAAATCCCTTTAACTATTTTTTGACTTCTGCCAGTATTGCATTCAGCAAGCGATATGACACCTGTTCATATTTCCTATACTATTGATTTTAAAATGGAGCACAACACATCAAGAAGTCGTAATGTACCGTTACCAACGAAATGAGGGTAAAGAATGTACTCGTATCGCGCAAGTGGCCCGGAAATCTCTGTCTTTTTATTTTTAGTTGTCTTCATGCAGGGCCGTTCCTGGGGTGCTTGCCGCCCTGGCGCAAAATTACAATTGCCCCCCCCCCCCCGACCAAAAAATGTTTAGTTTTATATCTTTTGTATTTAATTTTTTGCTTTTATGAGATGCAAGGTTGTTAAAGCATGTAATTTGCACTTCTGGTTGACTCGTTGACTTAATCATTACCGTAATGATATCCGAAAATCAGCGATTGATCTATAAAATTACCATTTTACTAGCAAGAACAAACAAAAAGTAATAACCTAATATCCAATGAAAAATAAACATTTATTTTATTTAAAAAGATAAAGCAGCAAGATCGATTTGAACTGTTAATTTATTTAAATAAATACTACCTAATAAAAATAATAAATTAAAGATCAAGAGCAACAATCTGGGATTCACCATGAAATTCAAGAGACATTTTTCAGTTATTTGTGACAAAGGCATGGGCGCCCGCAGACTTTTTTCTCAGGGGGGGGGGGCAAAATAAAAAAAAATAATTGTAAAGATTTTATTTGTAGTGCACTGAGAAAAATCGGCCAATTAAACTGTGTTGCTAACATTTTTCTAATTATCATAAGTAATTTTTTATTTAGGGCTAGAAAATCTTTTATTTACCGTAAATAATAGCTTGTTGCTAATAATTATAACTAACCGTTATAAAGTCGTTTACTTAGTGCAAGTGACGGACTTGCCATTATTGTCTTAGTGTTACTAAAAAATAACATTAATCGTGAATAATCGAACTACTTGTGGTAATTCTCCCCTATAATTGCCACAAGTCATCTCTGGCCTGTTCGGCTCGCTTCGTGCAAGTCCGGTGAGTCAGGTGACCGTTCGGTATACGTTCGCGTCCGACTTGTGTTCCATTTTGATCTGAAGCTATTAGGGATGGGAAGACCCGGTTCTTTTTCGTGACCCGGTTCTCAGCAGATCATTCATTAAAATGACCCGTTCATCAAGACCCGTTCATATGACCCGTGATGCTGATTTTCTCATTGATTTATCCATCAGATCAGATGCTTAGCTAAATAAATATGAACGTTTGGATACTTTGTTTTTCTTTATTTAATTGAACCTTTTAAAACAAAATATTTAATATAGATCAGAGCAACCACAATTACAATCATTAACTTTATATAAGTGCCTATTGTTAGCTTACGATGACCCTAAAAGTAAAACAAAATAAGGCATAAATTTATCTGGCTGACAACCCGTCCACAATTCAAAGCCATCGAAGCAAGACGCGCTGCATCAGCGATTGGATCGATTGTTGAACGGGCCGTTTGTTTAACACGACCGAGTCGACCGACAGATAACCCGTCTGGATCACCACTTCGTTCGTGTTTCATCTTTTTGTCACAGCTCGCACATACACCCGGTCTTCGGGTCATATGAACGATAGGGTCACAGAGCGTGATTGATTCAATCACGGGTCTTTCGAAAGACCCTGTCATTGTGAACGGGTCGTTCATGAACGACGCATCCCTAGAAGCTATGTAGTGGCAATCCAGTAGGTTGTGGATTAACAAGATTTTAACAGGTAGCAACGCAGCATGAATGGCCTATCGGAACTTATTAACGGAATGGGGATTGAACCAGTTTATCCGAAACTTCCTCGGTAAGTAGTTATTAAAGTAAGTAAAGTTATAATATTTAATAAGAATGAAAAGTGCCCACAGCCTTCACACATTCCTTATAATATTTAATGACCTAATTACCCATATCTCTTTGTGTATCTTGTATTCACATATCAACATACCGACATCGGCGTTAGTGAATTAAAATTGGTATTTTTTTACGTAAACGAACATTTTAATGATTACTTAAAAATGGTAAACAATTCATTTGTTTATTTTTAAAGTTATATAAATAAAGAGTTACTGTTTTTCGTGCGAATGGGGAATGGGAAGTGATAAGTTTTGCACCATTCAAATAGTGCAGTGCAGAGAAAAACCGCTTGTATATCCCTATCCTAGTTTTTATTCTCTACCTAGCAGTATCAACATCCGGTTTAATCGGAAGTCCAGTCGAAAGCAAAAAGTTGGATTTTGGTCAGTTCTAGTTAAACCGAAGTTATTTTGAGAATGTAGGTATAGGTATCGAAATAGGGACATGTAACTTTTTTTTGTAAAATGCATCATTTATATGCTACATTATCTAAGGTCAATAAATATTCGATTTCCAAATAGCAGTGTCTCAAAAACTATTACATTTAGTCGTACCTAGGTTTTAACAAGACATAAAATTTAATAATATACAGGGGTTAGGCGGTCCCTTTTTGTAAGATCCCTGCACAGTCAGTTAAATTTTTTTAGATAAGTTTACTTTTACGTAGATGTTAAGTTTATATTACTTATTCTTGTTAATAGGGAAATATTGAACTGCTAAAATTGTTTAATTTGCAAATTGTTTACTTTGTATGATTTGTAATAATGGCATTGGTTATTCTGTAATTGATTTAAAAAAAGAGCCAAACTCCAAATAAGCTTTAATGCCATAGAATTCAAAATTTTGTTAAAGCATCAACCGAACTTTATCTTAGTAGCTTTACTAGGTATTAACAGCGATTGATCAACAACTGTCAAATTAATAAATTTATAGACATTTTATAATTTTTAGGAGAAGAGGTTACAGACGACATTTTGGACTTATTGATGATGAAACAACCAAAAAATTATTTAATACGGCGAACTTAGAGAATTATTTCAACACAAAAGTGCAGGAAGCAAAAATTACAACGGATCTCGGAAATTCAGAACAGCAGTGACAACGCAGCATAAACTATGTCTGAAACAGGAAGCTTCTTTCTAATTTAATTGACCCCACAGCGATTACAGTTTTAAAGATAGCAATACTACTATCAATAAAATGGACGTCCTGTATAAAATTAATAAATGAAAAATAATATTATACAGTGTATGTGTTCGTGTTCCCAATCTTGGCTACCAAGTTACCAAAAAAAACTTTTCATGTCATTTTTGTAATAAGAGTCTATCTTGTCGTTGGTCAAAATAAAAGTATTTTTTGGTATTTTTATTGCCTAATTTTTCCTCTGAAGGAGAACCGTATTTCGGATTTTATACACAATAGACACCTACTATTTCTGACTAGCTGCTGAGGGTTTCTATTTTAATCCTTTATTTTAAAAGGTAAAAATATCATAAACGTGAAAGAGGAATTAAGCGCAACCCTACTGTGGTAGGTGATTGATTCAATCACTGGTCTTTCGAAAGACCCTGTCATTGTGAACGGGTCGTTCATGAACGACGCATCCCTAGAAGCTATGTAGTGGCAATCCAGTAGGTTGTGGATTAACAAGATTTTAACAGGTAGCAACGCAGCATGAATGGCCTATCGGAACTTATTAACGGAATGGGGATTGAACCAGTTTATCCGAAACTTCCTCGGTAAGTAGTTATTAAAGTAAGTAAAGTTATAATATTTAATAACAATGAAAAGTGCCCACAGCCTTCACACATTCCTTATAATATTTAATGACCTAATTACCCATATCTCTTTGTGTATCTTGTATTCACATATCAACATACCGACATCGGCGTTAGTGAATTAAAATTGGTATTTTTTTACGTAAACGAAAATTTTAATGATTACTTAAAAATGGTAAAAAATTCATTTGTTTATTTTTAAAGTTATATAAATAAAGAGTTACTGTTTTTCGTGCGAATGGGGAATGGGAAGTGATAAGTTTTGCACCATTCAAATAGTGCAGTGCAGAGAAAAACCGCTTGTATATCCCTATCCTAGTTTTTATTCTCTACCTAGCAGTATCAACATCCGGTTTAATCGGAAGTCCAGTCGAAAGCAAAAAGTTGGATTTTGGTCAGTTCTAGTTAAACCGAAGTTATTTTGAGAATGTAGGTATAGGTATCGAAATAGGGACATGTAACTTTTTTTTGTAAAATGCATCATTTATATGCTACATTATCTAAGGTCAATAAATATTCGATTTCCAAATAGCAGTGTCTCAAAAACTATTACATTTAGTCGTACCTAGGTTTTAACAAGACATAAAATTTAATAATATACAGGGGTTAGGCGGTCCCTTTTTGTAAGATCCCTGCACAGTCAGTTAAATTTTTTTAGATAAGTTTACTTTTACGTAGATGTTAAGTTTATATTACTTATTCTTGTTAATAGTGAAATATTGAACTGCTAAAATTGTTTAATTTGCAAATTGTTTACTTTGTATGATTTGTAATAATGTCATTGGTTATTCTGTAATTGATTTAAAAAAAGAGCCAAACTCCAAATAAGCTTTAATGCCATAGAATTCAAAATTTTGTTAAAGCATCAACCGAACCTTATCTTAGTAGCTTTACTAGGTATTAACAGCGATTGATCAACAACTGTCAAATTAATAAATTTATAGACATTTTATAATTTTTAGGAGAAGAGGTTACAGACGACATTTTGGACTTATTGATGATGAAACAACCAAAAAATTATTTAATACGGCGAACTTAGAGAATTATTTCAACACAAAAGTGCAGGAAGCAAAAATTACAACGGATCTCGGAAACTCAGAACAGCAGTGACAACGCAGCATAAACTATGTCTGAAACAGGAAGCTTCTTTCTAATTTAATTGACCCCACAGCGATTACAGTTTTAAAGATAGCAATACTACTATCAATAAAATGGACGTCCTGTATAAAATTAATAAATGAAAAATAATATTATACAGTGTATGTGTTCGTGTTCCCAATCTTGGCTACCAAGTTACCAAAAAAAACTTTTCATGTCATTTTTGTAATAAGAGTCTATCTTGTCGTTGGTCAAAATAAAAGTATTTTTTGGTATTTTTATTGCCTAATTTTTCCTCTGAAGGAGAACCGTATTTCGGATTTTATACACAATAGACACCTACTATTTCTGACTAGCTGCTGAGGGTTTCTATTTTAATCCTTTATTTTAAAAGGTAAAAATATCATAAACGTGAAAGAGGAATTAAGCGCAACCCTACTGTGGTAATAATGTGAATATTTACCATAATTAATTTTTAATACTAGCATCTAGTTAGCTGTTTACTTGCTATAAAAGGTATCAACTAGTAGCAACTAAGCCCTATACTAGCTACTAATGACATACATACCAGTGATAAATAAAGTACATTACTAGTAGCTAATAGTCTGAACAATACTGTGTACAATTAAAATACTAATCATAAATCACCAACTATTAGCAGCTATTAATATTTTATCCATGGCAACTTAACTAAATACTAGCCACTAATAAACATTAACTAGCCATAAACAACGAGCGCACTTGTGACAATTCTAGTGTTAACTAGTGGTTATTATTCTTGATACTTACCACTAATAACCTGACTATTTATGATAACTAAAGTAAGTACTAGTAGCTACTAATCTATGAATTACTAGCAAGCAATCTGTGTTAGCAACCTAGTGTTTGCTAAGTACAGAAAATACTTGTCACATATCGTATACAACTTTTTACTTAGGATAATTAGATTTTTACTTATGGTTAGTAAAATTTTTTGTCGGTGTGGTTGATACAAATACACTAATAATTAAAAACAGAAAAAATTCGGTCAAGTGCAAGCTATACTTGCACAATTAGTGTTTCGTGCTATCAGCCCCCCACTTAGACTGAGCAAACCTCGGCCGCCCGATCTCCACCCATCTGCCGCGCTACCCGCCGCCGACGGCACCAACGCCGTATCACATCGCGCGCGCCCGGAGCTGAGGGGGAGCGTTTCGACTGAGCCAAATTAAAAATTTTGAAAAACGTGTAAGCACAAAAGTTGTTCCTTACATCGTAAGAAATATTTTTTGTCGAAAAACTTTTCCTTTAAAACCAATGGTTCGTCAGTTATAAAGAAATAAACAATTCAATTGTTTATACCAATTGATCGCGATGGAACTTTTCAATCCTGATAATTTTGGCTCAATCTACACCTAATTCTTAATGTTAATGATTTTTTTCAGATTTTTCTGAGCGATTATTTTGGTGATGAGGGTGGGGGGCAGCAATTTTTAAGCGTTTTTCCCGAAAAATGCTTAAAAAAATCAAAACAAAAATACATTATATACTTACTTATATTGTTAAATTCGTGCTTCAATAAGCTTTCATTTGATATTCTACACCTACACGATGCATTTTAACTTTTTCCCCCTGAAATTAACACCTAGAGCCAAAATTCAACTTTTCATACTTCACGTCTATAATTGGGTCACCACACTCTATATCTGTGCTAAATTCCAAATTAGTAAGTCAAATAATTTCAGATAAATTCGCCTGTGACAGACAGATGGACGGACCCCGAAGTGATTCCATAAGTGTTCCGTTAGCACGGAACACGGAACACTAAAAATACCTCACATACGGATCGAATTGCGGTACGCTTGTCAGAAACTAGTATGCGTAGACCGCCACATCTATAATTACGTCGAATAATTTCAGAGAAAATCGCCTGTGACTGACGGACGGACACCGAAGTGATTCCGTTTTGCTAATTTTAGCATGGAACATTAAAGAAAACATGCTTAAAACTTCTTCATAAAATAATCATGCAAGCTGCAGAAAATTCATAGGAATTTGGTTGTCGGTTGCATTGAGTTAAGACTGGGTTTAAATAATATTACTAATCCTAATTGAATTTTTTGTACATGGCTATCTTTACATCTTTATGTTCAAACATCAGAAAAATAGACAACATTTATCATAAAAAGAAATATTATTTATTATAAAAATAATAGGTATCTGGAAATTTGTCCAACAAAAAGTACGACATATGGCAATCTCACAATCTCGGGGCCACGCACCCCTCCCCCCCCCCCCCCCCCGCGCCCCTCCCTGCGGGCGCCCATGGACAAAGGTAAAGAGATTAGCTGTGGAACTTTGGTTTGCAATTTGCAAGTTGATAACTTTCTCCATAACTTTGGTGACAACAGCGAGAAGGGAGATAGGTCTATAATGGGATGGAAGGGACTTGGAACCTTCCTTCGGGACAGGCTGCACACGAGCAGTCTTCCAGCTATCTGACAAGATACCATTGTCATAGGAGATCTGGAAAAGACGAGTTAAGATGGGTGCAAGTTCTGGAGCGCATTTTTTTAGAACAATTGCTGGTATGCCATCCAGACCGGAGGACTTTCTGGTGTCAAGGGATAGAAGAATTTTTTGAACTTGTTTGATCTCAACCTCAAGTATTACGTCGGACATTTTCTGGGGTACAGACGTAGCTGTTGAGAGAGCGAAATTGGCAGGAGGAATAAGGGTGGAATTGGCAGCGAAGTTTTTGGCAAATAGTTCAGCTTTCCCTTTAGAGGTGGAGATAATCTCGTTGTCAGAGGTCAGGGGAGTGCTTCTACAAAAGTTTTGACTAATATTTTTGACAAGCGACCAGAGAGATTTGCTGCCGTTGGAACAGTCAAGCACTTTATCTTTTATGCGGTTGTTAAAAGCACTTTTGAGCTCTAAGATAGTTTGATTGATTGATCATGTAAATTTTGAAGAAACCTTTTGTGAGCTTGGACTTTTTTGAGCCTGACTTTATCACAGACCTTGAAGAATCAGGTCTTTTGATGGTAAATTTTAGGTTTCTTGCGGGTATGTGGAATGAAACTTTCAATACCTACTTGAATGATATCTGTGATATGAGAGCAAATTTCGAGGAGATCTGGAGTGGAAAAACAGAGGGGGTTCCAAGGGAAAGCTGAGAAGAAGTTTCGAAGACCATCGCAGTCAGCAAAGTTGTAGTGCCAGGTCGTGCGTTCCGACATTATTTCAAATCTTAGGGTTTTGAAAACTATTTTCCGTTTTCTTTAAAATTTAAAAGTATTAATTTAATTTAACGGTTATAATCAATTTTTCTCTAGCGTTGGTCGCCCTTCGTGTTAGGGCGCCCTGGTGCAAGGGCACCACCAGCACCCTATCCAGAAACGGCCCTGTATTCCTGATTAGATCAGGGGCGGTCCATGGAAGCGGAGGGATCATCGCTTCCCTAAACTTTTTACAAATAAAAAAATAACTTTGTATACATTAATAATGCATAATTTTTAGCATTATACTATAGTTTTATAAAAATATGAATTTAATTCCTATTAATTTATCTGAAATCTTACATCAACGTAAAAAATTTTACTGCGCAAACGCAACCAATTTCTCTCGCATCGCCGTCATTTTAGTTTGTCCGGACGAGTTCGCTTGGAAAGTTTTGCATATTTTTAGTGTTTTTGGGACATTATAGTTTTTATTTAGGTGTCCCTCGGCCAAAAATATTAAAAATAAATATTTTAGTAAATTACACGTCTATCATTTAACTAAGGTAGATTATGTTTAGATATAATCCTCAGCAGTACAGTTTGTTTAATGATTTTCGTTATTTTTGAAAATTTGTGCCATGAAATGAAAAAAATGTGGTCTTCGTCACTAACTTATGTTATTATTTTTGTGAATTAAACTGGATAATTTTACGGCATTCACAGAAATAAATCATTTGATATAAACAATCAGATCGTTTTACTGATTCAATAAAAGACAAAATCTACAGCAATTAGTCATATTTTAATCCAAAAAGATAAAAATAATCAAAATTTTGACTAAATCTAACCTAATGAAGTAAATCTTTTATGACACACCTTTGAGTAATACCAGCATATTACGATATATATCACGAAATAAATTTATTGCTTGTATGCTAAATATTATCCAGAATTTTATTAAACCTATCTAATTATTTTAAAATCACTAATAATTTGATTAGTTCTATTTAAACTTAGTTTAAATCAATCCAACTATTTTCTAGACTCAGAGCGAGACTGTTCGCTACATTTAAGAAAAATATTTCTTAGAATATATCTAATGATTTATTTATTTACTAATATTTATCATTGGGTTTCTCAAAGTTATCGAATTGCACTAACAGTTAAATTGTAATATGACAAGATCTATCAAATTTTAGATTGTTACAAGCCTATGTCGATCAAATTCTTATATATTTGTTTTATATTGGATTAAATCTATCACATCAAAATACAAATAGTAACAGCTTTATAGATTTAATAAAATAAAGATTGAATTTAGTGCAAACTTTCTAATTTTAAATGGCCAAACGGCCTCCTTCTTGGTGCTTATTCGACTTTTTCATTTGTTACTAGTAATTCGTGTAAAATAAAGTTTCTGTGCTGCGTCTGTTAGTTTTTCCAGTGTTCTACTACGGGAAAAGGTAAGTTATTTTTAGATCCTTTTTTTGTTGTGGTCGTTGTAGTACTATGTCAAAAGGAAACAATGATATTAGTAATGTTAGATATTTAGGTGTATTAAATATGGGAGTGAATGTAATGTATGTTATGTTTTACGAATATTTTCATATTTTTGGGATTTCTTTGTTTTCCCAAAAGATTTCCTTCTAAAACGTGTTTAATTTAATTGTAATAATATGAAATGTATACCCGTGGACAAAGAAATCATACATCCAATTCGCAGTCTAAGTACCTACCAGTTTCCTAAGGAAGTCTGTTAAAAACTTTTAGACTGCTTTCCAGATTAAACTTGGCAACTAATTTCTTAAAATATTTACAGATTTCGAAATACAGTATGAAAATTAACAGATTACATGAAAAGTGGCAAGACTGCATCAAGAATAATCCCATACTTTCGGATCCATATAAAGGATAAACACAGCCTGCTTAAGAAACTGAGAAGCGAAGACTTAACAAATGGTAAGAATACTAAACTATGTATTAACTTGGAAAGTAGTTTCCAAAAGTCATAATTCCATATTTTGTTTCTAGTATGTCCCATATTTTCCATTTGTAACTTTTCCTTTTTTTCTTGTAGTGTTAATTTTTTCTAATTTATATGTATATGATATTTTTTAATTAGATCCGTGTTTATTTTGTTTCAGATATTAAAGATTTCCTTATTACCAAATAAATTCACACGTTGTGCCCCCAGTAGCAGTGGTAAAATCAAAACAGAATAAATCTGGAAAATGGATGGAACTGTGTTAGACTAATGACCTAACTAATTTATTAGCAGAATGACTAGTTATCAACATTACATAAAATACGTCAATATTTTAATAAAATAGATATTAAATTTGGATACTAGCTTATAGTTAATCTGTAAAAGGACGTCAGATATTTTAATTTTATTTAGATGTTTTTTGAATGAAATCAAAACATTCATTAACCATATATCTGGTTTCTGAGCTTCGGTGTCGTCATATATAAGTAAAATAATATGTTATTTAGTATTAATTTAATTTGAAGTTAAGATGTTAAGTAAATTTTTTTTTTCGAATTTGTACCAACCGTAAACCTAACATAAATCTTACTGAAAATAATAAATCTTGATGTGAATATAAAAATAGTTTTTTTTATATTTGCCCTATTATTAATGCAAACTAGAGAATATAACGAATAAAAAGATATAATTATTAGGTAGGACAGGTTATTTAGTAGAAACCATAAATCTTTAATGAGAACGGCATTAGTGTAAAAATTAAGGTAAATTTTTTAACCAGGTAGACTTTAATAATTTTATTATATATTCATGATTAATTCACATAAAATATTCTAAAATCCATTTAATTATTAATTCGTAGGTATAGAACTTTTTAAAATAATTTACTGTTTAATAAAAAAGTAGAAAATATTATTTCCCAATGGATACCTATTCATATATTTACCTAATTTTATTATTTTTTTGCTGGATTTAATAAAAAAAAATTTTATTAATAAAAAATTTAGTTAAACCAATCTAAGATGTGCTAGTAATCACCTAGTGTTTAAGCAAGAAGCATCCTAAATGTGATTATTACAATAAAACCAAATGATAGGTTCAAGAAAATATGTAGTATACTGTAGCATATATTTACTAAGCTATACTCAACAGGTAGTAATTCTTATCAAATTTTAAATTAAATCAATCAAATGTTTTCTTTTCACAATCATATACTAATAAATTTTATCAAACATCAATATAATATTAATCGCATTTGTGCTAAAGTCTACTAAACCTGTTTTCTTAAATTCATCTAATAATGATAAACTTTAAACTAGACACAAAATCAATCAAATAGTTAAATGATATTAATTTAATTTGTGATAGGCGCTATATCAATCCTGGATCTGATTGATTTGGTATGTTATTGAGTTGATTTTAGCCAAGATTTCTTTCTGTGTTTATTATTAAAGCACAATATTCATTAGTCTTGACAGTACCTTTATTATTATCATTAAAAGGTTTACGAAATCCATAAGCCCATGTCTACTTAGCCACATTAGACATATGTTAAATCAAAAAAAAAAGTGTACAATAATACTTGGAAAATAAGATCGTTTGGCTTTATAGTATTCTTCATGCGTATCTGCATCAGATTTTTTCTTCAATCTACATCGATGTTGCCTTTCCGCTGCTGTTGGCGCCATTTTAATTTTTGTCAATTTTACCGGTACACCATATAACGAAATAAGAAGATAAACGTTATAAATTTGTTCTAGCGTGCAAAATAATTGTCAGAAATGCCCATTAAATAGCAAAAAATTCCATATTGCACCAAAAAATGTCCTCTGTAACTTTTTAGTCCCCTTCGTAACGACCAGTCGCGTGACGAAGAATACGTGTTACGAAGTATACGTTTCTCATATTAGACAAATCTTCCCAAAATAACTTATTGAGTGCGTAATTTGTGTCCCAATCAAAACCTAACAAATAGGTCTATCACTTAAAAAATACCAAGTAAATTCTGCAAATACTTACCAAGAAAAACACGTGACGCAGAATAACCTCAATAAACACACGACAGCGGCTTAGCGCTTGAAATGATACTTATTGCACCTGGTAGATTCAACGCCGCCCCGTGGTCACCACTCGCACAACTAAGGATTGAGGTTGCGACATATGACGGTTTATAGAAATAGAAAATCTGTATTCACATAAGAGATTTGTGACGAGGATACAGAAAAAATGTAGACAAACTTTCGTCACGCTTTAGAAAAAAAATAGTATACAAAAGAAGGATTTTATTTTTGAAATTGCTATCTGGCAATTTAGTTTATGTGTAAAAAAAATCGCGTTTTATGAAAATACATTTTTAAAAATCGCTATTTAATAAATACAGCGTGGTGGGGAGATGACGTTTTACAGGGGTCTGCGAAGTTTGATAAAAAATAAATATTGAAATAGAAGTTTTACAATAAAAATGAATTCAATTTTAATTACGTGTACTTAAAGTTTCTAAATTATGTATTTGGCGCCTGTATGAACAAAAATACTTGCTTATAATTGATTTATTGTTTGGGACAAGTAGCAAATGCTTAGGGCATCTCAAAGGTATAATGACCCATTTACGGATTTTTCTGAGTGTATTTCTGTTTTTTTTTTGCAATGGAGGGACCCATCTTCTGTGAGTGTAGACAATAATTTAGACTGTGTTTGTGTCGTATGTAGTTTATTAAAAAAAAAATTTCTAGTCGACACTGGATTAGATTGATATATTAGAAAAGAAGGTGGAGATACCATTATTTACACTTTAGAGCAATCAGAGATTCCAGGGTTACTCTTAATCTGGCCAACTATATAGTCCCCTACCTACTTTTGGAAAACGGCTGTTGCCACGTTTGCTTAGGTAACGCAATTACTGCAGGTTAATATCTGCAATCGTAAATAGGTACCACAAGTTAAAGTATATGACTAAGGATCAATTAAATACTATACTAATATATCAGTACTAACAGAGACTAAATAATACCTAGACCTAGACGAACACTGCCGTGCAACGAAAAGCGGGTCCCCTCGACACATTTGGTGGGTTTACTGGTTTATGGTTTAAAAGTTAGTTTGTAGTTAGCATTATATAAATATGTATACTATGTATCTACATGTATATACAGTGATGGGCAGAATTTACGCAGCATATGGGAAAATTTTTTATTGTTAGATTTCAACAAATACCGATATTGGCAATCGTTTCTGCATTATTGGAAACTCCAAAAAACATTAAACACTGGCGTTCGTCTTTAGGGGTTTGGCGGGAAATTTAAAAAAATTCAAAAATTATAGAGCAAAAATGACCTTATGAAAAGATATCCAAAGTTTTTATTAAGAAATATTGTTTAGAATTGCATTATAGAGACGTACACAAATTTTACAAGCAATTAAATCAAAAATAAAAATACTTGATTTTGCCAAATTAAAAATTTGTCAAAACTCATAATGCAATTTTTAGTGCAAAATATTATTAACTGCACTAAAATAATTACTCCAAATCACGTTCCCTAAAATTATACTTCTTAGGTGCCTTTCTTAATAAGAAAAAGGAAATTGTTCAATTCTGGCTGGTACTCCATTTTTTTTTATATCTAAGACATCACACGTAGACTTCAAGGCTAAGTACTAACGTACCGTGGGTGTCTGAAGAGAAGGGAAATGTAGTCTATTGACACGGGATTTGTAGGATTGGAGGTTGGGACGGGAAGGGAAAACATCTGCAGGCAATTTGTTCCATAATCTGGAGTTCCTAGGTATGAATGTGCGAGAGAAGTGATCTGTTCTAGGCTTTTGTAGCTGAACAGTAAAGGGATGCATACGTAACGCGCCTCTTGTTGTTCTGTTAGGGACATTCAAGGGGGGAATAATACCGGTTAGTTCTTCAGAGCAAAATCCGTGGAAGTAGCGGTAGAAAAGGGATAAATCCCCTACAGCGCGGCGATGAGCGAGAGAAGGGAGTTTTCTCGTGAGGGCTGGGTCATTGATAAGTCGAAAGGCTCGCTTTTGGATAGAATGAAGGATCTTAAGTGTCGAAGGTGATGCCGCTCCCCAGATGTGGGAGCAGTACTCTAGGTTAGGTCTTATTTGGGAAACATAGATAGTGTATAAGTTGGAAGGGGAGTAGTATTTCTTCTTAACGAAATATTTTTATGGCCTGTGCATGCTAGACCCCTCCAATCAATTTATTATTAATAAAAGGGCATACATGTTTATGTTTTTTAATACGGCTTTAGTAGAGATACTTTGGGAGTTCTGCCCCACTCCGTCCTCCGGAGGGATCTTATCTCGAGATCTATGCCGTCATCTGTCAACTGTCAACCTTCATACGTCAGCTGTCACCTATCATATGTCAACTGTCATCTGTCAGAGGTCATCTGTCATCTGTCATACGTCATGTGTCAACTGTCAACTGTCACACTCTTCTACTCTAGCTACTTTGGACTTGGCTACCTAGGACGCCAACTACTTGGGCATTAACTACTTGAGATGTCACCTTTCACCAATCAGCTGTCACTCCTAAATCCCTAAGAACCTGATCCAACTATTCCAAACCTAAAATCTGCAACGATCCATCTGCTACATAAGTATAAATCTGAAAAAAAGTCCTGCCATAGGTGGGATTAGAACCCGAGCCATCCGTGTGACGGTCCAATGCATTACCGCTGAACCCCCCCGCTGAGCTCCCGTTAGAATACCGCTAAGTGGGTAAATACAATAAAAAAAGTCGAACGTCGGCCGTGCTAATAAAGGGGACGAATTTGAAGTAGGTCGTCGGTCTACGTTAGTAGGGCTTCCATCATCAAGAGAAATGTCACTTGTCACCTGTCAAATGTCACCTGTCAACTGCCACCTGTCACTTGTCAAATGTCAAAATAAAAATTTAACATACGTCACGTGTGAAGGATGACGTCATAAGACAGAAGAAAAAAATTAGCCAGCTGTCACTTGTCATTTAAGATATGTCAACTGTCACCTGTCACTTATGAAACGCCAAAATTAAAATTGAACATACGTCACGTGTTCAAAATGGTGTTAGAAGACATGCGTAAAAGGAGGTCAGCTGTCACTTGTCATCTTCGATCTGTCAACTGTCACCTGTCACTTATGAAACGCCAAAATTAAAATTGAACATACGTCACGTATTCAAAATGGCGTCAGAAGACATGCGTAAAAGTATGGCGGCTGTCACCTGTCATTTAAGATATGTCAACTGTCACCAATCACGTGTTAAACGTCAAAAGAAAAATTTAACATATGTCACGTGTTCTGGGCGATGTCCGAAGGCGTTTAAAAAAAGAATGGCGTCGATCGGCCCTTTGGTTCCGGAGATAGAGTTTTTTGCGATTAGCGACCTAACGGCTGAAGGTGGAGAAACGAAATTCGCAGGAGGGATAGTGGCGGAGCAGATCTTTCGATTTGTCAAATTATTTTTCAAAAATCTCGACTTTGAGGAAAAAATTAGATTTCAAAATTTTTACATCACCCTGTATAGTAAATTTTGGATTAATTATATAAATTATGAATATTAGTGGATTTAATAACAGAAAATAGGTATTAGATCTTCTGAACTATTAAAAAATTAGATTTCAAAATTTTTACATCATCCTGTATAGTAAATTTTTGGATTAATTATATAAATTCGATTTATCAAATTATTTTTCAAAAATCTCGACTTTGAGGAAAAAATTAGATTTCAAAATTTTTACATCACCCTGTATAGTAAATTTTCGATGAAATATATAATTTAGGAATATTATTTAAGTTAATAGCAACTAAACAACCCACGTTAAAATCACCAATGTTTAAACTGGGCTGTTTAAACACCTCTGTTTAAACAGCTCTGTTTAAACAGCCCTGTTTAAACTACCCTGCTAAAAACACCTCTGTTTAAACAGGGTTGTTTAAACACGCCTGTTTAAACAGCTCTGTTTAAACAACCACCCTGTGGAAACACCCCTGTTTATACAGCCCTGTTAAACAGTCCTGTTTCTGAAAAAAACAGCTAAGAAAACAACTCAAGACGCCTGGTATAGTACTCAAAGAAATTTCATCACCAAGAAAAACAATGTAAACGCTAGATAAAAGTTTTTAAAAATATTTAAAACTATAAAAACATAACTAGAATACTATCAACTCCCAGGATAGCATATAATAATAGGTAATATAATAAGAAGTTTATAAAACCCCAGATTGAACGCTGAAGCAAACAACCAGAACTATAAAATTAAAACTACGGCGGTAGCACTTCCGGTCGATGAAAAGGGGGCTCGAATATGATAAAAGTCATGATGGGTATCAAAGAAAAGAGAAAAATTTAAACAAAGTAATAGCGCTATTAGGGTTTCTTAATTCCGAGAGGTAAGGGCATTAGCAATTAAAGAAAATTAATGATTTAGTTTGAAATTGTTTGCAAGGAAATCAAAACGTATTTACATGTGTTTTAGTGGCAATAGATAGGAATATACAGCGATAAGGACGCCGGAAGCCGTCAGCCTTCGCAACTTCCGTCCTTATCAGGAGAATATTAATTAGTTGAAAAAGTTATTTACTTGTAAAATAACAGTCGGTATGTGTGTTTAGATAGAAGCAAATATGTACGTAGAACCGATCGGTAAAAATTAAGATTTGAAAAGTTTTGAAGAAATAGAATGTATTAATATTATTTAAGTGAATAATAACAACAAAAAATATGTATTAGTGCCGTGTGCAAATCAGGAAGTTGCGGTCAGCAGTTTCCGGTGATAAGGCTGGCTCGAACGTGCGAACAGCAGAAAGAATTGCAAAATATTAGTCTTGTACTGATAAATAAAACACACAATTATAAATTATTAACTTTATTTTAAGCAGCAAACTGCGTCGTTAACTTGTTAGGACTCGTCAGTTTCCGGTTGATAGGAGAAAGCATAAAAGGGGGAATGTGACAATTTGCAAAGCACAGTTGGCGTCTGAATCTCCTTGTGTGTGCATTAAGTTCGTTGGGTGTCAAACATTCAGAGTGGTCGTTGTTTTTTTGTGTGTGTGTGAAGGAAGTGTACTGTGAAATTTTTGGGTAAGTACCGATTGATATTAGCTTCAAGTTTTGTAGGATGCATGTATTAGCAAAAATGAAATGTTGAATCTTTACAAGAATATTAGTGCCGCTTTGTCAGGGAAAAATCAAAAAATAGTCTGTCGATGTGTCTGTCTTACAATCGAGTGCCGCTTTGTCAGGAAAAATAAAATAGTCTGTCGATGTGTCTGTCTTACAACCGTATTGCACAAAATTATGATGGGAAATTCGCGTTTAAGTAACAGCATGTAAATGTTGAGTTATTTACAGTAATATTGGGAATCGGGAATCGAGGGATAGAAAAGTATTTTTTTGTTTTGTTTTAAACGCTGTTTTACTTTGAAACTATAGAGATTAAGGTCAAGCATACTTTTTAGAATTAAAAGTCGCTGACAGTATTCAAAACATTTATTTTTTCAGGATTTGTTTTTTGTTTAAACGCAGTGACTTTTATTATTTTTAAAATATTAATGTGCCTTAGCAGTAGAGTAACGTAGCACCCAAACAAGAAATCGTTTAAACTAGAACCTGACGAAGTATTCTTTATGCATGTAATAGTGTTTCAAAAAATAATTTCTTTATCGGGTATGTATAAACTGCAGTTTTGCTTGAAGTTATGCTAAAAACTGGAAATTTAGTGCCAGAAAAAAATGAATCAAACAGCTAGTAGGGAAAGATGATGTATGTTCGGTTTCCACTCACATCTCGGAGTCACATAATAGTAGTAGTATACTAGCGAGTGAATCGGAAACATTTTCCTCAGTCAAAATATTTTATTTTCCAGAAAATGTTTGTGTGCAAATTCTGTAGCCGTGAGTTCACTAGGAAGGACAACTTCAATCGCCATGGAGATTGCCGCATAGCAGTCAAGATCGGCGACGTCTGCAGTGGGATTTTCAAGTCGGAGGGGGCTCTTCTTCGCCACCAGAAGGAGAAACACCCGGCCCCCAAAAGACAAGCGAAGACCACGCAGACATCCATGGCGAAAAGAGCAAGACTCGTTTCGACAGATGGTGAGTAGTTAAAAATTGGAATTTTCTTTTGCGACTAGAATTGTTTTTAGATAACTTTGATATTAATTTAGTAATATTGGTTTCTTGACCGTTTTTGATTAAATAGTTTTATTGTACTTCTTGGGCTTTCGGTCAGTTTAAATTAAAGTTTTGAAATGGTTTTGACGTTTCGGTTTATTTCATCTCTGAACCATCATCAGAATCCTAATAACAAAGGTGTAATAGTAATATATTTTTTTCTATGTAAGATTTATATAAACAAGAGATAGTAGAATAGGACATACCTTTTAAATTGATTTCACTTAAACACTACATTTTAACAAAATGACTTATTGCAACAGGGTTTTAAACTAGACTGATTTGTGGATGTTTACAGTAAAGAGCTTTGGTTTTATTATTCCAGATGTTTAAGGGTAGGGACACAAAAATTTTGCTTTTATTTTCGTTTTACTTTTTTATGATAAGGTTGTTGTAAATGGTACTTAAATTATCCGTATCTGTTCTATAGTTTAGGGTGTTATGGGTTTTTTTAATATGTATCATTTCCTTTATGTTTCGTTTTTTGTAGTTTGATTCATAATCTAAAATTTCTACGTTATTAAAATTAAAGTTGTGTAAATATTCTAGTGAATGATTTGATAGAGCTGTTGAACTGTGACTAACATTTCTAATATTGTTTTGATGTTCCTTAATTCTGTTTTTAAGATATTGCTTTGTTTGCCCAATATAGGTTTTTGGGCAATCAAGGCAATTTATTTTGTAAATGAGTTGAGACTGGTTTGTTTTTGGAATATTTGGTTTTAGATTTGTGAATAGTTTTCTTGAATTATTAATTGGTTTTTCTGCTATTTTGATTTTATGTGGGTGAAGTACTTTTTTAATTTTCTGGTTTATTTCTTTTATGTATGGAGTAGATACGTAATGGTTTTCATTCATATTTTTGGGGTTATTTTTCTGTGGGTTGTATATTTTGTTTATTTTTGCTTTTATGATTGGTTCATAGAACTTTTTAGGGTAGTTATTGTTTTGTAAGATATTTCGTACTTTTTTTAAGTTTTTTGGTCTGTGTTTATTATCAGATAGTTTAATAGCTCTGTCAACTAGTGAATTTACAACACTTTTCTTGTATTTTTCTGGAATGTTGGAGTTATAATTGATATATCGTCCTGACCACATTGGTTTGGTATACCAGCTTGTTTCTATGTCACCTTTTTCGTTATAGTTTAACGTTATGTCTAAAAGAGAGTTTAATCGAGAGAGAGTTAGAGATGAAATAAACCGAAACGTCAAAACCATTTCAAAACTTTAATTTAAACTGACCGAAAGCCCAAGAAGTACAATAAAACTAAACTGCTGGCCAATTCAAGCGGGACAAACTAAATTTTTGATAAAATTTAGAGTGGAATATTTTCGAAACGAAAAAAGATTTTGATTTAACTTTTTCAGTATGTAATTGAATAGTTCTTCTAGTTTTTATACTTCAAGGCACTATTGCTAGCAGTCGCTGCAACTCTATTTTACAGGGTGTTAAGTGAAACCCTGACTTTTTTGGAAAAGTTTTCCAGTTCCGAGAATCTAGGAAGAATTTTTTTTGAATTTTCTTTTCATACTAAAATGATCCATGGTCAAATACAAAAAAACAATTTCTCCGGATTTTCTCTATTTTCATTTGTTTTCCGTATACAGGAGTTAGTCGAAATTATCGACTTCTTCTTACAAAGGAACCCCTAATTTGGCCGTTTATTCACAAAAAGCGAAAGACCAAGTAAATTTGTAGTTTGAAGTAGTCCAGCTAACAAAATTAATACAAATTTTTGTACAGGGTGTAGCAAGTTTGGATCACGGGCTAGTAAATTATTATTTTTTAATTTCTACTACTTTTTCCTAAGTTAACTATTAATTATCACGTGCTACGTTAAAGGGTTAAAATTTGTTAGGTCCGATAACAGTACTGGTTAGAAAGATCCTTTTTGCCCAAACGGGTTTTTCATTTTTTGTCTAGTCCCATTTTTAGTGATTAAACGGCTCGCATTTTGAACCTAACTTTTTGCAATTGCATCCATGAACGATTGAAGTGAGAGTGCTTTTTTGGTGGTACATAATGAATGTTTTATCCAACCAAAAAACATGTAGTGGCCAAACAGCTAATGATGCTTATTCGAAGAATTTTTTAGCATTATACAGGGTTGCAAAAAATATACCACCTATACTTTATATGGAAGTCATGTGATTTTCAAATTAATTGAATATAGTCCCAATTTTCTTGGAACTTTTTGCCGAAACTGTTTTTGAATTTTTTTGTCTGGTCCCATTTTTAGTGATACAAATGGCTTGCGTTTAAAACTTAACTTTTTGCGATTGCATTCATGAACTATTGAAGTGGACATCGTTTATTGGTTTAACCAACCAATAAAAAAGTGTCGTGGCCATAGAGCTAAAGATGCTTATTCGCTGCTTTTGTCCGCGTTTGCCCAAAACATATCACCTACATTTTATATGAAAATCATGTGATTTTAGAGTCCTTTAGGTATTCATAAAGTTCCTTTTTGCTATATTAATAATTATTAAAGAAAATGCCCTACTTATTATTAATAAAATCTAGTAACGATACAGATAAAAAGAATAATATTCATTCGGAACTTTTTCACATTATACAGGATTGTGCAGAAGTTACTACTTATAATAGAAGCCACGTGTTTCTCGATATCTTTGGATTTTCGTAAACTTCGATTATTCATTATAAAAGAAAAATATTTTACCACTGCTCTAAAAAGTCAGTACATGGCATTGAGAAATTTTAATTAATAAGAAGTGTCTTAAATTAATAGTCACGGAGTACATTTTTCTCGTCAAAAATTGGAGATGGATAGTGAATTCAACTGAACAAGTTATAAAATTCTGTATAGCGTAGTTTTTAGAAGGTATAGAAATTTCAGAAGATTTAATTACTTTTGAAAGTACTCGAAAAGATACGTAATTTTCAAATTTAGTAGTTATTTTTCCCGGCATTACTTTAGGAGATCCAAAATGTAAATTTTGGTTGTTACTTTTATAGGTAAACAGAAAACGTTTTAAATTATAGAACATTTTTTTTACTTGAAGGTATTATAAAAACTTGCAACTAACGAAAACAAAACAAATCTTAATACCTAGTAGGACCTCCCCTTACATTTATTATCTCTTGGCATCTTCGAGGCATGCTTATTACCAAATTATTGACAAATTCTTGCTGAATATTTTCCCACTCCTGAACAATGGCGTCTGCAAGTTGTTCTAGAGTCTGAGGAGGATCTTCCCTAGAACTTACCAATAATTTCAATTTAGACCAGACGTGTTCGATAATATTCATGTCTGGTGATTTTGCAGGCCAGACCATCCTGGTAATATTATTAGCTTCCAAAAACTCTTGCACAATGCGTGCTCTATGAGGTCTGGCGTTATCGTCAATTAGCACAAAATCGTTCCCAAAATTGTTTGCAAATGGTAGAACGATATTGCTTAAAATTTCGTCCCTATATACCTGACCGTTAATGGGCTCCAATGTTAAAAAAAGTTCCGTTTTGCCATTAAACATTACACCACCCCAAACAGTAACGCCTCCACCACCAAAAGGTTCCTGAGGAGCCATATTCTCCTCCATATACCGTTCGCCACGTTCACGCCAAACTAATATTCTGCCGTCCGAGTGAATTAAATTAAATCTTGACTCGTCTACAAACATGCAGTTTTCCCAGTTATCTAATGGCCAATTGCGATGTTCATATGCCCACTGGAGACGTCTTCGCCTATGCTGTGGTAGAAGTCGCACACATTTAGCACGTCGCCGAGCTCTAAAATTAAAATTTTGGCTTAAAAATCTGTAGTATAGGTGTAGGGAATGAACCAATAAATAAGCCAACAGTAGCTTTTATTATACTAAAATGCAAAATTAGGTCAATTTTCATAACGTTAGTTCTAGGGAAGAACTAAGGAACATTACGCTGCAAGCACAAATAATGTGTTTAGGGTCGCCTATCAAAACTTTAATTTATGAACAACTTAGTTCAAGTTTACATTTATAATATCGGTGCGCAAAATCCAAGATTCACGCCTCAGCTGACGTCGATATTATAATAGCCGACTTACTAAAATGAAACACTAAAAATATTGGTACAAAAAATAAGATCTCATTTGAAGTAACTCACCTTAAGTTATTATTGTTTAAAGTTCTTCTAATGGTCCTATTGCTCACACGAATGTGTGTTCTTGCTCTGAACTCCTGGTTAATTTTCTCTGATGGAATTTTTCGCCTTCGACGAGCCTCTCTAACCAACCATCTTTCATCTGCAATGCCGACTTTCTTTTGGCGACCTCCCCCATAACGATAGTTTGCACTTCCCGTTTCGTGGAAGCGTTGACGCAGTCGAGATATTGTACTTCGCCCAACCCCGTACATATCCGCAATAATACTAATTTTTACCCCATCTTGTAGTAAACGCAAACAATTAGCTTGTTCTTTTGCACTTAATCGAGCCATTATAAAGGATAATAACGCACCAATTCAAAGAAGAATACTTTGTTGCCTTGGTAACTGTCAATAGCAAAGAAAATGTTTTATTTTTTGGCCTACTAGATCTTTTGACTAAGAAATAGAAACGCCGCTAACAGAAATCCACCTGCAAAGTATAGGTGGTATATTTTTTGCAACCCTGTATAATGCTAAAAAATTCTTCGAATAAGCATCATTAGCTGTTTGGCCACTACATGTTTTTTGGTTGGATAAAACATTCATTATGTACCACCAAAAAAGCACTCTCACTTCAATCGTTCATGGATGCAATTGCAAAAAGTTAGGTTCAAAATGCGAGCCGTTTAATCACTAAAAATGGGACTAGACAAAAAATGAAAAACCCGTTTGGGCAAAAAGGATCTTTCTATCCAGTACTGTTATCGGACCTAACAAATTTTAACCCTTTAACGTAGCACGTGATAATTAATAGTTAACTTAGGAAAAAGTAGTAGAAATTAAAAAATAATAATTTACTAGCCCGTGATCCAAACTTGCTACACCCTGTACAAAAATTTGTATTAATTTTGTTAGCTGGACTACTTCAAACTACAAATTTACTTGGTCTTTCGCTTTTTGTGAATAAACGGCCAAATTAGGGGTTCCTTTGTAAGAAGAAGTCGATAATTTCGACTAACCCCTGTATACGGAAAACAAATGAAAATAGAGAAAATCCGGAGAAATTGTTTTTTTGTATTTGACCATGGATCATTTTAGTATGAAAAGAAAATTCAAAAAAAATTCTTCCTAGATTCTCGGAACTGGAAAACTTTTCCAAAAAAGTCAGGGTTTCACTTAACACCTTGTAAAATAGAGTTGCAGCGACTGCTAGCAATAGTGCCTTAAAGTATAAAAACTAGAAGAACTATTCAATTACATACTGAAAAAGTTAAATCAAAATTTTTTTTCGTTTCGAAAATATTCCACTCTAAATTTTATCAAAAATTTAGTTTGTCCCGCTTGAATTGGCCAGCAGTTTATTTGATACTAATTATTTTTTCTTATCTCCAGAACCATCTACATCGTCCACGCAGCATTGTGCAACATGCCGGCTAGATGTTCCTACAAACCGATGGGGCGGCCATCTCAGGACCCTGGGCCATCGGGAGAAATGCTGCGTGATGCAGGAGGAGGAAGGAGTAGAGCTGATAAGAACATCGGTCAGGAGCCGAATTGCGACGTACCGACTGACTTCAAGCCCACCAACGTAAAGCAGTATCTACAGCAGCTAAAACAAAAATTCATCAAGTTGGTGGGAGACATCTGCGCAAAGTATGAGCAGCTTAAGGTCGGACTGGAGCTTTTCGGCCGCTTTCTCCTGCAGTCGAGCGAGTCGGAGGAGGTGAAGTCCTTCAACACCAAATACCAGCTGGTGAACAGGGCTACGGACTTGGAGGAGCTGTTTGAGCAGTTCAGCACTATCCTGGACCGGAAGTATTCGGAATTTATGGAAAAGGATAGTGGTAAGTGTAAAACTAGTGCAAAATTTTTTTAAGACTTTAATATTTCTTACTAAAAAATATTTCTATTGTTACAGGATGGGTGCTCCAACAACTCCTCCACTTAGAATTAGGCATCAACAAGATCCAGCCTCTAAAGCCATCTTCCTACATCCCGCTGCCAAAGGAGATTGAAGCAAAGAAAGCTGTTCTGAACATCCGGAACACGGATCAAAAATGTTTCATGTGGTCAGTCCTAGCTGCCTTACTTCCTTTGGATCCGACTCAACATGCAGAGAGAGTCGCGAACTATCTGCCTTTTGAGAACGAACTAGACTTTACAGGTATAGAATTTCCGTTTAAACTTACCGACATCGTTAAGTTTGAGCGACTCAATAATATTTCTATCAGTGTTTATGGACTGGAGAAAGGGTTCGAAGATGGTAAAAATAGTATTGAAGTCGTGGGTCTCTTATACTTTACAAAGTCTCGTAATAGGGAGCGACACGTAAATTTGTTAGTAACCAGTGATGACTATGGAAATAGTCATTACTGCTTAATAAGAAGTTTATCGCGCCTGATCTCAAGACAATTATCCCTACATCATGGTGTTAAGTATTTATGTGATGGTTGCTTATCGTATTTTGATTCAGAACAAAAATTAAAGACTCATCAGGAGCACGATTGCGGGCACGTTTTAGCTAAAGTCCCAACGACAAATTTAAAAAAAATAAATATGGTGAAGAGATTCCCGAGAATATTTTGAAATTTACAAACTTTGAAAAAAAATTAAAAGTACCTTTTGTTGTTTATGCCGATTTCGAGACAATCCTTGAACCCGTGGATATAGAGGAAAATGCGCAGGATCCCGATACGTCATACACTGTGAGAACGCACAAACATGTCCCGTACTCGTTCGGTTACTACATCAAATGTGACTTTGACGATGCTCATTCGATTTACCAAAGTTATAGAGGTCCGGATGATCACAAAGAATTCGTAAAACGCTTAGAGATTGATTGTAAATCAATCTATAATCGCTTTGTGATGGAAGTAGTACCCATGACACCTATTTCTGCGGAACAAGAGAGGGAGCATCAAGAAGCTAGGGTGTGTCATATCTGCGAAAAGCCATTTGATGTAGCGTTAAACGATAGCGTGCACGACCACGATCACGCAAATGGCTCCTATCGTGGTCCCGCGCACTCTGTATGCAACCTTAATTACAAAATTCCACAATTTATACCCATCTTTTTCCATAATATGTCCAACTTTGACTCCCACCTGTTTGTTAAGGAATTGGCTTCCAACGAGGAAAAGCTGGATGTTATCCCCCAAAACAAGGAAAAGTATATATCATTTACTAAACATGTTTTGGTGGGTAACATCGAGAACAGGGATGGTAAACAACAGCAGGTATTTTTAAAATTACGCTTCCTCGACAGTTTTCGTTTCATGGCCAGCAGTCTCGATAAACTTAGTCAAAATTTAAAACCAGAACAATGTCGAGAAGTGAGAAAATATTTCGCGGAAGAAAATAAGATTCAGCTTATTCGACAGAAGGGTGTCTTCCCATATAATTACGTGGATAGTTTCAAAAAATTGGATGACACAAAGCTACCATCACAGAAAGACTTTTACAACCAGCTGAAAAAAGAAGATAACGATGATTATAAGCGTGCTTGGGCTGTATGGAATTTATTTGAATGTAAAACTTTAGGCGAATATTCAGATATTTATTTAAAATCCGACGTTTTATTATTAACAGATGTTTTTGAAAGTTTTAGAGACGTGTGCCTTAACACTTACCGTCTAGATCCTGCGCAGTACTTCACCGCGCCCTCTCTTGCGATGGACGCTGCACTCAAGGCCACAGCCATTAGCTTAGAATTACTGACGGATCTAGACATGGCACACTTCTTTGAACACGGTATTCGCGGTGGGGTCAGTCAGTGTAGCGTTAGAAAAGCTTTTGCTAACAATAAATTTATACCTCATTATGACGCTTCCAAACCTACTTCCTACATCATGTATTTGGACGCCACCAACCTCTATGGTGCGGCTGTGTCTTAATATTTACCAACGGAGAATTTTAAGTGGTTGGATGACACCGAAATTCAAAGTTTAGATTACATGAATGTCGCGAATGATTCTAAAACTGGCTATATATTAGAGGTAGATTTAGAATATCCCGAACAGTTGCATTATTTACACAACGAACTACCCTTTTGTCCACAATCAATAGCTCCACCAGAATCAAAATTCCAAGACATTGAAAAATTAATTCCAAATTTGAAAAAGAAAGATAACTATATAATTCATCACCAAAATTTGCGCCAGGCTTTAGATTATGGGCTTAAGCTCACCAAAATTCATCGCGTTATATCTTTTGACCAATCACCGTGGCTAAAGAAATACATTGACCTAAACACAGCGATGCGCAATCAAGCGCAAAATAAGTTTGAAAAAGACTTTTTCAAACTGATGAACAACGCCGTGTTTGGGAAAACAATGGAAAATGTAGAGAAACGGGTAGATGTTAAACTGGTTTCTCATTGGGAAAATATTGGTAGAAGGTTGGGAGCCGAAGCGTTAATCTCGAAACCTCATTTTAAAGATCGCACTATTTTTAACGAGAACCTGGTAGCTATCCAGATGAAAAAACAAAGTCACATATAATAAACCGATTTACGTGGGTTTTAGTATCTTGGAAATATCCAAGACTATTATGTATGACTTTTTGTACGGGTATATTAAGCCAAAATATGGCAACAACGCGGTATTACTCTACAGTGACACCGATTCCCTTGTTTTGAAAATTACAACCGAAAATTTCTATAGTGATATGACACAAAATTTAGATAGATTCGATACGTCTAATTTCTCACAGGAAAATCCACATGATGTTCCTGTAAACCAGTCAATTTTGGGCAAAATGAAAGATGAGTATGCAGGAAAAATCATTTGGGATTTCTACGGTACCGGGGCGAAGGCATATTGTGTAAATATGGAGGGAAAGTTAACCAAAAAAGCTATGGGAGTTCCTGACTACGTCACCCAGAAAGAACTAACTCTGGACGATTATAGGGAGGCGGTTGACGTAGAAGGAACTCAGATTCATCGACAGATGAACACTTTCCGTTCGCATTTACACGATATGTATGTCGAACTGAAAAATAAGGTAGCGCTATCACACGCGGACGATAAGCGTTACCTTATTCCCGGCGACTTGGAGAACACGCTTGCTTGGGGTCATAGAGATATTAAAAAGTATAAGGAATCATCGGAAATTCCATGAGCGAAGACTGATCACGGACAGCTAACTTTACTTGAATGACTTTTGGTAGCTAAATGTATGACTTTAGAGGCTGTGATATTAGATTAGGATATGTTCTTTATTTTATTATTTATTTGCTTATTTATTGTATTCATTTATTTCACTCGAGTCTACCCTATTTATTGTATTAATTTATTTCACCCTAGTCTACCCTATTTATTGTATTCATTTATTTACTTTATATGTATATTTCACCGAAGTTTACCCCAGTTTTTAGTTTTCTATTATTTGTTTATATGTATATTTTACCCAAGTTTACCCTATTTTTTATATTGTTTGTTTATTTTACTATATTTACTATTTACAGACCGCTGTTCGGTTACTTTTTGTATTTTGTTTTTAACTTATTTTACACTTTAATAAATGCTTGTTTTTTGTGTTTATATTGGTGTCTTATTTCCTTAGTTAGAGCAAAGAAAAAACAAATTGATATTAGGCTATTTATTTAGTAACAAAATACTGTTTATATATTAATCTTATACAATTCATAAACATGCTTTGCAAATAGGTGTATTAGCTTCTCAGTCCATCAAAATAGATACTTGTCTGTTGTGGCATCTTCAAACTTGAGACTTCTCTTATCGCCATTGCGATCAAACACTAAAGTATACTTATGCAAAAATTGAGAATAAATTCTCTAACCACCTGAAAATTCCTTATACAATAAGGATTTCAACAAATAATGGTAAAACAGCTATTCTCCGGGCTATATGCCCCTCCGAGCGTTGAATTACATACCAAAATTTGCCGTATTTTCTTCTAACACAGTTAGATAAGAAAATACTGTTTCAAATGCAAGAAACTACCAAATGCAAGAAACTTCCTGGTAGTTTCTTGCATTTGAAACAGTATTTTCTTATCTAACTGTGTTAGAAGAAAATACGGCAAATTTTGGTATGTAATTCAGCGCTCGGAGGGGCATATAGCCCGGAGAATAGCTGTTTTACCATTATTTGTTGAAATCCTTATTGTATAAGGAATTTTCAGGTGGTTAGAGAATTTATTCTCAATTTTTGCATATTTATATGTACCCCTGACAAGTAGACTTTCATTCATACGTTCTAAAGTATACTGTTCAATTATCATACATATATCTACCCAATGGGTATTGAAACAATCAAAAGTGCTTAAAAATTTTTCAAATTCCTCACTCGAGAAAGAAATTTTGCCATAACCAATAGTATCCAAAATTACTTGTTTGCGTTCCTCTTCGGACGTAGTAAAAATGACAGTTATAAAGTCATCAATCTCGTAAACTCGGTTAGGCTTAATCGTCGGCACTATCGCTGGAACATCTGGACATCTAGAAGAAGATTCAAACACCTTATCCCAGCTGGAAGAGGAGGAGGAGGAGGCAGCCATTGGTAAGTTTAAATGGTAAGTTTCAAAAATAATGTAACCAAAGATTTATATTCTTGGTAAAACTTGATGTCTCTTTTTAGCTTGCGTATTTTTTTCAAATGCTTATCTAATTTAACTGACAAGTCGACTGTCTTTGTCATAAGCTCGAGACTAAATGCCCCAAATTTCTTAAGGTTGTTCGAATAATATAGGATAAATGAAATTGTAAAACACTTAATATCAGAACTTTTTACTGGTGTTCCTGCTCGAGTAGATGGCGTATTTCGATACAGCTAAAAAACAGACCCTGTTTCGGGAAAACAGCTAAAAAAAACAGACCCTGTTTCGGGAAAACAGCTAAAAAACAGACCCTGTTCTGGAAAAACAGCTAAAAAACAGCTAAAAACAGCTAAAAACACACCCTGTTCTGGAAAAACAGCTAAAAACAGCTAAAAACAGACCCTGTTTCTGGAAAAACAGCCAAAAAACAGACCCTGTTCAGGAAAAGCAGCTAAGAAAACAGACCCTGTTCTGGAAAAACAGCTAAAAAAACAGACCCTGTTTTCCGGAAAACAACTTAAACATCTAACCGCCCAACCACTCAACTGCTGAACCGCCTAACCTCCCAACCGCTCAACCGCTGAACCACTTAACCGTTCTATTTTTATCGTTTGACAAGTGGCAGGTGGCAGTTGACACATCGAAAATGACAAGACATAGTTTTTCATAGGTCTTATGACGTCATCCTTAACACGCAACCCATGCTAAATTTTTATTTTGGCTTTTGCCAAACGATAGTTTACACATCGAGGATGACAAGTAACAGCTGATATACTTTTACATATGTCATATGACACCATCCTTAACACGTGAGCTAAGTTAAATTTTTATTTCGACGTTTGACAAGTGACAGTTCGTTTGGTCGGGTTTGCTCAGGTCTGTTTCGCTGGGTTTGCTTATGGTTGTTCAGGTTTGCTCAGGTTTGTTCCAGGGGGTTTGCTCAGGGTTGTTCAGGTTTACTTGGGTTTGCTTGGGTTTGCGCGTTTTAAAGCTAGCTCAGATCGCGCGCGCGCGTGTTTCATCGCAATGGCGATAAGAGAAGTCTCAAGTTTGAAGATGCCACAACAGACAAGTATCTATTTCGATGGACTGAGAAGCTAATACACCCATTTGCAAAGCATGTTTATGAATTGTATAAGATACAAACAGTATTTTGTTACTAAATAAATAGCCTAATATCAATTTGTTTTTTCTTTGCTCTAACTAAGGAAATAAGACACCAATATAAACACAAAAAACAAGCATTTATTAAAGTGTAAAAAAAGTTTAAAAAAAAATACAAAAAGTAACCGAACAGCGGTCTGTAAATAGGAAATATAGTAAAATAAACAAACAATATAAAAAATAGGGTAAACTTGGGTAAAATATACATATAAACAAATAATAGAAAACTAAAAACTGGGGTAAACTTAGGTGAAATATACATATAAAGTAAATAAACGAATACAATAAATAGGGTAGACTAGGGTGAAATAAATTAATACAATAAATAGGGTAGACTCGAGTGAAATAAATGAATACAATAAATAAGAAAATAAATAATAAAATAAAGAACATATATGCCTAATCTAATATCACAGCCTCTAAAGTCATACATTTAGCTACCAAAGGTGATTCAAGTAAAGTTAGCTGTCCGTGATCAGTCTTCGCTAATGGAATTTCCGATGATTCCTTATACTTTTTAATATCTCTATGACCCCAAGCAAGCATGTTCTCCAAGTCGCCGGGAATAAGGTAACGCTTATCGTCCGCGTGTGATAGCGCTACCTTATTTTTCAGTTCGACATACATATCGTGTAAATGCGAACGGAAAGTGTTCATCTGTCGATGAATCTGAGTTCCTTCTACGTCAACCGCCTCCCTATAATCGTCCAGAGTTAGTTCTTTCTGGCTGACGTAGTCAAGAACTCCCTTAGCTTTTTTGGTTAACTTTCCCTCCACATTTACACAATATGCCTTCGCCCCGGTACCGTAGAAATCCCAAATGATTTTTCCTGCATACTCATCTTTCATTTTGCCCAAAATTGACTGGTTTACAGGAACATCATGTGGATTTTCCTGTGAGAAATTAGACGTATCGAATCTATCTAAATTTTGTGTCATATCACTATAGAAATTTTCGGTTGTAATTTTCAAAACAAGGGAATCGGTGTCACTGTAGAGTAATACCGCGTTGTTGCCGTATTTTGGCTTAATATACCCGTACAAAAAGTCATACATAATAGTCTTGGATATTTCCAAGATACTAAAACCCACGTAAATCGGTTTATTATATGTGAATTTTGTTTTTTTCATCTGGATAGCTACCAGGTTCTCGTTAAAAATAGTGCGATCTTTAAAATGAGGTTTCGAGATTAACGCTTCGGCTCCCAACCTTCTACCAATATTTTCCCAATGAGAAACCAGTTTAACATCTACCCATTTCTCTACATTTTCCATTGTTTTCCCAAACACGGCGTTGTTCATCAGTTTGAAAAAGTCTTTTTCAAACTTATTTTGCGCTTGATTGCGCATCGCTGTGTTTAGGTCAATGTATTTCTTTAGCCACGGCGATTGGTCAAAAGATATAACGCGATGAATTTTGGTGAGCTTAAGCCCATAATCTAAAGCCTGGCGCAAATTTTGGTGATGAATTATATAGTTATCTTTCTTTTTCAAATTTGGAATTAATTTTTCAATGTCTTGGAATTTTGATTCTGGTGGAGCTATTGATTGTGGACAAAAGGGTAGTTCGTTGTGTAAATAATGCAACTGTTCGGGATATTCTAAATCTACCTCTAATATATAGCCAGTTTTAGAATCATTCGCGACATTCATGTAATCTAAACTTTGAATTTCGGTCTCATCCAACCACTTAAAATTCTCCGTTGGTAAATATTGAGACATAGCCGCACCATAGAGGTTGGTGGCGTCCAAATACATGATCTAGGAAGTAGGTTTGGAAGCGTCATAATGAGGTATAAATTTATTGTTAGCAAAAGCTTTTCTAACGCTACACTGACTGACCCCACCGCGAATACCGTGTTTAAAGAAGTGTACCATGTCTAGATCCGTCAGTAATTCTAAGCTAATGGCTGTGGCCTTGAGTGCAGCGTCCATTGCAAGAGAGGGCGCGGTGAAGTACTGCGCAGGATCTAGACCGTAAGTGTTAAGGCACACGTCTCTAAAACTTTCAAAAACATCTGTTAATAATAAAACGTCGGATTTTAAATAAATATCTGAATATTCGCCTAAAGTTTTACATTCAAATAAATTCCACACAGCCTCAGCACGCTTGTAATCCTCGTTACTGATATCTTCTTTTTTGAGCAGGTTGTAAAAGTCTTTCTGTGATGGTAGCTTTGTGTCATCCAATTTTTTGAAACTATCCACGTAATTATATGGGAAGACACCCTTCTGTCGAATAAGCTGAACCTTATTTTCTTCCGCGAAATATTTTCTCACTTCTCGGCATTGTTCTGGTTTTAAATTTTGACTAAGTTTATCGAGACTGCTTGCCATGAAACGAAAACTGTCGAGGAAGCGTAATTTTAAAAATACCTGCTGTTGTTTACCATCCCTGTTCTCGATGTTACCCACCAAAACATGTTTAGTAAATGATATATACTTTTCCTTGTTTTGGGGGATAACATCCAGCTTTTCCTCGTTGGAAGCCAATTCCTTAACAAACATGTGGGAGTCAAAGTTGGACATATTATGGAAAAAGATGGGTATAAATTGTGGAATTTTGTAATTAAGGTTGCATACAGAGTGCGCGGGACCACGATAGGAGCCATTTGCGTGATCGTGGTCGTGCACGCGATCGTTTAACGCTACATCAAATGGCTTTTCGCAGATATGACACCCTAGCTTCTTGATGCTCCCTCTCTTGTTCCGCAGAAATAGGTGTCATGGGTACTACTTCCATCACAAAGCGATTATAGATTGATTTACAATCAATCTCTAAGCGTTTTACGAATTCTTTGTGAGCATCCGGACCTCTATAACTTTGGTAAATCGAATGACCATCGTCAAAGTCACATTTGATGTAGTAACCGAACGAGTACGGGACATGTTTGTGCGTTCTCACAGTGTATGACGTATCGGGATCCTGCGCATTTTCCTCTATATCCACGGGTTCAAGGATTGTCTCGAAATCGGCATAAACAACAAAAGGTACTTTTAAATTTTTTTCAAAGTTTGTAAATTTCAAAATATTCTCGGGAATCTCTTCACCATATTTATTTTTTTTTTAAATTTGTCGTTGGGACTTTAGCTAAAACGTGCCCGCAATCGTGCTCCTGATGAGTCTTTAATTTTTGTTCTGAATCAAAATACGATAAGCAACCATCACATAAATACTTAACACCATGATGTAGGGATAATTGTCTTGAGATCAGGCGCGATAAACTTCTTATTAAGCAGTAATGACTATTTCCATAGTCATCACTGGTTACTAACAAATTTACGTGTCGCTCCCTATTACGAGACTTTGTAAAGTATAAGGGACCCACGACTTCAATACTATTTTTACCATCTTCGAACCCTTTCTCCAGTCCATAAACATTGATAGAAATATTATTGAGTCGCTCAAACTTAACGATGTCGGTAAGTTTAATCGGAAATTCTATACCTGTAAAGTCTAGTTCATTCTCAAAAGGCAGATAGTTCGCGACTCTCTCTGCATGTTGAGTCCGATCCAAAGGATGTAAGGCAGCTAGGACTGACCACATGAAACATTTTTGATCCGTGTTCCGGATGTTCAGAACAGCTTTCTTTGCTTCAATCTCCTTTGGCAGCGGGATGTAGGAAGATGGCTTTAGAGGCTGGATCTTGTTGATGCCTAATTCTAAGTGGAGGAGTTGTTGGAGCACCCATCCTGTAACAATAGAAATATTTTTTAGTAAGAAATATTAAACAGTCTTAAAAAAATTTTGCACTAGTTTTACACTTACCACTATCCTTTTCCATAAATTCCGAATACTTCCGGTCCAGGATAGTGCTGAACTGCTCAAACAGCTCCTCCAAGTCCGTAGCCCTGTTCACCAGCTGGTATTTGGTGTTGAAGGACTTCACCTCCTCCGACTCGCTCGACTGCAGGAGAAAGCGGCCGAAAAGCTCCAGTCCGACCTTAAGCTGCTCATACTTTGCGCAGATGTCTCCCACCAACTTGATGAATTTTTGTTTTAGCTGCTGTAGATACTGCTTTACGTTGGTGGGCTTGAAGTCAGTCGGTACGTCGCAATTCGGCTCCTGAACGATGTTCTTTTCAGCTCTACTCCTTCCTCCTCCTGCATCACGCAGCATTTCTCCCGATGGCCCAAGGTCCTGAGATGGCCGCCCCATCGGTTTGTAGGAACATCTAGCCGGCATGTTGCACAATGCTGCGTGGACGATGTAGATGGTTCTGGAGATAAGAAAAAATAATTAGTATCAAAGTTATCTAAAAACAATTGTAGTCGCAAAAGAAAATTCCAATTTTTAACTACTCGCCATCTGTCGAAACGAGTCTTGCTCTTTTCGCCATGGATGTCTGCGTGGTCTTCGCTTGTCTTTTGGGGGCCGGGTGTTTCTCCTTCTGGTGGCGAAGAAGAGCCCCCTCCGACTTGAAAATCCCACTGCAGACGTCGCCGATCTTGACTGCTATGCGGCAATCTCCATGGCGATTGAAGTTGTCCTTCCTAGTGAACTCACGGCTACAGAATTTGCACACAAACATTTTCTGGAAAATAAAATATTTTGACTGAGGAAAATGTTTCCGATTCACTCGCTAGTATACTACTACTATTATGTGACTCCGAGATGTGAGTGGAAACCGAACATACATCATCTTTCCCTACTAGCTGTTTGATTCATTTTTTTCTGGCACTAAATTTCCAGTTTTTAGCATAACTTCAAGCAAAACTGCAGTTTATACATACCCGATAGAGAAATTATTTTTTGAAACACTATTACATGCATAAAGAATACTTCGTCAGGTTCTAGTTTAAACGATTTCTTGTTTGGGTGCTACGTTACTCTACTGCTAAGGCAAATTAATATTTTAAAAATAATAAAAGTCACTGCGTTTAAACAAAAAACAAATCCTGAAAAAATAAATGTTTTGAATACTGTCAGCGACTTTTAATTCTAAAAAGTATGCTTGACCTTAATCTCTATAGTTTCAAAATAAAACAGCGTTTAAAACAAAACAAAAAAATACTTTTCTATCCCTCGATTCCCAATATTACTGTAAATAACTCAACATTTCCATGCTGTTACTTAAACGCGAATTTCCCATCATAATTTTGTGCAATACGGTTGTAAGACAGACACATCGACAGACTATTTTATTTTTCCTGACAAAGCGGCACTCGATTGTAAGACAGATACATCGACAGACTATTTTTTGATTTTTCCCTGACAAAGCGGCACTAATATTCTTGTAAAGATTCAACATTTCATTTTTGCTAATACATGCATCCTACAAAACTTGAAGCTAATATCAATCGGTACTTACCCAAAAATTTCACAGTACACTTCCTTCACACACACACAAAAAAACAACGACCACTCTGAATGTTTGACACCCAACGAACTTAATGCACACACAAGGAGATTCAGACGCCAACTGTGCTTTGCAAATTGTCACATTCCCCCTTTTATGCTTTCTCTTATCAACCGGAAACTGACGAGTCCTAACAAGTTAACGACGCAGTTTGCTGCTTAAAATAAAGTTAATAATTTATAATTGTGTGTTTTATTTATCAGTACAAGACTAATATTTTGCAATTCTTTCTGCTGTTCGCACGTTCGAGCCAGCCTTATCACCGGAAACTGCTGACCGCAACTTCCTGAGTTGCACACGGCACACGGCACGTTGCACTTAACTAATATTAATACATTCTATTTCTTCAAAAATTTTCAAATCTTAATTTTTACCGATCGGTTCTACGTACATATTTGCTTCTATCTAAACACACATACCGACTGTTATTTTACAAGTAAATAACTTTTTCAACTAATTAATATTCTCCTGATAAGGACGGAAGTTGCGAAGGCTGACGGCTTCCGGCGTCCTTATCGCTGTATATTCCTTTCTATTGCCACTAAAACACATGTAAATACGTTTTGATTTCCTTGCAAACAATTTCAAACTCAATGATCAATTAATTTTCTTTAATTGCTAATGCCCTTACCTCTCGGAATTAAGAAACCCTAATAGCGCTATTACTTTATTTAAATTTTTCTCTTTTCTTTGATACCCATCATGACTTTTATCATATTCGAGCCCCCTTTTCATCGACCGGAAGTGCTACCGCCGTAGTTTTAATTTTAATTTTATAGTTCTGGCTGTTTGCTTCAGCGTTCAATCTGGGGCTTTATAAACTTCTTATTATATTACCTATTATTATATGCAATCCTGGGAGTTGATAGTATTCTAGTTATGTTTTTATAGTTTTAAATATTTTTAAAAACATTTATCTAGCGTTTACATTGTTTTTCTTGGTGATGAAATTTCTTTGAGTACTATACCAGGCGTCTTGAGTTGTTTTCTTAGCTTTTTTTTTCAGAAACAGGACTGTTTAACAGGGCTGTATAAACAGGGGTGTTTCCACAGGGGGTTTGTTTAAACAGAGCTGTTTAAACAGGATTGTTTAAACAACCCTGTTTAAACAGAGATGTTTTTAACAGGGTAGTTTAAACAGGGCTGTTTAAACAGAGCTTTTTAAACAAAGCTGTTTAAACAGAGGTGTTTAAACAGCCCAGTTTAAACATTGGTGATTTTAACGTGGGTTGTTTAGTTGCTATTAACTTAAATAATAACCCTAAATTATATATTTCATCGAAAATTTACTATACAGGGTGATGTAAAAATTTTGAAATCTAATTTTTCCCTCAAAGTCGAGATTTTTGAAAAATAATTTGATAAATCGAATTTATATAATTAATCCAAAAATTTACTATACAGGATGATGTAAAAATTTTGAAATCTAATTTTTTAATAGTTCAGAAGATCTAATACCTATTTTCTGTTATTAAATCCACTAATATTCATAATTTATATAATTAATCCAAAATTTACTATACAGGGTGATGTAAAAATTTTGAAATCTAATTTTTTCCTCAAAGTCGAGATTTTTGAAAAATAATTTGACAAATCGAAAGATCTGCTCCGCCACTATCCCTCCTGCGAATTTCGTCTCTCCACCTTCAGCCGTTAGGTCGCTAATCGCAAAAAACTCTATCTCCGGAACCAAAGGGCCGATCGACGCCATTCTTTTTTTAAACGCCTTCGGACATCGCCCCGAACACGTGACATATGTTAAATTTTTCTTTTGACGTTTAACACGTGACTGGTGACAGTTGACATATCTTAAATGACAGGTGACAGCCGCCATACTTTTACGCATGTCTTCTGACGCCATTTTGAATACGTGACGTATGTTCAATTTTAATTTTGGCGTTTCATAAGTGACAGGTGACAGTTGACAGATCGAAGATTACAAGTAACAGCTGACCTCATTTTACGCATGTCTTCTAACACCATTTTGAATACGTGACGTGTGTTCAATTTTAATTTTGTCGTTTCATAAGTGACAGGTGACAGTTGACATATCTTAAATGACAAGTGACAGCTGGCTAATTTTTTTCTTCTGTCTTATGACGTCATCCTTCACACGTGACGTATGTTCAATTTTTATTTTGACATTTGACAAGTGACAGGTGACAGGTGACATTTGACAGGTGACAAGTGACATTTCTCTTGCTGATGGAAGCCCTACTAACGTAGACTTCGACGACCTACTTCACATTCGTCCCCTTTATTAGCACAGCCGACGTTCGAATTTTTTTATTGCCTTTACCCACTTAGCGGTATTCTAACGGGAGCTCGACTGGTTCAGCGGTAATGCATTGGACCGTCACACGGATGGCTCGGGTTCTAATCCCACCGATGGCAGGACTTTTTTTCAGATTTATACTTATGTAGCAGACGGATCGTTGCAGATTTTAGGTTTGGAATAGTTGGATCAGGTTCTTAGGGATTTAGGAGTGACAGCTGATTGGTGAAAGGTGACATCTCAAGTAGTTAATGCCCAAGTAGTTGGCGTCCTAGGTAGCCAAGTCCAAAGTAGCTAGAGTAGAAGAGTATGAGAGTTGACAGTTGACAGATGACGTATGACAGATGACCGATGACCTCTGACAGATGACAGTTGACATATGATAGGTGACAGCTGACGTATGAAGGTTGACAGTTGACAGATGACGTCATAGATCTCGAAATAAGATCCCTCCGGAGGACGGAGTGGGGCAGAACTCCCAAAGTATCTCTACTGGCTTTATTATTCTGATTACTAAACTTATTAAATATTATTCGAAAGAAATTAAAAATTGGGAATGATAAACTAAATTAAATATATATATTTAAATCGTTCACCTAATTAAAATAAAATATTAGAAAGAAGTGTTATACGTACAATTTCCAAATTTAGTTTTCCGAAAATTCCTTTACATTAACCTATATTTAAAAATGTATTCCCCAAATTACATTTCGAAACAACCAGGAACAATAATGTATCGTGTAAAATAAATCAGAAACCGTCGGATTTTAAATAAGCCTAAATAATAAAGTGACCCATGGAAAAATTTACACCATCGTTGTTACCTAGAGACCGAATAATCAAATTGTCAAAAGTACTCTTGTTCTTTGTTTAAAATACTTTATTTTTTTATTGTTTACGTTCTTATAAAATAAGATATTTTGAAATGCCTTCCCAAGTGAAGTTAACTCTACAAGAAAAAATTGAGGTAATATTAATTTGTGGCGAAAACCGCAGTTGCAGAGACAAGATTATTCATAATTCAGCAGTTTTAAGACTTTTAAACAAATTTAATCTAACAGGTAACGTTGAAAATCGTCATAAAGTACCTTACATCTTACATTAAAACAGTCACAAATGAAGAAGATACCTTTAACGTACTGTTGTCCGTAGCAGAAAATCATAGGAAATTTCCGTCAGAAAGAAAAAACAAGTTGGTATGTCTTCAAGATCAGTTGGCAGAATTTTAAAACAACATAGATTTCGAGCGTACAAAATAAAATTTATTCATACTGTTTGAAAGGGATTTAGATGCACGCATAGATTTTTCATTTTGGTTTCAAGGAATGATGGAGAGTGATAGCAATTTTGCAAAAAAAAAAATTTTTTTTACTGATGAGTCTATATTTACATCAAATGGTATTATAAGTTCCTAACATTGTAGATGATGGGAGGATAAAAATCGAAACTTTATCATAGAGGCAATAAATCAGTATTCATTTAAAACACATGTTTGGTGATTTCAAACGCTTGTTTTAAATGAAAATAATGAATGAAATGAAAAATTATCGGTCCTTACTTTTTCAGGAACAATCTTAATTCAGATAGGTACTTAGAGTTTTTAAGTAATGAGTTAATGGAAGATCTACATGAAATACCCTTACTACAGCGACATGAAATGTTTTTCCAACAAGATGGCGCGTCAATACATAGTACCGCTGCGGTAAGGCAATGGCTGGATACACATTCCAATTTTTACTTTCTTTTGAATAATATTTAAGAAGATTTGTAATCAGAATGATAAAGCTGTATCAAAAAAACATAAATATGTATGCCCTTTTATTAATAATAAATTGATTTGAGGGGTCTAGCATGCAAATACCATAAAAATATTTCGTTATGAAGCAATGGAGTATCAGCCAGAATTGAACAGTTTTCTTTTTCTTATTAGGAAAGGCAACTAAAAAGTATAATTTTAGGGAACGTGATTTGAAGTAATTAGTTTAGTGCAGTTAATAATATTTTGTACTAAAAATTGCATTATGACTATTGACAAATCTTTAATTTGGCAAAAACAAGTATTTCTTATTTTTTACTCAGTTGCTGTCAAAATTTGTGTACGTCTTTAAAATTTAATTCTAAACGATAGTTCTTAATAAACATTTTTGATATATTTTCATTTAAGGTAATTTTTGCTCTAAAAGTTTTGATTTTTTTAAGCCCGCCAAACCTCCAAAGACGAACGCCACTGTTCAATGTTCTGTGGGGTTTCCAATGATGCAGAAACAATTGCCAACATCGATATTTGTTAAAATCTAATAATACAAATTTTTCCCATATGCTGCGCAAATTCTGCCCATCACTGTATAATGGTGGACAGACAAACTTTTAAACCATAAACCAGTAAACCCATCAAATGTCTCAAGGGAGACCGGCTTTTCGGTGTATTCGGGTATGTGTCTATATTCTTTATAGTCTTTGGTACTAACTACCATTGGCGTTGTTACGAAATTTTGTAGAGGGAAGCAACGACCTAGTAAACCATAGGCGAAAAGCGCCACTGGCATACGCCGCAGGTGAAAAATCTCCCGGGCCACGCCCAAATTTTGCCAGATTTGGTCAATAATTTATACTAGTCAGTCGTTCGTCCAAAAGAAAGTCCTCACTACGTTAAATAGGCAACAAGGCAACCTTTTATCAAAATATATATTTTATTAAAAACACAGTTAGAAGAACACATTAGGTATTCAAAAATAGGAACGCTAACCAAATTTATCCTAACGGACAATAAAAATGAAACTCCAAAATAGGAACATAGGAACCTCTAAAACATTTCTTTGCAAGAATTTTTAAAAATAAATCTTAAAACAAAATAAAACAAGGTATAAACATATTAGTCTTTGTTAAAAGAAAATAATATTAAATTCTAAATACTAAAATAAACACTTCTATCTGTGTAAAAAAGCATAAAATAAGAACTCTCATTGTAGAATACATGTAGAAACTTAAATATAAAGTTGAAAGTTTGAAAAGATTCCGGCGAAATTACGCCGTTGCCAGACTTTAAAAATAAGTAACAAATTTGAGAAAAATAGAAAAAACTTACGAACTCTCTTAAGAGTAAAGGGATGCATACGTAACGAGCCTCTTGTTGTTCTGTTAGGAACAGTCAAGGGGGGAATTATAGAGGCTAGTTCTTCAGAGCGAAATCCGTGGAAGTACCGATAGAAAAGGGATAAATCCCTAACAGCGCTGCGACGAGCGAGAGAAGGGAGTTTTCTTGTGAGGTTGACGACTCGAATGGCTCTCTTTTGGATATAATCAAGGATGTTAAGTGTCGAGGGTGCTGCCGCTACCCAGATGTGGGAACAGTACTCTAAGTTAGATCTTATTTGGGAAACATAGAGAGTGTAAGTTGAGAGGGCAGTGGCGGCTCGTGACTTTTTTATTTGGGGGGGCACAAATACAAATCAATAAATAATAACTACCTAAAAAATTGTAAAACAGTCTTTTGTAATAAATATTGCACCGAGTCTATTTCTGATTCCATTTTTTGGAAACGGCGGATCGGGAAAACCCAAAAGTAAGAACGAAACAAAGTACACAGTACTAGAATTACTAGTAATACTACGCACTAATGCACTACTAATAATTAATAAACTATTTAATTAAAAAAAAATATCCCTCAACTGATCACAAAAAAATATTAGGCCTTCACGTGTTAATATATCAAGAAAACTAAACATAAAATTGTGCAATAATCTCTTCCGTAAAACAGTCTTTTCTCATAAATATTGAAATGAGTTTATTTCTGATTCCATTTTTTGGAAACGGCGGATCGGGAAAATCCCAAAGTAAGAACAAAACAAAATACACAGTACCTACTATAATTACTAGTAATACTACGCACTAATGCACTACTAATAATTAATAAACTATTTAAATAAAAAAAATATCCCTCAACTGATCACATAAAAAATTATCAGGCCTTCACGTGTTAATATAATGCGAAAGCGTATTGGGGCCACCGAAAAAATATTTTAACTCTAAATTTACAGATAATAAGTGTAAATTTACACTTAATAACTGTAAATTTACACATAATAACTGTAAATTTACAGATAATAAGTGTAAATTTACAGATAATAAGTGTAAATTTACAGATATTAAGTGTAAATTTACAGATAATAAGTGTAAATTTACAGATAATAAGTGTAAATTTACACTTAGTAACTGTAAATTTACAGATAATAACTGCAAATGTACAGATAATAAGTGTAAATTTACAGATAATAAGTGTAAATTTACAGATAATAAGTGTAAATTTACAGATATTAAGTGTAAATTTACAGATAATAAGTGTAAATTTACACTTAATAACTGTAAATTCATAGATTCTAACTGTAAATTTACAGATAATAAGTGTCAATTTACAGATAATAAGTGTAAATTTACAGATATTAAGTGTAAATTTACAGATATTAAGTGAAAAGTTACAGATAATAAGTGTAAATTTACAGATATTAGGTGTAAATTTACATATATTAAGTGTAAATTTACAGATAAGTGTAAATTTACAGATAATAAGTGTAAATTTTATAATGGCATTTTATGTTTGTTGTTTCTCTTATTATTAAATAAAACACTGATACGGGTACAGGCGCAACTAGGGGGGCAAGGGGGCTTAGCCCCCCAAACTCGAAATTAGACCCCCCTAGAGCGATTGGTGTTCCATAAAGATAATTAACTTTATCTTAAGGGTCAGGGCTTAAGCGCCCCCAAACAGCACTGTCTAGTTGCTCCACTGGCTACGGGGCACAGTCAGCAGGGTGGGCATTGATGAACTTGCCCGAGCTGTACCCAGGAAAAGTTCGTAACATTGTGCAGGTTTGCTTAGAATTGTTTACATTTCGGCAGGATCCCTATCTGTCTTTTTTTTTTAAGGAAAAAGATCCTGAACAAACTTGAGTAAACATGCACAGTATTAAAAACTTTTCCTGGGCAATTCTAACACTGACACAGTGCTGGAGTTTTTTAGTTAGTAAGTTTCTGTCAAATTTTGAATAATTTAGCGCTACCAGAATAGGAAACAAAAATATGCGTACCCCGTCTGCGCCTGATCCACAGTTTAAAACTTTGAACCGAGTTTGTTTCCCTAAGCAGTCTTTTTTTTAAAAATTATTATGGTTTTGGTCGATTTTAAATTTTAAAGGACGTGCCGACTCGTGAAAGAAGGACCTAAAGTGATTTTATGAGTATTCTAAGAAATACTTAGTAAAGAACAATTTTAAATAAAAGAGGCCGTTTCTTGCTTATGAAGCTAGTAGGCGTCAAAGAGGTAGCATTTCTTATGGAGTTTGATCTTCTGGACATAATGGTGCAGTTAAAATAACTCGATATTCCCCAAACAACCTTTTTTAAGTATTCATTTTTAGTATTCAATGCTAAAATTAGCAAAACGGAACACTTATGTAATCACTTCGGTGTCCGTCCGTCCGTCCGTCTGTCACAGGAGATTTTCTCTGAAACTATTCGACATAAAAATTTGAAATTTAGCACAGAGATAGAGTGCGGCGGCCCAATTATAGACGTGAAGTATAAAAAGTTGAATTTTGATTCTGGGGGTTAACTTCAGGGTGTAAATTGGAAAATGGAAAAAAATGTAAATGGCATCGTGTAGGGTGTAGGGTGTCAAACGAAAGCTTATTGAAGCACGAATTCAAAAATATATATGATGAATTTTTTTATGCATTTTTTAAAACATTTTTCGAGAAAAATGCTTAAAAATTGCTGTCCCCCACCCTCATCACCAAAAGGATCGCTCGGAAAAATCTGAAAAAAAATCATGAACACTGAGAATTAGGTGTAGATTGAGCAAAAATTATCAGGATTGAAAAATTCTAGCGCGATCAATTGTTATAAACAATTTAATTGTTTATTTCCTTATAACTGCTGATCCATTAGTTTTAGAGAAAAAGTCTTTCGGCAAGAAATATTTCCCACGATGTAAGGAACAACTTTTGTTCTTACACGTTTTTCAAAATTTTTAATTTTACTCATTCGAAACGCTCCCCACTCAGCTCCGCGCATACGCGATGGATACGGCGTTGGTGCCGTCGGCGCGGCGGCGGGTAGCGCGTCAGGTGGGCGGAGATCGGGCGGCCGAGGTGCTCAGGTTAAGTGGGGGCTGATGGCACGGAACACTAATTGTGCAAGTATAGGTTGCACGTGACCGAATTTTTTTAGTAATTCCATGTAACACAAGCTCAATTTTTGACTTAAGTACAAGGTTCTCTGGGAAGAGATTGTAATTCTCCTTGCACCATCTTGTTCAGCAGGTATCAAAATCCAGTAAATTTTTTTTTCACAGCACCGCTATGTGGAACAGTGGCAGAACTTTTACGTCCGCTACGAGCGCCCACCATTTTTTATGGATTTTAAGCTTTTGAACACAATGGTGCAGTTAGAAATACCCAATAGTCGTCCGACGTCTTTTCTTGAAATATTCATTTCTTTAGTAATTCTATGTGAAACATCTTGAGTTTCCTAAATAAAAGAAAGATCTCCAATACTTTCTCGAAAGTATTGGAGTGTCGTGTTCAGTAGATTAAAATTCATAAAAAGTAACTCCTTCACGTTGCCTTGGTAAGCTAAAATAATTTTTATTTGGCGTACCGTTAAAAAAAGACCACTCTATTCTTTTTAATATGATGCTGTGAAAAAAAACTTTTACTGGATTTTGATACCTGCTGAACAAGATGGTGCAAGGAGAATTACAAACTCTTCCCAGAGAACCTTGTACTTAAGTCGAAAATTGAACTTGGATTACATGGAATTACTAAAAAAATTCGGTCACGTGCACTCCATACTTGCACAATTAGTGTTCCGTGACATCAGCCCCCATTTAACCTGAGCACCTCGGCCACCTGATCTCCGCCCATCTGACGCGCTACCCGCCGCCGACGGCACCAACGCCGTATCACATCGCGTATGCGCGGAGCTGAGTGGGGGGCGTTTCGACTGAGTCAAATTAAAAATTTTGAAAAACGTGTAAGAACAAAAGCTGTTCCTTACATAGTGGGAAATATTTCTTGCCGAAAGACTTTTTCTCTAAAACTAATGGATCAGCAGTTATAAGGAAATAAACAATTAAATTGTTTATAACAATTGATCGCGCTAGAATTTTTCAATCCTGATAATTTTTGCTCAATCTGCACCTAATTCTCAATGTTCATGATTTTTTTCAGATTTTTCTGAGCGATCCTTTTGGTGATGAGGGTGGGGGACAGCAATTTTTAAGCATTTTTCTCGAAAAATGTTTTAAAAAATTCATGAAAAAATACATCATATATATTTTTGAATTAGTGCTTCAATAAGCTTTCATTTGACACCCTACACGATGCCATTTACATTTTTTCCATTTTCCAATTTACCCCCTGAAGTTAACCCCCAGAATCAAAATTCAACTTTTTATACTTCACGTCTATAATTGGGCCACCGCACTCTATCTCTGTGCTAAATTTAAAATTTTTATGTCGAATAGTTTTAGAGAAAATTTCCTGTGACAGACGGACGGACGGACGGGCTCCGAAGTGATTACATAAGTGTTCCGTTTTGCTAATTTTAGCACTGAATACTAAAAATGAATACTTAAAAAAGGTTGTTTGGGGAATATCGAGTTATTTTAACTGCACCATTATGTCCAGAAGATCAAACTCCATAAGAAATGCTAACTTTTTGACGCCTACTAGCTTGATAAGCAAGAAACGGCCTCTTTTATTTAAAATTGTTCTTTACTAAGTATTTCTTAGAATATTCATAAAATCACTTTAGGCCCTTCTTTCACGAGTCGGCACTCAAGTTTGTTCAGGATCTTTTTCCGTAAAAAAAGACAGATCGGGATCCTGCCAAAATGTAAACAAACCTAAGCAAATAATATTACGAACTTTGCCTGGGTACAGCTCGGGCAATTTCATCAATGCCCACCCTGCTGACTGTGGCCCGTAGCCAGTGGAGCAACTAGACAGTGCTTTTTGGGGGGGCTTCAGCCCTGACCCTTAAGATAAAGTTAATTATTTTTATGGAACACCAATCGCTCTAGGGGGGCTAATTTCGAGTTTTGGGGGCTAAGCCCCCTTGCCCCCCCCCCTAGTTGCACTGTACCTGTATCAGTGTTTTATTTAATAATAAGAGAAACAACAAACATAAAGTGCCATTATAAAATTTACACTTAATATCTGAAAATTTACACTTATTATCTGTAAATTTACACTTATTATCTGTAAATTTACACTTACTGTCTGTAAATTTACAGTTATTAAGTGTAAATTTACACTTTATCTGTAAATTTACACTTATTATCTGTAAATTTACACTTAATAACTGTAAATTTACACTTATTATCTGTAAATTTACACTTATAATCTGTAAATTTACACTTATTATCTGTAAATGTACACTTAATATCTGTAAATGTACACTTAATATCTGTAAATGTACACTTAATATCTGTAAATTTGCACTTATTATCTGTAAATTTACACTTAATATCTGTAAATTTACACTTAATATCTGTAAATTTACACTTATTATCTGTAAATTTACACTTAATATCTGTAAATTTACACTTATTATCTGTAAATTTACACTTATTATCTGTAAATTTACAGTTATTAAGTGTAAATTTACACTTTTTATCTGTAAATTTACACTTATTATCTGTAAATTTACACTTAATATCTGTAAATTTGCACTTATCATCTGTAAATTTACACTTAATATCTGTAAATTTACACTTATTATATGTAAATTTACACTTAATATTTGTAAATTTACACTTAATATCTGTAAATTTATACTTATTATCTGTAAATTTAGAGTTACTTATTATCTGTAAATTTAGAGTTAAAATATAATAATAAGTGTAAATTTACAGATATTAGGTGTAAATTTACATATATTAAGTGTAAATTTACAGATAAGTGTAAATTTACAGATAATAAGTGTAAATTTTATAATGGCATTTTATGTTTGTTGTTTCTCTTATTATTAAATAAAACACTGATACGGGTACAGGCGCAACTAGGGGGGCAAGTGGGCTTAGCCCCCCAAACTCGAAATTAGACCCCCCTAGAGCGATTGGTGTTCCATAAAGATAATTAACTTTATCTTAAGGGCCAGGGCTTAAGCGCCCCCAAACAGCACTGTCTAGTTGCTCCACTGGCTACGGGGCACAGTCAGCAGGGTGGGCATTGATGAACTTGCCCGAGCTGTACCCAGGAAAAGTTCGTAACATTGTGCAGGTTTGCTTAGAATTGTTTACATTTCGGCAGGATCCCTATCTGTCTTTTTTTTTTCGGTGGCCCCAATACGCTTTCGTAATATAATAATATCAAGGAAACTAAACATAAAAATGTAAAATAATCTCTTCCGCCCGCCGCGCCAAGGACAACGCTGCTCGAAATCCAAACAATAAACAAGTGCTAGGAGACACGAAATATTGTGCCCATCGACATGCAGCGGCGTAACTACTGGGGGACCTGGGGGGGGGGGCCTTTCCAGGCAGTGGCGTGCCGCCGAGGGGGCTAGGGGGGGCACGAGCCCCTCCCGCCCTCATCGTAACGGCGCCCTCGCGCCCCCGGGGATTCACTGATGCCTACTAGGACCACATACTCCCTAATAAAAGGACAGTAATTTACAGCGCCCCCTGGAGATTCACTGCCTACTATGACCACATACTCTCCAATAAAAGGAAAATAATTAGGCGCCCCCAAATCATTGTGCCCCCTCCGCTCTAAAGGCACGGCACGCCACTGTTTCCAGGCCCCCCCCAAGAAAAAAGTGACGTTTCATCTTTTTATGTAAATATTAGTTTACCAAAAAGGTATTTAAAAAAAAACTGACACGTGACATCTTTTTCTATAAAAAAAATGTACAATTAAAAATATCGATGAATTTCAGAAAAATATATTAATAAAGACGTCCCTGCAAGTACTCAAGCAGCGCAAGCGCGGTCTGTATCCTGTATCGTAAGACCTACTCCCTACTCTCTTCTTCGCGGACTGTGTTACCAAACCCTTTTATTTTCTTTGGACTGTGATCCCGGGTCCCGCACGGTGCACGGTACGCGTCAGTTCAGTTTTAAAGATCGTTACAGATGGGTTAAAGCGTTGCTTATGTTGAATCGTTGTTTGAGGATTATACAGGGTGTCCGGGAAAATGTGGGAAATCTCCCGGATATGAAGAAAACACGTGAAAAGAATACTATAAGTTCATATAAACTTTTTTCGTATAGGGCTCCTCTTCGGAGATATGGGCTCCCAAAGAGCTCCAATGAAATCAAGTTTTTTACACATAATTATTGAACCACCAGGTATATTCCAATTTTTTTTTAAATGATGTATACCAGGTTAGATCCTTCAAATTACTATCCAAGAAAGTGTTGTGAAGTACTCACAGCTGCAGGGACGGACTAGCTGTGACACTCATGACCCCATTTTTTTTAAGCCCTGTATGATAAGAACTTTGGACGACGGTTTTTACATACCTTTAACCATTGGCTAAGAATTAAGTACTCTTCATTCATATCGTTAATCCTAACCGTTTTCGAAAAAAACGTCATTTTATTTACACTGTTAGTCCCCTAACTTCTGTCGAGTTGAATATGAAAAAGAGGAATTTTTCCCTGTCGCCCACATAGTTTCAATAAAACGTTAAACTTTAACTGCTTAGTTAAAAACTTCGTAAGAGGGTTCAACATGGGCTCCGTGAAGTCTTATACACTCGCGGGCACGACGAATTGAGGACTGCTGTATCCGCCACAATAACCCGGCATTGTTCCTTATTTCATCACAATGAAACATGATTCTCCGTAGAAGTTTCTCCCTACTATCGACCGGAGTAGAATACACCAAAGTTTTGAGGTGTCCCCACAGGTAAAAATCCAACGGCGTTAGGTCGGGAGATCGAGGAGGCCAGGCAATAGGTCCTCCCCTGCCTATCCAACGGTTTGGATAGACGTTATTCAGGTGCTCCCGCACAGCAACGCTGAAATGAGGTGGTGCTCCATCGTGCATGTAGTACATGTTTCGGCGGATTTTCAAGTGGTAAGTGCTCTACTAAATCGTGAAAAGCGTTCTGGAGGAATTCCAAATAAAGTTGTCCATTCAGTCGTACCGGCAATACGAATGGTCCAATCAAAAAATTGCCCATGATTCCTGCCCAGACATTAATTGATTGGAACTGATGTTGATGATGCGAAACAATAGTTGCATGAGGATTTTCATCAGCCCATACATGTGAGTTGTGTAAATTCATGATACCATTTTTGGTGAAGCCTGCTTCGTCCGTAAAGAGAATAGTGCCAATGAAGTTTACATTATTTCGTTGCTGATCCAATAGCCTGTTTGCAAACTGCATTCTACGGGGAAAATCTTCAGGAATCAGTTCATGCACTTTTTGCAAATGATATGGATATAACAGCTGTTCTTGAAGAACTTCATGTACTATTGTTTTCGACGAATTAAACTGCGCTGATAATTTTCGAATGCTCGTTGAAGGAGTGTCATAGACAGTATTTAAAATATTTTCCTCTAACTGCGCCGTACGTACTGTTCTTCCCCGACCAGCATCAGTACTTCTTTTCCCATAATTTCCTAAAATTATGAAGAAATTTAATAATATTACCTTAGCAAATGCAATCGCCTACCATTCTCCCTTAGACGTTGGTCAACTCGTTGAAATGTTTTCTGATCGGGAAGAGTACGATTAGGATATCTGTCGTGATATAACCTTCTGGCTTCCAAAGCATTGCAAGATGCAAGACCATACATCAGATGCATATTATCTGCATACTCAATAAACATGTATTCCATATTTCGAATTATTTCACAATTAATTTCACCACGAAATCCAAAAATCAGTAATTTAATATCGAAATAAAGAGTCAATGTGTCAGCGATGTGAAAGTTGACAAGTTCTAAAAATGCAGGATATTTATTTCTTTCGTAACAATATTTATTTGTTTGCAACAACAATACTTTGTTTTTGGGGCCGATAAAATAAAACGCACATTTTTACGAACCTAGGTCGAACTGCAATAATTCACAGAATTAGACGTACCTATCTGTTATTGAAATACGCCAAATACATGATGTAAATAATATGACGTTTTTTCGAAAACGGTTAGGATTAAAGACATGAATGAAGAGTACTTAATTTTTACTCAATAGTTAAAGGTATGTAAAAAACGTCGTCAAAAGTTCTTATCATACAGGGCGTAAAAAAAATGGGGTCATGAGTGTCACAGCTAGTCCGTCCCTGCAGGTGTGAGTACTTCACAATACTTTCTTGGATAGTAATTTGAAGGGTCTAACCTGGTATACATCATATTAAAATAAAATTGGAATATACCAGGTGGTTCAATAATTATGTGTAAAAAACTTGATTTCATTGGAGCTGTTTGGGAGCCCATATCTCCGAAGAGGAGGCCTATACGAAAAAAGTTTATATGAACTTGTAGTATTCTTTTCACGTGTTTTCTTCATATCCGGGAGATTTCCCACATTTTCCCGGACACCCTGTATAGTTAGCCAACCAATGTGTTGGACAGAGAACTTATTAAACAAAGATAGATATTTCAATAGGTGGCGACAAAGCGGTACTTTTTCGAAATTTCGGCTAAAATAAAAGTTTCAGCTAAATTTTCGGTAGATGGCCTCCCGCCAGATCTACTCGCATGCTAGGGATGGGTGAAATTATCGACCATGTTTTTCTCGACATTACATTGACAAATTAAAAAGTGCTGTAACTTGCTTGCAGAAAAATGTCACTAAATAGGTCCAGAAAAATAGATATTCGTGTATATTTGTATATAGTAAATTTCAACAAGCCTGTACGCCTTGATGTTTTTTCAGTGTCTCGAGATAAAAATATAAAACGACAACTTGTCACTAAAATGGTTTTTCGACAGAAGTTAAGCCAACTTATAACCATTAAATTTAAATTAAAACCAAACCAGTGGTTAAATTTAAGAATAAACAAAACGACGGACGCTAGACGTCTAAAGGAATTTTAAGTTTTAAAAATATATCGAGTGATATTGATGTACCTAAGTAAAGGAGATGAAATGGGAAGAAAATTAGGTCCCTTTTGGAAAATAGAGTCGGAAAATGCTGCGTTGCGGATACAGAGTAAAAATAAATATACAGGATGTCCCATAACTTACGTTGTATAGAGCAACTGGAGATGAGATAATATACATCAAAATAGGTCTTTTGAGTAATTTTCTTATTCAACACCAGGCGCGGCCCGTCCATAAGGTCATTTGGTCAATGACCCACCTAAAATTTTCAGTGATCATACCTAATAATTTATTTTTTAATTTTTTAAAACCAAAAAAGAATCTTTTGTTTCGAAGTTCCATGCTAAAACTCCCCAAGAATGAATAAAGTCAAGCCAGCCATCGTCAAAGGATATCCAAGCTTGTTCCGGGCTGGGTCATATTGTAAATTGATCTTATAGGTTTATTTGGACGATATAAATTCATTAAAAGCAAGAGAGAAACAGACATACGCGCTTTAGGAAGTTAAAAAGAGACACAATTGGTCGACGGCCCACCAATAATATCTGGCCACTCCCACTATGGAAATACTCTCAAACCGCCCCCTAAAATATATTATTTCAAAACATTTGGTTCGGAAAAAGAAAAACTAATTAGGTACCTAATATGCGCATTGTAATAACAATTTTAATTAGTGGTTAAACATAAAAAATTATAAATACGATTTCTGTCAGGCCAGCGCTAGCCATCGAATTTAACGGTGTCGGCCCGATTTTCTTACATAGCTAGCGTAGCTCAAGGGATATAACCCACAAGCCCCGCCCATGTGCTGAGCGCGCACAATCAGGCGACATGTAAATTTGTATATATACTGTAAATATTGCAAGTAGCGAACGCGAGCGTATGTAAATAGGGATGAAAGAGAGCATGTATGAAACAACGAGTAAATGAGAGCATGATTGTACTTTCAAGTAACTAAAGCTAGTTACATAACAAATATTGGTAATGACCATTATGTTCCTCTTCTAGTCATAAAAATCAAGCAGGTTTTTTGCAAAAGTTTTCCTGCAAAACCAAAATTAAAAAAATTACCATCTTAATTAACTTCATTCAAAAAATTCTAAGCTTCTCGAAGCGGTGTTGAAATTACTCATGGCCTCCGTAAGTTGCCACGGAGGAGGCCTTACGTATTAGATTACTCACCCTTGAATCTACCCAGGGCTGTCACCGCCCCAACCATTCGTGGTTGCTTTTCTCTTGGTGGGCGCTTAGTTTAGTCTAAGTCCGTACCTCGATGTCGTGTTATGTATATATGTAGTATATTATGTAATGTAGTATGTTATATGTATACCGAATCGTAGTAATAAGAGTGACATGTGAAAATATTATTAAGTAATAAATGCCTTTCAAAGTGTGCAGCGAGGTAATCCGACGCTCGCGGGTTCGCGCCTGTGTTGGGGCAAGAACTTTTTTTTTAATTTTTTGTTATTTAAAAAATTAGATCGGCTCTAAAAGGTGTATTGGCAACAAGTTCTTCCTCGATAAAATATTTTTAAAATTGTTGGCAATCTCATATTTACTACAGCTTACATCCTGCACGTGCGTAGACAAATATCGTATTACTATGTCTATACTCGATTTGAAATTGGTTGATAGTAATAAATCATTTTTAGCAGCCGATTCCATAGGCGCACCTACCTGACGTGCCGGTTTGAACCCTATTTACTTATCCGAATAATTTAGTAATCATTATTGTCATAACAGGTAAAAATAATTATGCCGAGAATTCCGGGAACAATTAATACACAATGTTACTTTTCAGGTAGTTACGAAAAATTAGGTACCTCTACTTATTGGTATAAAACTGTGAGTCATTTTAAGAGCGAACAAACCTAATGCGAGTATTCTAGGACACACATTTGGGTAATTTTTGAAAATGGAGAGTCTTTCAGGATTTATTCCAGTTAAGCGAGCTGCGAAATCAGCGCTAAGCATTAGTGAAAAGATTATTGTGCTTAATGTATTTAATGCACTTAGATATCAAAAAAGTGCAATAAGTATCGATTCTGCAGTGGAACTTTGTTCAAAGATGACAGGTATTGGAAAAGCAACCATCTACAGGCTGATGCGGGAAGAAAAGACAGGAACCGTGACGCCACCAAAACCATCTCCAGGAAGGCGAACAATACCGATCGATGAGGACGAAAAGGCCATCATAAGACGAAAGGTGCATTCATTCTATTTCAATAAGGAGATCCCTACTTTGGATAGAGTTTTAGGGGCAGTAAAAGAAGACTTTCCTGCAATCAAGAGAGATAAACTATGGAAAGTTCTAAGAGAAATGAATTTTAGATGGGAAAAACATAGTCGGAAGTCTCATTTGCTCGAAAAAGATGAAATAGTATGTTGGAGACGTAATTATTTGAGAAAAATAAGAAAATTTCGCAATGAAAACAAAACAATTTTCTATTTGGACGAAACATGGCTGAACGAAGGCTACACAGTTGGAAAAATATGGACAGACAAAAATGTGACTTCTCACCGGCAAGCATTTTTAGACGGTCTATCAACAGGAATAAATCCGCCCTCTGGAAAAGGAAAACGATTAATTATAACTCACATCGGTAGCTCCAATGGATTTTTAGAAGGTGGACTATTATCATTCCAATCAGTTCGTACAGGCGATTACCACGAGGATATGAATGCTGATGTTTTTGAGGAGTATTTCGAACAAATGATAGAGCTGATTCCACCTGGCTCCGTCATTGTGTTAGATAACGCTCCGTATCACTCCAGAAGATTGGAGAAGATGCCTACAACTGCTTGGCGAAAAGCAAAAATTATCGAGTGGCTTGTGGAGAAACAAATACAATTTGAGGACAATATGGTTAAAAAGGAGTTGCTATCAATTGTAAACACCCATAAACATCGGTTTCAAAAATATGTTGTTGACGAAATGGCCAAAAAACAAAATATAATAGTGCTTCGGCTCCCCCCCTACCATTGCGAATTAAATCCGATCGAACTGGTATGGGCTCATGTGAAAGGTTATGTGGCTAGAAAAAATACCACTTATAAAATGAGTGATGTTCAAAAACTCTTTGAAGAAGCGCTTCAAGAAGTCAACGCGGGGAAGTGGCAAAGATGTATAGAGCATGTACTAAAGGAGGAGGAAAAAATGTGGCAATTGGATAGTTTACTGGAGAAAACGGTCGAACCACTTATTATCAATTTAGGGGAAGAAGACAGTCCCTCAGATATTTCATTTTCTGATGATGATTAATTTAAAGCGAAGAACTGTAATGACTTACTATAAATTTTATAGAATTTCAAATAGAAACATTTTTCCAAATTTACTTGTTTATTAGTTGCTTTATTGTTATTAGTATTATATTTATTCAAATACAAGGGTAACAAATTATGCCACACATCCGAATGTTCACTAAATTATATAATTATTGTGTTTAATATAAACTTAAACCCACCCGAAAGCACGTGCATGAGTGCAAAACATCACAGGTAGAATACTACCGCTTATTGTTCGAGCCTCGGGTTAAGCTTTGTATTCGACGCCCTTATCAGATCTATAGGAATGGAAAGTTTAATAAATGCAAAAGGGTCTAGACTTTCAATGTATATACTATTTAAAACTTGGCAATTTAGGTGGACCACTCTGTGTACGTGTTTGACGGATTTTAATGATTTATTACTATCAACCAATTTCAAATCGAGTATAGTCGCCAGCATTGTATGTATTAAAGAAAACGGAGTTTCGGCAGCGTTCCTAATTTTATTTTACGAATAGTCATACTTTTAGCTCAGAATTTTTTTCTGTTTATATTCTGGGCTTTTAGTACAAGGCGCGACACCTATTGAGGAGAAGCTAAACTTATCACAACGAAAACCGCTAAAATCTACTAACTTAGAGTATTAAAACACATAGCAAAAAGCCATAAACAGAAGAGTGATACTGAAAGTCATAAACATCAAGAGTAGTAATGTTCAATATTCTGCAGTACCTATTCTATGATTTTGGCGGTGTTTATTTGTAGGTAAATAATTTCTTGGCAAAACTAGGCACATTATTAGAAACCCTCCCTTAATTAAAAAAGTGTATTTTGCTTGTTGCGTTGATATCACTAGTTGTCCATAAAATTTTGACCCACCTGTAAAAAAACTCACCGGCCGCGCCTGTTCAACACCCTGAATTCCTTTAACCTGTAGCATTTTACTTAGACATATTTGGCTCAAAAGGCCCATTTTGATTTCTATTTTATATTTTTTTTTGGTTTGCAGCATTTACCAAGCTTTGTTGAAAACAAATTTGAAGATTATCATTTTATGTAGACAAAAATTTTAAATGCAGTTATATATCTTCCAAACAAAAAATAATGAAACAAAATAGAAAACTGATCAGTTTTTAAAATGATGAAATAAGTATCTTATCTTCTGAAGAGAAACTGACTCAAAGGAAAATTATTTTGATGAAATATAGAAAGTAGTAAAGGAAATATTGTCAAATTTCAATGTTTTTTTTTTGTTGTTGAGGAAGTGTTTGGGCTTTAAATTGTAAAATTTTAAAAATTTTAATTTCATGCTTAGAAGTAGTTTCAATTGTTTTTCTCTGGTAAAATTTTTTGATTTGTAGTTAACTAAAGGGTCGCAATACACATAACTTAATAACTACATAAAATACAGTATCATAAAATAAAACAGGATTTTAAAAAATAAATAATTTTTTATTAATATAATACAAACTATTTATCTAACTGAAGCCTTACATTACATTCTACAATACAGAATAATGCAATAATATCCTAAGCTAAGAAAACAACTCAACATTCAATATTATTGTTGTTTGAGGAAAGGTAAAACTTAAGCCTTTCCTCAATGATATAAAATGGTTTAAATAATCAACGAAGAAACTATTACCATTGTACATAAAATAAAATAATAGTAAACAAATATTTTTATTTTTTATATCGTGAGACTTAAAATGCTCTGTACATGCATCACACCACAGTAAATTTGATTTGTCTCCGACTTCCCCGACAGATCTATTCACAATAAAAATCTATGCATGTTACATTACACCTCATTAATGCTGATTTCGTTTTGTCACCTGCGAGGCTCTGGAGGACAGTAATGATAGATTTCGTGTGATCACGTTTAGAATTTAAATGGGATTCTCACGTGGTATATGTCATTATTGTCATCCTAAAGACTTTTAGATGACAAAAACGAACTCGGTATAAGGACGATCAAATTGTGTATAAAACAATACTTGTTACGAAATAAGGGAATATTATGTTGAAAACATCATTTTTTTACAATAAAAATTTTTCAAAAAGTTTTTGCGATGGCTCATCTGAAGGATTATTTTAAAATCCATTTTTATTTTTCTCCTATGGATTAAAGATAAAATATAAAATATTTAAATACATAATAATAAGCAGAGAATTTTACTAGGTTATAAAATATATACTTAGAAGCATATTGACTCTTAAGCTTGTTTTAGACGGGACAGTTTCTTGTTTAAGAAATTGAAAAAGTTTCAGTGTAAAATTAGCCATTTTTTGACAATTACATGAAAAAAGTTGAATTTAAGTTGGCATCTTAAACTTCTGCAATTCTTTGGCAAAGAAATTTGTTTGTGTATATGGACAATTTTACTAATTCTTATACTTAGTTGCTTACTAATTGTCAGCGAATCTTTCTAATTGGTGGTGTATGGGCACAAGTGGATCCTGGATTGAAGCAGCAAACCATCCAAGTTTTAATATATATATATATATATATATATATATATATATATATATATATATATATATATATATATATATATATATATATATATATATACATACATACACACACACACACACACACACACACATGATATTTACTACCTAACTACCTAACTTTAATTCCCAATGAAAGAAGAAGGTATATTCATTTTTGTTAAATTATTACTAAAAGAACCTAAACCTGAGAGTAAATTATCAGAAAGGGTCTAGCCGGTTAACTATATGAAAAGTGCCCCAACGTCGTTTCCATGTTTTTACCTCGTAACTTATTGTTCTTCGACAGAAACATTTTTACACCAAATTTCAAACCCCTCCTCTCAGTAATGAGGGAGATATGGGGGTGACAACCCTTACCTTAAAAATTCATTATCTTTAAAACTATTTGAGATATCTCAATGAAATTTGAACTGTGCATAGTTATTTGTAAGGTTTATATAATATAATTTTTTCAGATTTTTATCTCATTAATAAATGATAAAAAACAAGATGTTTAATTTTTAGGGGTGGTTTATCATACTTGCCCCCGGAGTGACACCAACTAAAAAAAAAATTAGTATAATCGTCTATTCTCTAGTAATATCATAAAAAAAATTACACGAAGCTCGAATGGGTGGAACATTGTTAAAAAAAAATAAAAATCAATGTGACATAAAATGAAGCATATATTTTGGCGAATGAATGTAAATATATGTAAGTCGTACAAATGAAGGAATCGGGAATAACACATTGATTTTTATTTTTTTAACAATGTTCCACCTGTTCGAGCTTTGTGTAATTTTTTTATGGTATTACTAGAGAATAGACGATTATACTGATTTTTTTTAGTTGGTGTCACTCCGGGGGTAAGTATGATAAACCACACCTAAAAATTAAATATCTTGTTTTTTACCATTTATTAATGAGATAAAAATCTGAAAAAATTATATTATATAAACATTATAAATAACTATGCACAGTCAAAATTTCATTGAGATATCTCAAATAGTTTCAAAGATAATGAATTCTTAAGTTAAGGGTTGCCACCCCCATATCTCCCTTATTACTGAGAGGAGGGCTTTGAAATTTGGTGTAAAAATGTTTCTGTCGAAGAACAATAATTTACGAGGTAAGAACATGGAAACGACGTTGGGGCACTTTTCATATAGTTAACCGGCTAGACCCTTTGTAACCATAGCTTAGACAAAGATTAGTTACGTTTTAAAATTGATAGCTTACTTGACTTCTTTGAGGTCTTGACTTTGTCGTCTGTTTTAATATTTAAAGAAAAGTTCTTACATTCCTTAAAAATTAAAGTTCTGATTAACAACTGCAAAATAAATTTTCTATGCTCTTTGCATTCATTTTGTATAAACCAATTGTCTGCAATTTTTTAATAATTAATTTTTTGATATATTTTCCAAAACCCTGTTTTGTCCAATGTTTTTTGAAGTATGTGGCAACATATCGCATAATAAGTTCTGTAAATGCTTTTCATATAGGTGATGGTACTTTTAAACGACAAAATGATTTTTCAATACTGTAATTTTAAAAAACGTAAAAGATTCATTTTCATCTACCTCAACATTAAGTTCATCCTGCAGGAACTCTTTACAAATATCACATCCGTATTTATCTAATGTTTTTTTAACAAGTATCCCCCCAAGTAAACTGTTGCACACCTTTCTAAAGTAAAACCTTCATTGGGATTACTATTACCATCAGATGTAGACACTGAAGTATCTGGTGAAGACTCTGAAGAAGAAATAGAACTTGATTCTTCAATATTACAAGTTTCATCCCTTTCAAATATATTTTGGTCTTCATCTTCTTCACAATTGGAATGAGGAGGTTTAATTAAGTTAATTGTAACGCTCATTTTAAATGCAGCCTTAAAAGTTCGTGCTGTAGGATTTCTGTTGTAACCGCCACTTTGTCGGTAACGTGAAAACTGGTTTTCCAAAGGATCTTGGTTTAATCGTCGCGTAAATAAAAATGAATACCCATGATTTAGGCTATCCCTAAAAATTGAGTTTACACCATTAATAGTCTGCAACATTCCATTAAAGCAGGGGGGTCGGCTGAGAACACCTGACTTTTAATCTTGTTTTACAAGCAATGTGAAAAGTTTATATCCTTTTTCAAGTGCATCATGAGCATGGGTATTAGCATTACTTAATGCTGAGTTACAAGCCTTTGCTGCATATAGTTTGTGACTATTTAATGCGTCAAATAGCTTGTCAATCTGCTCTACAAAATCTGCCGTTTCAACAGCTGATGGATGCAGCTCTTGAAACGGCAGTTCGAACAGCTGTTTTTAAAGATGCAGCTACGCTATTACTAAAAAGTTGTGTCGCCAACTTAACATTCATTTTTTGAAATGTATTCGGACGTAAATGCTTATCAGTAATTTTAAGTAGAGCTTTTCCTGTAGTACTTCTTCTGTCTAATTCCACAAGTTGTTTAACAGCTTCAAGTGAGACAATTTTATTGCCATAAATAAAATATCCATTGAGGTTATTTCTCAAAGATTTAATTAAATGATGAACATCAAACAGGGCATAATACTTCTTATATCCCACAACGAAAAATGGATTGGAAATAGACACATTTAATAACCTATATAGTTTCTGGTTAGTTGTTGACTGATCACATACTGTAGCGATTGGTCTCAACAATGTATTTTCAATTCTCATAAGACCTGTTGTGACAATTTCTTTTAGTTTTTCTGCATTAACACCTTTTTCGGAAAAAAAGTAAGCTACTGGAAGCTTCCACTGGGAATACAGACCTCTGGCCATCAAAACTAAGACCTTTTTTGCCAAGACTGGTTTTCTCCCGAACTCACCAAGGTCTTCAAAACCTTCAATAATATCGAGTTTTCTAGAGTAGTCCAAAAACTGTTTCATGCCCATTTCATCAAACATTAAAATACATTTTCTTTCGAACTCTGTCATAGTAGAGGCTTTTTGCCGAATTTTATTGAATAGTAGTCTATCGAAGCCAGGTTTAGCATTAAAATCTGTTATCCATGATTTTACAGAAGACTCACACGGTAATAATACCCTATTTCTTCTTAAAAATCTATAAAAACCTGGCGACTTATAGAATAAAGTAACTGCGAGCTTTTTCTCCGTTTCTGAAAATGGCATTCTCGATTTATGGTATAACTGCAGTCGAACTAATACCTTAGAAAATGGAGGTAACAAATTTAAATCTCTTGGAGATATTCCTAAACTTATTTTTTGGTTTTGTGTTTCTTTTTTCTTCTTTTTAGCCTGTGATAACAATGCTGTTTTACTGCGTAACTTTTTTCTCAAAGCTAATAATTTTGTTCTAAGCTTCCTTTCTTTAGGAGTGTCTTCATCAGTCAAATGAATACCTGTACGTTCTTCTTCCACAGGAAAAACATCTTCACCCCAGTCCCCAGTCGCTATCTGCAGAAAGAGTACTAGTAGGTGAAATCTCTCTTTTTTTCTTTTCTTTCACTGGGGAAATAATATGTAATTCGCCAAATTTGTTGATTTTTCCTTCATTGCCACTACTTGTAGATGGAATTGGGTTATCATAAATTTCCAATGTCGCTGATGAACTTGGATACACCTTTAGATTTATTTGTCGTTGTTGTGGTTCTTTATAGGTAGAATACTGAAGGGGTACTGCTGTTCTAGTGATATTCTTTTTCAGAAAATCTGGAGGTTTAAAATGGAATTGACAGAGAAACTTTTTTTTCAGAGAGGTCGGACTGAGTTCTAGTAGTCCTAAGTTTCCTGAAATAAAAAAAATATATGAAGAAACCGTCAATAAATATATACAGTGTGGTCTCATAGTGAGATGAAATAGAAAATTGCTATGGTTACTAAGATGATAATGTTTAAATCATCGCAGAAGATGAAGAGACATAAACACACAATGGGCTTGTTTAGTCATTTCGCGTTTTCAATAAATATGTTTATATTATTGCACAATAAGCCAATCGAAACACGCACACAAAAAATTACGTCGATTGGACGGATAATAACTAAAATATTAAGGTTTAAAATTCGACAAAATTGAAAACGTTCAGTTTCCAGTTTGACGTCATCCCACGAAAAACAACTGAATGTAACGGGCACCGTGATGGATCCAATGCAACACCGCCATGATCCTCTAATGGGGATAAGGTTTCTGACAAGTGTCATTTTGACAAAGTTAGTTGCAAAATTTTTGCAGCGGTGCCAACGCTTATCGCTCATCGTGGGACTACGTCACCAGACGCCATCGTTCCGTTTCATAATGAGCGATGTTTGGTCGCTATTTTAAGGGTGAATCCGATCAGAAAAAATTATAATCTTTTGGTAATAAGCTTTTCAAATGGAGCACTTTTATAATATGAAATAAAAAAAAATTGCTGGATAAGCCCATTCACAATTTATTCTGGAATATAAGCACAGTGTATTTAAAAAGTGTAACAACATAAAAGTATATTTTTTTAAGTAGTAGAACGCGTAATATTTCACTTTTCTGAATTTATTCATTTATTGATTTACTTATTACTAGGGTTTGCAATCACGGAATCCCGTTAAAAATTCAGTCCCGAAAAATTCCCGGGATTGGGCACTTAAATCCCGGAATAAACAAATTATAAAATATGTTAAAAAAAGTAAGTAAATTAGTAAATTAACGCTTAAAGCATTATAGCAGTATTTTTCCTAAGAATAATGTTTAACGCGTGATATGGCAACCCTGGAAGTTTAAGTTAAGTACTTAGGTATGTAAAAGAATTCTAATTATGTTTAATTCTTATACTTTTATGTGTCTTCTGCATACACTTTGTTTTGTTTTTATTTTAAAATTACTATAAGTTAATAAAGTATGTGGCCAAACTTCATGGTATTATTCCTTACTAAATTTTAAGACAAAAATTTATATAAGCATACGTCCTAAACGACTTTGTTTTTAATACACAGGGTGCTGAATTTTTTTTTTTATGTTTGTCCTAAATAACTAGAAGGCGCAAATTAGTATCAAGTTGAGACATGGTGACAACTGTTAATGCATAAAGAGGAGTCTTTATTTGTCAAATTTGTTTAAGTGTTTGTGTTTCCATGGCTCCCTTACTTTTTTGTCAATTTTCAAGAAATTATACTAATAAATTAATTATGTTATGCATAACTTTACACATTTTTTCGTTTTTATCGAAATCGGCTAATCCCAGCGAAAAAATTGAAGAGATGATTTTTGTGTAGTTTTATTTGCTAAATCATAAATCCTATCAGATTGAAAAAAGTGGCGTACTTATATATATTATTTTAAATTCAACCTCGGATGAGCGTTACCCCTGTGCACCCCAGGGGTAAAATGGGAAACAGTTTTTTGCTTAAATACTGTAATGAATGAATACTGTTATGAATTAAAAATTGTTACTAAGTTTTAACGTGATAATAATTTACGTCTTCTAGATATTTAGGAAAACCTTTAAAAAAAAAGTTCAACACCACGTTTATTAAAAAGAAAGTCGTTTAGGACCTATGTTTATATGAACTTTCTGTTTTAAACTTGAGTAAGGAATAATACCCTGGCGTTTGGCCACATTTTTATTAACACCCTGTATTAAAAATGAAACTAATTTACCTTTATTGTTACAATTTTTCGGGATCAATCCCGGAATCCCGGGATTTTGTTTCTTCGGTTCCGAAAATCCCGGGATCCAAATATACCTCCGGAATTGCAAGCCCTACTTATTATTCATTATTTATTATTTATTGTTAAGAAAACTTTTAAGTAGTAACATCGCAAAACTTAAAAATTAGAAGAAGTTAAGCCATCATCAGGTTAACTAAACAATACACATAGATGAATATGTCAAATTAAAAAGAAACTGAATAAAACATCTAAAAATAGGTAAGCTTAAAATTATAAAACTTAAAATATTAGCTAGTTAGGCCTAAGTATTCATAAATGATATAAAACTCTGTCTAAAAACAGAAATAATTTTTAGACACTGTTATACAGGTTGATTGAGAATTTTCTTAACAAGCAATATCTGAGTAATTACAAAAGCTAAAAAGTGGTCCATTCTAGGTATGTTGAAATTGGATTGTTTTCGAAATATTGTCCTCTGAAAAATACATTCTCACACTTTTGACAGGCTGTACTGTGCTAATTGTGCATCTTGGGGAAAAATGGTTTATACAGACAATATGCTCAGTTTAGTACCTCACTTATTGTTCACCCAATCACCAATATCTGACACTTTAATTCTGTGACATTTCTTGTTTAGAGCATTTTAGATACATTTTTTAAAGAAATTTCTAATTTTTTTCAAAAAACTTAAGAAAATGAAAGCTGTTTAAAAATTTAAGTTGAGCATTCCTAAAAAACAACTTTCATACTAAGATGAGCACCAGGGTATCGTAAAAATTAAAATACCTCTGAAACATTAAATAATAATTTTCTGTAAGTTGATTTCTACAAATGTATGAAGTTTTACATGGTAAATGCGTTTTATAGTATACTAAATAATGTATTTGAAGTTTGCCCCTAGGAGGGTTTTAAAGAAAAGTAACTTTTTTATACCTGAATTTCTTATCCATGTTCCACATCGTTGTGGGTCACCAACAGGAAATGAAAATTTTCTAAGCCCAGGATTATCTCGACTTGATTTTCCACAGAGAGAATACGAACATTTATTGCCAGACATCTCTGAAAAAAATTAAATAAAAAACTACATTTGCTGGCAATTTTTTTGCTGTTATACACAACAGTGTCTCATTTCCTTTTTAATAAAGCAACACCCAATAAGTAGTTACGCACAAAATATAGCTAGCGCACGTGGTTCCTCATAAGGTTAATTTATTTTTTTCATGAGAATTAAAAATATAATCAATATCCGCAAAGTACAAGTTGCAAAAGGTAAACGTGCAATATTGAATAGGTATGTACGAGCGTAGGATGGCTCTTTTAGTGTGATAAAGTTTAGAAGGAAGATCTGTATATAAAAAAATTATGTCTAAATTCCACAAACACTATTCAAGTGGTTGTTCTCGAATCCTAGATGTGAGCCTTTTCTGTCTGTAGATTATTAAATAACTCCTAATTCAAAAAAATGAATAATTATATTAATATTTTGGAAACAATTCTATTAGTTAACTATATAGCTTAAAACGGAACAAGCAATAAGATATTCTCATGGCTTCTGGAAAATCCTTGCTTATTTTTTATATATTTAAAGACGATCTTCTAGGTAGAATACACAATAGAAATACAGAGTGTGAATTCTGGATGGGGGGCACCTCTAAGGAGGGCTCACTGGTCTCTGGACCGGTAGACCGGTGGTGCAGTCCTACACTGAATACTAACGTAGGGACATGTCAGCAGTTTTTGTCTAAGATGCGCCATTAGAATACTGCAAGCTGCCAAAGGGTAATAAATGTTTCAAATGTCAATATATTTTTCAAAATATTTAAAAATTTTACTACAAAAATAATATAATTGAAAAATCAACCCAGATATAAAATTTGAATGCGACATTTTAAAACTTTCATTTTTGTGGCCCTAGACAGAATTTTTCTAGATCCTTACAGGACTAAGGGCTCAACAGGACTCAACGGGACCTTTATAGAACCATACAGGAGTCAATAGAACTGTACAGGACCTATATAGGGCCATACAGGACTGGACTTATAGGACTATAGAGGACTCAATAGGACCTATATAAGACTTCAAGATGACCTAACTGTATCACCTGTTAAGATAAAACCTTCACAGGACTGGACAAACATGAACATGACTAACAGGATATGAAAAAGTTACTGAACAGGACCTCTGAATTTTGAAAGTCCTGTCGTGACGGTCGGATAATCCCCGTTATACCTAGCCCCGCCACGCCAAAAGTTATGATTTTTTTGAGGACTCATGCATTTTGAGGTGTTGATTACACATCTGAAAAAGAAAGGAGTGGGCACACCTAACATGGGGTTTGGGCATCTGGTGAATTTATTTTATTTTTAAATATGTGGTGAAGAATAATTTTTAACAGAACTTTCGTATCATATGAATGCCACTATTCTAGATTCATTTTTATATGAAACAATCTGTTAAATATTGCAACTGTGGATATTTTAATGTTTCTTCATTTTAGTAGCAATGCAATATGCAATGTCAGGCAACAAGAAAAAATAACACTTTTGCAACCCCAGTATACATACTATATATATATATATATATATATATATATATATATATATATATATATATATATATATATATATATATATATATATATATATATAGTAGAAAAATGGAAGATTTCTTGGCCTATAGGTAATATAATAAATGTAAATGCGAAGATTTACTTCTTCGCTAGTGCAGCGAAAAGGCCGTGAATGAAAAAATAAAAATAATGAGGACTATCTTTGATTCTGGTCTGGGTGACCTCCTGCTATCGATTTCTGGGCCCTTGCCCATCAGCGGGCAGGCTTACACCCAGGGTGGCTGAAGAGCAGACCACGATTTGACCAGAATCAAAGAGAGTCCTTATATCCAAAATGTTCGGAAAGGATGGGTAAGATATAGTGGCTCGCGCCAACTAGTTCACCCAGTGTTGCTCCAAAAATGTTTGGCTGCTAACACAATAATAGTCGAAAGTATGTCGAATGTCGATTTTCTCGACGTCGACGGTACAAATGCACCATTGTACAACAACAGTAGAAAAATGGAAGATTTCTTGGCCTATAGGTAATATAATAAATGTAAATGCGAAGATTTACTTCTTCGCTAGTGCAACGAAAAGGCCGTGAATGAAAAAATAAAAATAATGAGGACTATCTTTGATTCTGGTCTGGGTGACCTCCTGCTATCGATTTCTGGGCCCTTACCCATCAGCGGGCAGGCTTACACCCAGGGTGGCTGAAGAACAGACCACGATTTGACCAGAATCAAAGAGAGTCCTTATATCCAAAATGTTCGGAAAGGACTATTATTGTGTTAGCAGCCAAACATTTTTGGAGCAACACTGGGTGAACTAGTTGGCGCGAGCCACTATATCTTACCCATCCTTTCCGAACATTTTGGATATAAGGACTCTCTTTGATTCTGGTCAAATCGTGGTCTGTTCTTCAGCCACCCTGGGTGTAAGCCTGCCCGCTGATGGGTAAGGGCCCAGAAATCGATAGCAGGAGGTCACCCAGACCAGAATCAAAGATAGTCCTCATTATTTTTATTTTTTCATTCACGGCCTTTTCGCTGCACTAGCGAAGAAGTAAATCTTCGCATTTACATTTATTATATTACCTATAGGCCAAGAAATCTTCCATTTTTCTACTGTTGTTGTACAATGGTGCATTTGTACCGTCGACGTCGAGAAAATCGACATTCGACATACTTTCGACTATTATTGTGTTAGCAGCCAAACATTTTTGGAGCAACACTGGGTGAACTAGTTGGCGCAAGCCACTATATCTTACCCATCCTTTCCGAACATTTTGGATATAAGGACTCTCTTTGATTCTGGTCAAATCGTGGTCTGTTCTTCAGCCACCCTGGGTGTAAGCCTGTCCGCTGATGGGTAAGGGCCCAGAAATCGATAGCAGGAGGTCACCCAGACCAGAATCAAAGATAGTCCTCATTATTTTTATTTTTTCATTCACGGCCTTTTCGCTGCACTAGCGAAGAAGTAAATCTTCGCATTTACATTTATTATATTACCTATAGGCCAAGAAATCTTCCATTTTTCTACTGTTGTTGTACAATGGTGCATTTGTACCGTCGACGTCGAGAAAATCGACATTCGACATACTTTCGACTATTATTGTGTTAGCAGCCAAACATTTTTGGAGCAACACTGGGTGAACTAGTTGGCGCGAGCCACTATATCTTACCCATCCTTTCCGAACATTTTGGATATAAGGACTCTCTTTGATTCTGGTCAAATCGTGGTCTGTTCTTCAGCCACCCTGGGTGTAAGCCTGCCCGCTGATGGGTAAGGGCCCAGAAATCGATAGCAGGAGGTCACCCAGACCAGAATCAAAGATAGTCCTCATTATTTTTATTTTTTCATTCACGGCCTTTTCGCTGCACTAGCGAAGAAGTAAATCTTCGCATTTACATTTATATATATATATATATATATATATATATATATATATATATATATATATATATATATTGTATATATATATATATATATATATATATATATGATGATGCCAGTCTTACGTGCTATCAAAAATATATGGAGGCTACAAAAGTATTATTTTTGCTTGTTACTTGATAACATTCAACAACATAATAAAAAAAGTTCCTCACATATTGCAACTTTTTGCACACTATTTTTATGCTGTAACTACTTGCAGCAGTGGAGCTACCCTGTATATTTCAACATAATTTTTAAGTCATTTCTTCTCATTTTCTATAACTGTAATTTTATTATTGCAATTTAAACACTTCTGGTTATCGTAAACAACATTACAGAAATATTAAAATTTTTCGGGTTAAAAAGCAACAATAATTAGAGAAGGTTTTTCCCAAACTTTCGGGCGCCTTTACGAACTTTTTCATTGCAGATGTTTTATTACTTCGGAAAAAGAAAAAATATCTTTCTAAAAGTGTGGAGCACCTAATAATCTGATAACATTTTTTACTTACCGCTTCAAATGAATATTGTCCTATTTAAACAAATATCTGTCTGTGTAATTGACACTAAAAACAAACTAAATTTCCACAATTTTGTCCGATTAGTCACAAATAAAAATTCACTTTTCAATAACAATTTAACAATTCACAAAAATATTCACCTTTCCAAAAATTGCATATAAGTATCATCCGTAATCTGACACAACGAATACTAATACAGGGTCTGACACAGGAATAAAAAAATAAAGAACCGTGTCAAGGCCACGTTTGGCCACTGAAAACGAACGAACGTTTTCTTGGACTTAAATAGTAGACCAATTCTTTTGTGAATATTTTGTTCAACTAAATGATTTTAAAAGTAAGGCATGGGCGACTGGACCGCGACCTGCGATGTTACCTAGATACCTTCTATGGCAAAACGCTACGGGTAGCGCCATCTCGGCAGATCTAGGCCAAGTAATACACATACCAGCGCCAACACTAAAGACATATGTCACAATTAGTAGTGGAAGTCACCTGCAAAGACATCAAGTCACAATTGCAGGGTGGCCGCTAGGTGGTGCGCATCTCAAAGACGATCCTCGTCAGTAGTAATGAAATATATAAAATTCCAAACATCGAACAAGGTTCGATATTATGGAATGTATATCAGTTTTGATTTCTCTCTGGCGTCTCATCCCCGGACGCGTTTCGCCGTATCACGGCTCATCAGCGAGGCTAGAGACGACAGAGAGAAATCAAGCTCGAAGGTACTAATAGCTGTACCAGCATAAATATATGGCAAAACGCTACGGGTAGCGCCATCTCGGCAGATCTAGGCCAAGTAATACACATACCAGCGCCAACACTAAAGACATGTCACAATTAGTAGTGGAAGTCACCTGCAAAGACATCAAGTCACAATTGCAGGGTGACCGCTAGGTGGTGCGCATCTCAAAGACGATCCTCGTCAGTAGTAATGAAATATATAAAATTCCAAACATCGAACAAGGTTCGATATTATGGAATGTATATCAGTTTTGATTTCTCTCTGGCGTCTCATCCCCGGACGCGTTTCGCCGTATCACAGCTCATCAGCGAGGCTAGAGACGACAGAGAGAAATCAAGCTCGAAGGTACTAATAGCTGTACCAGCATAAATATATGGCAAAACGCTACGGGTAGCGCCATCTCGGCAGATCTAGGCCAAGTAATACACATACCAGCGCCAACACTAAAGACATATGTCACAATTAGTAGTGGAAGTCACCTGCAAAGACATCAAGTCACAATTGCAGGGTGACCGCTAGGTGGTGCGCATCTCAAAGACGATCCTCGTCAGTAGTAATGAAATATATAAAATTCCAAACATCGAACAAGGTTCGATATTATGGAATGTATATCAGTTTTGATTTCTCTCTGGCGTCTCATCCCCGGACGCGTTTCGCCGTATCACGGCTCATCAGCGAAGCTAGAGACGACAGAGAGAAATCAAGCTCGAAGGTACTAATAGCTGTACCGGCATAAATATATGGCAAAACGCTACGGGTAGCGCCATCTCGGCAGATCTAGGCCAAGTAAAAAAAAAAAAAAAAAAAAATCAATTTATTTCAAGCTACAAAAATTTCAATTACAAACAATCTGCGTAACACACAATTTTCTTAAAAGAATGTGCGTGTGTTACAGTGTATACTAAGAAAGTACAACAGCGAAAAAATACTATGAACTAACAGTAATGTATTTTAATTCTACTCTATAAAACGTTCTTTAAGAATTTTTATTTGTATTATTTTCCCTTCTCTCCCCCTTCCCCTTGCACAACAATAAACCACCATTCATCTCAAGGCACACAATTAAATGACCACTAATAACTATTTATGTTACCATCGAGCAACCAGTCTGTTATTCTGCGCTTTACACATTTATACGATTTATTTCTCAATTCATCAGGTATAATATTATGAATCTTCGGAGCAGTAAAGTAAATGGTTCTCTGCACAGCAGTAAAAGATGCGGCCGGAACCCTTGCATGGTTTTTTGTTATTGATCTTGTTGTAATTTCATATGAGACCACATTTATACTATATTTGTTTTTTAGTAGTAATCGCATTACTGACTTTATATAGCACTGCTTCAGCGTTAGTACCCTGGCTTCTCTAAACAGTAGCTCTGTGCAGTATCTTAATGGTTTTACTAATATTATTTTTAGAATTCTTTTTTGGGCAGTTACCAGTTTTGTCACAATTGACTCACAAACCGAACCCCACACAACCAAGCCATAGCCCAGCACGGACTCCACCAATGCCTTATATATGTTCAACAAACTTTTCTTAGGTAACCACTGTCTAATTTGGTAGAATTTATAGTACATTTTTCTAATTTTTGTAGTTAAATACTCAACGTGGAAATCCCACCTCATATGTGGATCAAAATACACTCCCAAGTATTTAATTCTAATACATATCCTTTCCTGACAATTGCAATTTATTTGATTTACGCAGTCTATTTTATGAATTTTTAGAATATTGTTTTGGGGATAGTTTCTATTGTTAAGTGTGAAGCACATGAATTTAGATTTCTCCACATTAAGAGTCAATAAGTTACAATCTAGCCAATGCTTTACCGTTTGTAATGCCATTTCCGCCCTTTTATATGTTAAAGTCCAAGTATCATCCTCAAACATTAAAACCGTGTCATCAGCGTAACAGACCACATTCCCAGTTGTCACCCTGTCAACAAGATCATTAATATAAACTGAAAAAAGAATTGGCCCCAGCACAGTGCCCTGTGGCACACCATATCCCACCTGACAATCATCACTTATGAACTGACCATTTTTTACTTTCTGCGACCTATTTGTTAAATATGATTTCAACAGGTCTTGCGCTATTCCTCTCAGTCCAATATTGTTTAGCTTGTCAAGTAGGATAGGGTGTGACACAGTGTCAAAGGCCTTAGCCAAATCCAAAAATACCAGGAGACACTTCTTCCCCTTTTCAAGGTTTATCGAAATGTGCTCTGTCACTGCAACAAGTGCATCCTCAGTCCCCATTCCCTGTTTAAATCCATATTGGTGTTTAGATATAATATTATTTTTCTCCATATGAGCAATCACTCTTAACTTGATACATTTTTCAATAATTTTACTAATATTACTTGTGATAGCAATAGGTCTATAATTACTCATGACCTTTCTTGACCCTCCTTTATACAATGGTGTTATAATTGCATTTTTAAATCTTTCGGGAAATACTCCCTTTTCAAAAATTAGATTTATTAGATGCAGCAGAGGTCTAATTAAACTTTTATGGTTATTTTTGAGGAATTTAGTTGTTATATTATCAGAGCCAGAGCTCGAGTTATTTTTTAATGAGCCTATTATTACAGTCATCTCATTTGCCGTAATAGGAGTTAGAAAAAGTGTATCAGCTGTTTGAGAGAAACCTTCAGGTCCAGCTGGGTCGACAGTTGCAACCACTCTGCCCGCCAATTCCTCCCCCACAGTACTGAAATATTTGTTCAATCTATTGGCAATGGTTGCTCCGTCCTGGAGCTCCCCATCATCCTCATCACATAAGACATTTATTTTTTGCTCAGCTCTCTCTCCATTTGTGGCAGATTTTATCAAATTCCAGATTTTTTTAGAATCATTTGGGTTCTGTTGAAACAAGTGCTTGTAATAGTCAGTTTTAGATTTATTAATCAGTTTCGTTAAGCTTTTCCTGTAATTTTTAAATTGATTTAAAAGTTCTACATTTTGAGGTTGCTTTGACGAAATACGTTTCAATCTATCACGCTGGCGAATAGAAACAAGCAGTCCCGCGGTAATCCATGGCTTAATCCGTCGCCTCCTACATACAACATATTTGTTTGTTACTGAGTCATTTATTATAGAAGTTAATTTATTTATAAAATTATTAGCGCAAGCATCCACACTGTCGGAATCCAACACTCCGGTCCAATCCTCAATTTGCAAAAGTGAATCTAATTTATTATAGTCAATTTTACTAGTATACTTATCTGGCTTAAAATCGCTGCCCTTACCCTTCAATTGTACATTCAATAAAATCGGATAGTGATCGGTAAGAAACGAATTGAGGACCACACCATGCACCGCACATGAACAAGCACACCTAAGGAAAAAGTGATCTATAGAAGAAGAACTAGCTCCCACCACCCTGGTTGCTCGATTGACAACACTACCAAAACCCCTTTCACTCAATACATCAAGATAATGTCCTACATTTCCGTTCTTATCATCTAACAAATCAATATTTATATCACCACAGAATACATTGATATCGCAGTAATTTACAATTTTCTCTTTTAAGAGAACATCTAAGGAACTTATAAAATCTTCAGTCTTAGTAGAAGGTAGTCTGTACGTAGCTGTCAGACCTACCGATACATTATTTTTACTCATAGTTACATGAATGAATTTGAATATACCTATTTCAATAATATTACTCTCTATAATTATATTCTCCTTAACATAAACAATACAGCCATCACATACCAGCGCCAACACTAAAGTCATATGTCACAATTAGTAGTGGAAGTCACCTGCAAAGACATCAAGTCACAATCGCAGGGTGACCGCTAGATGGTGCGCATCTCAAAGACGATCCTCGTCAGTAGTAATGAAATACAGGGTGACGCGGATCTAAATGAACATACTTCAACACAAGACAAAGAATACCTTGGGGGTTCTTAATCACCCATCTTTGATAGTTCAATTGTCGATAGTTAATAAGATACAGGGTGTTTTATGAACTTCAGCAATTTTTTGTTCTTGTCATATTTTTTAATGCACTCCGTATAAAATTTTCATATTGGGTCAACATCTGTAACCTATCTGTCGCTTAAAATTGCAGTATCAGAAAATTTTAAATTCCAGGCCCGTATTAAAAAAAGTTGACATTTTCAATTTTTACATTTTTAACACCCTGTATATCAATTTTTTCAAAATATTATTTTTTTATTGGAAAGAGCATAAAGAATTGACCCTAACGGCATAATTTTCAAAGTTCCCGCACCCATCACTTGATTAGAATAAATGGTTGTTTTGTAAAAAATTTCAAAATGGTGCATATTTGGAAATTAGAAATTAAGAAAATAACAATAAAAAAGCAAAAACTGCTTCCGAAGTAAAAAAAATAAATGTACTAAACGTTTAATAGTTTTAACGAGACTAAATTTTAGGGAACAACACAACAACAAATAACAAAGTAATAATAATAATAACAAAACTGCAAGTTAAAATCGACTGCTTAAAATCTAATACATAGAAAAAGTTTTAGCAAGAATTAATTTTAAGAGCACTTTAGCAGAACACTGTTATTTAAGAAGCTGTTCAAAATGCCCTCCATTGGCTTGTTCACATCTTCGTCTTCTGATGTTTAAATTTGACACTGCTTTTCTAATTGCGTCTGGGTTATTTTTTATTTCCTGAAAAGCATTAATAATTCGTTGCAAAAGCTGCTCCCGCGTGTTGATTTCTTCTGAATAAACCAAATTTTTCATATTCCCCCAGAAAAAAAAGTCCATAGGATTAAAGTCCGGCGACCTGGCTGGCCATAAATGGGGCCCTCCACGGCCTATCCATCTGTTAGGAAACGTAATATTTAAAAATTCAGATACAACCCTTGCAAAATGTGGTGGGGCCCCATCATGTTGAAAAAAGAGCCCTCTCACGTTAGCATTTTCATTCTGCATAAGTCCTGGCAAAATGTTTTGTAAAAAATTTAAATATTGATTTCCATCTAATCTTTCAGCAAAAAAGTGCGGCCCAATTAATTTATTATTTATTATACCTGCCCAAACGTTTATGGAAAATTTGTGCTGCGAATGCGATTGTCTGATGGCATGTGGATTTTCTAACGACCATACATGGGAATTCCTTGAATTATTTACACCATCTCTGGTAAATTGTGCTTCATCGGTCCAGAGGATTCGATAAAGACTCCTTTGGTGTCTACTGAGCCACTGGCAAAAGAGTAACCGGTTTGCATAATCGCCAGGTTCCAATCTTTGAACTTCTTGAACATGAAACGGATGCAAGCCTTCCTTTTGCAGTGTTACATTAACTCTTTTTTGCGGGATTCCTAGACGTGTCGCAATTTTTCGAGTAGATGTTTTGGGATTATCTTCAACAAGATTTAAGATATCTTCTTCCTCCTGAACTGGATGTCGTATTGGTTGATCAATATTATTGTCGGTGGGAAAATGTCCATGTTCTCCAGCAAATAAAAATACATTTGCAAATGTTTTGTGATATGGACATCTTCTACCCGGAAATCGCCTACGATATTCCCGAACAGCAGCTCTTCCATTACCGTTACAAAAACCGTATACAAAAATAATGTCGGCATATTCGGCATTTGAAAATTGGTAAGGCATCTTCAACAGAAAATTGCAATAATTGTTAACCGAATACTAACAAAGGTCAGACAACTGTCACATATCTGATAGTGACTTGAATTGTTGCTATGGAACAGTAACTCGATAGTCTTTGGTTTGTTTTTAAATGAGGCAAAGCCTACTTCACAAAGTTTGAAATTTCTGACTGTAATTTACGATTTTTTGTCGATGTCTAAAAAGCAATCATTATCTTGCAGTTTTGTTATTATTATTATTACTTTGTTATTTGTTGTTGTGTTGTTCCCTAAAATTTAGTCTCGTTAAAACTATTAAACGTTTAGTACATTTATTTTTTTACTTCGGAAGCAGTTTTTGCTTTTTTATTGTTATTTTCTTAATTTCTAATTTCCAAATATGCACCATTTTGAAATTGTTTACAAAACAACCATTTATTCTAATCAAGTGATGGGTGCGGGAACTTTGAAAATTATACCGTTAGGGTCAATTCTTTATGCTCTTTCCAATAAAAAAATAATATTTTGAAAAAATTGATATACAGGGTGTTAAAAATGTAAAAATTGAAAATGTCAACTTTTTTTAATACGGGCCTGGAATTTAAAATTTTCTGATACTGCAATTTTAAGCGACAGATAGGTTACAGATGTTGACCCAATATGAAAATTTTATACGGAGTGCATTAAAAAATATGACAAGAACAAAAAATTGCTGAAGTTCATAAAACACCCTGTATCTTATTAACTATCGACAATTGAACCATCAAAGATGGGTGATTAAGAACCCCCAAGGTATTCTTTGTCTTGTGTTGAAGTATGTTCATTTAGATCCGCGTCACCCTGTATATAAAATTCCAAACATCGAACAAGGTTCGATATTATGGAATGTATATCAGTTTTGATTTCTCTCTGGCGTCTCATCCCCGGACGCGTTTCGCCGTATCACGGCTCATCAGCGAGGCTAGAGACGACAGAGAGAAATCAAGCTCGAAGGTACTAATAGCTGTACCAGCATAAATATATGGCAAAACGCTACGGGTAGCGCCATCTCGGCAGATCTAGGCCAAGTAATACACATACCAGCGCCAACACTAAAGACATATGTCACAATTAGTAGTGGAAGTCACCTGCAAAGACATCAAGTCACAATTGCAGGGTGACCGCTAGGTGGTGCGCATCTCAAAGACGATCCTCGTCAGTAGTAATGAAATATATAAAATTCCAAACATCGAACAAGGTTCGATATTATGGAATGTATATCAGTTTTGATTTCTCTCTGGCGTCTCATCCCCGGACGCGTTTCGCCGTATCACGGCTCATCAGCGAGGCTGGTACAGCTATTAGTACCTTCGAGCTTGATTTCTCTCTGTCGTCTCTAGCCTCGCTGATGAGCCGTGATACGGCGAAACGCGTCCGGGGATGAGACGCCAGAGAGAAATCAAAACTGATATACATTCCATAATATCGAACCTTGTTCGATGTTTGGAATTTTATATATTTCATTACTACTGACGAGGATCGTCTTTGAGATGCGCACCACCTAGCGGTCACCCTGCAATTGTGACTTGATGTCTTTGCAGGTGACTTCCACTACTAATTGTGACATGTCTTTAGTGTTGGCGCTGGTATGTGTATTACTTGGCCTAGATCTGCCGAGATAGCGCTACCCGTAGCGTTTTACCATATATTTATGCTGGTACAGCTATTAGTACCTTCGAGCTTGATTTCTCTCTGTCGTCTCTAGTCTCGCTGATGAGCCGTGATACGACGAAACGCGTCCGGGGATGAGACGCCAGAGAGAAATCAAAACTGATATACATTCCATAATATCGAACCTTGTTCGATGTTTTGAATTTTATATACTAGATACCTTCGATGATGAAACCCGTTAGACTTAGCAACAAATGATGATATAGAATAGAGCCCCACAAAACCTTGTAACTATTTTAGCAAATTTTATTTTATAGAGTAACTGGGCACCGTAGATCCGCAGATCAGTCTGTTTTGATTAATTGGTCTTATTTTCTTTCTCGACTTATACAGTGGGCAAGCCTGGGACATGCATGCACATATAAAAAAATTAGGACCAATCATAATTCAATAAATTACGCTAACTGATGAAAATTTATATACAGATCATTTTCTTAATTTTTGGCCACGACCCAGTAAACACCCGTCCCTAACAATAAGCGAATAACAGTAGCCTGTGTAAGTCGACTTTGAATTTATTGCGTGAATTTAAATCGAATTCGCTTTGAACTAGGCCATTCCAAAAAGGCGTACCTATTACAGTAGATACGGGCATGCAGGCAGGTTTTATCATGGCCAGAAATTAAGAAAATGACCTGTATCAGCACATGTGCGTAAAGTTTCTGAATTTTTCTTAAAAGCAACTGTCAAGCGGGTGTTTGGATTGGTACTTTGTAATTTTCTTATTTTAATTTACTGCAACGCAAGATAATTCGAAAAATTACACCAACTAACCAATACACACAGATTTGAAAATATGTTCAGTTAAAATTATTACAATCTCGCTAGAAAATTGTCTGCCGAAACGGGTGTAATCCGTGATATAAAATATAAATTGGGCCATCTGATCCAAACATTATATGTTAAAAATTAAATTTGTTGCCTAGCGTCCGGGCATAGTTTCTTGTTAAATTATAAAAACTGTTAAGCTGGAATCAATGAGTTTTGTCACTGAAATTGTCCAACCTGTACTGTTTCATACATTGGGTGGGAGCTTAGAGTCCCATAGGGTTAAGGAACCTGTCTATTGACCCCAAGATATACGCGGCGTTTTTATCAGGTTTGCACTGCAACGCATTTTTAGTAAACTTTCCCTATAAACAGGAAGTTTTCTCGTACTAGATGACGTAAATAAACTTGCAGTCGCTGACATATTTATTAATTATCGTAAATATTATTTTGGAAAATAAGCCAATCTGCGGACTGTAAGTGGCTGTTTTTACATCTTTTTCCAATCTGTCTGCAAAATCGCTATAAAACCCTTTCCCTCCAAAAAATGCATCCTAAAAATTAGGTTTAGAAAATTCTTGTACTTCTTCAATTCAACTGGAAGTTGTGATCAACCAAGGCCTTTGTACAGGGTGGTCCACATAAGATGACCCACTTAGGCAACAAGAAAAAATAACACTTTTGCAACCCCAGTATACATACTATATATATATATATATATATATATATATATATATATATATATATATATATATATATATATATATATATATATATATAAATGTAAATGCGAAGATTTACTTCTTCGCTAGTGCAACGAAAAGGCCGTGAATGAAAAATAAAAATAATGAGGAGTATCCTTTCCGAACATTTTGGATATAAGGACTGTCTTTGATTCTGGTCAAATCGTGGTCTGTTCTTCAGCCACCCTGGGTGTAAGCCTGCCCGCTGATGGGTAAGGGCCCAGAAATCGATAGCAGGAGGTCACCCAGACCAGAATCAAAGATACTCCTCATTATTTTTATTTTTCATTCACGGCCTTTTCGCTGCACTAGCGAAGAAGTAAATCTTCGCATTTACATTTATTATATTACCTATAGGCCAAGAAATCTTCCATTTTTCTACTATTGTTGTACAATGGTGCATTTGTACTGTCGACGTCGAGAAAATCGACATTCGACATACTTTCGAGTATTATTGTGTTAGCAGCCAAACATTTTTGGAGCAACACTGGGTGAACTAGTTGGCGCGAGCCACTACATCTTACCCATCCTTTCCGAACATTTTGGATATAAGGACTGTCTTTGATTCTGGTCAAATCGTGGTCTGTTCTTCAGCCACCCTGGGTGTAAGCCTGCCCGCTGATGGGTAAGGGCCCAGAAATCGATAGCAGGAGGTCACCCAGACCAGAATCAAAGATACTCCTCATTATTTTTATTTTTCATTCACGGCCTTTTCGCTGCACTAGCGAAGAAGTAAATCTTCGCATTTACATTTATTATATTACCTATAGGCCAAGAAATCTTCCATTTTTCTACTATATATATATATATATATATATATATATATATATATATATATATATATATATATATATATATATATATATATATATAGATATATGATGATGTCAGTCTTACGTGCTATCAAAAATATATGGAGGCTACAAAAGTATTATTTTTGCTTGTTACTTGATAACATTCAACAACATAATAAAAAAAGTTCGTCACATATTGCAACTTTTTGCACACTATTTTTATGCTGTAACTACTTGCAGCAGTGGAGCTACCCTGTATATTTCAACATAATTTTTAAGTCATTTCTTCTCATTTTCTATAACAGTAATTTTATTATTGCAATTTAAACACTTCTGGTTATCGTAAACAACATTACAGAAATATTAAAATTTTTCGGGTTAAAAAGCAACAATAATTAGAGAAGGTTTTTCCCAAACTTTCGGGCGCCTTTACGAACTTTTTCATTGCAGATGTTTTATTACTTCGGAAAAAGAAAAAATATCTTTCTAAACGTGTGGAGCACCTAATAATCTGATAACATTTTTTACTTACCGCTTCAAATGAATATTGTCCTATTTAAACAAATAACTGTCTGTGTAATTGACACTAAAAACAAACTAAATTTCCACAATTTAGTCCGATTAGTCACAAATAAAAATTCACTTTTCAATAACAATTTAACAATTCACAAAATATTCACCTTTCCAAAAATTGCATATATTAAGTATCATCCGTAATCTGACACAACGAAATACTAATACAGGATCTGACACATGAATAAAAAAATAAAGAACCGTGTCAAGGCCACGCTTGGCCACTGAAAAGGAACGAACGTTTTCTTGGACTTAAATAGTAGACCAATTCTTTTGTGAATATTTTGTTCAACTAAATGATTTTAAAAGTAAAGCATGGGCGACTGGACCGCGACCTGCGATGTTACCTAGATACCTTCTATGGCAAAACGCTACGGGTAGCGCCATCTCGGCAGATCTAGGCCAAGTAATACACATACCAGCGCCAACACTAAAGACATATGTCACAATTAGTAGTGGAAGTCACCTGCAAAGACATCAAGTCACAATTGCAGGGTGACCGCTAGGTGGTGCGCATCTCAAAGACGATCCTCGTCAGTAGTAATGAAATATATAAAATTCCAAACATCGAACAAGGTTCGATATTATGGAATGTATATCAGTTTTGATTTCTCTCTGGCGTCTCATCCCCGGACGCGTTTCGCCGTATCACGGCTCATCAGCGAGGCTAGAGACGACAGAGAGAAATCAAGCTCGAAGGTACTAATAGCTGTACCAGCATAAATATATGGCAAAACGCTACGGGTAGCGCCATCTCGGCAGATCTAGGCCAAGTAATACACATACCAGCGCCAACACTAAAGACATATGTCACAATTAGTAGTGGAAGTCACCTGCAAAGACATCAAGTCACAATTGCAGGGTGACCGCTAGGTGGTGCGCATCTCAAAGACGATCCTCGTCAGTAGTAATGAAATATATAAAATTCCAAACATCGAACAAGGTTCGATATTATGGAATGTATATCAGTTTTGATTTCTCTCTGGCGTCTCATCCCCGGACGCGTTTCGCCGTATCACGGCTCATCAGCGAGGCTAGAGACGACAGAGAGAAATCAAGCTCGAAGGTACTAATAGCTGTACCAGCATAAATATATGGCAAAACGCTACGGGTAGCGCCATCTCGGCAGATCTAGGCCAAGTAATACACATACCAGCGCCAACACTAAAGACATATGTCACAATTAGTAGTGGAAGTCACCTGCAAAGACATCAAGTCACAATTGCAGGGTGACCGCTAGGTGGTGCGCATCTCAAAGACGATCCTCGTCAGTAGTAATGAAATATATAAAATTCCAAACATCGAACAAGGTTCGATATTATGGAATGTATATCAGTTTTGATTTCTCTCTGGCGTCTCATCCCCGGACGCGTTTCGCCGTATCACGGCTCATCAGCGAGGCTAGAGACGACAGAGAGAAATCAAGCTCGAAGGTACTAATAGCTGTACCAGCATAAATATATGGCAAAACGCTACGGGTAGCGCCATCTCGGCAGATCTAGGCCAAGTAATACACATACCAGCGCCAACACTAAAGACACATGTCACAATTAGTAGTGGAAGTCACCTGCAAAGACATCAAGTCACAATTGCAGGGTGACCGCTAGGTGGTGCGCATCTCAAAGACGATCCTCGTCAGTAGTAATGAAATATATAAAATTCCAAACATCGAACAAGGTTCGATATTATGGAATGTATATCAGTTTTGATTTCTCTCTGGCGTCTCATCCCCGGACGCGTTTCGCCGTATCACGGCTCATCAGCGAGGCTAGAGACGACAGAGAGAAATCAAGCTCGAAGGTACTAATAGCTGTACCAGCATAAATATATGGCAAAACGCTACGGGTAGCGCCATCTCGGCAGATCTAGGCCAAGTAATACACATACCAGCGCCAACACTAAAGACATATGTCACAATTAGTAGTGGAAGTCACCTGCAAAGACATCAAGTCACAATTGCAGGGTGACCGCTAGGTGGTGCGCATCTCAAAGACGATCCTCGTCAGTAGTAATGAAATATATAAAATTCCAAACATCGAACAAGGTTCGATATTATGGAATGTATATCAGTTTTGATTTCTCTCTGGCGTCTCATCCCCGGACGCGTTTCGCCATATCACGGCGCATCAGCGAGGCTGGTACAGCTATTAGTACCTTCGAGCTTGATTTCTCTCTGTCGTCTCTAGCCTCGCTGATGAGCCGTGATACGGCGAAACGCGTCCGGGGATGAGACGCCAGAGAGAAATCAAAACTGATATACATTCCATAATATCGAACCTTGTTCGATGTTTGGAATTTTATATATTTCATTACTACTGACGAGGATCGTCTTTGAGATGCGGACCACCTAGCGGTCACCCTGCAATTGTGACTTGATGTCTTTGCAGGTGACTTCCACTACTAATTGTGACATATGTCTTTAGTGTTGGCGCTGGTATGTGTATTACTTGGCCTAGATCTGCCGAGATGGCGCTACCCGTAGCGTTTTGCCATATATTTATGCTGGTACAGCTATTAGTACCTTCGAGCTTGATTTCTCTCTGTCGTCTCTAGCCTCGCTGATGAGCCGTGATACGGCGAAACGCGTCCGGGGATGAGACGCCAGAGAGAAATCAAAACTGATATACATTCCATAATATCGAACCTTGTTCGATGTTTTGAATTTTATATACTAGATACCTTCGATGATGAAACCCGTTAGACTTAGCAACAAATGATGATATAGAATAGAGCCCCACAAAACCTTGTAACTATTTTAGCAAATTTTATTTTATAGAGTAACTGGGCACTTGCGTAGATCCGCAGATCAGTCTGTTTTGATTAATTGGTCTTATTTTCTTTCTCGACTTATACAGTGGGCAAGCCTGGGACATGCATGCACATATAAAAAAATTAGGACCAATCATAATTCAATATATTACGCCAACTGATGAAAATTTATATACAGGTCATTTTCTTAATTTTTGGCCACGACCCAGTAAACATCCGTCCCTAAAAATAAGCGAATAACAGTAGCCTGTGTAAGTCGACTTTGAATTTATTGCGTGAATTTAAATCGAATTCGCTTTGAACTAGGCCATTCCAAAAAGGCGTACCTATTACAGTAGATACGGGCATGCAGGCAGGTTTTATCATGGCCAGAAATTAAGAAAATGACCTGTATCAGCACATGTGCGTAAAGTTTCTGAATTTTTCTTAAAAGCAACTGTCAAGCGGGTGTTTGGATTGGTACTTTGTAATTTTCTTATTTTAATTTACTGCAACGCAAGATAATTCGAAAAATTACACCAACTAACCAATACACACAGATTTGAAAATATGTTCAGTTAAAATTATTACAATCTCGCTAGAAAATTGTCTGCCGAAACGGGTGTAATCCGTGATATAAAATATAAATTGGGCCATCTGATCCAAACATTATATGTTAAAAATTAAATTTGTTGCCTAGCGTCCGGGCATAGTTTCTTGTTAAATTATAAAAACTGTTAAGCTGGAATCAATGAGTTTTGTCACTGAAATGGTCCAACCTGTACTGTTTCATACATTGGGTGGGAGCTTAGAGTCCCATAGGGTTAAGGAACCTGTCTATTGACACCAAGATATACGCGGCGTTTTTATCAGGTTTGCACTGCAACGCATTTTTAGTAAACTTTCCCTATAAACAGGAAGTTTTCTCGTACTAGATGACGTAAATAAACTTGCAGTCGCTGACATATTTATTAATTATCGTAAATATTATTTTGGAAAATAAGCCAATCTGCGGACTGTAAGTGGCTGTTTTTACATCTTTTTCCAATCTGACTGCAAAATCGCTATAAAACTCTTTCCCTCCAAAAAATGCATCCTAAAAATTAGGTTTAGAAAATTCTTGTACTTCTTCAATTCAACTGGAAGTTGTGATCAACCAAGGCCTTTGTACAGGGTGGTCCACATAAGATGACCCACTATCTGATCTCAGAATCTGTAAGAGCTACAAAGACAAAAGTTTCTTGCCTTGACTTTAAGTTTTTAGGTATTTAGTTTTTACGTATACAGGGTGTTTAGTTTTTTCTGGCCAAGTATCAACTTTCTTATTTTAAATGGAACACCCTATATATTTTTATACTTTCGGATTTTACGGTTGATTCTAAGTAAATTTTAATAGAACATGTTTATTGAAATTTTCAGTAGTTTTCGAGATATTTTAATTTTTAAAATTGTTACAGCGAAATCAGTCATTTGAAACATATCATGTATTTATGTTTAATATTGCTCAATTTCCAAAATAATTTAAGATTAGCTTCCCTATTAGATACTCAGTTCTTTTTTTCTAAACTAGACCAAAAGCAGCATACAGGGTGTTAAATATATTAGTCCAAATTTGTCAATTTTTAAACATGAATATCTCAACTTTTTAAATGGAACACCCTATATATAAATGTTTTATATAAAGCAGCATTTAATTCCCTATAATTTGACTATAATATTTCCTATACCTAAAATCAACTGTTTTGCAGATATTGGTATATTTCTTAAAGCCTGTAGTTTATTTTATTAAAATTATAAAGTGTAGGCAAAAGTTCGACTAAAATTAATAATACTTATTTGTATTCGCCTATGATATAATTACCAAGTAATAATAAATATATATTACCCTTATAGTAATACCATTGGTAGTAGATTTTTTTGTAAATTTTGTGAAATTTAAACCTTAATATTTTAGTTATTATCCGTCCAACCGACATACTTTTTTGTGTGCGTGATGCGATTGTGCAATAATATAAACATATTTATTAAAAACTTATAATTTCCAACTGTAGTATTATTTTTGCCATTTTAGTGAGTGTTTTTAAAAAAGCTATAACTTTAAGAAATTTACTTACCTCTACAAAATTATTGATTTTAGATATAGGAATTAATTAATTAAGCGTTAATAGAAATCCGTTTTAAAAATTTATGAGTTGTTGATAAAAATTTAACAAATTTAGCCTAATATATCTTATTTTCGGTATATAGAAGTATTTTTGCAAAAACAACATTATTGAAATGACATTGTTGTGACGATAATTTCTTAATGGATAAATTTTATTTTTTATCATTTTTAAGGAATCGAATAATGCAGAATTTTGAATTGTTTCAACGTGATGGACAAACTACTACCAATGATATAAGGGTAATATATATTTATTATTACTTGGTAAATATATCATAAGCGAATACAAATGAATGTTATTAATTTTAGTCGAACTTTCGCCAACACTTGATAATTTTAATAAAATAAGCTAAGAAATATACCAATATCTCCAAAACAGTTAATTTTAGGAATAGGATATATTATAGTCAAATGATAGGGAATTAAATGCTGCTTTATATAAAACATTTATACATAGGGTGTTCCATTTAAAAAAGTTGAGATATTGAAGTTTAAAAATTGACAAATTTGGACTAATATATTTAACACCCTGTATGCTGCTTTTGGTTTAGTTTAGAAAAAAAGAACTGAGTATCTAATAGGGAAGCTAATCTTAAATTATTTTAGAAATTGAGCAATATTAAACATAAATACATGCTCTTTTTCAAATGACTGATTTCGCTGTAAAAATTTTAAAAATTAAAATATCTCGAAAACTACCGAAAATTTCAATAAATATGTTATATTAAAATTTACTTAGAATCAACCGTAAAATCCGAATATGTAAAAATATATAGGGTGTTCTATTTAAAATAAGAAAGTTGGTACTTGTCCAGAAAAAACTAAACACCCTGTATACGTAAAAACTAAATACCTGAAAAAGTAAAGTCAAGGCAAGAAACTTTTGTCTTTGACTTTTTTTGTAGCTCTTTCAGATTCTGAGATCAGATAGTGGGTCATCTTATGTGGACCACCCTGTACAAATTAGGTTCTACAAAGATTGATAGTCAATAATTTTGCACCCTTCGGTATTCTTAAAATCTACAACATGCTCTTTGTGCTCTAGTGGAGTAGTGAAGTATTTTTATCGCATGCTTTGCTATGGACAAATGTGAGTATTTCGCGATGGAAATAGTTCTAGAGCAGCAGAATTTATAATCATAAATTTTTTTAAGTTGATGAAACTATAAAAAAAATGCTAATGTTGTGGCTTTTTGAATACAAGATATTTACCATTCTATTACAGTATGGCATCATTTTTGCATAACATGAAATTTTTATCCACAACTCAATCGATACATTGTTGTTTGTTGGAAGTACCCATCTCTAATAATAAGAGACGATCGTTGCGACATCTGTAGTAGAATAGCTTTTACAGCTAGAATTTAGCGCTTTAGACAATGCACCTTCTGTGGTCCAGGCCATCTAGGTGCCTTGGTCCAGAACTACAAAAAGTGTTAAGTTTCGTAGTCCATTAGGTTGTCTAACTATATACCTTTCCTCAAACAACGGTTGAATGTAGCACGGCTTTTTCTAGTTTTTCGTATAAGGCTGTAGTAGGGCTGTGCCGTGATAATAGTCATAATACTTACAGTGTTTGAAAAAAGGACAAAAAGGTAAGTCGTCATTTGAACATTAACAATAAAAACGTAATTTGAACATTTATTTGGCGTTCTGTCTAATCTGTGATAATAATTTGTTGCCATTATTCATTAGGGGATAAAAGTAAGAAATTAGAAATCTAGAGAGTAAGTCATGAGGAGTTTAACAAACTTTTGGTGTAGAGAAAGTGTGTATGGGAAAATTTTTAAACGCTATTAAGAATACTAAAAACCTTTTAAATCTAATAATATATAATAATAACAGGTGTCAGTGGCGCTCCCAGGGCGCCACCCGAGTAAACCATTGCTTATAATAGGTACAAAATGATGATGAAAGTTAAAAGTGTGTGAGTGAGTGACTGTGAGTTTTGAACTGGTATTCCCATTCCTATGAGAGTTTTCGGTTTTTTTTTGTATTTATAGTTCTTACGTGTTCCTTCTTGTTTTGTTTTTGTTCACAACGTTTTTTTTTATTTAGTTTGCATTTAAGTCATATTGTGTACTTGTAATGTAGCTATATACCCTGTGTCCCAAAAAGTGGGAAACACATGGGAAACTTTTTTATTATTGATTTCTCAAAAAATTTTATTCTTGTTAAAAGTTGGTGCTTTTTCAAAAACTAGTTTTGCAAAAATAAAATTTTCCTAATCGCCAATAATAAAATAAAATGTCCAAATCCTTTTAAATTTGATACTTACACATTATTCTATTCTATACCTTAGGCCTTTCGGATGGCATATTTAAATCCAGAACCGTACTTAGCGGGTGACAGTCTTTGAGTCCCTTAAAAAACTTCACCCTGAATGTGGATTTTTATTTTCTTTTAATGCCCCGTGAAAAGTAGATTAATAAGGTGATTAAAATTGATTTTTTTTGTTGCACCTTTAAAGTTTATCTAACGAATCCCTGTTTTAGAATTTCTGAACTTGTTCTTAATATTTTTACAACGAATTGGTTTGTTATTTAATATTTTTATTCCTACCTAACTTGTAATCTATGAGTTAAGAGTAAAAATGATTTTTTTTCATTGATTTGTCATCTATTGTTTCAGGACAAAAAAAATGAAACGTGGGGTGATAGATATCCGAAACTTTTTTAAACCTAAGAGTAATGACAAACAAGAGAATGATACGTCTGATGCAAACAATATATCAGTTTTTACTTCGGAATCGTCACCATCGACACCTGTTATCATTACTTCTAATCAAACTGGAGAACAAGAACCGGTCACACATTTAATGGAATTGGAATTGCCATCGACATCGTCTTCAAGAACGAGTGAGGTTAATTTCCACAACACATTGGGCAATCTGGAAAGTGAGCCGCATCAGCCAAAACTTGCAAAATTTCCTCAGACAAAATTTGATAAATTAAGATCTTTTTCGGTTACATTCTACAATAAGTATCATTGGCTAGAATACAGTGAGGAAAAGGACAAGGTTTTCTGTTTTGTCTGCAGAATATTCGGTAGAAACATCCGTGACCAAAACGAAGCGTTTTGTGAAATAGGTTTTAATAAATGGAAAAAACTTTCTGAAGCATTGGCCAAACATGAAAAATCGTCCCACCATTCTGACTGCTCAAAAAAGTATATAGAGTACAAAAAAACAAAATCCGAATCCAACCCTGGGACCGTTTTTGAACGACTTCTATCATTTAATGAGTTACAACTTTCGGAAAATCGTGAATACATGAAAAAATTAATTGATATAATTTTAGTTTTGTTACGACAAGGGCTGCCACTGAGAGGTCATCGAGAGGATGATGCCTCCAAAAACAGAGGAAACTTTTTAGAAGTGGCATAATTATTTTCCATTAATGATGAAAACTTTTCCAAACATTTCAGTAAACATATTTGTTATTGTAGTCCTAAAGTACAGAACGAAATCATTGAAATTATAGCTCAGCTTACTTTACAAAAAATAGTTTCGGAAATCAAAAGTTGTGGATTTATAACCTTGATGGCTGATGAAGCAAGGTGTTTTAAAGAAGAGCAGCTAGCAATCGTTGTCAGATATGCAAATGATTTGGAAGTAGAGGAAAGATTTCTTACTTTTATTAATTGTTCAAATTTCAGAGATGCACAAAGTTTAGGTAACATCATTTTTGACTTTCTGAGAAAATCCGGTCTAACTGATATCCCCATAGTGGGCCAGTCATATGACGGGGCCAGCGTGATGTCTGGGAAACATAAAGGTTTACAAGCTCGAATTAGAGAAAAACATCCATCAGCAATATACATTCATTGTCTAGCACACAAACTAATCTTAGTTGTAGTTGACGCATGTACAAGAGTGGCATCAGCAGCTTCCTTTTTTAACACTTTAGAAGCATTGTATGTGCATTTTTCTCAACCAGGAAATCACGAAAAACTTAAAAAGGTTGCAGACAGCTTGGGTATTACATTTTTGGAAGTATCTAGCCTCTCTACCACCCGCTGGGCATGTCGATACGAAAATTCTAAAGCAGTCCTATTAAACTATGAAGCGATTAAAACGACACTAGAAAATGAAATAAGCGATAACCAAGATAGGCACGTCGTTGGCGCTGTTGGATTGTTAGCATGCATTCAAAAAGCTGAGTTTTGCATTTGCCTGCACATCCTAAACTCTGTTTTATTACTTGTTAACGTTTTGAGTCAATACTTTCAAGGCAAGAATGCTACTCTCGGCAAAGCACACGCAATAATAGAAGGCACGCTAAAATCTCTCGAAGAGACCAGAAATAACTTTGAGAATATTTATACTCAAATCCAAGATTTTGCCGAAAAACATGATATTTGTTTGGAACCGATCAGATTATCAAAAAGAAAGCGGCAGGTTCCTGCAAAAAGTAAAGAATATGTAGTGGAGAGCACCCTTGGGCATGACAATACCATAGAAATTTCATCAGAACCACCAGATGTAAATCATTTAGAACACTGGAAAATAAATATTCACTACCAACTAATGGATATCTTAATAGCCAACTTTAGGGAGAGGTTTTCGAATTTGCCGTTGGCCAAATCGGTAGATGCATTATTTAAGTTAAACATCCAAGAAAGCCAAGATTTTATTGAAAATTACTCTACGGTAGCAGGTGTGGATGTGTCTATGCTTGAAGCCGAGGTATTGGTAGTTAAAAATATGCTAACTTTAAAAAAGTTGGAAATACATCTAGAATCTATTAAAAAGCATATCGGGAAAGACTTTTGCCCAAACCTCTACAAACTAATTCAGATTGGTATCTCCCTTCCTATAAGTTCCGCTGGTTGTGAACGCACCTTCTCTGCCATGCGTAGAATAAAAAATTGGACCAGAACTACAATGAATCAAAATCGATTCTCCAATGTATCAATTAGTAACATCGAGAAAGATTTGGTAAAAGAATATATTACAGCAGATTACGTTTTGAAAGTATTTTCACAACAGAATAGAAAATTAAAATTGATTTAAAGGCTATCTTTGTCTATCAGTCTAACAGTTTTTTTATACAGTGAGCTCAAAAAGGTTGGAATAAATTGATTAAAAAGTCAGGTAATTATTTTTTTAGGTAAGTGCTCGCACACGTCAATTTTTATTTTTCATTGCACATTTTTTTAACTAATTTTTATGTATACAGGGTAACTCAAAAAACAGGACGTACGTCAACTTTATTTTTTTAAATAGAACACCATGTATATTTTTACATTTTTGGATTCTATGATCGATTCTAGATATATTCTATGTAACATGCCCTCTACCTAAATTAATTAGTTCCTGAGATATTGACAGCTAAAACTGGGCATTCTTCCACTTTGACAGGCTTTAACATCCAAACGGTGCATCTTAAAGCAAAAGGGCTTACATGTCCCTATCTTAGTTTTTTATTGTCACTTCCGGTTTAACCGGCAGTGACCGAAAATCAGACAATTTATTACTTCCGCTTAAACCGGAGGTTAACATTTTTCTGTAGACAATAAAAAACTAAGATAGGGGCATGTAATCCGTTTTGCTCTAAGATTTACCGTTTGGATGTTGAAGCCGGTCAAGCAAAAGCAAAACGGCAATTTTTAGCTATCAATATCTCAGAAAATAATTCATTTAGGTACGGGGTATGTTACACAGAATATGTCTAGAATCGACCATAGAATCCAAAAATGTAAAAAGATACTACTTAAAAAAATAAAGTAGACGCACGTCCTGCTTTTTTGAGCCAGTCTGTATACATGAAAATTAGTTTAAAAAATGAGCAACTAAAAAAAATTGACATGTGCGAGCACTTACCAGAAAAATAATTACCTGACTTTTTAATGAATTTATTCCATCTTTTTAAGCTCACTGTATGTATTTTGATTTTTTTTTACTTCATCATAGTTATTATTTGTGACTATTTAGTCTAGTAGATTATTTTGTAGTTCCGTGTTCCGTTTTGTTAAATAGACATTAAACCATTTTGTTTAAAAAATTCACTGGCTTTTATTTCCAATTTTTCAGAAATAGGCCAGACCACTTTACCATTGACCAGGCCCTCCCCAGGCCCCCCCTAGGTCGGATGGCTAGTTACGCCACTGTCGACATGCCGATAGCACGCGATTTTAACCCCAATTCTCCAATGCATAGACCGGCGTGGCCACCAAAATTGATGATGAAATTGGGACAAATCTGCTGTGTCCCTGGAGATTGCAGCGTTCTGGGGTTAAATTGATAAATTTAACTACCCAGAAGTGCTACAAGTGCGCGGCAGCTTTTCGCCAGGAGCATTTATGGGCCGTAGGTTTTTTAATTTTCCCTTTTCCTCTTCTTTGTTTAGGTTTTCCAAGGCACTAGGGCGCCACTGAGTTTTTGTTAAAGAAAAATACCCTTACAGCTTACTAAACTCAGAACTTAAGCTGATATTTGATTTTAAAAAAATGTTATAAAATTCTTTGCATGCGTTTTAGCAGGCAATAAAACAAACCATTCTCCAAAATAAAATATATTTATTCTTATTTAAGAAAAGCTTGTCGACAGCTAAAAGGATTTGGTTATAAAATGTTACCTACTTGAACATATGGGTAGTAGATACTTAAATTAAATTACAGTATGAAAGGTTATCAAACATTTTTAGTACCATTTTGGCAAGTACAGTTTATTAAATATTAAATATACACCCTGCTACAAACAGCCTAATAAAATAGATAAGGTAAATCATCAGGTAACGCAACGAGGGTAGATACCAAAAAAAATCATGATCTTTTTCGCTACGCCCTAAAGAAAATGATACAAAACTTACCAAAACAGCTTTATACACTCTATTAAGTCAATATTCACTTGATAAGCCGCATGGTACCAAAAAAAATATATACAATTTTATATTCATCAGTAATCAAAAACATAATACGGCAGATTTAAAATAGGGGTAATTACGTAATAATATTACCTCTAAATACTTATTTTTACAAAATTTACATTAGTCCACAGGAGACCTTATACTGCGAAGCTTTAAATAAAAGGGATTATGTAATAATAATAAATTCATAAATTAACATTTTATATATGCAATTTTAACCAAAAATCGGCATACAGGCCTTACCCAGAGACAGAATGGAGTACAATCCACCGTAGCACGCGGAACTGAGTGCTTAGGGTGACTATCCTGACGGAGGAGGAAAGCTCTGAAAAGCTACCTTTCTAGATGTGGATCGGCATGGTCCCAAGGTTGTATCGAGGTGATGCGGCTGGACCACCTGGATGAAGTACCCCTTCAAACTCTATGGTGTTGACGATAGAAACTCATGAGAAGGCGTGGTGGAAGCCACATACATAGGGTTGCATCCGTCTCGGGACATCTCTTCGCAAGGAGTAGCGGGAAAAACAGGTACGGGGAATTGCATCTGTCTCACAACATTTCTTAAAAGGAGGGGCAGAAAACCATGGACCGGGGGTTGCATCCACCATGAAACATCCTTTCAACTGTCGAAAATTATTCCCTTACCCGGAAAAAACCCTCATCCCCATTGGAGGGTTACCAAAATGAATAAACGACCATCGGCCACATTGTGACTTTTGCCACAATCACAACTATAACTAACTTCAATCTATAAAACGAGGGTTATAACTAACGGCCCTCTCTTGCCAAGACTGTTTGGCCAAGACTGTCCTGCACAACCACCTTGTCCTTTCTTAAATTCACCCCAAAAACCTCTCACGACATCAATTTCTTGCCCCTCACAATTGGAACTCCATGTGTCACATTGGACCAATCAAAGCATTCGACGTCAGCCCGAATGTGCGCCGTTCAAAACTCGGCCTCTGCATAATTATATTTTGGTTGTTCCCAAATGTAAACACGATGTTTTGAAATGGCAATGATATTAGGAAATAAGAAGAAAAGAAACGGAAGATTCTCTGGACTTGCAGACACTGTAGCCTTAGAAAAACAAAGTATTCGCTTCGTTAATTAGAATTAGCAATCAGTTATTAATTAGTATTTTATTTTAGTTTACAATTAATCAAAATCTACTATATACAATTAAAATGGGAGAAACGTGCTACAATAAAAGGAATTTTTTCTAGGGGCAGTTGTTACGTAGTTCTTAAAGTACACGCAACGCTATTGGTAATATTCTTAGGAAATGCTAAATTAAACTTTGAATATATTACGGTCAATTTTTCTTTTAGGGTGAATTAACTCAAGTGCAGAAATAAAATTAAGACATTCTGAACCCGCACAATATGGTGTACCATAGGGTTTAACTGTATAGAATTAAAAGGGAATGCCAAAATGCATAACCTACATCCTTGTAACCATGAATGCTGGTTATCTGTGTAAAGAATTAATAACTTAATAAAATAAGACTTTATGAGATTTTTAGTGTTTGTTTATTTTTAGAGTAATGTCAAAATTTTCTAACAAAACTCCTTCACCATCTTGTCAAAAAAAATATGCACTAAAAAAGTACTTTCAAAAGGAATGTAGCATTTCAAATGCTACACTACCCCCTTCGAAAAATAAAAATATGTTAACTACAGTTAACATATTTTTTTCATCTCGTACACCAAGTTCTGGGTTGATATCTCACGCGTATCAAAACGTCCTACTGGAGTCACAGTTTGGTAAGTCACAGTTTGGTAAGTCACAATTTGGGTACAGTCACAATTCGGCTATAGTCTTAATCGGTAAAAGTCTACCAAAACTTTAGTGAACAGTAAAAGGCTTAGTAAAATCAGGTTGACATAAAACTGGAGCAGACACCAAGGCTTGCTTAATTCTCGTAAAAGCCTCCTCTGCTTCATTCGTCCACTTAATAGGCTCTCTTTTTTTCTTACCACGTAATAAATCGTTAATAGGAGAAGTCAAAGTAGAAAAGTCTTTAATAAAACGACGGTACCACGAACATAGTCCAATAAATCGTTTAATTTCGGTACTATTCGTAGGACGCGGGTAATTTATCATACTAGAAATTTTCTCAGGATCGGTACGTAACCCGTTTGCGCCTACAACATAACCAAGAAATTTAAGGGTAGTTTTAAAAAATTCACATTTCTCTATACTAATAGTCAAGTTTGCGTCTTTAAGACGATTCTTTACTTCTCTTAACAAAGATAAATGCTCTTCAAAAGTAGACCCTAACACTATTATATCGTCAAGATAGGTAAATATTTTAGGCTCGAAACGTGGCCCAAAAATTTTGTCAACTAAACGTTGCTGTATTTGCGCAGCATTACAAAGTCCAAACGGAACAACTTTAAATTGAAAAAGACCTCGACCGGTGACACTAAATGCGGTTTTTTCGCGTGACTTTTCGTCTAACGGTATTTGCCAGAACGCCTTGCGTAAATCTATAGTCGATATAAATTTTGCGTCCCTTAACATATTCAAAATACGGTCGATACTAGGCAAAGGGTAGGAATCGTGACGCGTCTACGCGTTAAGCATGCGCCCATCATAGCACAGTCTATGAGAACCATTTGATTTTTTCACAAGTAAAACCGGTGCACAATAAGGGCTATTTGAAGGTTCGACAACATCTAAATTTAACATCTCGTCTAGTTCCTTATTTAAAATTTCTGACATATAAGGTGACATAAGGTATTGTTTTTTCTTAAATGGCTTTGCGTCGCCAGTATCTATTGTCATAGTAATTTTATCTGTACGCCCCAACCGCGTTTCACTAGAAATTTCTTGAAAAGAATCGATACATTTTTGAGCTGCTGCTCTTTGCTCTAACTCTAGTTCATCTAAAGTCACCAAATAATTTAAATTAGTTTGATTCATACTTGATATGCTAGTCAAATTATTTGATTACTTTCCCAAAAACCTTGGTGATGTAAGTGAGGAGCAGGGTGAGAGGTTCCACCAAGACATCAAAGAAATGGAACGCAGGTCGGTGGAATGTTGCAATGATGGCGGATTACTGCTGGTCATTAAAAAGGGACAATCCGGCCCTGGAATACAGAAGAAAATCCACTAAACGGAGTTTTTCATCCAAAAGGGAAAGGTCTTCTAGAAAGAAAAGAACCTAATTATTGTTTAAGACTTTTTTCAATTTAATTTACTCTTTTTGATTTGTTTTTTGTCCTCATATTAAAAAACGTAGTATTCACCTCGGCTGATTTTTTCATTTATTTACTTTTTGACATTGATAAAAAACCTTGTGTGATAGGAAAAAATGGCCCTCATATTTGAGTTGAGCAGACCCAAATTATACAAAATCAGGTAAGAGATCCAAATCAACTTTCAAAAGTTTAAAATTTGTTGACCTGTGTAATTGACGACGTTGCGCCGGAATCGAAAAGAGCAATTACTTCGGTATCAAATATTTTTACTGAAATATAAGGTCTATTGTCAAAATTTCTTTTTTCCAACATTGGAGAAATTTCGTTCCTCACTACGGGAAATTTTAAGTTATGATAAAAGTTTTTAAAGAATTTTATGTATTTAGTTTGTTCAACAGTAGGGTAGCTTTTATTTTTAATTTTGGCCTTTTTATTTGCGACATAGTTTCGGCCATTACGTATGCCGCTACGATTTAGTTTTTTGAACACTTGGTACAACTTTTAATAGTAAAATTGGCAGCGCCACAACCAAAACAAAATTTATTTCTCTTGGCTTTGCAATTGGAGAAAACATGACCTAATTTATTACAATTCCAACATTTTACTTTACTGTTTCCTGAGGAGGAATTTTGTGTCGAAACGTGGCGTTCAAAAACACGAGACGGAAATTTTGAAATATTTTGTCTATTCCTATTGCCTGAATTATTATTATTATCCGTATTAATTTCACAGAGTTGAGAGGGAGAACGAGAAACAGAACAACGATTTTTATTTTTTATGTAATTAGCCTCCTCTAAACGTTTAACTAAATTTACCAATTCTTGAACGGAATCAATAGTACATAAAGCTAGCTGAGTAATATGTTCGGCTAAAAGGTTTTGTTTTAAAATTTTAACTTTAGTTGTTTCACATGGGGTTCTGCTTAGTCTCGAAAAAAGATTTTCTAGCTGAGCCACAAAAATTATGACTGACTCATCTTTGCGTTGTTTGCGCGATTTTATTTGTTCCCAAATTTCGTCTTCTACACACGGCGATAGAAAGTCTCTTTTTAATCTTTCTAGTAAATCGGGCCAATTTAAAACAGAGCTCTTTATGCTACGGTACCAAACAAAAGCAGCGCCCACAAACAATTCAACAGCCGATTTAAATAAATCGCCTTCAGAAACACCCCGCGCGTCCGCGACTTCAGTTATGCGTTCAATAAAATTATACACGGCTTTTGGATCCCCGTTAAATTTAACATTCCAATCAGAAAGTAAAATTTGTTTATTTTGACACGTTATTATAGGGGGTGGAACATTTACTATTGATGGTCTAGGAAAACTTTGGTTAATTGTGTTCGCGGTATCGGAAATAATTATTCTAGCATGTACATCTGCATCTAATTGAAGGCATGTTGCGTACGTTTCTTCTTTATAAAGTTTTACGTCTTCGATATCATCCCCTTCGGTAGGAATTTTAAGTCTAAGAACGCGGTTCGTAACATGAGCAATTCGTGATTTTATTCTAGCTAGAAGCGTATCTTCGGGATTGCCTTCGAAATCTAAGATAAGACCGGTTATATAGACAACCGTCGCGTTAATAGCATCGCGTTCTCTGTCAAAATCACTTATATAATTATCTAAATCAATTTTATCAGCTCCTTGGGCTTCTTTCTGCAAGAGTCTAGCTAAAATTTTAATTTTTTTGGAACGATCTTTTCTACTTCTAACACCACGAATATTCAATTCATAATCAATCTCAGGTAACAAAAGATGTCTAGGGGAAAATTGGTAATCCATTTCTATAAATATTTTCGGTACTATATTATTTGTATTCTAAATAAAATATTTCATAAATATCTTGTCAAAATCGCAAAGGAATGTATGTGTACCACAAAAAAAGGAATTTCATACAGTATAAAAACAGTAGGTAAAAATATCAAGAATTTTGTTATCATTCGTAGATAAGAATAAGTTTGTTTATGCTACCAAACACATGCAACTTGAGAAAATAAATTTACTTAAATGCCTGGAATAAAAAAATAGTTTAATATTAAAGAATTTTAACGTTCTTAATTTGGAAAATGGAAAATTCGGAGCCTCACGTTACTGAGCGCTATTTAACTTGCAGCGTTCTGGGGTTAAATTGATAAATTTAACTACCCAGAAGTGCTACAAGTGCGCGGCAGCTTTTCGCCAGGAGCATTTATGGGCCCTAGGTTTTTTAATTTTCCCTTTTCCTCTTCTTTGTTTAGGTTTTCCAAGGCACTAGGGCGCCACTGAGTTTTTGTTAAAGAAAAATACCCTTACAGCTTAATAAACTCAGAACTTAAGCTGATATTTGATTTTAAAAAAATGTTATAAAATTCTTTGCATGTGTTTTAGCAGGCAATAAAACAACACTGAAAAAAATGTATTGTTACCATAACCATATATATCATGATCCTAACAATACTGTATGATTAGTATAGGCACAGCCATATATATTGTTATCAGCACCATATGGACATGGTTAAGTAAATATTGTTATGGTAACAATATGATTTTGATACCTCTGACAATATGGAAAATTGCTAGGCAAACAATGCTTAGGATTCATATAACTATATTAGACAGTTAACTTAACAAGAAAATATTGTTAGTTAACTATATGGTATAGTTACAATATCTATATTGTATTGTTAGTTAACTATATGTTATAGTTGCAATAACTATATGTTATAGTTACAATAACTATATTTTATTGTTAGTTATCTGTATGTTATGGTTACAATAACTATACTCTATTGTTAGTTAACTATATGTTATGGCTACAATAACTATATTGTATTGTTAGTTAACAATATGGTATTGTTACAATAACTATATTGTATTGTTAGGTTGGGTAGGCAATTGGGAAAACAAACACAAAATATGCAAAACAAAATTTATTCCAAGTTAAAAAAAAGTTCTTTTAGGTCCATATATTTCTTGCAACGGCGTTCCAAAAAAGGTTGAACTTCTGCAGCGGTTTTAACGTGCACCATAAACGAATCTTGTACTTCCAACTTGGAAGGCCTCCACTGAATTTTTGTGTGTGCCTTGGGTTTTATTAAAACAGTTTTTGAGAAAAGATAGGGCAAAAGGATTAAAGCCAGTGCTTGTTCATGTTCTAAAATAAATGATAAAATTAACAAGACAACAGTTAAGAAAGCACAATCCTATTTTTATAAATTTCTAACACAAATTTCTCATTTTGACAGAAAAACTTTGTATACCAACCATAAACTATAATTTATTTTTAACTTTTTAGCACGCTACTCATAAAAGCGCGTTTTTTGGTTTTTTAGTGAATTAGGTTTGAAACATACACGAGTCTAAATTTTTTTCTATTACCGACTTTACAAAAAGATACCTATATCTTCATAAAAAGTTCTACATTGTCAAAAAGCATGGTTATTCAAAAGCTTGACGAAGGACAATACAGGGTGGCTCAGAAAGCTTAGTCACAATTTTGATTTAAATTTTTAGTCACCCTGTATGCCATAGATAAAATACAATGTAGAACTTTTTATTAATATAAACTTTGTATGTGCTAGATAAAATTTTTAAATGGCAGGGCTATTTTATCACTATCAAGCAGAACTTTTCATAAACAGACAGTTTTTTTCGTAAAATCAATAATACCATTTTTCCCATTTTGAAGACACGCCGTATATATTTTTTAATGAAACAAAATCATCATTGTATTGTACATTTGCAGTGGCAGTTTACCTCTAAATAACAATTTTGTCTTTTTAGCTTCACGTGGACTAAGACTTTTTCATTTCTGAGCCACCCTGTATGTACTAGATTAAATTTTTGAATGGCAATGCTATTTCCTCACGATGCCCAACTTTTTATAAAGAGACGCTTTTTTTCGTAAAATCAGTAATAAAAATTTGTCCATTTCGAAGACATGCTGTATATTTTTTTAAATAAAAAAAGCATTATTGTATTGTACATTTGCAGTGGCAGTTTACCTTTAAATAACGATTTTTTCTTTTAAGCTTCATGTGGATTAGGACTTTTTCATTTTTGAATCACCCTGTATGTACTAGATAAAATTTTTGAATGGCAATGCTATTTTCTCACGATGCAGAACTTTTTATAAAGAGACGCTTTTTTTCGTAAAATCAATAATACAAATTTTTCCGTTTCGAAGACATGCTGTACATTTTTTTAATGAAAAAACAACGTATAATTTATTGTACATTTGCAGTGACAAATTACCTTTAAATAACGATTTTGTCTTTTTAGCTTGACGTGGATTACCTAAGACTTTCATTTTTGAGCCACCCTGTACGTACTAGATCAAATTTTTGAATGGCAAATGGCAATGCTATTTTCTCACAATGCAGAACTTGTTATAAAGAGACACTTTTTTTCGTAAAATCAATAATAAAAAAGTTTCCCATTTGTTAGGATGGTTTCTAGACACGCTGTATAACGATCAAATTATTTTCGGAATTATCTGTGGGAACTTCATAGAAACCCCAAACCTATTCGTTGCATATCAAAAGTTTTGCCTTAAAAATATTATAAAAGCAGTAAAACGTGAAACAATGGTTATGTCATCACTGTTATCATCACAGATTGGTTCAAACATGTCCACTTAAGATAAGAAACGGCGTAAGATAAAAAAAATATACCTAGGTACTTGGATATTCCATTTTTTCCGTACAATGTTCATCATGTCCATATCCTTTCTTTTCTAATATAATATTAATGAAAATATTTATAAAAATCAAATTAAACTAGTTTAATTCCCTTACCTTAACAGGTCGATGTCACCACAAACCACAAACACCTTCACTCCTCTAAGCTTCTGCTAAAATAACGGTAAAAAGTAAATACGCCCAATAATATAATGCCTCCAACCAAGAATCAAAACAATTCCTGGAAATACAAACGAAGAAAGAACCCCGGCACATGCTTTATCCTCGTCATATTTGTGGTGTTAGAAAAAGACATGCAATTCTATGCAGCGATTTACTAGAATCAACCCCCATTCGAGGTCATCGTTTAATATTGCCGACAATCGCAAAAGACTGTTGCTGGGCGTCAACAAAATGCTTTTAAACATTCTGTATTGCTAGGATAACCATACAGGATTTGTAGGTTAACAAATTATATGGTTATCAAATTACTAACTAAATATTTTTGTTAAAATAACGAATGATATAGTTATTTCAATACCATAACTATACAGTATTGCTGTAGCTGCAATACTGAGTGGTTAAAAATATAACGATATGTATTTGGCTATGATGACAATTCGGCTTTTTGGACTCTGGTAACACTAGCAATATAAATTGTATTCCTAACTATATTTTGCTTGACAATACTATATTGTTAAGCGATAACAATACAATTTTTTCAGTGAAACCATTCCCCAAAATAAAATATATTTATTCTTATTTAAGAAAAGCTTGTCGACAGCTAAAAGGATTTGGTTATAAAATATGTTACCTACTTGAACATATGGGTAGTAGATACTTAAATTAAATTACAGTATGAAAGGTTATCAAATATTTTTAGTACCATTTTGGCAAGTACGTTTATTAAATATTAAATATACACCCTGCTACAAACAGCCTAATAAAATAGATAAGGTAAATCATCAGGTAACGCAACGAGGGTAGATACCAAAAAAATCATGATCTTTTTCGCTACGCCCTAAAGAAAATGATACAAAACTTACCAAAACAGCTTTATACACTCTATTAAGTCAATATTCACTTGATAAGCCGCATGGTACCAAAAAAAATATATACAATTTTATATTCATCAGTAATCAAAAACATAATACGGCAGATTTAAAATAGGGGTAATTACGTAATAATATTACCTCTAAATACTTATTTTTACAAAATTTACATTAGTCCACAGGAGACTTTATACTGCGAAGCTTTAAATAAAAGGGATTATGTAATAATAATAAATTCATAAATTAACATTTTATATATGCAATTTTAACCAAAAATCGGCATACAGGCCAGAGACAGAATGGAGTACAATCCACCGTAGCACGCGGAACTGAGTGCTTAGGGTGACTATCCTGACGGAGGAGGAAAGCTCTGAAAAGCTACCTTTCTAGATGTGGATCGGCATGGTCCCAAGGTTGTATCGAGGTGATGCGGCTGGACCACCTGGATGAAGTACCCCTTCAAACTCTATGGTGTTGACGATAGAAACTCATGAGAAGGCGTGGTGGAAGCCACATACATAGGGTTGCATCCGTCTCGGGACATCTCTTCGCAAGGAGTAGCGGGAAAAACAGGTACGGGGAATTGCATCTGTCTCACAACATTTCTTAAAAGGAGGGGCAGAAAACCATGGACCGGGGGTTGCATCCACCATGAAACATCCTTTCAACTATCGAAAATTATTCCTTTACCCGGAAAAAACCCTCATCCCCATTGGAGGGTTACCAAAATGAATAAACGACCATCGGCCACATTGTGACTTTTGCCACAATCACAACTATAACTAACTTCAATCTATAAAACGAGGGTTATAACTAACGGCCCTCTCTTGCCAAGACTGTTTGGCCAAGCCTGTCCTGCACAACCACCTTGTCCTTTCTTAAATTCACCCCAAAAACCTCCCACGACATCATTTTCTTGCCCCTCACAATTGGAACTCCATGTGTCACATTGGACCAATCAAAGCATTCGACGTCAGCCCGAATGTGCGCCGTTCAAAACTCGGCCTCTACATAATTATATTTTGGTTGTTCCCAAATGTAAACACGATGTTTTGAAATGGCAATCATATTAGGAAATAAGAAGAAAAGAAACGGAAGATTCTCTGGACTTGCAGACACTGTAGCCTTAGAAAAACAAAGTATTCGCTTCGTTAATTAGAATTAGTAATCAGTTATTAATTAGTATTTTATTTTAGTTTACAATTAATCAAAATCTACTATATACAATTAAAATGGGAGAAACGTGCTACAATAAAAGGAATTTTTTCTAGGGGCAGTTGTTACGTAGTTCTTAAAGTACACGCAATGCTATTGGTAATATTCTTAGGAAATGCTAAATTAAACTTTGAATATATTACGGTCAATTTTTCTTTTAGGGTGAATTAACTCAAGTGCAGAAATAAAATTAAGACATTCTGAACCCGCACAATATGGTGTGCCATAGGGTTTAACTGTATAGAATTAAAAGGGAATGCCAAAATGCATAACCTACATCCTTGTAACCATGAATGCTGGTTATCTGTGTAAAGAATTAATAACTTAATAAAATAAGACTTTATGAGATTTTTAGTGTTTGTTTATTTTTAGAGTAATGTCAAAATTTTCTAACAAAACTCCTTCACCATCTTGTCAAAAAAAATATGCACTAAAAAAGTAATTTCAAAAGCAATGCAGCATTTCAAATGCTACAAGATAAGTTTTAATCGCCGGCGCGGCGGTCGCGTTCGCCGTGGTGTGACATGCAAGGAAAGAGGTATTCAGGCGCGGTGGTGCATTATTTCTTTTTGGCTTTTGATAAAAGATTTTTTATTTGTCGAAAATCTATAGTGGGCACGTGCCCTTGTGCCCTTTAGGACCAGCCGCCACTGTGAGAGGGTAGAAGTGTTTTCTGGCTCGAAAGAGAAAACCAAGCTTTTTAGCTGGTCGATGCATGTGACCACTGAAGTAATGTGTTTGTGCCAGTTGAGATCATGTTCGAAAGCGATGCCAACAAGATCGTACGTTTCATTGTTCTGTACGGATTGGCCATTCATGTGGATGGGGAAAATGTTTTCGGATTTTTTGCGTGACGGAGAGCATAGCTGGGGTTTGGAGGCGTTGAACTGAACAAGGTTCTTGGCACCCCAGTCAGGGCCGTTGTAACACCCACCACTGATTCCTATCTCTCTTTTGTCTATTCAGTTGGCAGGGTGAGCGGTAACCCCGGAATACAGCTGGCGGTGACAAGAAAAACGTTTGCGTGGAGTCCGGAAGAGCCCCGTGTCAACTGCTATTAAACCACCTATTAATTTTGTCCCTTATCTAGCTCTTGCAATAGACTTCTTATTACTTGATTACTTCCTACAGAGGTTTTTGCACTAAACCTGATTTTTAATGAAATTTTGACTTTTATTTGTCTTTCCTATCTAGTTCTTTGTTTTCCTGTTCCCTAACAGTAAAATGCAAAATTCTGGATCAATTACACTTTTTATTTCCACAAGTTATTACGGTTGAGAGCCACCCAAAAATTACAATTTTCCCATTTTCTCAAAGTTCACATTAATTTTTCCATTATCATAGACAATATTTTAATATTTCTCAATTTTCATAGATTTCGCAACAATGCTCTAATAATTCTAGACAATATTTTAATATTTCCCAATTTTCTTAAATTTCATAATAATTTTCCAGTAATTCTAGACAAAATTTTAATATTTTAAGCGGCCTTACTTTTTCACTTTACTTTCCGCGCTTTTTGAAAAAAAATTCGTCGAGCTCCAAAACTTCCGACTAACACCGTATTTTATTGTATCCAGATTTTTGTACTTTCTGAAGGACAGAACCCGATTTTTCAAACCCGCAGGGGTTTCCCTCGCGACACGAAATTTCTATCAGAACTGACTGTCCGAACAGGCGCTTTTCCGCTTAAATAGCCAATTTTCCCATAAATCTTTCCCCATTCTCGCCCCCTTTCGCAGAATTGAGGACAAAATAACAAGTTTAACGACCGCTTTCTCGGAAAAGTTAACGCGTGGGTAGCCTTGTTTTCCAACCAAACAAAGGAATTGGCGTGATTCAACACGCTTTTATTACTTTTTTATTGCAAAGGGGGCTGTTTTTCCTCCCTTCTCTGACATTTATGGCTTGCAGGTGTTCCTAACATGTTCACAACAAAGCTATAAAATTATCTAGGCCAAACTATTGCGCAATATTATGCAAACACGGCTTGGATCAATAACTCTGTGCGTACGTGACAGGGCGGAGCTTCCCCTGTCCAATTAGAAGCAACAAAGCACCGTTTTCTTTGATTTCTTAGGGTAATTAAAAGGAGTTTCCTTGAAGAAGGGGAAAATTTCACCATCTAGCACAGCAGAACAAAGAATAGTTTTTATTCCGAATTAAGATGTTAGCGCAATTAGAAAAGTTTTTCAACTTCGTGGCGAATTTAAATGAATTTAATTCATTGTTCTCAATTGAAATTAAATCAAAGTGTTTGTTTCATTATTCACGTAAGTTAAGTTGATTAATTATTTAATAATTTGTTAAAACATTTCGTATGAACAAGGATTCGGTCACGTAGATATTTAAATAAATTTTGAATTAATTATTTCTTAGCAAAATTCAGCGTTTTCTTTGTGTGAACGCTTCTCTAAAAATTTTGTTTATTATAAATTTCCTTTAACTTGCAAACGATTAATTTATTTTAAATATTTCCTGTCGTATCGCAAAATTTGTTTCTTTAAAACTCCTCCGATTATTTTATAAATTTAATCCCGGTTAAATATTTTAGAATTTTATTTTTATTCCCTTATTTAGTATGCGCTATCCCCTTTAATAATTGCTTAAAAGCCGTGACATTACATCACTCCCTTTCGCAGAACATAACGTACCTTTCAAATAAAGGTACTTTATGCGTTGACAGATGCCTAGCGTCTCGGATAAAAGTTTCTGAGTCATCGTGCCCTAGGTCATGAATTAGGCTATTAAATTCTCGGCGGTTTGTTAACCGCGCGTGTGTTAATGGGTTATTCTTTCCGTTTAGTGAAAAGTAGGTGCTTATTAAATTCTACAAAATTACATTACATTTTATACCTTGTTCTACCTTGATATTCAATGTGTTACAGACCTTAATCTACAGATAAAATTTTATATCAATATTTCCCTTCCAGGAAACGCTTTCGTTATGTATAAAAATTTTATTTAATTAAATTTTTTTTTCTGCCCTCAAGTATTTTGTTAAATTATCCCCTTTTTAACGTTAACTTTTAAGACGTTTTGTCTTTATTTAACGAATGGGTTTCCTTATGGTTCATTATAGCAATCACATTAAGTTACAACGTTTTAATAATTGTAAATGACAATTCCTTAAAATTTCATATCTTTTCATGAGTTACAATTTTTATTTAAATCTCTTAGCCTACTTTATTAAATTTGTTATACTTTTAATATATATATATATTTGTAATATTTTAGGTTATCAGTATAATTAAATAGGACCTTGTATTCATTTTCTCTATTTAATTTTTATTTTTCGCATATTATTTTCAGAAATATTAATTTTCCTTTACCACACATTATTTTAAAAATAATTATTAACGTCCTTAACACTAGAGGGCGTAACACCCAACAATAAATCTTGTAAATATGAATCCGCTACAATCATACAGACAATATATATATATATATATATATATATATATATATATATATATATATATATATATATAAATATATATATATATATATATATATATATATATATATATATATATATATATATACATATATATATATATATATATATATATATATATATATATATATATATATATATATTATTTTACCTTATTACGTTCTACAATTTTAGTCTAAATCTCTCTCTTATCCCTTAAATCTCGTATTCTACAATTCTGACTAGAATTCACTCAGTTTTACTTCGAATTTACAATTCTGCACATATATAACTACTATTACTTAACTACTAAGGAATGTACGTATGGATTACTCCTAAATGGTTAATAAATTTCCAGTATACTTAATTTGTTAAATACTAATTTCTGTAACATTTTGTTATTATAAAACCTCTATAATACAACATAAGGTTTTTTTTTTCTACATCTAGGATGGCAATTTCTGTTACCATTTTCATACTCTACTACTCACTACTTTTCACTTGTCACTTTTTGCGCCTTACATTACTCACTGTCACTATCACTGTCTGGTTCGGCGGGGTCCGCCGCAGGACGACGATGGTCTCTGCACATCGCCCACAAGGTGGAGTTGTCCCCCTACTGGTCCATTGGAGGGACCAGGGACAGGCTCTGGATCAGCTACTCTGGTTGCTGACTCCGCAGCTGGTATAAGGCCATTCTAATCAGGGTGTTGGTGAGAGGGTGATTCCCTCGGATAAACCGCACATAAGTTAAAAAGAGTATCATCGACTCCATTTTAAAAAGTTATTTTTTTTTTGTTTTAAATTGGCTCTCTTAAATATCGAAATTGATTAAAATTTTTCTAAACTCATTCGATCTCTTTTTACTTTTAAATTGTTTGTATCCTGTTTTGTTTCATTTTAACACTCTAAACTTGTCTCTTACTAATAACTGCCTTTGGTTACGTTTGTTTATGTAGAAGTCAACATTTTTTTTTCATTTTTCTAATGTATATTTATAATTTTATGGACCTTAAAATTCATAAATGAATTTTCTAATTTATTCATCGTAAGACGTCAAAACTGAACCTTTTTTCCAATTTCATAATCCCATTTTCGATTTCCTAGACCCATTGCTCACATAATTAATTAAGTAAACCATGGCTACTTTGTCCGCCTATGCCTCTATTTCTGGCACGTGAGGATTTTTATGGGTTTCCTAACAGCCGTTGCGGTCACATAATCGTCTAGTTTGACGAATTAATCGTCGGTAAACAAACGATAATATTTTCATGGGGTTAAAAATTTTGAATGCTTTGCTTTTTCGCTCCTTTTCTAGTCTTTAGCGGCGTCTGTGATTCTTTCCTGGCTTCATCGGTTTACTAGCATAAATAATTCTATAGGGCATTACTTAAGGTTGTTAAGAAATTACGTTAGATGGCTCTCCGAGTATCGTCTTTAGCTTTTTAAATTATTTCTAGGATAAAGACCGCTTGCACCAAGGTCTTTAATAGTAGGAAATATCGCAGCTTCTTCTGCATCAACCCGCAATTCTTGGGGCACTATTCCTTGATTGGGATATGGATCAAATCCAATCCATCTTTTATCAATATAATACATTGGAGGTATTATTGAGTTACATTCTGTTTCTTCGGCGTGTTCTTGGAGAATTCTGGTAACAGGTGACATAAAATAACTTTTATTATAGGCTTCTACTGGCAGTTCTGCGTAACAGTGTGTCTCTCTTCTTACTTCTACTGGTACCGCTACACATTTCATAATATACATTACTTCTCCTGCTACTTTAGCGATATACCCAAGTTTGTTCTTGACTAACGTTGCTACCGCATTCGGACTTAAAGTGGCCATTATGAGTCTATTTTTCAGAATTTCCCTATGTAGTAAGCATCTTCGGTGGACAGTCTGGGCAAACATTTCATTGACAGTTCGTTTAAAGGATTGTTCCACATACAAAAATTTTGTGTTGACATAAGTAATTAGGTCAGCATCTCGATATTCATTATTCATTTTGGTAAATGGAGTGGTATCCAATGACGATTTCTTTCGTATGACTATGAGCCTAGGATGTTCACTTTGCCAGGCTTTTACTCCACATAGTTTTTCTTCGCTAAGAAGTTGTATGGCGAATACTTTTGCTCTATCTTCCACTACTACATATTGATTCGATGGGAATTTACGTTCTTTTTCTTGCACAAAAGTCGCAATACCCTCATAAAGTATGTTAAACTGTTGACATATGGCAGGGTAGTTTTTATCCCATAGAGATTCTCCATTTATACTATCCATACAATATCCCTCCAAGAATGGACATATTACTCCATTCCGCAAATGTATTTCATTATTTTCTAACGCTACCTTTGTATAATAATCCTGTAGAGTTATCTTCACATCCGCTTGTACTATTACACTATTATATTGTATCCCATTTTCGTGGTACTGTGCTCCTTCACAGTTGTGTGCCGACCCGATACTTCCTGCTAACAGAAGGGTGGTAGACACAGTTGAGTTCGGTTTCAATTTATCTATGATATGTCCACTAAGTCCTCGGAATTGCCTATACGTATGTGTTTTCCGGCAATCTTCCGTTCCTAGTTCATAGATATAGGTAGATATTCCTCCTTCTACCGCTGATTGATGGGAGAACATTCCGCAATGACTTATTAATCTAGTCACTTCAATCAGACATGAATATACACGGACATATTCATAACGTTGCTTCTCAATAACTTGCACATATCCATCTTCAATATTATAACCATTTTCAGGATCCGGGCAATTACTGACGTCACGCAGCGATATCGCCGTTATGTTAGTGGACGGATTTCTGCAATCATAAGCAATGAGACTTGAATAAACACACGGGACCATCACAAGCAATGTGAACATCTTCACTGCAACAGATAAACTATTTTAGTTTTCTTATCTTTATAATATACATTTTCTTCATCTTTTTACTTGGTTTCCTAATTTTTACATACTTCTACAAGGTTTCACCTGAATTCTTATATACTTCTACAGGGTGGCTCTCCTAATATTTATTTCTTATTCTACTATATAATCGTCGTATCGCCGAGGTAATCTCACTTCTCGAGTGCGAGTACGCCTTTCTAAAGGTAATTCTCTAACTTCTCCGTTAGAGTCAGATGAAGAAGAATCACTCTGTTCTCCATCCTCATCGTCGTCGTCATCGTCTTCCTCTTCTTCTTCCTCTTCTTCTTCTTCTTCTTCTTCTTCTTCTTCTTCTTCTGGCGGGGGTTCCCTTCCTTCCCGGCCATGTTCAAGGAAGTCATCAATTTCTCTTTGTTTATCTTCCTCATGCTCTATATTCTCCGGTTCCTCCTCACGTACGTCATTCTTTTTCTCTTTGTTTAACTGAGCTTTCTCCAATGTATAGTCTAGCTCCTTACATGGTTTCAATCTGTTAGCATGAACCATATGCTCTTTTTTTCCCGTAGGTTCCTTAATTTTAAATGTCACTGGTCCTTTCTTTTCTATAATTCGATAAGGACCTGTCCATTTATTATAAAACTTCGAAGCAAGTTTCTTTCCTGGAATGGCTGGAGTGTATAGGTACACTAGATCTCCTAACTGAAATTCTTTTCTCGTCCTTTTTTGGTTATGTTTTTCACAGCGTTGTTTAACACTTTTTTCTAAATTTATTTTTGCTAGTTTATGTGCCCTATGCATTCTAAGCATAAATTCACTCACGTAGTTTTCGTCTATATCGTACTTTATAAGAGGCTCTCGTATACTCAAGTGTATAGGAAATTCCATATCGCGTCCAAACATTAAAAAGAAAGGCGATTCTTTCGTTCCTTCATGCGGCAAATTCCTGTATGCCATTAAACAATAAGGTAATATTAAATCCCAGCTATCATTGTATTCACTTACAAAATGACCTATCATTGTTTTAATTGATTTATGGAAACGTTCAACAACGCCGTTTCCACTTGGGTGATAGGGAGTCGTTTTAAATTTTCGAATTCCCAGAAGTGTACAAATTTCTAGGAACATTTTTGAGACAAACTGACTTCCACAATCAGTTAAAAGTTCTCTTGGCGTCCCAAATCGACAAATTATATTTTCTACAAAAGCTCTAGCTACTGTTTCTGCTTTTATATCCGGTAGAGGAATACATTCAGGATAACGAGTTAAGTAGTCTACACATGTCAGTAAATATTTGTTGTTATTTTGTGTCCTATTCAAAGGACCTACTAGATCTATACTTATTCTCGTCCAAGGTGTTGCTGGAATCGAGATTTCTTGAAGTTCAGCTGGTGGTTGATAATTTGTTTTTCTTAAATTACATGAGCGACATTTTTCGACATAACTTATAACATCTTTTCTCATAGTTGACCAATAAAAATCCCTTTGTATTATTTCTTTAGTTTTCTTTTGACCTGGATGAGAACCAAATACCGAACAATGGTATAGTTGTAAAATTTCAGGAACTATGGCTGCTGGTGCCATTATTGGATCGTGTCTTTGATTTTCTTCTCTATGTCGATATAATATTCCTTCAGGGCTAAAATAATAATGTTCGTCTTCTGGCCCTAACGACGTTATTATTGTTAATAACTTTGGATCATTTTGCTGTAAACTCTTGAGCTCTTCCTTGCTCCATATCACATTAATCATAGGAAAGATATTTTCATTTTCTTTTTCTTTCACGACAGCTATAACGTTTTCATTTGGAGTTTCTTCTGATCTCAGACGTGTGAGAGAATCCACATTATCGTTCTGTTTTCCTGGCCTGTATACAATTGTAAAGCTGTACTCCATAAGAAACATGGCCCACTTTGCTAATCTCGAACTTGGATCCTTAATAGTCAGCAAATATTTCAGGGGACGGTGGTCTGTCATTATAGTAAAATGTGTTCCAGTTAAATAGTTACGGTATGTCTTTACGGCAAATACAACTGCTAGGCATTCCCTTTCGATTGCACTGTAGCGTCTTTCTGCATCATTCAGCGTACGGCTTGAAAAGCATATGGGAAGCTCTGTTCCATCGTCAACTTGGGTCAAAATTGCAGCAACTGCTGAGACGCTTGCATCCGTATTTACTATAAAAGGTTTGCTGAAATCGGGATATCGTAAAATTGGAGGTGAAATAAGAGCTTCTTTCAGGTGTACAAAAGCTTCTTGTTGGTCTGGTCCCCAGTGGTATTTTATATTTTTCTTTGTAAGCAATGTTAATGGTTGGCTTATTTTCGCAAAATTTGGCACAAACTTTCTATAAAATCCACATAGTCCAAGAAATGCTCTAATTTCTCTAACATTTCGAGGAATGGGGTAGTTTTCAATTATTTCAGTCTTACTAGGATGCGTGGTAAACCCTCCTTCTTTTATATGGTGTCCAAGGTATTCTATTTCTTTTTGCATAAAATGACTCTTAGTGGGTTTAAATTTTAAATTACTTTCTCTCATCTTGTCAAACACATGTCTAAGACGTTCCAGATGTGTATCTACGTCCTTGGAAAATACTATTATGTCATCCAAATAAACAAGACATTCACTATATTATGTCAACTTTCCTAAAATATGATGCATCATCCGGCTCCAGGTAGCTGGCGCATTCTTGAGTCCCATGGCCATTCGCAAAAATTCATAATGATTATCGGGAGTTGAGAAAGCTGTCTTCTCTTGGTCATCAGGATGTACAGGCACTTGGAAGTATCCTGACGCTAAGTCCATGGTTGAAAATAGAGATGCTCCAGACAGTTTGTCTATAGTTTCTTGTATATTTGGTAATGGGAAAAAATCTGTCTTTGAAATGGCATTCAAATCTCTATAATCGATGACTAATCTAAACTGTACATCTTCTCCAGGATGTCTTTTCTTTTCCACTAAAATCGCTGGAAAACTCCACGGAGACTGACTTTCTTTAATAATTCCATCGTCCAATAATTTTTGAATTTCCTTTTTCAAAATCTCTTGTCGGTGGTACGGCACCCTATATGGCCGTTTTAAAATAGGAGGAACATCTTCCGTTATATTCCTATGTGTAACATTCGACGTACAACTAAGTTTCTGTTCAGGGCTTTTACAAATATCAATATACTCCACAATTAAATCTCGCAATTTTATTTCACTTATTGCAGTAACATTATCTAAATGAAGTGTTTTCAAAATATCTTTTGTTTCTTTTTCATTTACCTTTCGTATCATAAGCCCATTATTCTTCTCACTAGCTTCTACGACTTCTGTCTCGTAAGCCCTCGCTATAACCATTCTTGGCTTCAGTTTTATTTCACTTTCTGTTACATTCGTTATCCTCACAGGAATGGTTTTCCTTGTTTTACACAACACTCTAGCAATGATGAGTCCTTTCGGAGCTTCAATGCTTGGTTCTAAAACCATGAATGGTGTAGAAACACTTGCCAATCCTCGTAAATTTGCAGGACAAATCGCCTGTGTCATCGGGGGAATTACTATCTCTTCTAACACAGAGATTATTGCGCCTTTTTCTAAGGCCTCGGGACCTTTATTCGCTGTGTCCCTATTTTCTAAAAACTTATCATCTGTTTCGACAGTCTGAGAGCCCATCTCTTTCTTTCCTTTAAAACCAGGACCTATATTCCCATAGTCCCTACAGTTTAAACACTTATTTCCGGAAACTGGACCTATAATTCCATAGTCCTTCTGTTCCATCCACTTATCTTCGGAAACTGGACCTATATTCCCATAGTCCTTCTGTTCCATACACTTATCTTCGGAAACTGCAGCTTTCCTAGGTAACGTCCCCACTTCTTTATCATGCTCCGAGTGTAATTTAGCGTTAGCATCCAGATGACTGCCAATCATCTGAACACTACATCCCTGCATTATTGGCAGTAACGCGGGACGACTGGTTGAAGTATCCTGTGACATCACCCATTTTTCTTTATTTTCTTCTTTATTTCTTAAGTGTTTTTCTCGTAGCTCCTTCACTTCGGCTTCTAACTGAGCAAGCATTTCTTCCAATTTATTTGTTGGCTTCTCCTCCATTAAGGAAATGACACTGTCGAAAGCATACATACAATTATTTCCCCAATCTATCTTGACTCCGTATTGTCGCAAGAAGTCAATACCCAAAAGCATATCTGCTTGAAAACTATAATTTTCTATCACAACAAAATTATGTTGCACCACTATATCTCCAGGGAATGTAACTAAAACATTCGATACCCCTGACGTGGGTATATTATTCCCTTGTATATCAATTAATTTGACATCTGTGTCACTTACGAACCCCTTGGCACTATCAGGTTTTATCAGGGATATTACTGCTCCACAATCTATTAAGGCTAGGCATGGCTTACCATCAACACTAACCTTAATCACACTACACAACTTTGGGGTTCTTTCCTCAGAGCACGTAAATATCCCTACCTTATTCTCCTTACTACTTACTCCCAACTTGCCTGATCGGCAGCCGAACTCCGGGGCTGAAACTCGACTGCGTTGGAGTTTAACACCTGCTGCTGTGTTGGCTTATAAACACGACTTGCTTTTCGAGGACAAGTCCGAACCATATGTCCAGGTTCCCTACAATTATAACATAGTTTCTCAAATCCTTGTCCGCTAGCATTTTTCTTTCTAGGACACCCACTACTTATATGTCCAGGTTGGTTACACGTATAACACGTACGGGTTTCTTTTTCTTTACAGAAATTTGCTGTGTGGCCCTCTTTTTGGCACTTAAAACACTTAAATCTATGATTTCCATTTGCCATTTTCTTATCATAGCTTCTGTTACGTACAGTATTTCCGTTTGAAACCATTCTGCATTCCCTACTGCCTGACGGACGAACCAAATTTTCTATTGATTCTTCCCTTTCAGCTATCCTCAAAGCTTCATCCAAAGATTGCGGGTCTCCTGACAGAACTCGCTGTTTCAGAGGCATCGTCAGTCCCAGCGTAAACTGCATGGTAATATCCTCTTCCAATTTCTTCTTAACAACATCATCGTGTGTAGGGTCTCCTGTCAGGTTTATCGTTCGATTGCCCAGTAATTTTAGTATAGTCAAATACTGTCGGCAAGATTCTCCTGTCCTCTGTCGGCATTCAATAAAATTCTTCATCGCAGCGCCCTTTACATACTGCCGTTTAAATTGATTCTTCAAATTTTCTTTCAGCGTTGTCCAACTTGTGTGTCCCTTAATGCTGGATCCGAATCAATAAATTGCTTTGCCTTGTTACGCAATTTTAACAAAGCTATCGCTACCATCTGGGATTCTGTCCAATTTGCTAAAATACTTGTTCCTTCAACTACCGTCAAAAAATCGTCTATTGACGTGGTTCCGTCGTAAATAGGCAGGGAGTCTAAGCCTATCATAATGTTTCCGGTGGTAGCAGTCATCGTTGCAGGGCTTGTGGTGGTTATGGTTGCTGTTGTACTGGCTGCTGATGTTGTAGTAGTCATATTTTATTGCAGGTTGACACTTTTTGAGGGGGTGAAATATTGTCCTCAAAATAGGGATCTTCTATGGCTGGTTACCGGTAATGGTAAATGGATCTATACACAACCAAAGCTAAAATTTAAATATATTGCACAATCTTATCAATATTTAAATCAATGTAATCCAACAATTGTATTCAGTCACAATCTATCCAATATTTCAATATTTAAAAAAAAATTCAAATTTTTCTTCCAAATTTTTTAATCAACTATTAATCATCCATTAATCAATTAATCAACCCCACACCTGACACCAATTGTAACACCCACCACTGATTCCTATCTCTCTTTTGTCTATTCAGTTGGCAGGGTGAGCGGTAACCCCGGAATACAGCTGGCGGTGACAAGAAAAACGTTTGCGTGGAGTCCGGAAGAGCCCCGTGTCAACTGCTATTAAACCACCTATTAATTTTGTCCCTTATCTAGCTCTTGCAATAGACTTCTTATTACTTGATTACTTCCTACAGAGGTTTTTGCACTAAACCTGATTTTTAATGAAATTTTGACTTTTATTTGTCTTTCCTATCTAGTTCTTTGTTTTCCTGTTCCCTAACAGTAAAACGCAAAATTCTGGATCAATTACACTTTTTATTTCCACAAGTTATTACGGTTGAGAGCCACCCAAAAATTACAATTTTCCCATTTTCTCAAAGTTCACATTAATTTTTCCATTATTCTAGACAATATTTTAATATTTCTCAATTTTCATAGATTTCGCAACAATGCTCTAATAATTCTAGACAATATTTTAATATTTCCCAATTTTCTTAAATTTCATAATAATTTTCCAGTAATTCTAGACAAAATTTTAATATTTTAAGCGGCCTTACTTTTTCACTTTACTTTCCGCGCTTTTTGAAAAAAAATTCGTCGAGCTCCAAAACTTCCGACTAACACCGTATTTTATTGTATCCAGATTTTTGTACTTTCTGAAGGACAGAACCCGATTTTTCAAACCGGCAGGGGTTCCCCTCGCGACACGAAATTTCTATCAGAACTGACTGTCCGAACAGGCGCTTTTCCGCTTAAATAGCCAATTTTCCCATAAATCTTTCCCCATTCTCGCCCCCTTTCGCAGAATTGAGGACAAAATAACAAGTTTAACGACCGCTTTCTCGGAAAAGTTAACGCGTGGGTAGCCTTGTTTTCCAACCAAACAAAGGAATTGGCGTGATTCAACACGCTTTTATTACTTTTTTATTGCAAAGGGGGCTGTTTTTCCTCCCTTCTCTGACATTTATGGCTTGCAGGTGTTCCTAACATGTTCACAACAAAGCTATAAAATTATCTAGGCCAAACTATTGCGCAATATTATGCAAACACGGCTTGGATCAATAACTCTGTGCGTACATGACAGGGCGGAGCTTCCCCTGTCCAATTAGAAGCAACAAAGCACCGTTTTCTTTGTTTTCTTAGGGTAATTAAAAGGAGTTTCCTTGAAGAAGGGGAAAATTTCACCATCTAGCACAGCAGAACAAAGAATAGTTTTTATTCCGAATTAAGATGTTAGCGCAATTAGAAAAGTTTTTCAACTTCGTGGCGAATTTAAATGAATTTAATTCATTGTTCTCAATTGAAATTAAATCAAAGTGTTTGTTTCCTTATTCACGTAAGTTAAGTCGATTAATTATTTAATAATTTGTTAAAACATTTCGTATGGACAATGATTCGGTCACGTAGATATTTAAATAAATTTTGAATTAATTATTTCTTAGCAAAATTCAGCGTTTTCTTTGTGTGAACGCTTCTCTAAAAATTTTGTTTATTATAAATTTCCTTTAACTTGCAAACGATTAATTTATTTTAAATATTTCCTGTCGTATCGCAAAATTTGTTTCTTTAAAACTCCTCCGATTATTTTATAAATTTAATCCCGGTTAAATATTTTAGAATTTTATTTTTATTCCTTTATTTAGTATGCGCTATCCCCTTTAATAATTGCTTAAAAGCCGTGACATTACACCGTCCTAAGGTGTTCATGCACCCTGGGCTAACAAAATCAAGCGCCCTCAACTCACACGAGCGAAGTGAGCTGAAAAGCCCGCCATTTTTTTAAAGGGGCTGTTTAACGCCGCGGCGCACAGTGTAACGGATTTGATATTTGGGTGATTCTACGTTAAGATGTCCTTTTACGCCTGGCTATCTTAAAAAAGTGCCTTCGATATCTTCAAGTAAGAAAATATAAACATTACTATACAGCTCAATTCATCTTGTGCTATAAAAATCATTCAGATTACCTACAAAAATCTTTTTTTTTGTTAATTATTTTTATTAAAATACGATAGTGACTTAACAGGCTGGGGACAGGATTGAATTACATTTTTTTACTTGATAATCATCAATAAAATAACAGGTAAGTTTCCAATGACCTAGCAATGTTAGTGTTTAACTCATTTTGATATGTTTGTAGTATATTAAATGGTAATTTGCTATTAAAAAATGGCTTTATGTCCAGGGGAGAGACAATTAGATGTGCCAGGGGAGGAGTATTTCGACTATATTATCCCGGAATTTTCTTATTTCACTACTTTTTTTTCATACTTTGCAATACTGCCCCAAAAAAACTAATCACTTACTTAAAATCTATTAAAAAATAAAAGTATTAATTTGTTTTATTAACACTTAAAAATTGTCGGGACATGACATGGACGTCTTAACTTAGAATCACCCATTTCGTGGACATAATTTATTTTGTTTCTAGATTATTCGTAAAATGTCTGGAGTTCAGTCGTTTACCAGTTTTTTCAAATGTATCGCCGTAAAGTACTTCCTTTTTAAGCAGAAACTTGACTCGTCTGAGAGCAATAAAAATGATGCGAAAATAGTAATTCATAATAATATGTGTTTTGTAAAAAAATTTAAAGCAATTTTTTTTGTACTCTTGATATTTCCAAATTTAAGTGGAAATATTTGTAGAGTTTACTTACATATGGAATTTTAAAGAACCGTCGTCCTAGTCGAAGAAAAAACAAAGTTTGGTGTGACATTTAAAAAGATGTCTAAATATGCCCAAGTTGTCACATATTAGAGGATTACACAACTTTTATACATTAGGAATATCAAAAAATCTCATTTGAATTTGTCCGATTATTGAAAACAAAATTATTTTTCTTTAGTAATGTCGCACATGCAGGAATTCAAAGTTGCTTTTTAATGCCGCTTTAAAGATTTTCCAGGTATGTCATTAATTATATTAAATTTTCTAAGAAGTTACAAGTAACTTTTAACTAATTAACTTTTACGAAGAAGTGTGACTAGAATAATATTAAATACAATATTCATGACTCTAAGTACCTACCTACATAGTTTTAAAAATAGGTTATTACACTCAGTTTTAAATTGTTATTTTATAAAACATTATATTATTCTAAGAAGTAGGTAATAAGTTAACTCAATAAGTACGCTTTGTAATTTAATTAAGGATGCCACCAGGGCCCTGAAACTTTAAATACGGATTATCGCAGCTGCCACTTGTCACATTTTAGTTAGCGACCATGACACAGAGGGCACTACGTCCATTCGACAGACGACAGATGTCAAAATTAGACCAATCAGGTTATTTTATTCTCGGTTGTCTGGCCTTTGTCTTGTCCGTCAGCCATTTTATAATTTCGAGAAAAGATGAAGATTATTTTATGTGTGATTTTAATCACAATTTATCGGCTTAGAAAAGCAAATTAGGACTTTATTACGTTTCCAGGTAAGTGTTCTCTTGTATTAAAAAAAAATATAGCCAATTATCAATACATGTCTTGAAACATGGTATTCTGTTACATAGTTTAGTAAACAAACATTTTTCCAGGTACTTTTTTATTTTAAATTGTACGTGTAGTTTGTTCTAAAATATACAGTTTTTTTCATTTTTTGATATTTAAAAATATACTTTCAGCATTCAAAAATAATACTCTGCCAAATGTATTTCCAATACCAATAGTTCCGAAGACTAGACTAATATTAATAAGTTATTTCTATATTATTTGGTTTATTTAAGTGAACATAGTTTCGTAATAATAAATAAATGATGAAAGTTGGCAATAGTGAATTTGACCATTTCTGTTTTGTGGTCTTTGTGTCATTAAAAATGATTTTAATCAAACTTTTTTTATTGTAGATGTAAATAGACAAATCAGATATTGTAGTTTGGTAAGTACCATTTTCCTAATCATATTTAAAACATATTTCGTGCTAGGTGTAACTATTTAGATGATTTTAATTCCAGAACATTCAATATAATTTATAGTTTTTTTAACATATTTTTTGTGCTTGTCGGAAAAATTCATTTTGTAGTTTGCCACCCATACCTACATGTTACTGTCTCTGTATTTTATCTAACATGGCTGCAGTCATAGCAGCTTCTTCCTTTGGCAGAGTTAAGTACTCGTGTAAGAATTCCTGTTACACTAATTTTCCAAAGGATTATAAAATCAAATTTTTTTTTATTTTCCCTAAACTTTTGCGACATTAGAAGCTTGAAAAACAGCTTACTGAATACAAGTTCTCAATTGGTATACATAACGTTTGTACGTAGCATCCCTGCATTAAGCTTCGGAAATAAACATATACATCTTGACGAGTACACTTTAACTCTGGATTGCCCTACTGGACACTGTAGAAAGCACAACATTTTTACTGACAGCAAAATAAATAGCAGTAATAAAAAGGTGAAACTTAACCAGAGTTTTTTTTATGTACCATTCGCTTATTGAGTAAAGTTAAATAGTGCACCTGATTTGTGTGATATAAATAACTATTAGGTATTTAGTGTACAAGATGATTCTGCCGAAGTTTTCGTTTTGTTTCATGTTAAATGCTCGATGGAATTGGACCTCCACACAAGCCCAACGTGATGTTAATGGAACTGAAGAAATCTGATTAGAACCTTCACCCGATTGTGACTTTTACCTTGCATTAACATTCTCATGTGAGCCATGTTGTTATGAGATGACTTGATAAACATTTCGTTATGATTTATATTGATTAAATGAAGAAATTAGTAAAAATAGGACCTTGTTGTTTTACTTTTAAATACGATACAATTTTGTACCGACTTTAAAGGTAAATTGATGTTTTGCTATTTTATGCCTTGTGTTTATATATTTGTTTTAGATTGTCATTTTTTTATATTTTATCTGAAAATTCTTTTATAAACGTCCAATAAAAACATTATGTAAATACAAGGTTATGAAATGTCAAAACATCAATTTGACCTTTAACTGATCATATGGTGGCTTTTCTTCCGCACCCCGCTTCCGCCTTGAATACTTTGGGACCCTACGGATGAGGGCGCCACAATTGACAGAAATGTTGCGACCAATTAGCACGCACTTAACGTTTCTTACCTGTTGTTCTGTGGATGCCACTAAGACTCCTTTTACACTATCAGGTTTGGCCGGTCCGGTTTCAAACCTGAAGAGCACCGGATAAGTAATGGAGCATGTGATTAAATGTGGCCTTTCACACTATCAGGTTCAGGCTCGGCGACCGGGTACAGCCGGATGGGTCGACTGGAGCATCAAGTTCCCTGACGCCGATAAAGTGGTGGTGGGGCATTGTAGCCAACGCGCTTTTTCACACTTGTCCGGTTTTTGTCTTCAGGTTTAGTCTGCGGTTTTGGTTTAGTCTTTGCTTCAACTCTGACGAGGAAGGTGCGAAGGTGATTTTCAAGACAATGTCTAGCGAAATTGATATTGAATTGTTAATTTCGGCGGTGGAGGCCCGACCGTGTCTTTGGGATAAATCAAGTGAAAAGTATAAAGATAAAAATAAGACAAACATGGGATGGAAGGAGGTGTGTAGCGTCTTAAAAGAAGAGAGAAGAGAAGTAAAGGGTGTACTCAAAGTATCCTATTACGATTACGTCGCTTTTTACGCTTTCTGTACAAACACCACAAAGCTATAACAACATTACGATCCATCACCGAAAACGTCTAAACGTAGACTAAAGTTTTTTAATAAACATAAAACCTGACCTGTTGTAAACCTGATCGCGTCCGGATATTTTTATTTTACTTCAGGATTCCGTCAGGTTCAAAACCTGACCGGCGAACCTGATAGTGTGAAAGGACTCTAAGGGTGAAAACGAAGTAATAAGAGAGCAAAGAAAAAAGAAAATACAAAATGATTTTCGACATGAACTTGGGGTACTAACGTTATAAAACAGAGTGAGGGCACTACAAACTATGGCAATACTGCTGGAACTTTTTCCCGACATTACGAAAAATCATCAGCCATCACTGGATTGAACAACAATTTAATTACAAAATTTGCTCTAATTCTTTAAGCACTTTCTTCGGGTCAAAACTTAAATGTTGATACTTTTCATGAATATCTGACAGATACTACAAAGCTGTATATGTAATCATTCGTATATTCCGAGAACATTACGCGCGAAAGCGAGGATGGACCGAGAATATTGAGGACATACTGCACAACTTGTTAATTTCTTCAGATCTCCTTATTTCCTTTATTAGACCGATATATATCTACTGCGAAAAAAAAGTATCTCTTCTCAGAAACCGAAACACTTTTTAAAGAAACTAACGTTGAGGAAGACAATTCTGATAGATCAGTCTCCATCTCAGATTGTGAAAATTAGGATAATTAAACTATGTTTTTTTATAATTATTATTTAAGTCTATTAAACTTAGTTGCTTTAAACCGAAAACAGTGTTTTTTTATTTATTTTGTCGAAAAATAATTAGGTATATTTTTGAGCGACTGATACCTAATAAAGTACTACGTAGGTCTAAATTTAGTACATTAATAACGTACTCCAATATATGTTTTAATATGCCCCAACTTTTGCAAAACAGCGGAGTAAAGTACCAATGTCCACGAATATTCGATTTCGTTGCACTGTGCGGCGCCCTAGGTCTGTAGCGCTGTAGCCCCTATTAGCCCAATGGTTAGAGTGAACCTGACCCCAGTCTAAGATTAATTGAAGATCTTGGGAAACGGAGAGGTGCATAGATATGCGTCTATTATGCGGCTCTTGATTCGAGCCTTGTCTGGAAAAATGAATGTTGGAGTGAAGAGTGCTATCGTCAGAATAACTGTGGATGGGATTGGTAGTTGAAGAGAGCAGGCCATTAATATGAAGAAGAAATAGGGTTAGTGCCAGGACAGAACCTTGGGGTACGCCAGCATTGTTAGGATGGAAGTTAGATGAGTGACCGGCCACCACGACAGATATGCGCAGATTAGAGAGAAAGCTAGCGATCCACGTAGGTACATAGTTTGGGAGGAAGACCGTAAGAAGGTAATTTGTTGAGGAGTGCGGCATTCCATAGTTGGTCAAAGGCCTTGGAAATATCAAGAGCAACAATCTGAGATTCGCAATGAAATTCGAGAGACTTGTTCCAGTTATGTGTGACAAAACTAAGGAGATCAGCTGTGGACCTTTGGTGACTAAATTCGTACTGTCTCTCATGGTTGGTTTTTGTGTTTTTCTAGATATTTCAGAATAATAATAACAAAACATAAACTGCATACTTTAGATACTTTGGTACCGTGAAGTAGTATTGGCATAGAACAAGCGATGGCGCACGCAGGCGCATATGACTATGTTTGGTGCGAGTAAAGCGGGAGATTTTGATATATTCCGGGAGATTATTAAAATTAAGTCGTCTCTCTTTTACCGCTAACAAAATAAAACATGTTCGAAAAAATATATTGAGTCAACAACATCCAGGGGGGCAAGTGTCCTATCTTGCCCCCCCCCTCTAAACGACGCCCATTCTACCTACATATGTCTCGTGATATTAAATGTTTAAGAATTTATTCCCCTTGCATCATAACGAAATTTAGAGTTAGAGTGGCAAGTTGTTTTTTCTCCGGACCACGCACACACTTCATTCATGGCATAAACAGTTGTCGAGGCGTAGTATTTTGTGTGTAATATTTTTTATAGGTCGGAATATACAGTAGCGCCCAAAAGTATTTTGACAAAGACAATAATTGGGTTAACTTAAAACAAATGTAAGATATAAATATAAACCTTATTTTGTAATAGAAAAGACGTTACTTCCTACATATTTATGTAAAAAAACTGTGGTTTGATAAACAAAATTTTAACCAAATCAGAAATAAAGGAAAAATGACGGCTCAAAAGTATTTTGACATTTTAATTAAATAAAAATTTTCAACACTTAAACATCACTTTTATTATTAAATAAATTAGTATTTAGTGGCATATCCATGAGCCTTTATAACAGCACCGCCACGAGCCAGCATTGAGTCGGCTAACGCTTGTAGCCGATTCAAAGGAACTTGTCCCCAGTCCTTCTTAAGAGCTTGAAATAAAGCTTCTTTATTCCAATAATTTCAACATCCTGCTCCTTCCACAGAAATGCTCTATGGGGTTTAAATGAGCACTTTGACTGGGCCACTGCAGAACCCTGACTTTTCACGTTTCATGAATTGGGTTATGTGCTTGGACGCATGCTTCCGATCGTTATCGTGCTGCAAGTACCACCCAGTTGGCATGTTCTCTTTAGCATACGGCAGCATTTGGGTCTTTAAAATGTTCTCATACACGAATCGATCCATAGTCCCCTCAATTCGAACTAGGGGTCCAACTCCGTTGCGTGAAAAACATCCCCAACATAATAATATAACACTGCCGCCTCCGTTGGTAGGCGGCAGTGTTATGTGTTGGGGATGTTTTTCACGCAACGGAGTTGGACCCCTAGTTCGAATTGAGGGGACTATGGATCGATTCGTGTATGAGAACATTTTAAAGACCCAAATGCTACCGCCTTCATTGGTAGGCGGCAGTGTTATGTGTTGGGGATGGTTTTCACGCAACGAAGTTGGACCCCTAGTTCGAATTGAAAGGACTATGGATCAATTCGTGTATGAGAACATTTTAAAGACCCAAATGCTACCGTATGCTAAAGAAAACATGTCAACTAGGTGGTACTTTTAGCACGATAACGATTGGAAGCATTCGTCCAAGCACATAAACCAATCCATGAAACGTGAAAAAGTCAGGGTTCTGGAGTGACCCGGTCAAAGTGCTCATTTAAACTCCATAGAGCATCTATGGAAGGAGTTAGATCGCAGAGCAAGATGTTGAAATCAATGGAATAAAGAAGCTTTATTTCAAGCTCTTAAGAAGGAGTGGGGACAAATTCCTTTGAATCGGCTACAAACGTTAGTCGACTCAAGGCCGGCTCGTGGCAATGCTGTTATAGTGGCTCATAGATATGCCACTAAATATAAATTTATTTAATAGTAAAAGTGATTATGTGTTGAAAAATTTTATTTAATTAAAATGTCAAAATACTTTTGAGCCGTCATTTTTCCTTTATTTCTGATTTGGTTAAAATTTTGTTCATCAAACTACAGTTTTCTTTCATAAATATGTAGGAAGTAACGTCTTTTCTATTACAAAATAAAGTTGATATTTATATCTAACATTTGCCCAATTATTGTTTTTGTCAAAATACTTTTGAGCGCTACTGTACGTGTTGTAGTGAAATTTTAGGTGATTTTTGATTTTTCTTAGGACTTTATCAATAAACTTTGAAAAATGGTACGTCAGTGCCCAGGGCGTCCAAAGTGGATTATTTTCATCCGGAACTGTCATTTCATGTGTTTGCTCGGTGGAATACAGACGCCTCGGAAAGGCATAGCGACGGCACGCGAAGTCGAATGTTTAGCGATCTCTCTCCTCCTCCAGCAATAAAAATTCATCAGATTTGATGCGATGTTGCCGTGGTGCCGATTTATTAAGACAAATGAAATATTGTTCTTTACAAAGGGGATTAGTGATTACAAGCAACAACATATGATGCCTATAGAAATGGATTCTTTTTTTAAAATTATATTAGGGGAATGGATTATTTCAATTTTTTCCTGCTCTCTGTTCTTTTTTTTTTCAAAGCAAACAAATTAACTTTAAACAGGAGAATATAAAATTTGTCCTACGATTGGCAACATGGCATCATCTGCTAGGCTCCGTCCGTTTCGGGTTTCGGGGAAGAACAGCGGACTTTCAGTCATTCCGTATTCCGTCTTTGAAATTGAGAAGGTAACAGCGTCTCTGTTTATTATTGTATTGCTATGGTTTGATCGTAAAAAGTGATTTATAATATTATAGTATAACATTAATTATTGTAAAAAGAATATCTTAGAATTAAAAAGATTTGGCAACACTGCGTACGCAAACTATTCCCCGTCAAGCACAATAATAAAATAATAATTAGCCCTTTTTACTTACTAGACAAAAAAAATTTACCGATAAGAGCTGGTGATCTCTTTATGTACTTATATTGAGGCTATCAGCGCAACAGTGGCCTAAGCCCAAAATTATAGTTTTGAGAAAAAGATCATTGAAGTTATATCAAAAATATGAACTGTTGTTACATTATTATTGATTGGGATTGACATTATAAATTTAAATCTTTGTTATATATTTTAGGAGGTTCTATCTAGTAGTTCTATTAATAATATTTTTGATTTTTTATTTTAGAAAAAAATGTGGGTTAGGCCACTTTTAATTTTAACAATGCGATAAAATTTTCTTGGATAGTCCTTTATATTAAGAAATGGATACGTAAAGTAATGTTTAGAAATAAACAGGGAAACGAATTTTTAACTTTTTTTATTAAAAAAATATGATATACACATATAAAATAAGTATAAAAATCCGCTTGTTAACAAAATTTTAGCAAAAATCCATCAGATTCTTTCTCTTCTGAAAAACAATCTTCTGGTTGGTTCTCAGCCGTAGGTATTCAAATTTAAATAAAATGCATGCAGAACGGCAGTTGCAAGCCGTGCCTTTAGGGGCCGGGAGGGCACAATGATTTGGGGGGCGCCAAATTACTTTCCTTTTCTTGGAAAGTATGTGGTCATAACAGGCAGGCGAGGATTTAGGGTGGTCAATCCCCCCCCCCCCCCCAAGCCCTGTACAAAAAGGACTTCAATTGCGAATTTTATAAAAATACTTATTGTAACATAAACATTAACCATTCCTACATATTCTACAAAATAATATTATAAACAAAAACAAACATTTGCCGTCTATGTAAGGTCTTTGAAATAAATTATACCACAAAATATGAATATTAGATCAATACTAATATATTAATATTATGTAATACATACAATTAACATTCTTATTGGGGAGGAATATAGGTAAACTATGCTTTAAGCAAATCAATTTCTATATTTTACACATATTCGCCGGGGAGAATTTTCTTGCTCGGGGGGACCCCGGGCTACCCCCTGAATTCATCCCTGTTCCTTACACATCTCACTGCGATCTTATTAAAATTTGCGCAGGACCGTTTTGGCTTCTAAGGGAAACAAATTACCAAATAGTTTTTATTTTTTCAAAAAACATCTTTCATGAAAGTAAATTTTTTCGAAAACGGATCAACGAAATTTTTCAAACATATTTTCTCGAACACACATTATTATTTCGAACGTAATTTTTTTAGAAAATGTCCTGGCAGCTTTCTCCAACATGCTTTTAGGAAAACGGATTTATGAAATATTTTAAAAATATTTTCTTGAAAACACGTATTTCGAAAGTAAATTTTTTCAAAAATGTCTTCAAGAAAATAATTTTTAAAAATAGGTACATTTTCCGAAAATATATGTTTTCGAAAACAGTATTTAGAAAATTAAATTGCGAACTCTAGTAGCTTGGAAAATGTTAATGAAACAAAGACGAAAAAAGATCCTGAACAAACCTAAACGAACCTTTTTGGGTTTAATCAGGTTTCCTTAGGTTTGGTACGTTACTTTCTTAAATTACTTTTTCGAAAAGCCATTGCGTGAAAAAATGTATTTTTGAAAAGTGTTTAAAATAATTTTCAACTGTATACGAAGTAGAAGCCATATACATAGATAGTAAATATTATAGCTACACAAAATTCCACAAAAAACTTAAATAATAACTTACTTTAAATGCAAATACACGTTGTCCACTTGATGCGTAATACCACAAAGCAACACTGGCCTAACCCACAGATTATGGATTAGGCCAGTGTTGCATCTGCTGAATATAAAAACATTTAAATGCAACAACTACTTATGTGGCGCCATTTAGTCAACGGTACAGAAAGGTCGCTTAAGCCACTGTTGCTTTAAAAGAGTATGTAGTTAGGTACATATTGGCGGATTAAACGCAAAACAGCACTTTTGTGGCTTAGGCCACTGTTGCGCTGATTAAGTAGGGACAAATGACTTGTGACCTTATTTTATGTAAAATAAATGTTTTAAAAAGAAAGGTTCTCATTGTTACAAATATTGTTTCCCACAGCGCATAATAAAGAATAAAGCATCGAATCATTAGTGATTCATCAGTCGGAAATTCCAAATCTAAATACGGGAATATTATTTGAGTTCGAGTAGGTACTTAATATTTAATCGTAATGATCCTTGACTCCTCGACGTTCCGGACAGTCGTCAAGAGTCCGAGAACCGAGTCCGAGAAGAGCAAACCAGAGAGAAGCGACAAAATACGTCGGCACCTTTGATGTTGGGGGTATAAAATTTTGTGACCTCGAGTCTAAATAATAGACAGGTGGCCGGTATAATTTGGTGTAATAAAGGTGTTACCGGAATAAAGGTGTAATAAAGGTGTTACCGTAATAAAGGTGTAATAAAGGTGTTACCGTAATAAAGGTGTAATAAAGGTGTTACCGTAATAAAGGTGTAATAAAGGTGTTACCGTAATAAAGGTGTAATAAAGGTGTTACCGTAATAAAGGTGTAATAAAGGTGTTACCGTTCAGGATCCTTTGGAAACGTAAACATGGTAAATCCTTGTCCCTCTTTTGAACACCCACGAAACGTGCAGGTATTACCAAGCATGATTTAAGAATTTTTATACATCACAGCAACAAATTAAACACTTAAAACTTAGAATCAAAAATAGTTTTCCAAACAGTTGGCCGGTGTATCCCCCACTTAAATGTTTTCGGCCGGACTCGATTATGTCGCTTCTCTCTGGTTTGCTCTTCTCGGAACGAGTGCCCGAGCACAGAATTCCAACTGTGGCCCGAGTGATAGCAACAGGCGCTGCTTTTAGCGATTATTTACTATCCGAATATTTGCGTTAATAATCGGATGTTCCGAATATTTTTGATAATCGGATGATCGATTATTTTTCATCCGGATGATCCCATCACTAGAATGGTGTCGTCTCCTCTTGCCAAAGGTCAGTCGTTGTATTCAAGGGCGGTCCTGGACTGAAATTCTGGGGGAGGGGGGGGGGGGGTAATTTTTGTTAACCAACTAAAATATTTACAAACTCCTTTATTTGCGGGTACACAGAAAAAACTGCTATGCTATTTTCAATAATAGTATTATTTTTGACCACGGCCACATTAGTTATATTAAAGTTAATATTCTCAACAAAACTGTTGAAATAATTTTTAAAAAATATTTCTTTAAAGGTAGAAGTATTATTGGAGTTCAAAAGTATTCATGCTTCTTTGAAAACTATATTACCATTTTTTCAGTGACCAAAATATTATTGGAAACCAATAAATTTCTATTATTCTTTAGAATGTAGAATTGTTAAAGCCAAAAAAATTAAACTATTTGATGAGAATGCTTAAAAACATAATTGGGCGAAAAATAGCTACATATATAAAGAGGTGTGATTCAAATTACAATATATTTTATTAAACGAACAAGAACTACGGTTTAAATAAAAAATCTAAAAACTAAGTGAATAATCCTTATATCATGTTAATTAAAATAAACACTCCAATAAAACATATAAGGTATTAGAGAAATAACAAAAAGTATTAATTCAATGGGTTCTATTGCTTGCTGAAGTTTTACTTCTATTGCTCGCGGACACACTTTGGAGAGGTTAAAATTATGCCGCTGGTATTTGTTCGTTGAATAGTCGTTTAAGCTTGCAGCCTGTTTGTTTATTGCGTCAAAACTAATGGATCTTTTGCAATTCTGGGGACTGGGGTGTGGGGAGTGTTTGTGTGGACTGGAGTGGACTTTAGTGATTTATAGTATGTAAATAAAATAAATCTAAAAAGCTTTGCAATATTTCGATTAAACAAGTTGTATATTCATACAAATAAACGATTACTGAATCCAATGATATATTTTGTATTGAATTTAGAATAGGGTATTACTGCATCAAATAATTGTCATATTTAAACGACCTATTAAAAACCAATGAAACCTTATATTTTAAGCAATCTTATATAACCTACTGGTTAGCAATGATAAACTAATCACTGACAGAACCCGAATTTGTATTGTGCAATACGGAATAGAGTGTGTCATAGAGTGAATTGGTATCCAATTCAATATACGATAGTTATTTTTCTGTGTACCATGCCATGGGAAGCCCAGCTTCTGGGGAGGAGGGGGGATGTTGGTTCAGATAATTTGACTAAGTTCCATAAAATTAAATCGATGTAATTTAGATGCCCGGTATGGCATCCGATTACATCCGGTGTATGGTAAATCTCCGAACTGTTGGTGAATCTGTCGTCATTAAAGATCTAATTTTAAGTATTCGCCTATAAACCAATTTTCGAATAATGGGCCGTTCATCAGACAGCATTGCTAAAAGAATGTTTTCGGGGTACCCGAAATATCCATTTCTCTGGATGACGGACTTTACCACCTTAAATGGCGAAGTGGTAGTTCGTTAACATGGAACTGACATACGAGCCATTGTTTTTTTTTAATCTTCTGACAGCCCACGAAGACCGAAGTCTAAGTACTATTTCCCGTGGGTGTGGTGGGTCGGTTGTAACGGTATTCCTAGTTCTTCTAAAAGTCTAATGACATCGCTTTTCGCACCAGTATTTACCGCAGTCCCATCACATTCAACTGCATCAATCCTTGATAATACGTCTATTTCATGTTTTTTGCGGAAAGGCTAGGATACTTGCTGCAGCACAAAGTGCTTAAAAGTAATACATGTTAAGTACTAAAGTACTAAACGGCTAAATGCCAATGTCGTTCTAAGCATGGGATTATCCCTCCCTATGATTAAATGATGACGCCCGGGATGGTAGAGGCAAAGAGTAACTTTTTTGGTAGTAGAGGCATAGTCTCAAGGTTAGTAAGAGCGTAGTACGACCTGCATAGAAAAACATGATAAATAATAAGACAAAGAAAAGTGTCAAAATGATCTAAAAAATATATATAAATTTTCAATTGTCTGGGTTCTAGATAGTTTTTCCCAGAGCTAAAATGAGGATAGAAAAAATCAGTCAAAAATATACACGTTTACATATTTCACAGGACACTTTTGTATCGTGACAGTAGATGGTTTTCAGGCATACCAGACCAGGATATATATCCAAAAATTCCCCCCACTCTTCACCCCACTAAATCCCCCCACTCTTCACCCCACCAAAATCCCCCCACTCTTCACCCCACCAAATCCCCCCACTCTTCACCCCACTAAATCCCCCCCTCTTCACCCCACCAAAATCCCCCCACTCTTCACCCCACCAAATCCCCCCACTCTTCACCCCACCAAAATCCCCCCACTCTTCACCCCACCAAAATCCCCCCTCTCCGCTCCCCTCTCCGCTCCCCTCTCCTCTCCCCTCTCCTCTCCCCTCTCCTCTCAGGAGCTTAAAACCATTCCACAACACGCACTCTTCACACTACCAAATCCTACCACTCTTATATCAAATCCATTCCTCCTACCCGCCACACCACTTTTATTGCTATAAATTCTCAATATTTACAGTATTTAACACAATTCACAACGATGTCTGTAGCAGTCCCTATTGATTATTCATGGGACACAGAACATTGCGAAAGCTATAATCCACAAGAGTACATAGAAAACAATTTAGTAATAATCAATCCACCTCCCAATCTATCTAAGAGTGCTAAAAAAAAGTTTCGAACTCAACAGAGAAAGAAAGTTCAAGAATTGGAAGCAAAAAGAAAAACTATGTCTTTCCCAACAGCAAATGTAATGTTTAGTCATGTAAGCGGAAAGAAATCCTTGCAGGATTTTACTACAGATGAACTAGAAATGTTACCTTTGGAATATCTAATTAATTATGCAGATCATTTGGAACTCTTGGATGTATGGGGAAAATTACCAATGTCTTATAAATCAAGTTTTGATCTTCAAATTAAATTGCCATGTTTTATACATTACAATCGTCCTGACTGGAGCACACAATTCGATGGTCCTCCTGTGTCCCAGAAATCATGTTTCATGTGCAATAGAAACATAAAGTAGACTAATGTAGATAAACTCACTGTTATTTTTGTTCAAAAGTAAACCTGTATTTTAATAAATGTTTTATAAATGTCAAACAAATAATTAGAAGTATTATTCATTAATCCATGGATTTACAGCATCCCACCACCACCAAATCCCCCCACTCTAAATCGTTAAACATCATTACACAAAGCTTCACTCATTTCATCGTATTACAGCGCGTTACTTAAAAGGGTAAGTGCGGTTAAAACGCAAGTGTTGTGTAACAATACACAGGTCAATACAGACCCCATATGTAGAGCGGTAGACCCGCCCAAAACAACAAATTTTTTATTTGTGGCTTCACTATTGGAGTTATATTCTTAAAAGTGGAATTGTAGGATTTGTAGGAATTGTAGGAATTGTAGTTGGAATGTACACACCAAAGTATATCTCCTAACACTCCGTGCGCATGTCTGGCACGCTCGATGTGCGCGTGGTACGCATTTTGGTCTACTGCGCATATAAAAAAAATGGTGGCAAAAAAAAAAAAAAAATGGCGGCTCACAAAAAAAAAAAAATGGCGGCTCAAAAAAAAAAAAATGGCGGCTCAAAAAAAAAATGGCGGCTCAAAAAAAAAAAACGTTTTTTATATTTTTCGTTTTTTACAACTGCGCAATAGAGATGCGCATGGGCATGCCCCGCCCAGACGGATTCTCTTTATATTCTCTCTTCGCTTCTCGTTCTGCAGTCGCATCTTCAGCTCGACAGTTGTGCTTTCTCCTTGTTACGTATATATCCTCAGCGGTTAGTTAGCGTTGATATTATATTAATTGTTTAGTTTGCAAAAACAGTATTGTAAAAAGTGTTGTGAGACCGGTGAAAATATCCCAAGAACTGTTGAATAAGTATCAGTCTTTTCTGCTTTTTTGTTCAGTTCTCAAGATGTATCAGTGCAGTGAATGCAACAAGAGTTTTATGCATCAATCTAACGTGCATAGACATAAAAGAGAATCGTGTGCCATGAGACCATCTTGTTCGCGAGAAAAAAGGAAGGCTAATACCCAGGTATGTGATGTATCCATGAAAAAAGCTAAAATAGAAGATATTAAAGAAGACAGACCTCCAATACCTAAACTTACTTTATCGCGATGTAAAGATTGTGATACTTGGTACGTGAAAAATAAACTTTCTGCCCATTTACGGTCAAACCTACATAAAAGTGCACTTAAAAGTGACGATGATGTGAAAATTTTAACTTCTGCTTTTAAAAACAGGATTGTGTCTTACATGTTGCTGCCATCGAAAAAGTATGTGGACATTGAAGAATTTTTTGATGAAGTACAACAAAAATTTGTAAGTTTACTTTCCGAACAGTTAGTTAAGCATAAAAGTGTTAAGATTAATGTAGAACTATTTGGACAATACATTTTACAAACCAAAGAGGCAATCGAAACTAAATCGTTTAACACAAAAAATAATGTCATAACTTCAACAACAACAGATTTATCTGATATTTATAAACAATTTTTGTCTGAAATTAAAGAGAAGGTGTCAATATTCACAGAAAATGGATCAGGTTGGGCGTTGGAAAAAATATTACATTTGGAGCTTAATATAAATAAATTTAATCCAATTAGAGCTTCATCGTATATACCATTACCAAAACATATTTCGAATAAAAAAGCTGTTGTTAATATCAAAAATAATGATTCATATTGTTTTGCATGGAGTGTGATAAGTGCACTGTTTCCAACTGAAAATCATGTTGACAGAACAAGTTCATATCCAAATCCTTTTGAGTATTTAAATTTTGAAGGAATAGATTTTCCTGTGAAATTAAAGGATATACATAAATTTGAAACGCTTAATCAAATATCTATAAATGTTTACGGTTTAGAGAGTGTTTATGAAGATAATAAATTAAAATATGAAGTAGTAGGTCCTCTTCATTACACCAGTAAAAAACTTCCAGCGCACATAAATTTGTTGTTGATAAGTGAAGGTGAAAACAACCATTATTCTTGGATTAAGAATATGTCACGGTTACTAGCATCTCAAATTAATAAAAGTCACTTTAAAAAATATTTCTGTGATGGTTGTTTAATTTATTTTACTTCGATGGAAAAATTAAAACAACATCAATCACATGATTGTAATCATTTGTTTACAAAAGTTCCTACCAACGATATTAAAATTAATAAGTACGGTCAGCATATACCAGAAAATATTTTACAGTTTGAAAATTTTCAAAAACAACTAAAAGTTCCATTTGTTATCTATGCAGACTTTGAATGCTTTTTAAAACCTTTGCAGCATCAAGAACCAGGAAACGAACAGAATTATTATACTTTAAATACATTTAAACATGAACCGTATGCTTTTTGTTATTTCATTAAATGTTCATATGATGATTCTTTGTCGGTATTAGATTCATATTTTGGTTTAGATGCAGCTGATGAATTTTGTAAACGAATTGAAGGTCATGTACATAGAATTTATAATGAACTTCTTAAACCTGTAGTGAAAATGCTTCCTTTATCAGATGAGGAAGAGCTGGCTTATAAAAATAGCACAATTTGTCATATTTGTAACGAAAAACTTGAAGAAAATGAAAAAGTAAGGGATCACGATCATTTAACTGGTAAATTTCGAAATGCAGCTCACAGTATCTGCAATCTAAATTTTAAAATTCCAAATTTTATACCTATCTTTTTCCATAATTTAACTGGTTATGATAGTCATTCATTTGTTAAACAATTGTGCTGTGAAGAAGATAATATTGATGTACTTGCACAAACCAAAGAAAAATATATTTCATTTTCAAAATCCATATTGGTTGACAAAGTAAAAGACAAGGATAATAAAGAAAAAAATCTGTTTATTAAAATGAGATTTTTAGATTCATTCCGTTTCGTTGGTTCCTCCTTGGAAAAGCTTGGTGAAAGCTTGGAACCAAATCAATGTATAGAGATAAAAAAATATTTTCAGGATCCTAACCAGTTCAATGAAATTCGTAAAAAAGGTGTTTATCCCTATTCCTATGTTGATTCTTTCGAAAAATTACATGAAAATCAACTCCCAGCTATTGAACATTTTTATGATAAACTTAAAGATGAGCCTATGTGTCCATCGGATTACAATAGAGCAATTACTATTTGGAATATATTTAATTGTCAAAATCTTATGGATTATACCAAAATTTATTTATTGTCAGATGTTCTCATATTAACAGATTTCTTTGAAGCTTTTCGAAATATATCTTTAAATAACTTTAAGCTAGATCCTGCACAGTATTACACATTACCAGGTTTAAGCTGGGATTCAATGTTAAAAATGACTGATGTTAAATTAGAATTATTAACGGATATAGATATGATACATTTTTTTAAAAATAGTATAAGAGGTGGTGTCTGTCATTGCAGCGTTCGAAAAGCTGAAGCTAATAATCAATTCTTGGAAAATTATGATACAAGCAAACCAAATTCATTTATAATGTATTTGGATGCCACTAACTTGTATGGACATAGTATGAGTCAATGTCTCCCCGTAAGTGATTTTTCTTGGTTGAACGATGAAGAAATTGAAGCCCTTGATGTGATGTCTATATCTGATGATGCTGAATTCGGGTATGTTTTGGAAGTAGATTTAAAGTATCCTCAAAATTTACATGTAAAACACAACGAATTACCTTTTTTGGCTGAAAATATTTGTGCACCAGGTTCAAAACAAAAGAAATTAATATGTAATTTAAACCATAAAGAAAAATATGTTATTCATTACCGAAATCTGAAGCAGGTGCTTCAAAATGGATTAAAATTAACTAAAATTCATAGAGTTATTAAATTTAAACAAGCTGCATTTCTTAAACCATACATCGATTTAAATACCGAAATGAGGAACAAATCTAAAAATAAGTTGGAAAAGGATACTTATAAATTATTTAATAATGCCATTTACGGTAAATCTTTAGAAAACATTGACAAGCGAGTTGACATTAGATTAATCACACACTGGGAGAATATTGGTAAAAAACAAGGAGCGCAGACATTGATTACTAAACCAAATTTTAAAAATCTTTAATGAAAACTTGGTTGCGATACAAATGGAAAGAGTAAAAGTGACTTACAATAAACCTGTTTATGTTGGCTTCACAGTCTTGGAATTATCAAAAACCGTTTTATATGATTTTTATTATGACTATATTAAAAGCAAGTATGGAGACGAAGCAATTTTGTTATACACGGATACAGACAGTTTGATCTTGCAAGTAGAGACTGAAAACTTTTATCAAGATATGCAGGAAAATTTAGAGAAATTTGACACTTCTAATTACAATGAAAACAATATACATAATTTAACTAAGAATAAATCAGTATTAGGGCGAATGAAAGATGAGTTTGCGGGCAAACCAATTTCAAGTTTTTATGGGACGGGGGCTAAAGCTTACTGTGTAAATTTAGAAGAGAAATCTGAAAAAAAGGCAAAGGGAGTTAAAAAATATGTTATAGAAAATTCCATTACTAAACAAGATTATAAAGACGTAGTTGAAAATTCTGAGATCAAATTTAGAAAAATGAATATTTTTCATTCAATTTTACATGACATGTTTACACAATTAAAAAATAAAGTTGCTTTGTCTCCAAAAGATGACAAACGCTATATAATTCCAGATTCTTTTAGAACTTTAGCTTGGGGGCACAAACATATAAGTATTTTGGAAGAGAAATCCAAGACTGATGATGATCAAGTTAATAATGTAATTGATATTCTAAAAGATTTAGTTCGTGACGAATATAAAACATAAGAACCCTGGAAAAATATTTTATTTTGAAAATGGCTCTGCTACCAGTAGGAGTTCTATTTCTATCAGCATTCGTTAACAATACTTTGTTCATACAAGTTGATCATAATGTTCGAGAAGCATTTATTTGTCTATCTGTTAATAATGTAAATAATGATAGTTGGCCTTCAACATGGAAAAGAATGAATATAAATAATGGTTTATTTACCCACAAAATAGATGATAATATTATAAATGATTCTACCATTGTACAGTATAAGTTAAGATTATATTATGTCAATAAAACTTCAATAGTGACACAGGAATGGAATCAGTTGTATAGAAGAAGAATGTACTTCAAATGTGTGTGTAGTATTATTAAGTATATTGTTAGTAGTGTTTATATGTTCAATAGGATATATATTATTCAAAGTATATTTGTACTATAAATAAAATTCTATAATATATAATAATAAAGGTTTTTATTGATAACAATGCCTATACTTATATAACAATTTTACGTTTGCTAATGCACAATGCCATGGATTCACATTTTTGTGAAAATAACATTCTGGAATTTTCTTAAATTTACTTAATTTTGGTTCTTGTCCAATGGGAATAGCGTATATGAAATCTTCATTCAAAAACTTTTTTAAGTAGTTTATTTTCTCATTCCCTTTCACGTAAATTTTGGGCGATTGGTAAACTTCTAACACATGCTTTAAAATATCATCAATTTCATTAAGTTCTATATTTCCAAACTCCCATTTTAGTCCATGATACTCTTCGGCCCATTTAACCATTTTGAGATCGAGAGCAGATAACATATTTTTTTGAAATGGTGATTTAAACAGATAATTTGAGCAACGAATCCCATCATAAATCGCTAATTCTTTTGGAATGTATCCAAAGGAACTGTTATATCCTTGAATGTCGATAAAAAGTTCTGTCTTACACTCATTCATGGTTAGTCGCTAAATGATGTTTAAATCTATAAGATTACTGTTTAAATCCCCCCACCACTCTTGCTATCCCCACTACCACGCTTGCTTATTTAAGCACTCACCCACAGTTCTACAACCATTATTTTAAGCAAGCATCTGACAATGTATCAACCAACAGGAAACCAACAAGAGTTTAGTAACAAGCGCAATGCAGCTCTCATCAATGAAACAATTTACTACATTAACAAATCCAAATCCAAATGGGTCAGCATTGGATTTTCCTTAGAGAGAAAATATATTCCTGTTGTTAAACTCTCTGGATACAAATATAATCAAAATGTGATTTTTAATGAAGATCAATGGATTTCCTTACTAAATAATCAAGGAATTATGTTAAGTTTCATTTATTCCAACAACACCGGGTGGCAACCCATGAAGGGGAATGGTTATGAGATTCACTTTGTGTTTATTGGTGATGCAAGAATAATTAAGATTACACAAGATGGTGGTAATGAAGTATTCCTAGCTGGTGATACCATAAATGAATTAGTGAACTTGGCAAATTTAATCAAATATCGTTTTGATATCTTAAAAAACCAGGAATTTTCCAAATATTACAATATTTGAGTTAGTGGAATCTCTATGAAAAATGGTGATTTGTTAAAAAATGTATATGATGTTATTTCACCTATGGAAAATAGTTTAAATGTTTGCTGTGTTTTAGAATTATTAAACTTTTACTCAGATTGTGTTGTGGAGGATGTAGAAACATTTACATGTAATGAATTTGTAAAAAGTTGTATTGAAAATAAAAACTTATAAATATATTTCTCTTTTTATTCCCCCCACCTCCTAAATTAATATTTAAAGCTCTGAACTTACTTTAAGTCTGAACATTCTCCAACAAGATGTGGTTAGCATATACATCTCAACCAGTAGCATATAACCTAACAAGTGCTATAGAGAATCTATCACAACACTTCAGTAATTTAGAATTTGATGCTGCCTATGAAGCCGAGTATGGATTTGAAAGATTTTATACGTATGAAGAATGTATAGAAATGGGTAGAAAATATGAAAAAGCAGCAGAAGCCTGTAACATATATTTACATACTTCTGATTTAAAGTCTTTTCTGTACACGATGAAACAAATGGGATTTGAGGAGCATTTGGATGAAGTAAAGAAATTTTTGTCACCTGAAATTATTCAAGAATTCAACCTAATTTATAAGAAATAAAAAACTTTAATATATTTATTTGTTTTATTCAATCATTAAATAATTATTATATAAATTGTATACATTAGTAAGTGCACATATACATGGTGATTTAGAATGATAAAAACAATGAGCTTCTCCTTCTTGTAACGATGGATTTTCATCAAGTTCCATGACTGGTTTTAATGAATATTTTCGAATGTATTCGGATTTCTCTCTCCCTTTCACATAAACTTGATCCACCTTTTCTGTTAGACTCTTGATTATTTCAGAAAATTTGTGAATTGGTGTATATCCTTCATTCCAAGGAATACAGTGATGATTTTTCATTAACCATACAGCTTGTTTATGTAAGTCAGGTGGTAGGTATTTTATATCAAATGGTGATTTAAAGATATAGTGGCATATTTTGTGTCCATCATAGGCAGCCAACTCTTTGGGAATAAACTTCTTATTTTCTATGTTAAATCCTTGCACATCGACAATTAATAACCTCATAATTTCAAAAGTGAGAATTGTTTAATCATAGATTTCTTGTCAGAATATTCTTGTAGTTGTTGTTTTAATTTTTTCAGCTCTTCTAAAAAGCAAGGATACTCGAAGTTCTAGATCTTCACCCATAATGGTAGGAAAGAATAGTAGAGCATTGATTTTATATAGTTTAGCGCTTTAAAGTTGTCTAACATTTTTGGTTAATGGATTGTAGCTAAATACTTTGTCATGCATAATGAGACAATAGGCAGATATTTTGTCTTTAAGATCATCATGTAATTCAAACTCAACTCTCATAACAATAGGTCCGGATTCAATTGTTTCTTTCTGATGTGAACAATCGATATATACGATAGGAGCATAAGTATTAAATTCCTTTGGAGAAAAAATGGGTTCAGGTGTTATTCCATAGTAAGATTTTTGAAATTGTGAAAACATTTCATATAATGATGCAAATTTATTTTTAGCAAAGTCTAAAAATAGATCGTTGTAGGGATATCTCTCAGAGTTTAAAAATACTTTGATGTTTCGTAATTTAACGTTGGAAAATAGAGACATATCAGTTGTTGATTTATCCCTTAAGTCTTTTTGAAAAGCAATTGCTACATGACGTGGGGTATTAACTTTCGTAGATGTTTTGACAGGCCAGTTATGACGATTAGTTTTTAATAATTCTGGGTATTCGATGAGTTCCCAACTCCGGAAAGCAATTATTATATCAGTATTCTTATTAATTATTTTAGATAATGCTAATTCTTGAGGAATAGCTACTGAAATGTGAGGTATATTCCAAGTTAGCTTAGTAAGCTCAATTTTTGGATTTTCATCTGCAGTATTAATTGTTGCATTTTTGTCTGAATTATCTCGTACTAAAATAAGTTCTTGTTTGGCATTTAAAATAATTTTTTTGTAGTCTTCAAAAAACCCCATTAAGAATTTAAGCGGAATGCAAACATTAAATAATCCTGTTGTTGCGTCAACAACTTGTGAAGATTCCATAGGAAACCAACCTGCGTTTTTAAGTTTATTACATTCATTTTTATTATACGACATGTATCCCTTTATTGTCGAAGTTAACCCAACATCTCTAACTGAATCTATTGTAACACCGTTTAGTTGATAACGCATTTCTTTAAAAAGGAATGCAATCCCATTGTTTATCAATTTTAATGTATTTGAGATAGTATTATTATCTTTTGTTAGTTTACCCTCTATGTAAAGAAAGCTTTCGGAAGGAAGCGTATACTTGTCTACTTCATGAACAGGTATTATAATTTCATCATTATTTCCCAATTTTGTAGGTAGGTATGGTTCATAACCATGAACTTCGGAATGCACAATTGAATTATCTATGAAAAGACCTTCTGCTACGTTAAGGATATCCATTATACTAAAACCTTTAAACCTAGAGATTTCAAAAAGCTTATATTTTCAGGTGTTATCCCTTGTGTGTTTCTCTTTCTACTAATCTTTGGTTTACGATGTTTAGTCTTCTTATAGTTTTTATTAATTTTTGTGGGTAAATTGAAGGTTTTTCTATTATAAAGGATAACCATTATACTTCTTTTATATGCAACCTTATAGTTACAGTTTCGTTTCGAAAATCAACAATATTTAAATCTTGGTCTATTACCTTTATTGTTATTTTATCTATTACTTTTACTGTAACAGGAAAATAAATAATATTTTAGGGACTTTCTATTATTTTAAATCCAGGGCTAACATTAGGGAAAAACTGATGAATAATGTGTACTGGCTTTCCGTTCAGATAGGAACCTTCTGCGATACTGCAGTCTATGCATAAAGAATTAACTTTTATAATCTCTGCTGGATTTTGCGATGTTCTTGGAACTCCATCACCAGATATTATCCCATTATTGAAACCCAAAAGTTTTCCTATTGTTCCATCTTTAAAAATAATATCTGTAGTAGACTTTATTGTTGATTTTAATGTGTTGTTATTTGCATAGAGGTGAAATGAAATATTTCTTTTTTGGAATTCAGTCTGTAAATATTTATTAACATCGTCCATTTCATAACTTCCCGTAGGAATTGTTAAAAATTCATTATTTTTTCCAAAATATACTTTACTATTACTTTTATCAATATTTGGTATTGCATTAAAAGTTTCAAAGTTGGCAAGTCCGACAACGTAGGAAGTGTTAGGATCTAAGTAAATAGGTGGATGGAAATCTGCTTGAAGTATAGCTGAATTTGCGGAAAGCTATAGTAAACGACATGATGGTCGTAATAAGAATAAAATGGAAACACAATTACACATTATTATAAATAAACTGTAATGATAACTGTCCACAAGTTGAGGTATTAAAAGATTGATATTTATCATAGTTATATTTAATATTGTTGTTGCTACCATCGCTATAGAAATAAGTTATAACTTCATTTGGCGGTCGTAAATTTCCAAAACTATCGAAGTAAATTATGTTATTATTATTTTTAACATACGCTGTCCAGTGAGTGCCTTCCCCCATATCATCATCTAAATTTATAATACCGGTTTCATATTTTTTTATTTTTTTGGGTAACTTGTTTCTCATAAAGACACCTCTAAAATGTTGCAACTTTAATATTTTTGCATACTTTAATAAATCTATATTTGTCAAAGGTCGGCGAGGTAGCAAATTTAACAGTTTTCTGAATATGGTTTTAAATATAGACCACACCCTTTCCTATATGGTTTTAAATAAAGACCATTTCCAATTGATATTTTTTCCATTTCTTTGTTGTGTCTTGTTTGTTCTTCTAACTTCTTCTGTGCATTTTTGGCAGAATTTACTGCTTGTGCAATGCCAGCAGCGCCTCCGCTTAGGGCTCCTAGACCAGATAAACCAGCAAAAATAGGTATTAAAGGTAAAATTCCACCAGTTTTTGGAATTGGAATAATTCTTTGTTTAGGTTCTTTTATTTTTAATTTTTTAATCGACGATAAAGCTGTGCTGACAGCTTTTCTTATATTAGCAAACTTTTTTCCAACCAGCTCTTCACGTGCTTTTCTTACACCTTGGTGAAAGGATATTTGACCTCCTTTCTTGCGTTTATGACTTCTTTTTCTTATTCCCATACCGAGTTTTGTTTTTGCTTTCATGATTCCGGCCACAGCCAAGGCTGACAGTTTTTCGTTTAGATTTGAATCTGAAGCTTTAAATCTATTAAATGCCTTTTTAGCTAATACTTTATCTGCCTCGTTTCTGTTTTTTAAATCGGAATATTTCGAATATGCTATATCGTGCTCTTTGCAAGCTTCGTCTAATAAATTAATTCCCTTATCACCTCGAGCAAGCCTTTTATTTAACTTTGTACCAGGCCCACAAAAGTTATAAGAAGGAATATGGAGCTCTACTGGTAATTTATTAATAAGAGTATTTAATAAACCACTACCTGTTCTCTGTCCTTCCACGCAGTGAATGACATTATTATGTCTAATCATTATATATAAATGATTCAAAAACGCAAATAACCTTACTTAAATAGCGATGTTCAAACAATGAAGATCAAAAAACAAGATTTTTCTTTACCGATAAAAAATTTTGATTTATATCATGATAATTATCGAAAACATGGACAATTATTTGGTGGAAACTGTAAAAGATGTTTAATAGTAGGACCATCGGGTTGTGGGAAGACAAATGTTATGATTTCTCTTATAACACACCCTAATGGATTAAGATTTGAAAACATATATGTGTACTCAAAATCCTTATATCAATCAAAATATGAATATCTAAAAAGGCTTTTTGCCCCACTAAAGTTTATTGGTTATTTTGAATCATCGAACGCTGAGGATATTGTTTCACCCACTGAAATAAAACCAAACTCACTGATTGTATTTGATGATATAGTATGCACTGATCAAAGCCTTATGAGGGATTCTTTTTGTTTTGGACGTCATAAAAATACAGATTGTTTTTATTTGTGTCAAACATATTCATCAATCCCTAAACAACTTATACGTGATAATGCCAACCTCTTGGTAATTTTTCAACAGGATGCTACAAACTTGAAACATATATATGATGATCATGTAAATGGTGACATGAGCTTTCAAGAGTTTAAAAACTTGTGTTCAATGTGTTGGAAACATAAATATGACTTTGTCGTTATTGATAAAGACTGTGAATTTAATGGTGGCCGCTATAGAAAAGGATTTGATAATTTTATTTCCACTATATAACTCTCTGACACAACGATAATTTTCTAGTATACAACCTACCTTTTGTAAAGATGGACGAAAAAACAGCGAAAGAGTTGGTAAAAACTAGACAAGCCGTTAGACAAAAGTATAAAGCTTTAAAATCAGATTTATCTGATAAAGAAATTCGTATGGAAAAAGAATTTAAACCAATAACTCAACCTTTGCATGAGTTAATTCAGACAATTAAAACAGAACCGTTCATTAAAAAAGAAGTATATTCACCACAATTACTTTCGACTCCAAAATTTCAATTGCCAGAGGTTAATCAAAGGAAATCAAATGCATATAGTAAATATCTTTCAACACACATGCCCTCACTTTTAGGAGATGAAGAAGTATTTTTTGAAGATTCGCAACAGTCAGGAGAATCAAGCCCTGAAACAACAATTGAACCAACTATAGGCGAGTTGCGACAAGATGTTTTAGAATTAACAAGAACACCTGCTTATGAAGAATATTTGGAAGCATATCATTCACTTCTAAGACCATTCGTGGATGGGCTAATAAAAGACACGGAAGGCAAATTTGATAACAAATATGGTTTTAGACATGATGTTGATGCAGATAAATATAAGATTGCTAATTCTGTGGTGGATTTCATAGGAAAAGATTTTAAAGTTGAAGGAGTTAGGTATGAGGGAACACCTGGATTGTATGAGCTTCTTTTTAAAAAAGAACCTGTTGGTTATACATCAAATGATATGGAAAATTATATGGATGTTTTGAATAGGACAAATGCATATAGACGAAATTTTGATCCTGATAGTCAAATTCAAGGTTGAACCGACATTAAATACTTGACAATAGTTAAACCTTACTTATTACAAAAAGGTATATTAAAACGTGGAAGCACAACAGAGACAGGTTATCGTGCAATACTACCAAGTACTTCGCGTTTGTTACCTCCACAAAGACCGCGTTCTACAAGAAATCTGTCTACAAAAAGTGGAAAGGGGGGAGCTATGTTAAATTTATCAAAAAAGAAATTAGATTACGTTTATTATGACGATCCAAACGAAATCATAGATAGGTTGAAATTGTTGATGTCATCGCAAATGGCTGGACATACTGGTCATCAAAATGAAATAATATCGATTTTAGAAGAACTAAGAGAAGCAAAAATAATTAAATAAATACTAATTCTCACATGTTTATTCCTTATTCTACCGCTGGCAACAACCATGTCTATTGACAAGTTTGGTTCCCACATCTTTGGCAAAGATAATAAAGAACATAACATTATAAAACTTGTTGACCTTAGTGCAGTTAAACTTTGGTATAATTTGGTGTTGCCCTTCACGGGAATTTACTCTCTGTCCGATAGAGTTTACCATTTATTACAAGACAAACGAATTACATATGTTTTTCCTATGGAATCTGCTACTATAATTTCTGGAGAATACCCGAAAAAATATGTTTTCTTAAAAATTAACGGAAAAAAGATCACCGACCCTGTAGGTATTCGGTTAAAGAAAGGGGATGTTCTTTCTTTTCATCGTCCTGAAGGTAGTCATTTAGAAGATTTTTATGGTGAATTGTTAATAAAATGTCCTGTAGAAGTAACAAACTAAACATTTAATTATCATGTCTGCACAACCTAACATCAAGGAAGATCTAGTCAACGAGTTACATAAACCTGCTAGAAAAAATTTTAGACGACGACGGGTTATTATTAAAAATTTAAACGATTTATGGCAAGCAGATTTGGTGGAAATGATACCTTATGCAAAACTAAATAAAGGATATAGATATATTTTAGTTGTTATAAACACATTTTCCAAATATGTTTGGGTTCAACCTGTTAAAAGAAAAACTGCTGAGGAAGTAACTTTAGCTATGGAAAAAATTTTAAAGCTTGCGAAAACTCCTCCAACTAACATACATACAGATCAAGGAAGAGAATTTTTCAACAAAAACTTTAATAAACTAATGGAAAAATATAACATTAATCACTACAGTACATTTTCCACAGTCAAAGCAAGTATTGTTGAAAGGGTCAACAGAACTTTAAAAACTCTCATGTGGAAACAGTTTAGCTTGCAAGGCAATTATAAATGGTTGGATATCCTAAATAATATTGTTTTTAAGTATAATACAACTAAACATAGAACAACAGGATTAAAACCTATTGATATAAATGAAGAAAATGAAAAAGATGTTCTAAAATCAACTTATAATAATATAAAAACAATTGACCCCAGAAAATCAAAATTTAAACAAGGGGATTATGTTAGGGTTAGTAAATACAGGGAGGCTTTTCAAAAGGGATATACACCAAACTGGTCAAATGAAATTTTTCAAATTAAAGAAATTAAATTAACCAACCCAAGAACATATTTGCTGGCAGATGACAAAAATGAAATAATTTTAGGTAGTTTTTATGAACCGGAGTTGCAGAAAGTCAAACATTCAAACGTGTATCTCGTGGAAAAGGTGCTAAGAAGAAAGGGAAATAAAGTTTATGTTAAATGGTTGGAAATGGACAAATCACACAATTCCTGGATATTAAAAAAAGATGTAATATAATAATAAAATAAAAACTTTATATTTAACAACATGGTTTTATTTACTTCTGATATATCTATATTAAATTCATGTCACTTATGTACAACAATATCACTAGAACTTGATCAACACTGTCATTTTTCTTCACAAGAATCTTTTCCTTAGTCTCTTTTAAAACAATTGAGAAATAGAATCTTCTGCAAAGAGGACAATGTGTCTTTGTTTTCGTCCACTCTGTTAAACACTTTATACAAAATTTGTGTGTGCACGAATTGGGTGTGCAAATTTCTTCTCTTCTCATGGAATATAAACAAACAGGGCATCTGCTTCTGTCTTCTTGTTTAAGCTTTTTCACCGATTTTCTGCAACCAACCAGCTTTCGTTTTTGAATCATATTTCTAGCAACTAATGTTTCAGAAACCGTGTGCGTATAAATTTATAGATATTCCCCCACTCAAGTCAAGCCCCATGGGTGAGGTGGGGGGATATGAGCTTGAATTGGTTGTAGTATCGTCGTAGCATAACCACTAATACAACAAAAATTATTTAAAACGTTCATTGTATATTTTATTTCTGTAATTTTCATCCAAAACATCCTTCAAAAGATTCTCAGCATATTGAAGTCTATTTTGAAAGCGGTAGCGATCCAACACATACTGCTCATAATCATTCTGGCGTGCTGCTTTGTAAGCAAACTTCCATGCAAACAATACATGGATTTTATTCATATTTTCGTTAAATATAACCTTCTTCATAGTGTTTCTCTAAAATCACAAGCTTTATTCCCTCCTTTTATATCGCAGCATCGAAGTGTGTGCTCCAGCAATGTAAAACTATTATACAATTATAAGAATTGTTCTAAAGTTGTTTTTTCAATTTTATGGTTTGTGATTTTCTGCACATCCGGTTTGTTACACATTACACAGACGTCTGATAAAATGAGAATTTATAGCAATAAAAGTGGTGTGGCGGGTAGGAGGAATGGATTTGATATAAGAGTGGTAGGATTTGGTAGTGTGAAGAGTGCGTGTTGTGGAATGGTTTTAAGCTCCTGAGAGGAGGGGAGAGGAGAGGGGAGAGGGGAGCGGAGAGGGGGGATTTTGGTGGGGTGAAGAGTGGGGGGGATTTTGGTGGGGTGAAGAGTGGGGGGATTTGGTGGGGTGAAGAGTGGGGGGATTTTGGTGGGGTGAAGAGTGGGGGGATTTAGTGGGGTGAAGAGTGGGGGGAATTTTTGGATATATATCCTGGTCTGGTATGCCTGAAAACCATCTACTCGTGACGTCACGAGACGTGCACAGCATGAAGAAAATTGTTGTTCATGTCAATTTTAACCCAAAATTTCAATCCATTTTAGGACCTCAGGTGTTTCAGTCTAAAAATATTTTTCGAATTGTTCCACCCTAGTCCACATCTCGAGCCGACGCCGACGCGACGGTTATGTGTTGCGGGAACAGTTATACAGCTCTTCTTATTATGTATTGCACATTGTAATAATAAATTATAGTTTAAAAAACTAAAAAACACACCTTTATGAGTAGCGCACTAAAAAGTAAAAAATGATTATTTTCCTTTTATAGTTAACAGAAAACCGGGGTGTGCAGTGCGCGCATCGTGCGTAATGTAAAGCAACTAACAAACTGCGCCTCCCTTTACTCCGCACACATGCATACCCCGGTTTCCTGTTAACTTGTACAGCTATAAAACATTGGTCTTTAAATATGTAATTAAATTTAAAAGCGTGGGGCACTTACATACATATTATAGCGATCTAGGCATACATTATATTTTGTTTATTATGCTTAGACCGATATATAACTGCGCCCACGCTTTTAAGTTTAATTACCTTTTTAAAGGCAAACTGTTTTATATATGTACAAGTTAACAGAAAATCGGGTATGCATGTGTGCGGAGTAAAGGGAAGCGCAATTTGTTAGTTGCTGTACTTTCCGCACGATGCGCGTACTGTACACCCCGGTTTTCTGTTAACTATAAAAGGAAAATAGTTATTTTTAACTTTTTCCTGCGCTACTCATAAAAGCGTGGTTTTTAAACTATAATTTATTTTTAACTTTTTAGTACGCTACTCATAAAAGAGTGTTTTTTAGTTTTTTAGTGAATTAGGTTTGGAACATACAGGAGGTTCCAAAAATAAAATTAATTTTTTATTTATCGGCTTTACAAAAAAGTACCTGTGTCTTCATAAATAGTTCTATGTTATAATCAAATCTTGTAAAAAATACTTTTTAAACACACTTGGGTAAAAACCCAAGTAGCATTTTTAGACACATTTTGGTAAATGTATCGAAACCATTGTTTCTGTTTCCGACACAAATTGGAAACTGTTGGCAACAAATATGGAAATATTTTCGAAACGTATACCAGGCGCGGCCCGTGAGTTTTTTTACAGGTGGGTCAAATTTTGTGGGAAACTAGTGCAAGCGTCCTTAATATTATTTTTTTATAATTAATTTACTCACCTTTTATGTAGTTAAATGTGTTTGTATATCAAATCGATCCTTCTATCCTTCTGTTGGGAGAAATGTTCAATCACTAGCTCATTAAAATTATAAATACTTCTGATAAAAGGTTTCTCAATGCTCAACATAGCTAAAGCGCTTAACATCGACTCCGCCATTGTATTTCTTAAGAAAGTCTTAATCTTTTTTAGAGTCGAAAAGCACCTCTCACTTTCCACTGTCGTCATTGGAAAAGTACATAAAATCTCTAATAATTTTACACTTTCTGCAAACGTTTCACCAAGATTCATTTCAACCAAAGACCTGTAAAATGGCAACAGCAACTGCACTATTATAAAAATCTTCACGACTAAATAAAACATGGGAAACATTCAATTCTGATTGAAGCTTGGGAACGTTTATCATCTCACAATTATTTTTAACATGTTTTAAAATATCTTCAGGAAAGTCTCTCTTATAATCAGCAAAATTATTTGTATTAAACAAACGTGTGACAATTAAATGTTCTGTAAAATTAAAATAACAGCGGATTTCTGACAAAATTATATCCCATATTTCTAAAGAAATTGTTCTTTTGGACTCTTTCGGATTTTTTTTTAGATGTACTTGCCTCGATGTTAACATTTGCGTCTGTAGAGATAACACTCTCTCTAATTTTTTGAATGTTTGAATTAAAATCTGCAATATATTTACCAATCAAAGTCGCATCAATATCAGATTTTTGCAATTGACAAAAAAGTATATCAACATGGGGCATAACAGAGTGAAAAAATGACAACCAGTAAAAAAATCAGAAATCTTGTACATACTTGGCTTAAAATACCTGTTAATGTCTTTCCCTCTGTCTTTCGTGGTCTATTGTAGATCCAGGAGAGGTTTGGGGCGATCTTTTCCTTTAATTTCTAAATGTTTTCAAATGTTAATGAACTACTTATTTTACACTGCAGTATTTTTTGCACTGTTAAAGCCATTGTTAACATAAGTACCCAAGTACTGCACAAAAATAACACAAATAACCAATAATATCCAACTAAAACAGTAAAATTAGGTGTCAAAATATTTGAACGTAAAACCGATAAACAAAGTCTTGACGTTTGCTGCATCACTCACTTCACTTGTCATTTCTGACATAGCGTCGAATGCTGTGTTGCCACGTTACTGTTATTACTGTAGGTTTTAATGTCTTATAGACACAATTCAATTATTATATTATTCATGGGGTCTGCAAAGCAAAGTTTATTGTCTCGACGGCTTCGCTGGCTCCGCTCTCTGGTTTTCTGGTTCCTCTTCTTCTTCTGCTCTCTCTGTTGTGGACTTAGGCCAATCATTAGAGCAAAAAAGTCATATATTGCAAAAAAGACTAGTAGAAAGCCACCTATGCCATCATTTAAAAGATAGTCCGTAGATGTATTCTGATGTGTTTTCGACTAGCAACTCTCATTAATTAATTTGTTATTAACAATTTAGTGCAAAAAACACTTTTTTTTTTGGTTTTTTGCTTATAAAACGAAAACTATTCGAAGAATTTCAATTCCGTAAATGGAAAAGTTGTAGAGAATTAAATTACGAAGAAAATGAAAATGAAACCCAACCCAACCCAACCTGGAGCGATCCGATCGGTTGATTAGAACCGAAGAAAATCCGGAAAAAGCGGAAAATTCAGCTTTATTTTCAAAAATTGATAACTTTTCCATTTATGAAGATTAAGAGCTGAAATTTGGCACAGAAGTAGATAATTATATCAACTTTAAGTGTGCGTAAGGCAGGTGCTGTCGGACTATTAGATTTTGCGCAAGTGCAATTTCAATTTTTTATGCATTTTTTTGCCGGGAGCCTGCTTGCGTTAAACATGGTCCTATTTTAATTCTAATACCGGTTTTCAAAACTAGAAGTAAAATACTATAACTCGTATATCCCAAGTTTTCATTAAAATGCAGCGAAATGGATGAAACATGCACTTGAACATCGGTGTAAATGGCCTTGGGCGCGCGAGCGAGCGAGTGGTGGGGGAAGGAGGGGAAGCGTACATATTATATAGACATACAGGCTAGAGATGAGCGATATCGTGATTTTTTAATATCTATGATATCTGATATCGTTACTTTTTGATATCAGTGATTTAAAAGCGTGACGTGATCACGACTTTCCAGTAGGCAATTTGCTTCTACAAAATATCGTGAATTGCGATATATCATATCACTTACTACTTTTACCAATTAGCTATCTGCACCTGTGCTCAGTGCTGTGTATGTCATGTTCGGAAATAAAACGACAATATATCAAATTTATAATCAAATTAACTTTAAGATGTTTATATTCATTTAATTTCGATCTTTGAAGCATACTCTGTGAGGTAAACTTTGTAAATGTTATAGTGTTCCCTTCATTGTAAAGTGCAAATGTACTTATACTGCACTCTATAATTATTTGTTTGACGTTGCTTATTCATTTTGTAATGAATTAGTTGGCAATAAAGGAAATTATTATTATTATTATTATTATTATTACTTATTAAATTTATAAAAACAACAAAGTGGGTAGTAAATTCGCTGGTACACAAACAAAACAAACCAAACAAATACATCGGTTTGTTCAAACTAGTATAAACATTATTGCCCAATATCTAAGCTTGTAGCGTTTTCCTAAAAAAATAAATGGGTACCTATTCTAATGTATTCTTTAGAAAAAAAAAAGAAAATGCAAAAACATATTTTTGATCGCTTAAAATAAGTTTAAGTACTTAATTCTGATACCTATAACAAACTCACCAAATTACGATCGTCCAATGCAAGCGAAATTGTAGGGTGCTTATAATTTAAATGTTTTTTAAGATTCGAGGTGCTCGTTTTAAAAGACAGTTTTGCTTGACATATATTTCATTTTGCAATACTATTTTTTTCATTATGAATTTCAAAAAAATTCCATAAATATCATCTCTTTCTTTTTTAAATAATACTAGACATTGTGTAACAGCAGCCAAAAAACGAAATTAAAAAAATATATGCTCCAGTCTCCAACCCCAATTCTTTTATTCTATATCTAATCCACAAATTGATATACAATATTAACATCAAGCAGACTAAGTAATCATAATCAACCAGTGATCACTGACACCACTGATATCACATTTCACGAATAACGAATATCAAATACTAAAAATAAATTCCCGTGACTCCGTGACATGCGAGTCGCGATATGCGTTTCAAAAGAAACGTGAAACGGACGTAAGGCACGATATCCCTTCAAAAGTGACATACGAAAATCGACCTAATAACCTAATGCCGATACATGTTAATGGATAAATATCACTTTTCAAGTCACGCTTTTACCCGGACTCTGGTAGCAACTGTTACTTGTGATTTTTAGATATCAGTGAAAAAATATCAGATCGTGAAATATCGCTCTTCTCTAATACAGGCGCACCGTGCGAAGCGTCGCATCTTTTCACTGGATTTTCTCAGCGACTACTGCACCTTTTTGGAAGATTCTTTGTTTGATTTAGGGGTTATTGAATACGAGGAATCTGATACTCTATTCAGATTCCACGAATAATTCAAGATAAAGCTGCTATTCCACCTTCTTGAGTAACATTCTTATATTTTTATTCTATAAATAAACGAGCAGGAAGGTTGTTAATTTAAACACATAAATATATATTTTTTTCCGTGACGGGAAAAACATTTGACATTTTATCTCTGTTGACGGGTAACAAAATGTCACTTTTTATGAAATTACTGTTAATTAAAGTGAGTACTTTTTTCCCGGATACATAGGTATACACATAAGTAGAGGTAGATATTTAAATTTAGAATATTTGATTATACAAAAGTTACATTTCCTTTCAGACATTTTTTAACTGTATATTATTCAAAATAACTACTAAACAGCCACTAAGTTTGCAATTTTTAAATCAAATCACAGAATTAAAATGACAGATGTTTGATTACTTTATAGGTTTCCTTAGCAACGCAGGTCTAATTTTCGCTATAAGTACAACAGCCTACCAGTTTAAACATTCAAATTTCGCATCGATAATTTTCTGACTTTAATATATTGTAATAATAGGGTTTTCCTCGGTTTTTTTCACTATTAAATCGTCGTTTTTCCCGTCGCAGAAAAACATAGTGTATTATACACGGGAAAATATTAGATTTTAGCTCTCGGCTTTTTGTCTCCCTCCGCTTCGCGTCGAGACAACACAACCTCGAGCTAAAATTTAATACTTTTTTCCTCTTGTATAATAAATAACAATTTTTTTTCACAAAAGTGTTTTATTAATATGATTAAAAATGGATGATAAACAACATGAACATATTATTGCGCCGAATACATTAGTTATAAAATTCGCCTTCTTTTCGGAAGGTCCGCATAGTTTATTTCATTTTCTTCGATCTGCTCGCTATCTATTAAACTATCAAAGTCAGACTCATCGTCGGATGCAGATTGATCAATCAGATCGAAAAGTACAACTCACAAGAAAATAATTTTTAAAAATAGGTACATTTTCCGAAAATATATGTTTTCGAAAACAGTATTTAGAAAATTAAATTGCGAACTCTAGTAGCTTGGAAAATGTTAATGAAACAAAGACGAAAAAAGATCCTGAACAAACCTAAACGAACCTTTTTGGGTTTAATCAGGTTTCCTTAGGTTTGGTACGTTACTTTCTTAAATTACTTTTTCGAAAAGCCATTGCGTGAAAAAATGTATTTTTGAAAAGTGTTTAAAATAATTTTCAACTGTATACGAAGTAGAAGCCATATACATAGATAGTAAATATTATAGCTACACAAAATTCCACAAAAAACTTAAATAATAACTTACTTTAAATGCAAATACACGTTGTCCACTTGATGCGTAATACCACAAAGCAACACTGGCCTAACCCACAGATTATGGATTAGGCCAGTGTTGCATCTGCTGAATATAAAAACATTTAAATGCAACAACTACTTATGTGGCGCCATTTAGTCAACGGTACAGAAAGGTCGCTTAAGCCACTGTTGCTTTAAAAGAGTATGTAGTTAGGTACATATTGGCGGATTAAACGCAAAACAGCACTTTTGTGGCTTAGGCCACTGTTGCGCTGATTAAGTAGGGACAAATGACTTGTGACCTTATTTTATGTAAAATAAATGTTTTAAAAAGAAAGGTTCTCATTGTTACAAATATTGTTTCCCACAGCGCATAATAAAGAATAAAGCATCGAATCATTAGTGATTCATCAGTCGGAAATTCCAAATCTAAATACGGGAATATTATTTGAGTTCGAGTAGGTACTTAATATTTAATCGTAATGATCCTTGACTCCTCGACGTTCCGGACAGTCGTCAAGAGTCCGAGAACCGAGTCCGAGAAGAGCAAACCAGAGAGAAGCGACAAAATACGTCGGCACCTTTGATGTTGGGGGTATAAAATTTTGTGACCTCGAGTCTAAATAATAGACAGGTGGCCGGTATAATTTGGTGTAATAAAGGTGTTACCGGAATAAAGGTGTAATAAAGGTGTTACCGTAATAAAGGTGTAATAAAGGTGTTACCGTAATAAAGGTGTAATAAAGGTGTTACCGTAATAAAGGTGTAATAAAGGTGTTACCGTAATAAAGGTGTAATAAAGGTGTTACCGTAATAAAGGTGTAATAAAGGTGTTACCGTTCAGGATCCTTTGGAAACGTAAACATGGTAAATCCTTGTCCCTCTTTTGAACACCCACGAAACGTGCAGGTATTACCAAGCATGATTTAAGAATTTTTATACATCACAGCAACAAATTAAACACTTAAAACTTAGAATCAAAAATAGTTTTCCAAACAGTTGGCCGGTGTATCCCCCACTTAAATGTTTTCGGCCGGACTCGATTATGTCGCTTCTCTCTGGTTTGCTCTTCTCGGAACGAGTGCCCGAGCACAGAATTCCAACTGTGGCCCGAGTGATAGCAACAGGCGCTGCTTTTAGCGATTATTTACTATCCGAATATTTGCGTTAATAATCGGATGTTCCGAATATTTTTGATAATCGGATGATCGATTATTTTTCATCCGGATGATCCCATCACTAGAATGGTGTCGTCTCCTCTTGCCAAAGGTCAGTCGTTGTATTCAAGGGCGGTCCTGGACTGAAATTCTGGGGGAGGGGGGGGGGGGGTAATTTTTGTTAACCAACTAAAATATTTACAAACTCCTTTATTTGCGGGTACACAGAAAAAACTGCTATGCTATTTTCAATAATAGTATTATTTTTGACCACGGCCACATTAGTTATATTAAAGTTAATATTCTCAACAAAACTGTTGAAATAATTTTTAAAAAATATTTCTTTAAAGGTAGAAGTATTATTGGAGTTCAAAAGTATTCATGCTTCTTTGAAAACTATATTACCATTTTTTCAGTGACCAAAATATTATTGGAAACCAATAAATTTCTATTATTCTTTAGAATGTAGAATTGTTAAAGCCAAAAAAATTAAACTATTTGATGAGAATGCTTAAAAACATAATTGGGCGAAAAATAGCTACATATATAAAGAGGTGTGATTCAAATTACAATATATTTTATTAAACGAACAAGAACTACGGTTTAAATAAAAAATCTAAAAACTAAGTGAATAATCCTTATATCATGTTAATTAAAATAAACACTCCAATAAAACATATAAGGTATTAGAGAAATAACAAAAAGTATTAATTCAATGGGTTCTATTGCTTGCTGAAGTTTTACTTCTATTGCTCGCGGACACACTTTGGAGAGGTTAAAATTATGCCGCTGGTATTTGTTCGTTGAATAGTCGTTTAAGCTTGCAGCCTGTTTGTTTATTGCGTCAAAACTAATGGATCTTTTGCAATTCTGGGGACTGGGGTGTGGGGAGTGTTTGTGTGGACTGGAGTGGACTTTAGTGATTTATAGTATGTAAATAAAATAAATCTAAAAAGCTTTGCAATATTTCGATTAAACAAGTTGTATATTCATACAAATAAACGATTACTGAATCCAATGATATATTTTGTATTGAATTTAGAATAGGGTATTACTGCATCAAATAATTGTCATATTTAAACGACCTATTAAAAACCAATGAAACCTTATATTTTAAGCAATCTTATATAACCTACTGGTTAGCAATGATAAACTAATCACTGACAGAACCCGAATTTGTATTGTGCAATACGGAATAGAGTGTGTCATAGAGTGAATTGGTATCCAATTCAATATACGATAGTTATTTTTCTGTGTACCATGCCATGGGAAGCCCAGCTTCTGGGGAGGAGGGGGGATGTTGGTTCAGATAATTTGACTAAGTTCCATAAAATTAAATCGATGTAATTTAGATGCCCGGTATGGCATCCGATTACATCCGGTGTATGGTAAATCTCCGAACTGTTGGTGAATCTGTCGTCATTAAAGATCTAATTTTAAGTATTCGCCTATAAACCAATTTTCGAATAATGGGCCGTTCATCAGACAGCATTGCTAAAAGAATGTTTTCGGGGTACCCGAAATATCCATTTCTCTGGATGACGGACTTTACCACCTTAAATGGCGAAGTGGTAGTTCGTTAACATGGAACTGACATACGAGCCATTGTTTTTTTTTAATCTTCTGACAGCCCACGAAGACCGAAGTCTAAGTACTATTTCCCGTGGGTGTGGTGGGTCGGTTGTAACGGTATTCCTAGTTCTTCTAAAAGTCTAATGACATCGCTTTTCGCACCAGTATTTACCGCAGTCCCATCACATTCAACTGCATCAATCCTTGATAATACGTCTATTTCATGTTTTTTGCGGAAAGGCTAGGATACTTGCTGCAGCACAAAGTGCTTAAAAGTAATACATGTTAAGTACTAAAGTACTAAACGGCTAAATGCCAATGTCGTTCTAAGCATGGGATTATCCCTCCCTATGATTAAATGATGACGCCCGGGATGGTAGAGGCAAAGAGTAACTTTTTTGGTAGTAGAGGCATAGTCTCAAGGTTAGTAAGAGCGTAGTACGACCTGCATAGAAAAACATGATAAATAATAAGACAAAGAAAAGTGTCAAAATGATCTAAAAAATATATATAAATTTTCAATTGTCTGGGTTCTAGATAGTTTTTCCCAGAGCTAAAATGAGGATAGAAAAAATCAGTCAAAAATATACACGTTTACATATTTCACAGGACACTTTTGTATCGTGACAGTAGATGGTTTTCAGGCATACCAGACCAGGATATATATCCAAAAATTCCCCCCACTCTTCACCCCACTAAATCCCCCCACTCTTCACCCCACCAAAATCCCCCCACTCTTCACCCCACCAAATCCCCCCACTCTTCACCCCACTAAATCCCCCCCTCTTCACCCCACCAAAATCCCCCCACTCTTCACCCCACCAAATCCCCCCACTCTTCACCCCACCAAAATCCCCCCACTCTTCACCCCACCAAAATCCCCCCTCTCCGCTCCCCTCTCCGCTCCCCTCTCCTCTCCCCTCTCCTCTCCCCTCTCCTCTCAGGAGCTTAAAACCATTCCACAACACGCACTCTTCACACTACCAAATCCTACCACTCTTATATCAAATCCATTCCTCCTACCCGCCACACCACTTTTATTGCTATAAATTCTCAATATTTACAGTATTTAACACAATTCACAACGATGTCTGTAGCAGTCCCTATTGATTATTCATGGGACACAGAACATTGCGAAAGCTATAATCCACAAGAGTACATAGAAAACAATTTAGTAATAATCAATCCACCTCCCAATCTATCTAAGAGTGCTAAAAAAAAGTTTCGAACTCAACAGAGAAAGAAAGTTCAAGAATTGGAAGCAAAAAGAAAAACTATGTCTTTCCCAACAGCAAATGTAATGTTTAGTCATGTAAGCGGAAAGAAATCCTTGCAGGATTTTACTACAGATGAACTAGAAATGTTACCTTTGGAATATCTAATTAATTATGCAGATCATTTGGAACTCTTGGATGTATGGGGAAAATTACCAATGTCTTATAAATCAAGTTTTGATCTTCAAATTAAATTGCCATGTTTTATACATTACAATCGTCCTGACTGGAGCACACAATTCGATGGTCCTCCTGTGTCCCAGAAATCATGTTTCATGTGCAATAGAAACATAAAGTAGACTAATGTAGATAAACTCACTGTTATTTTTGTTCAAAAGTAAACCTGTATTTTAATAAATGTTTTATAAATGTCAAACAAATAATTAGAAGTATTATTCATTAATCCATGGATTTACAGCATCCCACCACCACCAAATCCCCCCACTCTAAATCGTTAAACATCATTACACAAAGCTTCACTCATTTCATCGTATTACAGCGCGTTACTTAAAAGGGTAAGTGCGGTTAAAACGCAAGTGTTGTGTAACAATACACAGGTCAATACAGACCCCATATGTAGAGCGGTAGACCCGCCCAAAACAACAAATTTTTTATTTGTGGCTTCACTATTGGAGTTATATTCTTAAAAGTGGAATTGTAGGATTTGTAGGAATTGTAGGAATTGTAGTTGGAATGTACACACCAAAGTATATCTCCTAACACTCCGTGCGCATGTCTGGCACGCTCGATGTGCGCGTGGTACGCATTTTGGTCTACTGCGCATATAAAAAAAATGGTGGCAAAAAAAAAAAAAAATGGCGGCTCACAAAAAAAAAAAAATGGCGGCTCAAAAAAAAAAAAATGGCGGCTCAAAAAAAAAATGGCGGCTCAAAAAAAAAAAACGTTTTTTATATTTTTCGTTTTTTACAACTGCGCAATAGAGATGCGCATGGGCATGCCCCGCCCAGACGGATTCTCTTTATATTCTCTCTTCGCTTCTCGTTCTGCAGTCGCATCTTCAGCTCGACAGTTGTGCTTTCTCCTTGTTACGTATATATCCTCAGCGGTTAGTTAGCGTTGATATTATATTAATTGTTTAGTTTGCAAAAACAGTATTGTAAAAAGTGTTGTGAGACCGGTGAAAATATCCCAAGAACTGTTGAATAAGTATCAGTCTTTTCTGCTTTTTTGTTCAGTTCTCAAGATGTATCAGTGCAGTGAATGCAACAAGAGTTTTATGCATCAATCTAACGTGCATAGACATAAAAGAGAATCGTGTGCCATGAGACCATCTTGTTCGCGAGAAAAAAGGAAGGCTAATACCCAGGTATGTGATGTATCCATGAAAAAAGCTAAAATAGAAGATATTAAAGAAGACAGACCTCCAATACCTAAACTTACTTTATCGCGATGTAAAGATTGTGATACTTGGTACGTGAAAAATAAACTTTCTGCCCATTTACGGTCAAACCTACATAAAAGTGCACTTAAAAGTGACGATGATGTGAAAATTTTAACTTCTGCTTTTAAAAACAGGATTGTGTCTTACATGTTGCTGCCATCGAAAAAGTATGTGGACATTGAAGAATTTTTTGATGAAGTACAACAAAAATTTGTAAGTTTACTTTCCGAACAGTTAGTTAAGCATAAAAGTGTTAAGATTAATGTAGAACTATTTGGACAATACATTTTACAAACCAAAGAGGCAATCGAAACTAAATCGTTTAACACAAAAAATAATGTCATAACTTCAACAACAACAGATTTATCTGATATTTATAAACAATTTTTGTCTGAAATTAAAGAGAAGGTGTCAATATTCACAGAAAATGGATCAGGTTGGGCGTTGGAAAAAATATTACATTTGGAGCTTAATATAAATAAATTTAATCCAATTAGAGCTTCATCGTATATACCATTACCAAAACATATTTCGAATAAAAAAGCTGTTGTTAATATCAAAAATAATGATTCATATTGTTTTGCATGGAGTGTGATAAGTGCACTGTTTCCAACTGAAAATCATGTTGACAGAACAAGTTCATATCCAAATCCTTTTGAGTATTTAAATTTTGAAGGAATAGATTTTCCTGTGAAATTAAAGGATATACATAAATTTGAAACGCTTAATCAAATATCTATAAATGTTTACGGTTTAGAGAGTGTTTATGAAGATAATAAATTAAAATATGAAGTAGTAGGTCCTCTTCATTACACCAGTAAAAAACTTCCAGCGCACATAAATTTGTTGTTGATAAGTGAAGGTGAAAACAACCATTATTCTTGGATTAAGAATATGTCACGGTTACTAGCATCTCAAATTAATAAAAGTCACTTTAAAAAATATTTCTGTGATGGTTGTTTAATTTATTTTACTTCGATGGAAAAATTAAAACAACATCAATCACATGATTGTAATCATTTGTTTACAAAAGTTCCTACCAACGATATTAAAATTAATAAGTACGGTCAGCATATACCAGAAAATATTTTACAGTTTGAAAATTTTCAAAAACAACTAAAAGTTCCATTTGTTATCTATGCAGACTTTGAATGCTTTTTAAAACCTTTGCAGCATCAAGAACCAGGAAACGAACAGAATTATTATACTTTAAATACATTTAAACATGAACCGTATGCTTTTTGTTATTTCATTAAATGTTCATATGATGATTCTTTGTCGGTATTAGATTCATATTTTGGTTTAGATGCAGCTGATGAATTTTGTAAACGAATTGAAGGTCATGTACATAGAATTTATAATGAACTTCTTAAACCTGTAGTGAAAATGCTTCCTTTATCAGATGAGGAAGAGCTGGCTTATAAAAATAGCACAATTTGTCATATTTGTAACGAAAAACTTGAAGAAAATGAAAAAGTAAGGGATCACGATCATTTAACTGGTAAATTTCGAAATGCAGCTCACAGTATCTGCAATCTAAATTTTAAAATTCCAAATTTTATACCTATCTTTTTCCATAATTTAACTGGTTATGATAGTCATTCATTTGTTAAACAATTGTGCTGTGAAGAAGATAATATTGATGTACTTGCACAAACCAAAGAAAAATATATTTCATTTTCAAAATCCATATTGGTTGACAAAGTAAAAGACAAGGATAATAAAGAAAAAAATCTGTTTATTAAAATGAGATTTTTAGATTCATTCCGTTTCGTTGGTTCCTCCTTGGAAAAGCTTGGTGAAAGCTTGGAACCAAATCAATGTATAGAAATAAAAAAATATTTTCAGGATCCTAACCAGTTCAATGAAATTCGTAAAAAAGGTGTTTATCCCTATTCCTATGTTGATTCTTTCGAAAAATTACATGAAAATCAACTCCCAGCTATTGAACATTTTTATGATAAACTTAAAGATGAGCCTATGTGTCCATCGGATTACAATAGAGCAATTACTATTTGGAATATATTTAATTGTCAAAATCTTATGGATTATACCAAAATTTATTTATTGTCAGATGTTCTCATATTAACAGATTTCTTTGAAGCTTTTCGAAATATATCTTTAAATAACTTTAAGCTAGATCCTGCACAGTATTACACATTACCAGGTTTAAGCTGGGATTCAATGTTAAAAATGACTGATGTTAAATTAGAATTATTAACGGATATAGATATGATACATTTTTTTAAAAATAGTATAAGAGGTGGTGTCTGTCATTGCAGCGTTCGAAAAGCTGAAGCTAATAATCAATTCTTGGAAAATTATGATACAAGCAAACCAAATTCATTTATAATGTATTTGGATGCCACTAACTTGTATGGACATAGTATGAGTCAATGTCTCCCCGTAAGTGATTTTTCTTGGTTGAACGATGAAGAAATTGAAGCCCTTGATGTGATGTCTATATCTGATGATGCTGAATTCGGGTATGTTTTGGAAGTAGATTTAAAGTATCCTCAAAATTTACATGTAAAACACAACGAATTACCTTTTTTGGCTGAAAATATTTGTGCACCAGGTTCAAAACAAAAGAAATTAATATGTAATTTAAACCATAAAGAAAAATATGTTATTCATTACCGAAATCTGAAGCAGGTGCTTCAAAATGGATTAAAATTAACTAAAATTCATAGAGTTATTAAATTTAAACAAGCTGCATTTCTTAAACCATACATCGATTTAAATACCGAAATGAGGAACAAATCTAAAAATAAGTTGGAAAAGGATACTTATAAATTATTTAATAATGCCATTTACGGTAAATCTTTAGAAAACATTGACAAGCGAGTTGACATTAGATTAATCACACACTGGGAGAATATTGGTAAAAAACAAGGAGCGCAGACATTGATTACTAAACCAAATTTTAAAAATCTTTAATGAAAACTTGGTTGCGATACAAATGGAAAGAGTAAAAGTGACTTACAATAAACCTGTTTATGTTGGCTTCACAGTCTTGGAATTATCAAAAACCGTTTTATATGATTTTTATTATGACTATATTAAAAGCAAGTATGGAGACGAAGCAATTTTGTTATACACGGATACAGACAGTTTGATCTTGCAAGTAGAGACTGAAAACTTTTATCAAGATATGCAGGAAAATTTAGAGAAATTTGACACTTCTAATTACAATGAAAACAATATACATAATTTAACTAAGAATAAATCAGTATTAGGGCGAATGAAAGATGAGTTTGCGGGCAAACCAATTTCAAGTTTTTATGGGACGGGGGCTAAAGCTTACTGTGTAAATTTAGAAGAGAAATCTGAAAAAAAGGCAAAGGGAGTTAAAAAATATGTTATAGAAAATTCCATTACTAAACAAGATTATAAAGACGTAGTTGAAAATTCTGAGATCAAATTTAGAAAAATGAATATTTTTCATTCAATTTTACATGACATGTTTACACAATTAAAAAATAAAGTTGCTTTGTCTCCAAAAGATGACAAACGCTATATAATTCCAGATTCTTTTAGAACTTTAGCTTGGGGGCACAAACATATAAGTATTTTGGAAGAGAAATCCAAGACTGATGATGATCAAGTTAATAATGTAATTGATATTCTAAAAGATTTAGTTCGTGACGAATATAAAACATAAGAACCCTGGAAAAATATTTTATTTTGAAAATGGCTCTGCTACCAGTAGGAGTTCTATTTCTATCAGCATTCGTTAACAATACTTTGTTCATACAAGTTGATCATAATGTTCGAGAAGCATTTATTTGTCTATCTGTTAATAATGTAAATAATGATAGTTGGCCTTCAACATGGAAAAGAATGAATATAAATAATGGTTTATTTACCCACAAAATAGATGATAATATTATAAATGATTCTACCATTGTACAGTATAAGTTAAGATTATATTATGTCAATAAAACTTCAATAGTGACACAGGAATGGAATCAGTTGTATAGAAGAAGAATGTACTTCAAATGTGTGTGTAGTATTATTAAGTATATTGTTAGTAGTGTTTATATGTTCAATAGGATATATATTATTCAAAGTATATTTGTACTATAAATAAAATTCTATAATATATAATAATAAAGGTTTTTATTGATAACAATGCCTATACTTATATAACAATTTTACGTTTGCTAATGCACAATGCCATGGATTCACATTTTTGTGAAAATAACATTCTGGAATTTTCTTAAATTTACTTAATTTTGGTTCTTGTCCAATGGGAATAGCGTATATGAAATCTTCATTCAAAAACTTTTTTAAGTAGTTTATTTTCTCATTCCCTTTCACGTAAATTTTGGGCGATTGGTAAACTTCTAACACATGCTTTAAAATATCATCAATTTCATTAAGTTCTATATTTCCAAACTCCCATTTTAGTCCATGATACTCTTCGGCCCATTTAACCATTTTGAGATCGAGAGCAGATAACATATTTTTTTGAAATGGTGATTTAAACAGATAATTTGAGCAACGAATCCCATCATAAATCGCTAATTCTTTTGGAATGTATCCAAAGGAACTGTTATATCCTTGAATGTCGATAAAAAGTTCTGTCTTACACTCATTCATGGTTAGTCGCTAAATGATGTTTAAATCTATAAGATTACTGTTTAAATCCCCCCACCACTCTTGCTATCCCCACTACCACGCTTGCTTATTTAAGCACTCACCCACAGTTCTACAACCATTATTTTAAGCAAGCATCTGACAATGTATCAACCAACAGGAAACCAACAAGAGTTTAGTAACAAGCGCAATGCAGCTCTCATCAATGAAACAATTTACTACATTAACAAATCCAAATCCAAATGGGTCAGCATTGGATTTTCCTTAGAGAGAAAATATATTCCTGTTGTTAAACTCTCTGGATACAAATATAATCAAAATGTGATTTTTAATGAAGATCAATGGATTTCCTTACTAAATAATCAAGGAATTATGTTAAGTTTCATTTATTCCAACAACACCGGGTGGCAACCCATGAAGGGGAATGGTTATGAGATTCACTTTGTGTTTATTGGTGATGCAAGAATAATTAAGATTACACAAGATGGTGGTAATGAAGTATTCCTAGCTGGTGATACCATAAATGAATTAGTGAACTTGGCAAATTTAATCAAATATCGTTTTGATATCTTAAAAAACCAGGAATTTTCCAAATATTACAATATTTGAGTTAGTGGAATCTCTATGAAAAATGGTGATTTGTTAAAAAATGTATATGATGTTATTTCACCTATGGAAAATAGTTTAAATGTTTGCTGTGTTTTAGAATTATTAAACTTTTACTCAGATTGTGTTGTGGAGGATGTAGAAACATTTACATGTAATGAATTTGTAAAAAGTTGTATTGAAAATAAAAACTTATAAATATATTTCTCTTTTTATTCCCCCCACCTCCTAAATTAATATTTAAAGCTCTGAACTTACTTTAAGTCTGAACATTCTCCAACAAGATGTGGTTAGCATATACATCTCAACCAGTAGCATATAACCTAACAAGTGCTATAGAGAATCTATCACAACACTTCAGTAATTTAGAATTTGATGCTGCCTATGAAGCCGAGTATGGATTTGAAAGATTTTATACGTATGAAGAATGTATAGAAATGGGTAGAAAATATGAAAAAGCAGCAGAAGCCTGTAACATATATTTACATACTTCTGATTTAAAGTCTTTTCTGTACACGATGAAACAAATGGGATTTGAGGAGCATTTGGATGAAGTAAAGAAATTTTTGTCACCTGAAATTATTCAAGAATTCAACCTAATTTATAAGAAATAAAAAACTTTAATATATTTATTTGTTTTATTCAATCATTAAATAATTATTATATAAATTGTATACATTAGTAAGTGCACATATACATGGTGATTTAGAATGATAAAAACAATGAGCTTCTCCTTGTAACGATGGATTTTCATCAAGTTCCATGACTGGTTTTAATGAATATTTTCGAATGTATTCGGATTTCTCTCTCCCTTTCACATAAACTTGATCCACCTTTTCTGTTAGACTCTTGATTATTTCAGAAAATTTGTGAATTGGTGTATATCCTTCATTCCAAGGAATACAGTGATGATTTTTCATTAACCATACAGCTTGTTTATGTAAGTCAGGTGGTAGGTATTTTATATCAAATGGTGATTTAAAGATATAGTGGCATATTTTGTGTCCATCATAGGCAGCCAACTCTTTGGGAATAAACTTCTTATTTTCTATGTTAAATCCTTGCACATCGACAATTAATAACCTCATAATTTCAAAAGTGAGAATTGTTTAATCATAGATTTCTTGTCAGAATATTCTTGTAGTTGTTGTTTTAATTTTTTCAGCTCTTCTAAAAAGCAAGGATACTCGAAGTTCTAGATCTTCACCCATAATGGTAGGAAAGAATAGTAGAGCATTGATTTTATATAGTTTAGCGCTTTAAAGTTGTCTAACATTTTTGGTTAATGGATTGTAGCTAAATACTTTGTCATGCATAATGAGACAATAGGCAGATATTTTGTCTTTAAGATCATCATGTAATTCAAACTCAACTCTCATAACAATAGGTCCGGATTCAATTGTTTCTTTCTGATGTGAACAATCGATATATACGATAGGAGCATAAGTATTAAATTCCTTTGGAGAAAAAATGGGTTCAGGTGTTATTCCATAGTAAGATTTTTGAAATTGTGAAAACATTTCATATAATGATGCAAATTTATTTTTAGCAAAGTCTAAAAATAGATCGTTGTAGGGATATCTCTCAGAGTTTAAAAATACTTTGATGTTTCGTAATTTAACGTTGGAAAATAGAGACATATCAGTTGTTGATTTATCCCTTAAGTCTTTTTGAAAAGCAATTGCTACATGACGTGGGGTATTAACTTTCGTAGATGTTTTGACAGGCCAGTTATGACGATTAGTTTTTAATAATTCTGGGTATTCGATGAGTTCCCAACTCCGGAAAGCAATTATTATATCAGTATTCTTATTAATTATTTTAGATAATGCTAATTCTTGAGGAATAGCTACTGAAATGTGAGGTATATTCCAAGTTAGCTTAGTAAGCTCAATTTTTGGATTTTCATCTGCAGTATTAATTGTTGCATTTTTGTCTGAATTATCTCGTACTAAAATAAGTTCTTGTTTGGCATTTAAAATAATTTTTTTGTAGTCTTCAAAAAACCCCATTAAGAATTTAAGCGGAATGCAAACATTAAATAATCCTGTTGTTGCGTCAACAACTTGTGAAGATTCCATAGGAAACCAACCTGCGTTTTTAAGTTTATTACATTCATTTTTATTATACGACATGTATCCCTTTATTGTCGAAGTTAACCCAACATCTCTAACTGAATCTATTGTAACACCGTTTAGTTGATAACGCATTTCTTTAAAAAGGAATGCAATCCCATTGTTTATCAATTTTAATGTATTTGAGATAGTATTATTATCTTTTGTTAGTTTACCCTCTATGTAAAGAAAGCTTTCGGAAGGAAGCGTATACTTGTCTACTTCATGAACAGGTATTATAATTTCATCATTATTTCCCAATTTTGTAGGTAGGTATGGTTCATAACCATGAACTTCGGAATGCACAATTGAATTATCTATGAAAAGACCTTCTGCTACGTTAAGGATATCCATTATACTAAAACCTTTAAACCTAGAGATTTCAAAAAGCTTATATTTTCAGGTGTTATCCCTTGTGTGTTTCTCTTTCTACTAATCTTTGGTTTACGATGTTTAGTCTTCTTATAGTTTTTATTAATTTTTGTGGGTAAATTGAAGGTTTTTCTATTATAAAGGATAACCATTATACTTCTTTTCTATGCAACCTTATAGTTACAGTTTCGTTTCGAAAATCAACAATATTTAAATCTTGGTCTATTACCTTTATTGTTATTTTATCTATTACTTTTACTGTAACAGGAAAATAAATAATATTTTAGGGACTTTCTATTATTTTAAATCCAGGGCTAACATTAGGGAAAAACTGATGAATAATGTGTACTGGCTTTCCGTTCAGATAGGAACCTTCTGCGATACTGCAGTCTATGCATAAAGAATTAACTTTTATAATCTCTGCTGGATTTTGCGATGTTCTTGGAACTCCATCACCAGATATTATCCCATTATTGAAACCCAAAAGTTTTCCTATTGTTCCATCTTTAAAAATAATATCTGTAGTAGACTTTATTGTTGATTTTAATGTGTTGTTATTTGCATAGAGGTGAAATGAAATATTTCTTTTTTGGAATTCAGTCTGTAAATATTTATTAACATCGTCCATTTCATAACTTCCCGTAGGAATTGTTAAAAATTCATTATTTTTTCCAAAATATACTTTACTATTACTTTTATCAATATTTGGTATTGCATTAAAAGTTTCAAAGTTGGCAAGTCCGACAACGTAGGAAGTGTTAGGATCTAAGTAAATAGGTGGATGGAAATCTGCTTGAAGTATAGCTGAATTTGCGGAAAGCTATAGTAAACGACATGATGGTCGTAATAAGAATAAAATGGAAACACAATTACACATTATTATAAATAAACTGTAATGATAACTGTCCACAAGTTGAGGTATTAAAAGATTGATATTTATCATAGTTATATTTAATATTGTTGTTGCTACCATCGCTATAGAAATAAGTTATAACTTCATTTGGCGGTCGTAAATTTCCAAAACTATCGAAGTAAATTATGTTATTATTATTTTTAACATACGCTGTCCAGTGAGTGCCTTCCCCCATATCATCATCTAAATTTATAATACCGGTTTCATATTTTTTTATTTTTTTGGGTAACTTGTTTCTCATAAAGACACCTCTAAAATGTTGCAACTTTAATATTTTTGCATACTTTAATAAATCTATATTTGTCAAAGGTCGGCGAGGTAGCAAATTTAACAGTTTTCTGAATATGGTTTTAAATATAGACCACACCCTTTCCTATATGGTTTTAAATAAAGACCATTTCCAATTGATATTTTTTCCATTTCTTTGTTGTGTCTTGTTTGTTCTTCTAACTTCTTCTGTGCATTTTTGGCAGAATTTACTGCTTGTGCAATGCCAGCAGCGCCTCCGCTTAGGGCTCCTAGACCAGATAAACCAGCAAAAATAGGTATTAAAGGTAAAATTCCACCAGTTTTTGGAATTGGAATAATTCTTTGTTTAGGTTCTTTTATTTTTAATTTTTTAATCGACGATAAAGCTGTGCTGACAGCTTTTCTTATATTAGCAAACTTTTTTCCAACCAGCTCTTCACGTGCTTTTCTTACACCTTGGTGAAAGGATATTTGACCTCCTTTCTTGCGTTTATGACTTCTTTTTCTTATTCCCATACCGAGTTTTGTTTTTGCTTTCATGATTCCGGCCACAGCCAAGGCTGACAGTTTTTCGTTTAGATTTGAATCTGAAGCTTTAAATCTATTAAATGCCTTTTTAGCTAATACTTTATCTGCCTCGTTTCTGTTTTTTAAATCGGAATATTTCGAATATGCTATATCGTGCTCTTTGCAAGCTTCGTCTAATAAATTAATTCCCTTATCACCTCGAGCAAGCCTTTTATTTAACTTTGTACCAGGCCCACAAAAGTTATAAGAAGGAATATGGAGCTCTACTGGTAATTTATTAATAAGAGTATTTAATAAACCACTACCTGTTCTCTGTCCTTCCACGCAGTGAATGACATTATTATGTCTAATCATTATATATAAATGATTCAAAAACGCAAATAACCTTACTTAAATAGCGATGTTCAAACAATGAAGATCAAAAAACAAGATTTTTCTTTACCGATAAAAAATTTTGATTTATATCATGATAATTATCGAAAACATGGACAATTATTTGGTGGAAACTGTAAAAGATGTTTAATAGTAGGACCATCGGGTTGTGGGAAGACAAATGTTATGATTTCTCTTATAACACACCCTAATGGATTAAGATTTGAAAACATATATGTGTACTCAAAATCCTTATATCAATCAAAATATGAATATCTAAAAAGGCTTTTTGCCCCACTAAAGTTTATTGGTTATTTTGAATCATCGAACGCTGAGGATATTGTTTCACCCACTGAAATAAAACCAAACTCACTGATTGTATTTGATGATATAGTATGCACTGATCAAAGCCTTATGAGGGATTCTTTTTGTTTTGGACGTCATAAAAATACAGATTGTTTTTATTTGTGTCAAACATATTCATCAATCCCTAAACAACTTATACGTGATAATGCCAACCTCTTGGTAATTTTTCAACAGGATGCTACAAACTTGAAACATATATATGATGATCATGTAAATGGTGACATGAGCTTTCAAGAGTTTAAAAACTTGTGTTCAATGTGTTGGAAACATAAATATGACTTTGTCGTTATTGATAAAGACTGTGAATTTAATGGTGGCCGCTATAGAAAAGGATTTGATAATTTTATTTCCACTATATAACTCTCTGACACAACGATAATTTTCTAGTATACAACCTACCTTTTGTAAAGATGGACGAAAAAACAGCGAAAGAGTTGGTAAAAACTAGACAAGCCGTTAGACAAAAGTATAAAGCTTTAAAATCAGATTTATCTGATAAAGAAATTCGTATGGAAAAAGAATTTAAACCAATAACTCAACCTTTGCATGAGTTAATTCAGACAATTAAAACAGAACCGTTCATTAAAAAAGAAGTATATTCACCACAATTACTTTCGACTCCAAAATTTCAATTGCCAGAGGTTAATCAAAGGAAATCAAATGCATATAGTAAATATCTTTCAACACACATGCCCTCACTTTTAGGAGATGAAGAAGTATTTTTTGAAGATTCGCAACAGTCAGGAGAATCAAGCCCTGAAACAACAATTGAACCAACTATAGGCGAGTTGCGACAAGATGTTTTAGAATTAACAAGAACACCTGCTTATGAAGAATATTTGGAAGCATATCATTCACTTCTAAGACCATTCGTGGATGGGCTAATAAAAGACACGGAAGGCAAATTTGATAACAAATATGGTTTTAGACATGATGTTGATGCAGATAAATATAAGATTGCTAATTCTGTGGTGGATTTCATAGGAAAAGATTTTAAAGTTGAAGGAGTTAGGTATGAGGGAACACCTGGATTGTATGAGCTTCTTTTTAAAAAAGAACCTGTTGGTTATACATCAAATGATATGGAAAATTATATGGATGTTTTGAATAGGACAAATGCATATAGACGAAATTTTGATCCTGATAGTCAAATTCAAGGTTGAACCGACATTAAATACTTGACAATAGTTAAACCTTACTTATTACAAAAAGGTATATTAAAACGTGGAAGCACAACAGAGACAGGTTATCGTGCAATACTACCAAGTACTTCGCGTTTGTTACCTCCACAAAGACCGCGTTCTACAAGAAATCTGTCTACAAAAAGTGGAAAGGGGGGAGCTATGTTAAATTTATCAAAAAAGAAATTAGATTACGTTTATTATGACGATCCAAACGAAATCATAGATAGGTTGAAATTGTTGATGTCATCGCAAATGGCTGGACATACTGGTCATCAAAATGAAATAATATCGATTTTAGAAGAACTAAGAGAAGCAAAAATAATTAAATAAATACTAATTCTCACATGTTTATTCCTTATTCTACCGCTGGCAACAACCATGTCTATTGACAAGTTTGGTTCCCACATCTTTGGCAAAGATAATAAAGAACATAACATTATAAAACTTGTTGACCTTAGTGCAGTTAAACTTTGGTATAATTTGGTGTTGCCCTTCACGGGAATTTACTCTCTGTCCGATAGAGTTTACCATTTATTACAAGACAAACGAATTACATATGTTTTTCCTATGGAATCTGCTACTATAATTTCTGGAGAATACCCGAAAAAATATGTTTTCTTAAAAATTAACGGAAAAAAGATCACCGACCCTGTAGGTATTCGGTTAAAGAAAGGGGATGTTCTTTCTTTTCATCGTCCTGAAGGTAGTCATTTAGAAGATTTTTATGGTGAATTGTTAATAAAATGTCCTGTAGAAGTAACAAACTAAACATTTAATTATCATGTCTGCACAACCTAACATCAAGGAAGATCTAGTCAACGAGTTACATAAACCTGCTAGAAAAAATTTTAGACGACGACGGGTTATTATTAAAAATTTAAACGATTTATGGCAAGCAGATTTGGTGGAAATGATACCTTATGCAAAACTAAATAAAGGATATAGATATATTTTAGTTGTTATAAACACATTTTCCAAATATGTTTGGGTTCAACCTGTTAAAAGAAAAACTGCTGAGGAAGTAACTTTAGCTATGGAAAAAATTTTAAAGCTTGCGAAAACTCCTCCAACTAACATACATACAGATCAAGGAAGAGAATTTTTCAACAAAAACTTTAATAAACTAATGGAAAAATATAACATTAATCACTACAGTACATTTTCCACAGTCAAAGCAAGTATTGTTGAAAGGGTCAACAGAACTTTAAAAACTCTCATGTGGAAACAGTTTAGCTTGCAAGGCAATTATAAATGGTTGGATATCCTAAATAATATTGTTTTTAAGTATAATACAACTAAACATAGAACAACAGGATTAAAACCTATTGATATAAATGAAGAAAATGAAAAAGATGTTCTAAAATCAACTTATAATAATATAAAAACAATTGACCCCAGAAAATCAAAATTTAAACAAGGGGATTATGTTAGGGTTAGTAAATACAGGGAGGCTTTTCAAAAGGGATATACACCAAACTGGTCAAATGAAATTTTTCAAATTAAAGAAATTAAATTAACCAACCCAAGAACATATTTGCTGGCAGATGACAAAAATGAAATAATTTTAGGTAGTTTTTATGAACCGGAGTTGCAGAAAGTCAAACATTCAAACGTGTATCTCGTGGAAAAGGTGCTAAGAAGAAAGGGAAATAAAGTTTATGTTAAATGGTTGGAAATGGACAAATCACACAATTCCTGGATATTAAAAAAAGATGTAATATAATAATAAAATAAAAACTTTATATTTAACAACATGGTTTTATTTACTTCTGATATATCTATATTAAATTCATGTCACTTATGTACAACAATATCACTAGAACTTGATCAACACTGTCATTTTTCTTCACAAGAATCTTTTCCTTAGTCTCTTTTAAAACAATTGAGAAATAGAATCTTCTGCAAAGAGGACAATGTGTCTTTGTTTTCGTCCACTCTGTTAAACACTTTATACAAAATTTGTGTGTGCACGAATTGGGTGTGCAAATTTCTTCTCTTCTCATGGAATATAAACAAACAGGGCATCTGCTTCTGTCTTCTTGTTTAAGCTTTTTCACCGATTTTCTGCAACCAACCAGCTTTCGTTTTTGAATCATATTTCTAGCAACTAATGTTTCAGAAACCGTGTGCGTATAAATTTATAGATATTCCCCCACTCAAGTCAAGCCCCATGGGTGAGGTGGGGGGATATGAGCTTGAATTGGTTGTAGTATCGTCGTAGCATAACCACTAATACAACAAAAATTATTTAAAACGTTCATTGTATATTTTATTTCTGTAATTTTCATCCAAAACATCCTTCAAAAGATTCTCAGCATATTGAAGTCTATTTTGAAAGCGGTAGCGATCCAACACATACTGCTCATAATCATTCTGGCGTGCTGCTTTGTAAGCAAACTTCCATGCAAACAATACATGGATTTTATTCATATTTTCGTTAAATATAACCTTCTTCATAGTGTTTCTCTAAAATCACAAGCTTTATTCCCTCCTTTTATATCGCAGCATCGAAGTGTGTGCTCCAGCAATGTAAAACTATTATACAATTATAAGAATTGTTCTAAAGTTGTTTTTTCAATTTTATGGTTTGTGATTTTCTGCACATCCGGTTTGTTACACATTACACAGACGTCTGATAAAATGAGAATTTATAGCAATAAAAGTGGTGTGGCGGGTAGGAGGAATGGATTTGATATAAGAGTGGTAGGATTTGGTAGTGTGAAGAGTGCGTGTTGTGGAATGGTTTTAAGCTCCTGAGAGGAGGGGAGAGGAGAGGGGAGAGGGGAGCGGAGAGGGGGGATTTTGGTGGGGTGAAGAGTGGGGGGGATTTTGGTGGGGTGAAGAGTGGGGGGATTTGGTGGGGTGAAGAGTGGGGGGATTTTGGTGGGGTGAAGAGTGGGGGGATTTAGTGGGGTGAAGAGTGGGGGGAATTTTTGGATATATATCCTGGTCTGGTATGCCTGAAAACCATCTACTCGTGACGTCACGAGACGTGCACAGCATGAAGAAAATTGTTGTTCATGTCAATTTTAACCCAAAATTTCAATCCATTTTAGGACCTCAGGTGTTTCAGTCTAAAAATATTTTTCGAATTGTTCCACCCTAGTCCACATCTCGAGCCGACGCCGACGCGACGGTTATGTGTTGCGGGAACAGTTATACAGCTCTTCTTATTATGTATTGCACATTGTAATAATAAATTATAGTTTAAAAAACTAAAAAACACACCTTTATGAGTAGCGCACTAAAAAGTAAAAAATGATTATTTTCCTTTTATAGTTAACAGAAAACCGGGGTGTGCAGTGCGCGCATCGTGCGTAATGTAAAGCAACTAACAAACTGCGCCTCCCTTTACTCCGCACACATGCATACCCCGGTTTCCTGTTAACTTGTACAGCTATAAAACATTGGTCTTTAAATATGTAATTAAATTTAAAAGCGTGGGGCACTTACATACATATTATAGCGATCTAGGCATACATTATATTTTGTTTATTATGCTTAGACCGATATATAACTGCGCCCACGCTTTTAAGTTTAATTACCTTTTTAAAGGCAAACTGTTTTATATATGTACAAGTTAACAGAAAATCGGGTATGCATGTGTGCGGAGTAAAGGGAAGCGCAATTTGTTAGTTGCTGTACTTTCCGCACGATGCGCGTACTGTACACCCCGGTTTTCTGTTAACTATAAAAGGAAAATAGTTATTTTTAACTTTTTCCTGCGCTACTCATAAAAGCGTGGTTTTTAAACTATAATTTATTTTTAACTTTTTAGTACGCTACTCATAAAAGAGTGTTTTTTAGTTTTTTAGTGAATTAGGTTTGGAACATACAGGAGGTTCCAAAAATAAAATTAATTTTTTATTTATCGGCTTTACAAAAAAGTACCTGTGTCTTCATAAATAGTTCTATGTTATAATCAAATCTTGTAAAAAATACTTTTTAAACACACTTGGGTAAAAACCCAAGTAGCATTTTTAGACACATTTTGGTAAATGTATCGAAACCATTGTTTCTGTTTCCGACACAAATTGGAAACTGTTGGCAACAAATATGGAAATATTTTCGAAACGTATACCAGGCGCGGCCCGTGAGTTTTTTTACAGGTGGGTCAAATTTTGTGGGAAACTAGTGCAAGCGTCCTTAATATTATTTTTTTATAATTAATTTACTCACCTTTTATGTAGTTAAATGTGTTTGTATATCAAATCGATCCTTCTATCCTTCTGTTGGGAGAAATGTTCAATCACTAGCTCATTAAAATTATAAATACTTCTGATAAAAGGTTTCTCAATGCTCAACATAGCTAAAGCGCTTAACATCGACTCCGCCATTGTATTTCTTAAGAAAGTCTTAATCTTTTTTAGAGTCGAAAAGCACCTCTCACTTTCCACTGTCGTCATTGGAAAAGTACATAAAATCTCTAATAATTTTACACTTTCTGCAAACGTTTCACCAAGATTCATTTCAACCAAAGACCTGTAAAATGGCAACAGCAACTGCACTATTATAAAAATCTTCACGACTAAATAAAACATGGGAAACATTCAATTCTGATTGAAGCTTGGGAACGTTTATCATCTCACAATTATTTTTAACATGTTTTAAAATATCTTCAGGAAAGTCTCTCTTATAATCAGCAAAATTATTTGTATTAAACAAACGTGTGACAATTAAATGTTCTGTAAAATTAAAATAACAGCGGATTTCTGACAAAATTATATCCCATATTTCTAAAGAAATTGTTCTTTTGGACTCTTTCGGATTTTTTTTTAGATGTACTTGCCTCGATGTTAACATTTGCGTCTGTAGAGATAACACTCTCTCTAATTTTTTGAATGTTTGAATTAAAATCTGCAATATATTTACCAATCAAAGTCGCATCAATATCAGATTTTTGCAATTGACAAAAAAGTATATCAACATGGGGCATAACAGAGTGAAAAAATGACAACCAGTAAAAAAATCAGAAATCTTGTACATACTTGGCTTAAAATACCTGTTAATGTCTTTCCCTCTGTCTTTCGTGGTCTATTGTAGATCCAGGAGAGGTTTGGGGCGATCTTTTCCTTTAATTTCTAAATGTTTTCAAATGTTAATGAACTACTTATTTTACACTGCAGTATTTTTTGCACTGTTAAAGCCATTGTTAACATAAGTACCCAAGTACTGCACAAAAATAACACAAATAACCAATAATATCCAACTAAAACAGTAAAATTAGGTGTCAAAATATTTGAACGTAAAACCGATAAACAAAGTCTTGACGTTTGCTGCATCACTCACTTCACTTGTCATTTCTGACATAGCGTCGAATGCTGTGTTGCCACGTTACTGTTATTACTGTAGGTTTTAATGTCTTATAGACACAATTCAATTATTATATTATTCATGGGGTCTGCAAAGCAAAGTTTATTGTCTCGACGGCTTCGCTGGCTCCGCTCTCTGGTTTTCTGGTTCCTCTTCTTCTTCTGCTCTCTCTGTTGTGGACTTAGGCCAATCATTAGAGCAAAAAAGTCATATATTGCAAAAAAGACTAGTAGAAAGCCACCTATGCCATCATTTAAAAGATAGTCCGTAGATGTATTCTGATGTGTTTTCGACTAGCAACTCTCATTAATTAATTTGTTATTAACAATTTAGTGCAAAAAACACTTTTTTTTTTGGTTTTTTGCTTATAAAACGAAAACTATTCGAAGAATTTCAATTCCGTAAATGGAAAAGTTGTAGAGAATTAAATTACGAAGAAAATGAAAATGAAACCCAACCCAACCCAACCTGGAGCGATCCGATCGGTTGATTAGAACCGAAGAAAATCCGGAAAAAGCGGAAAATTCAGCTTTATTTTCAAAAATTGATAACTTTTCCATTTATGAAGATTAAGAGCTGAAATTTGGCACAGAAGTAGATAATTATATCAACTTTAAGTGTGCGTAAGGCAGGTGCTGTCGGACTATTAGATTTTGCGCAAGTGCAATTTCAATTTTTTATGCATTTTTTTGCCGGGAGCCTGCTTGCGTTAAACATGGTCCTATTTTAATTCTAATACCGGTTTTCAAAACTAGAAGTAAAATACTATAACTCGTATATCCCAAGTTTTCATTAAAATGCAGCGAAATGGATGAAACATGCACTTGAACATCGGTGTAAATGGCCTTGGGCGCGCGAGCGAGCGAGTGGTGGGGGAAGGAGGGGAAGCGTACATATTATATAGACATACAGGCTAGAGATGAGCGATATCGTGATTTTTTAATATCTATGATATCTGATATCGTTACTTTTTGATATCAGTGATTTAAAAGCGTGACGTGATCACGACTTTCCAGTAGGCAATTTGCTTCTACAAAATATCGTGAATTGCGATATATCATATCACTTACTACTTTTACCAATTAGCTATCTGCACCTGTGCTCAGTGCTGTGTATGTCATGTTCGGAAATAAAACGACAATATATCAAATTTATAATCAAATTAACTTTAAGATGTTTATATTCATTTAATTTCGATCTTTGAAGCATACTCTGTGAGGTAAACTTTGTAAATGTTATAGTGTTCCCTTCATTGTAAAGTGCAAATGTACTTATACTGCACTCTATAATTATTTGTTTGACGTTGCTTATTCATTTTGTAATGAATTAGTTGGCAATAAAGGAAATTATTATTATTATTATTATTATTATTACTTATTAAATTTATAAAAACAACAAAGTGGGTAGTAAATTCGCTGGTACACAAACAAAACAAACCAAACAAATACATCGGTTTGTTCAAACTAGTATAAACATTATTGCCCAATATCTAAGCTTGTAGCGTTTTCCTAAAAAAATAAATGGGTACCTATTCTAATGTATTCTTTAGAAAAAAAAAAGAAAATGCAAAAACATATTTTTGATCGCTTAAAATAAGTTTAAGTACTTAATTCTGATACCTATAACAAACTCACCAAATTACGATCGTCCAATGCAAGCGAAATTGTAGGGTGCTTATAATTTAAATGTTTTTTAAGATTCGAGGTGCTCGTTTTAAAAGACAGTTTTGCTTGACATATATTTCATTTTGCAATACTATTTTTTTCATTATGAATTTCAAAAAAATTCCATAAATATCATCTCTTTCTTTTTTAAATAATACTAGACATTGTGTAACAGCAGCCAAAAAACGAAATTAAAAAAATATATGCTCCAGTCTCCAACCCCAATTCTTTTATTCTATATCTAATCCACAAATTGATATACAATATTAACATCAAGCAGACTAAGTAATCATAATCAACCAGTGATCACTGACACCACTGATATCACATTTCACGAATAACGAATATCAAATACTAAAAATAAATTCCCGTGACTCCGTGACATGCGAGTCGCGATATGCGTTTCAAAAGAAACGTGAAACGGACGTAAGGCACGATATCCCTTCAAAAGTGACATACGAAAATCGACCTAATAACCTAATGCCGATACATGTTAATGGATAAATATCACTTTTCAAGTCACGCTTTTACCCGGACTCTGGTAGCAACTGTTACTTGTGATTTTTAGATATCAGTGAAAAAATATCAGATCGTGAAATATCGCTCTTCTCTAATACAGGCGCACCGTGCGAAGCGTCGCATCTTTTCACTGGATTTTCTCAGCGACTACTGCACCTTTTTGGAAGATTCTTTGTTTGATTTAGGGGTTATTGAATACGAGGAATCTGATACTCTATTCAGATTCCACGAATAATTCAAGATAAAGCTGCTATTCCACCTTCTTGAGTAACATTCTTATATTTTTATTCTATAAATAAACGAGCAGGAAGGTTGTTAATTTAAACACATAAATATATATTTTTTTCCGTGACGGGAAAAACGTTTGACATTTTATCTCTGTTGACGGGTAACAAAATGTCACTTTTTATGAAATTACTGTTAATTAAAGTGAGTACTTTTTTCCCGGATACATAGGTATACACATAAGTAGAGGTAGATATTTAAATTTAGAATATTTGATTATACAAAAGTTACATTTCCTTTCAGACATTTTTTAACTGTATATTATTCAAAATAACTACTAAACAGCCACTAAGTTTGCAATTTTTAAATCAAATCACAGAATTAAAATGACAGATGTTTGATTACTTTATAGGTTTCCTTAGCAACGCAGGTCTAATTTTCGCTATAAGTACAACAGCCTACCAGTTTAAACATTCAAATTTCGCATCGATAATTTTCTGACTTTAATATATTGTAATAATAGGGTTTTCCTCGGTTTTTTTCACTATTAAATCGTCGTTTTTCCCGTCGCAGAAAAACATAGTGTATTATACACGGGAAAATATTAGATTTTAGCTCTCGGCTTTTTGTCTCCCTCCGCTTCGCGTCGAGACAACACAACCTCGAGCTAAAATTTAATACTTTTTTCCTCTTGTATAATAAATAACAATTTTTTTTCACAAAAGTGTTTTATTAATATGATTAAAAATGGATGATAAACAACATGAACATATTATTGCGCCGAATACATTAGTTATAAAATTCGCCTTCTTTTCGGAAGGTCCGCATAGTTTATTTCATTTTCTTCGATCTGCTCGCTATCTATTAAACTATCAAAGTCAGACTCATCGTCGGATGCAGATTGATCAATCAGATCGAAAAGTACAACTCACAGCTCCGAACGCTCTGTAGCATCTAACCGTTGGCGTCGCTTTCTCTTCTATTCGTTTGAATCCCAAGGCAACAGCGGTACCCATACCACCGAACAATAGAAGATAGAGGGAGGGGGCGCATTAGACGGTTACACAGCTATTCAAAATTTAAGCGTGTTATAGCTATATATATGTCTCGTCTCTTCTAATCCTTAGACCACTCCGAAATCCGGAATAGTTGCTTTATCTTGAATTATTCGTGGAATCTGAATAGAGAATCAGGGTCCTCGTATTCAGTAACCCCAAAATCAAAAAAAGAATCTTCCAAAAAGCTGCAGTAGTCGCTGAGAAAAGCCAGTGAAAAGATGCGACGCTCCGCACGGCCCGCCTGTATGTCTATACATGTACGCTTCCCCTCCTTCCCCCACTACTCGCTCGCTAGCGCGCCCAAGGCCATTTACACCGATGTTCAAGTGCATGTTTCATCCATTTCGCTGTATTTTAATGAAAACTTGGGATATACGAGTTATAGTATTTTACTTCTAGTTTTGAAAACCGGTATTAGAATTAAAATAGGACCATTTTTAACGCAAGCAGGCTCCCGGCAAAAAAATGCATAAAAAAATTGAAATTGCACTTGCGCAAAAACTAATAGCCCGACAGCACCTGCCTTGCGCACACTTAAAGTTGATATAATTATCTACTTCTGTGCCAAATTTCAGCTCTTAATCTTCATAAATGGAAAAGTTATGAATTTTTGAAAATAAAGCTGAATTTTCCGCTTTTTCCGGATTTTCTTCGGTTCTAATCAACCGATCGGATAGCTCCACCTCTCATTTTCTTCGTAATTTAATTCTCTACAACTTTTCCATTTACGGAATTGAAATTCTTCGAATAGTTTTCGTTTTATAAGCAAAAAACCAAAAAAAAAGCGTTTTTTTGCACTAAATTGTTAATAACAAATTAATTAATGAGAGTTGCTAGTCGAAAACACATCAGAATATATCTACGGAGTGTCTTTCAAATCATGGCACAGGTGGCTTTCTACTAGTCTTTTTTTCCCACAAAAAGCTACTGTAATTTTCATTTAAACGCCATAGGCTACTACTTAATTGGTTTTATTAAGACTGTTTAACGATGACGACAAATGTTAACAAACTCCAAACATTTTAAAACTAATTTTTACACACTGACTGCATTACAAATTACAAGAAAACTGATCAGACAAAAATTTTTTTGCTCTTGTTGGCAATGTTACCGAAAAACTTTTATCTGTTTTCCGCGTACTGTCACTTACTCTCTAGATGTAGTATGACAGAAAATGCAAAGCCGCGATCGCACTTCAGCCTGTTACCGACAATGACCGATACCGATAAAGACTGACAGGCTTGCACCCTTAATGGAGCAGGAGGAATAATGCACTGTTTTAATGATTGAATTTGCACCGTTTTGAATATTCAACATCCTCTCCCCAGCTGATAAGCTACGCAAATGGCAACGGACACAACTTGGAAATTGGTCTTGTAAAAATACTCTGTTGAGTTCGAACTTTTACTACACGTACATTGCCGTCTTTACCTGGAAATGTCTCGATTACTCGAGCTAATCGCCACTCTAACGGAGGGGTATTATCTTCACGTAGCAAAACTAAATCGTTTTCTTTTATGTTTTCACGCAGTGTTGTCCACTTAGGACGGTGCTGCAACCTGTTAAGATATTCAGTAGACCATCTTATCCAGAACACCTGTCGCATTTTTTCACGGTGTTTCCAAATATCAAGTCTATTTTCTGGTATGGTACTGTAATCCCTTTCAGGAAACGAGGTTAACATTTCCCCTATTAAAAAATGACTTGGAGAAAGACATGTATAATCTGACGGATCCGATGACAAAGCGGACAGAGGCCTTGAATTTAATATGGCTTCGATTTGACAAAGTAATGTAGAAAGTTGTTCATAAGTCAAAAGATGATTGCCAATGACCCGTTTTAAGTGGAATTTTGTTGACTTTATACCGGCCTCCCATAGGCCACCCCAATGCGGGCTGTTAGGTGGGATGAACTGCCACCGTATCTCTTTAGCAGGCAAAAAATCTTCAACCTGATTTTTATTTGTCTCAAAAAATGTATAAATATCTCTCAAAGTATTGTTAGCACCTTGAAAATTGGTACCATTGTCACTAAAAATAGTTGGGGGATGTCCTCGTCTAGCTATAAATCGTTTTAGCGTCGACAAAAATGCATCTGATGACAAACTGGTAACTAATTCAAGATGGATAGCCTTTGTCACCATACACACAAATAAGGCAATATATGCCTTAAAAGCTCTAGCTTTGCGAAGCTTGGATTCTTTAATAAGAATGGGACCTCCAAAGTCTACTCCTACTTTAAGGAATGGACGAACTATTGACGTTCGATCTGCAGGTAGTGGAGCCATAATTTGTTTGGCATTCACAGCACGAAACCTATAACAAACTAAACAATTTTTTAATTCTTTCTTTATGGCACGTAACCCATGTACCGGCCAAAATCTTAGTCGAAGATGAGCTAAGACTGTTTGTGGACCTGCATGCTGCAAATCAGCGTGCTCTTGCATATAAAGCAGTTTAACAACATGCTCTTTCGGAGGCAAAATCACAGGAAATCTTTGAGAAAAGGGTAAGTCGGACTGTGATAAACGACCGTTTACTCGAAGAATATCGTTTTCGTCGATGAATGGAGCGAGCTGAACCAAAGGCCCTGACGAAACGGAAACACCAGATTTAATATGTAGCATCTCTTTTGCAAAAGAATGGCCTTGAGTGCATTTAATGATAACATTCAAGGATGACAACAATTCATTAACTGACAGAGGACCTTTAAGTTTTTCTTTGTTTTTCGAGCAATTATTAGCAAATCGAAGACAATACGCAATCGTTCTTTGCAAACGACGAAATCTGGAAAATCTAGCAAAAATTTCCATTGCATCCGAAAATGTCTCTAATGAAACATGGGTGACAAGTCTTTTTTCTGGAAGAACTGTATCTTCTATTTGAGAAACGTTTCCATTATTTAATTTCCATTCTAAATCATACAAAAATGGGGGACCATTCCACCATTGCTCACTTTCTGACAAAGAAACTGGATCTAAACCTCTTGAAATGTGATCTGCTGGATTATCAGCGGATGATACATGATTCCATTGACAATTAGTAGTTAGTTCTTGGATCTCAGACACGCGGTTGGAAACAAATGTTGTCCACCTATTTGGATTACTATTTAGCCAACACAGAACTATTTTTGAATCAGTCCAAAGAACACTTCTTTGAAAAATTAATGTTAAATATTGAAACTAGTTTATGATGCAAACGGGCAAGTAATAAAAATCCACACAGTTCTAACCGTGGCAGTGTCACTACTTTAAGTGGCGCTACTCTGGATTTTGAACAAATAAGTCTACAAGTGACTTTATTATTAGTATAAATGGTACGCAAATAGACGCAAGCTCCATATGCTTTTATTGAAGCGTCTGAAAACCCGTGAATTTCAAAAGATTTGACCTCATCTGATGAATCATACAACAGCCTAGGAATTTGCAAGTCTTTTAAGTTTGAAATATTACTAGCGAAATTATTCCATCCTTTTACCAGATCCTCGGTCAAACGGGTATCCCAATCCAGTCTTGCAGCCCATATTTTCTGCATCAATATTTTCCCTAAAATAATTATAGGACCTATAAAACCCAGTGGGTCAAACAGTTTGGCTATATGAGAAAGTACGTTTCTTTTTGTAGGAACGACATTTTCTCCCTGAGGAAGACTACATATACAAAATTTATCAGCCAGTGCTTTCCATGAAATGCCTAATACTTTATTTAACCTTTCGTCCACATGAATATCCCAGATTTGATTGTCCTTACACAAAACTTTACCATTTTTACTATCTTTTGTGTTAAAAACCCATTTGTGAAGAGACAAACCTGCGGAAGCTAATAAATCAATTAACTGCTGTTGAAGAACGTGAAATTCAAGTAAATCATTTGAACCTCCTAAAATATCGTCAACATAAGTTTGTTCAATTAAACACTGAGAAGCTAGTGAATGGGACAAAGTGTTTTCATTTGCCAATTGGACTAGGCACCTAGTTGCTAGAAATGGAGCACAGTTCGTACCATAAGTAACCGTGTCCAACTGAATACATCTAAGATTTTGGTTTGGATTGCCTCTCCATAAAATATTCTGGAGATGTCTATGATCGGGATTTGTAAAAACCTGACGATACATTTTAATTATATCTGTTGTAAATACAAATTTAAATGTTCTAAACCTGCACACAATATCAAATAAATCTGCCTGGACAGTGGGTCCTTTGTACATTTCATCATTAAGTGAAACACCTGTAGAAGTTTTCATGCTAGCGTCAAACACAACACGTAATTTAGTACTCACGGCTTCTTTACGAATAACGCAGTGGTGGGGTAAAAAATATTTTTTCAACGAATTTTTAGTTTCTAATGATAAATCTACATATGATGCATGTTTTAAATGGACATATTCCTCAAGAAAAGCCTTGTATTCACTTAACAACCTTTCATCTTTATGCAGTCTTTTTTCTAAGCTAATGAATCTGCGCTTAGCCTGATCAAATGATTCGCCTAGATTGAGGTTCTGAATATCTTTTTTAAAAGGAAGATCAACTACAAATTTTCCTTCCGTGTTACGTTTTGTAGTTTCTGAAAATATTTTTTCGGCTATTTTATCGTCCGATGAAAGTATTCGTTTACTGGAAATTTCTTCCAGTTGCCAAAACTTTGGTATTAACTGATTGATATCTGACTCAACTCGCGAGAAAAGAACTACATTAAAATTTGAGACTGCACTTTGCTGCTCACAATTTACTAAACCACCCAAAACCCATTCTAACTAACTATTCTGCAAACTAGGTAAGTTTGCACCTAACCTTATTAATCCCGGATCTATCAAATCAAAATATAAATCTGCTCCAATAAGTACGTCTATTTTACCGGGAATATGATACTCACAGTCAGCTAAATCAATCCCCGGGGGAATAACTAATTGAGTTGTATCAATTGTTTGTTGTGGAAGATTACACGTAATTTTTTCCAAAATTCCACAAGTAACTTTAAATCTTTCTTTACTAACACGCCTTGACTCTATCTGTAAATTTATCATTTTTGAAACCTTATTGTTAGATTGACCAATTCCTGAAATATTCAAGTTTGCTTTAAAAGGTTTTGCTTTTAATTTATCGACTATCGAACTAGTCACAAAAGTAGTCTGTGAAGCAGAATCTAATAATCCTCTAACTTCTAACCTATCACCGGTTTCAGAAATTAAATTAAACTTAGCAGTTGCTAGTAATACCTGTCTCTTAGCGCATGAAGTTGATATTTGATTAGTTACTACATCTAAACTTCCTATCATTGATTCTGATAACGTACATGTCGATGTTTGAGCAATTTCATTATCTTCAACTTGTACGGTAAGATTCGTTCGAGTATTTTCTCAGTTGCCAGCATTTAGATTTTTTGTTTTTGACATATTGACATGCAGCAAGTAATGATGTTACCTGAACATATCCTACATTTTTCTCTATAACATTGATACACGCTATGACCTTTGCCAAAACAATTAAAACACAACTTACTTTTTGATATAAAATCCCTCCTTTTTGAAATATCCAAAGCTCTAAACTCTGTGCATTTATAAATATTATGATCATTGTTTTTACAGAACAGACACTCAGAAGAATTGCTTGTTGCTGAATGACTTAAAGTGTTAAATATTCTTGGCTTTTGATCACCTTTTACATTTATATTTTGCGAAGAGGATTCCCAAGCAATTATTCTTTTGTCCACAAATGCAAAAAATTCAGCTAACGTTGGCAACTCTGCCTGATCTCTAGATAGTTCAAACTCGTTTCGTAAGTTTCTGTCTATTTTACTTGAAAAAATACTTATTAAAAGTAAATCCCAATAACCCATAACCTCAACATTGAGCGCTTCAAGTGCATTTGTATGCTGCTTGATTTGACTCAGAAAATCCCTTAATCCGTTATTACCCTTTATAACAGTGGCTTGCATTAGCCCATTAATATGATGATTGACTACCGGCATCTTTTGATCATACCTAGCTTTTAAAATGTCTAGCGCCCGATTATAATTACTATCTGAAATATTTAATTCATTGATCAACGACAGCGGTTCATTTTTTAAAAAAGATTTTGAATAAAGAAACTTTTGTGAATCAGCTAAACCGGTATCGTTATGAATCGATGCATTAAACAGATCTATGAATGTGCGCCAATCACCATAATTTCCTGTAAACCTTGGTATTTTCATACTGGGTAAATTGACCTTGACAGAAGTTGCCACAGCTTGGGGGGTGAGGATGCTGACTATTTCTACTGTTACCTTGACTGGCGCCACCACTGATCGCCTGACTGTTTAACTGCGCCTCAACAAGATTTCTTATCTTGCCATGACACGAGATATACTTGTTTTCTGCCTCCTCCCACTCCATAGCCTGCGCATCTACATCTGCGTCGGTCTCCAAGTCTTCAATTTCTTCTTGAACCTCGCAAAATTCATTAAAATTTTTTATTAGTAATGATTCTCTAGTAAGTAACTCATTCACACAAATTTGTGAATCTGAATTTATGTTATTCAAAAAATTTTGAACCCTCGTCAGACTACCCTTAACACGCGCCCTTTTCCTTTTTAACGCGTCCATGTTTTATCTGCTCAGTTAGCAAACAATAAACCAATACTTTATTCCTATATTAAAACCTCAACGCAGACATCAATAGTTTTAACCTTCAAATTTCACTTTAAAATATTTTTGTCTTTCTTGACACAGGAAAAGTCTTTATTATTACAGCACTCTTTTTGAATTGCTGAACCTTGAAAGTTTTTCGTACAACTGCTTTCGTATTTATTTTATAAAACAATCTTGTTTTAAAAACACCTCAATATCTGACAAAAATACACCTTTCTATTGTGTAAAGAACACCCTAATTTTTATCAGAAGTTATTTGACACTTTTGCTACAAACGTCAGTTTAATTTCGTTATAAATCACAATTTTTGTCATACAAGACACCTTAACTTGGTTATAAAACCATAATTTTTGTCATATAAGACACCTTAACTTGGTTATAAAACCCCAAATTTTGTCATACAAGACACCTTAAATTGGTTATAAAAACCACAATGTTGTCATACAAGACACCTTAAATTGGTTATAAAAACCACAATTTTGTCATACAAGACACCTTAAATTGGTTATAAAAACCACAATTTTTGTCATACAAGACACCTTAAAATTGGTTATAGAAACCCCAAATTTTGTCATACAAGACACCTTAAATTGGTTATAAAAACCACAATTTTGTCATACAAGACACCTTAAATTGGTTATAAAAACCACAAATTTTAAGCTTCTTTTTGTGTAAGCCCTACTAACATTTTATTTTACACAATAAACAGTTTGTTCTATAATTTGACGTCAACTTAACTAGTCTGACCTGAAAGACTCTTCTTTTTTCCTATTCTAAAGATCCGTCTCGAAGTTGACCAGCCATGATGGGGTCTGCAAAGCAAAGTTTATTGTCTCGACGGCTTCGCTGGCTCCGCTCTCTGGTTTGCTGGTTCCTCTTCTTCTTCTGCTCTCTCTGTTGTGGACTGTAATTTTCATTTAAACGCCATAGGCTACTACTTAATTGGTTTTATTAAGACTGTTTAACGATGACGACAAATGTTAACAAACTCCAAACATTTTAAAACTAATTTTTACAAACTGACTGCATTACAAATTACAAGAAAACTGATCAGACAAAAATTTTTTTCTACGAATGTCAATAAAAACCTTTATTGTATGTTCAATAGTAATTTCGGAACATGGTGCATTGTGTTTTACACATTTTCATTGTGCTTCAATCACCATGGTGATTGAACTAGGGGAAAGGCAGGCACCATGGAAAACGAAGGCAAAATGGAAATTTAATACTAATCTTTTCCGTCTAATACTTTACTGTTTTACTTAATCTAGTAGTGACCTCTATGATGAACTTAATTAGACTCTGCAGTTATTTAACTTTAGTTCATACAATAGCCATTTGGGGCGCTGTTATGTAAATACGTCTGTTTTAGTTACCGTTTGAGGGTAAGTAAAGAAATTAAGTTTTTATCAATATTTTCAACCACATTTAATTGATTTTTTCTTTAAAATGATGTTAAAATATTACATTAACGTTTTTATTAACTAGATTTTCGTGGTGTGGTTTTTTTTCTTGTAATTAATTTAAAAGCATTCAAATTCACCGGTTTAGGTTAGGCAGGCAAAATGGAAAACGTAAAATGCAGGCACCATGGAAAGCTTTCCATCTTGCCCGCGTATGCAAATTTCAAGTAAAATAGGTTTATAGAGGGAAACATACCTATAATTTTTTAAATTTGTTTTATATTTTATTTTCAGGCTAAAAAACAATCATGGTTTACAAGTACAAACGGAAGGGTGTAAGAGGAAAGTGGACAGAGGAGGAGATGAAATTGGCTATGATTGAAGCTCGCAGGACATCAATTTCAAGTGCTTCAAAAAAATATTGTATTCCATTGGGGACCCTGCACAGACATTTAGTAAAAGGCACACCTACAAAAAAAATGGGAAGGTTCCAACCTGTATTTTCCGCTGAAATAGAATCTCAAATTGTAGAACACGCCAAATTGCTGGATTCCAAATATTTTGGTTTAACGAGGAACTCTCTTAAAGAGCTTGCTTTTCAATTAGCAGAAAAAAATCATATTAGCCATCCTTTTCGAAATAAAGCAGCTGGTCGGTATTGGGTACAAGGTTTTATGTCGAGACACCCTGAGTTAGCATTTCGAAGTCCGGAGACTACTAGTATTGCTCGTTGTGCCGGATTTAATAGAAAAAAAGTTGGCGACTTTTTTGAAAACTTAGAATCCATTTATGAAAAATACAATTTTGTAAATAGACCATCGGACATTTATAATATGGATGAAACAGGTGTTTCTACATCGGCTGGGAAACCACCCAAACTTATTTCTGTGAAAGGAAAGAAACAAGTAGGTGTCATTAGCACTGCAGAAAGAGGCGAATTGACAACGGTGATAGTTTGCTGTAGTGCGGCTGGTAGTTTTATTCCTCCTTGTTTCATATTTGGCAAGAGAAAAAGACTAGGTGAAAGAATGCTGGATGGTGGACCAGCCGGCTGTATTGGATTTTGTACAGATTCCGGATGGATAAATTCAGAAATTTTTGTCGAGTGGCTAAGTTTTTTTATAAAACAAGTGCGTCCTTCGAAAGACCATAAAGTACTATTAATTTTAGATAATCATAGTTCTCATCTAAATTTAAATGCTATTAACTTGGCCAGAGAAAATGGAGTAGTAATGCTGTCAGTTCCCCCGCATACAACTCACAAACTCCAGCCACTCGACGTTGCAATATTTAAATCTTTTAAGTCAGCATTTGAAAATTCAGTCGATACTTTTCAAAAAAATCATCCTGGTAGAAGAATCAACCAATTTGACATACCAGCTCTGGTAAAATCAGCCTTTGTAGCAAGTGCTACAATTAAAAATGCCACCAACGGATTTCGTAAATGTGGGATCTACCCATTTAATAATTATATTTTTACGGAAGCTGATTTCACGCCATCAGAGCCTTATTTTATCGAGTACAATATTTCCTCTAATTCCACCAATGAATCATTCAAAAGTCAAACACTAGATGCGGACGGACCCATGTCGGGAACTGCCGACAATGCTCTCTCGAAACAGGTCAATACAGTCGAAGCAGTTCTAAAGACGCAAGGCTCCACAGCTAGTCAGATTGAAATTTTGAGAAAACCAATTAGTGCTAAATGTACAACTTCTCAGCCTGGCTTATCTAAAATGCCTTATGTCCTACCTAGAAAACATTTGGGACAATTGAAAGAAAACATTTTAAAACGATCCGGCTCCGACTCGGAAGATGATTTACGCTACTTCTCACCAGCAGATATTTTACCTATCCCAAAGACAGAGAAAAAAACAGAAAGCAAAAGAAAATCAAGATGCCAAAAATCAGAAATCATAACTAGTACTCCTTTCAAACGATCTTTGTTAGAAAAGCAACAAAAACAACAGGGTAAGGGAAAAAGCAAGACAACTAAAATTATTAAGAAAACCCAAAAAAAAAAAAATGACGTTGATCATCCCAAAACCTCCAAAAGAGAATCTGGATCCTGACAGTGATGTTCCTTGTCTGATTTGTCAAGAACCCTTTAGTAATTCCAAAAGTAAAGAGACATGGATTCTGTGTAATATGTGTCAGAAGTGGGCCCACAAACTTTGCACAAATTTTGAAAGTGGCGTTTTCATTTGTGATTTTTGCAAATATGACGTTGTTAGTAATCTTAAACATTAAGATTTGTTTGCTCAGAATGTTACGAAACCTAATGGCGATGTTACTTTCATATTTTTATTTGGCTTCTATGGGTTTGTAATATTTTATAATTTAGAAAACAAGCTATTTTTTATTAAACTAAAATGTTTCCATTTTACCTGCACTTACTTTCCATTATGCCTGCCCTAAGAGGGCATAATGGAAAATGTCTATATATCCCTATTTTTATAAATCTACCTTAAAGTTACCAAATTTCTGCCTATTATTTTTGTGTTTCTTTAAGCTAATATGTTAAATATTTGATTTTAAATAAAGTTTTTGTGAAAGCACCGTTTGAATGTACTTAAATAAATTTCCAAAATTAACCTTTCCATACTGCCAGCTCTTCCCCTACAAAGTTTCCATTGTGCACGGGTATTTTTTACAAAGGTGGCGTTGACATCCAAAATCTTTATAATTTTTATTTGTGGAATGTCAGATTGACATTTTTTGACATCTTAAAAGGAAAAATATTACTAATCCCATTTTATGTAACAGTAACATTCGTAGAAAAAGTATAGTGTAAAACTCGCATGGAATGACCATTTCCTACTCGTATGATTTGCAGCATTCGCCTGCGGCTCATGCTGCAAACGTCATACTCGTAGGAAATGCATGTCATTCCATGCTCGTTGTACAATATACTATTTTGCTCTTGTTGGCAATGTTACCGAAAAACTTTTATCTGTTTTCCGCGTACTGTCGCTTACTCTCTAGATGTAGTATGACAGAAAATGCAAAGCCGCGATCGCACTTCAGCCTGTTACCGACAATGACCGATACGATAAAGACTGACAGGCTTGCACCCTTAATGGAGCAGGTAGAATAATGCACTGTTTTAATGATTGTATTTGCACCGTTTTGAATATTCAACAATTATTATTATTATTATTATTATTATTAGTAGTAAATACCTAAATATCTTAACATAAAATTAGGTAATAAATGTATTAAATGTATAAATGTATCGCGAATTCGAATATTGTTCTAATAATAAATTGGTCAGACTTAAATTTGCGACAACCCGACACCGCGGTGGCGTTGACAACCACGCGCGCCTCGAAAACGATATTATTGGTGGGCGTGGGCCGTCGACCAATTGTGTCTCTTTTTAACTTCCTCAAGCGCGTATGTCTCTCTCTTACTTTTATTGAATTTATATCGTCCATATAAACCTATAAGATCAATTTAAAACATGACCCAGCCCGGAGCAAGCTTGGATATTCTTTGACGATGGCTTGGCTTGATTCTTTCTTGGGGAGCTTTTGCATGGAACTTTGAAACAAAAGATTCTTTTTTGGTTTTAAAAAATAAATTATTAGATAGATCACTGAAAGTTTTAGGTGGGTCATTGACCAAATGACCTTATGGACCTGACGTATACATTTAAAATGGCACATTTGCAGGTGTTTCCAAGTGGTTGGTACTAGCTGTGACTTTCGCTGTTTCAACACACAATCGAAACTTTTATCGAAAATGTTTCCGAATTTATTCTAAACTGTTACATCAAATGTGTTTATTCAAGAGTGACAAGTGCCAGTTCAACATCTTATATAGCGGGCGCAAAAGCAATGACTTACACATACTTGGACTAATAACGCTTGATCCAAGAATGGTTCCATCTCCGCCCGCGCGCAGTGCCACAGGAACGCATGCGCAGTTAAAAGGTTAAAGCATTTTGTAGTATTAAACAGGACGGGTCTTAATATTTGTGTATGGTGGTAGGTATATCAATTCACATAGAACACATATGTTTGTGGAAGATTTAGTAAATTTTTAGTTTAATACGCCGATGTCCATGTAGAAATACTTATTTTAATAGGTTGAAAACTTAAAAAATATTTTTCATAAAGATATGGATGTTACCCACGTAAATTAAAACTATGAAAGCCAGCTGTATGGATCCGGCAATCGCAAAGCGAAATAAAGGTTGCTAGCAGATTTCCATCAGCCAAAAGGCCGACACACCGCCAAGAACCCTTTTACAGTCTAGATTCAACAAAGTAAATATTATGTTTACGTGGAAACACGGCGACACTGTTTTTTCGTGACGCCAAATTGAGACATGCATTCGATGCATCCTTTACTAACTCCAGGATGATACTGACGATACGAGTAGAGAAGAGCGATATTTCACGATCTGATATTTTTTAACTGATATCTAAAAATCACAAGTAACAGTTGCTATCAGAGTCCGGGTAAAAGCGTGACTCGTGACTTGAAAAGTGATATTTATCCATTAACATGTATCGGCATTAGGTTATTAGGTCGATTTTCGTATGTCACTTTTGAAGAACATATGGGCTGCAAGGGATATCGTGCCTTACGTCCGTTTCACATTTCTTTTGAAACGCATATCGCGACTCGCATGTCACGGAGTCACGGGAATTTATTTTTAGTATTTGATATTCGTTATCGATCGTTATTCGTGAAATGTGATATCAGTGGTGTCAGTGATCACTGGTTGATTATGATTACTCAGTCTGCTTGATGTTAATATTGTATATCAATTTGTGGATTAGATATAGAATAAAAGACTTGGGGTTGGAGACTGGAGCATATATTTTTTTAATTTCGTTTTTTGGCTGCTGTTACACAATGTCTAGTATTATTTAAAAAAGAAAGAGATGATATTTATGGAATTTTTTTGAAATTGATAATGAAAAAAATAGTATTGCAAAATGAAATATATGTCAAGCAAAACTGTCTTTTAAAACGAGCACCTCGAATCTTAAGAAACATTTAAATTATAAGCACCCTACAATTTCGCTTGCATTGGACGATCGTAATTTGGTAAGTTTGTTATAGGTATCAGAATTAAGTACTTAAACTTATTTTAAGCGATCAAAAATATGTTTTTGCATTTTCTTTTTTTTTCTAAAGAATACATTAGAATAGGTACCCATTTATTTTTTTAGGAAAACGCTACAAGCTTAGATATTGGGCAATAATGTTTATACTAGTTTGAACAAACCGATGTATTTGTTTGGTTTGTTTTGTTTGTGTATCAGCGAATTTACTACCCACTTTGTTGTTTTTATAAATTTAATAAGTAATAATAATAATAATAATAATAATAATTTCCTTTATTGCCAACTAAATCATTACAAAATGAATAAGCAACGTCAAACAAATAATTATAGAGTGCAGTATAAGTACATTTGCACTTTACAATGAAGGGAACACTATAACATTTACAAAGTTTACCTCACAGAGTATGCTTCAAAGATCGAAATTAAATGAATATAAACATCTTAAAGTTAATTTGATTATAAATTTAATATATTGTCGTTTTATTTCCGAACATGACATACACAGCACTGAGCACAGGTGCAGATAGCTAATTGGTAAAAGTAGTAAGTGATATGATATATCGCAATTCACGATATTTTGTAGAAGCAAATTGCCTACTGGAAAGTCGTGATCACGTCACGCTTTTAAATCACTGATATCAAAAAGTAACGATATCAGATATCATAGATATTAAAAAATCACGATATCGCTCATCTCTAGATACGAGACGAGCCACGCAATAGCATTTAGCGCAGTGTTGGGTTGGGTCGACAGAGAATAAAAGTCGTGGCGGATAATCAAAAAGTCGTGTTTTGATGAACTACGGCCGTGTCAAATGTAAAACACTTTAAGAGAATTTATGACGTTTTTTAAAGGGTTAGAGGAAATGTGTTGTAATTAATTATCATATGACACCACAGGCCCGTAGCCAGGATTTCGTTTTGGGGGAAACTCATAGGAAAAAATTTAACACTATGATGCGTATGTTACATTTTAGGATATTTTACGTATAGTTTAATTTCACTCTCATTCCGGGGGGAGGGGGCTCTAGCTTCGTGCCACTTACCCTCAGATAGGGTTGCCACCTTTCTCGATTGGAAAGTAATGACCGTGACTACGGGGGGGGGGGGGGGGCTGTGTATAGTAACGAGAAAAATTTAAAGGAAATAAAGAGATTTTTTTATTCACGGTTTAAATTTAAACACGTATTTTTGTTCGACTCAGCGGCAGTTACAATACCTTTGTTATTTTTAGCATATTCATAAAACTGTTAACAGCTTTCCTTAAAATTAAAATATATTAACAATTTTGAATGAATCAAATCCCTCCATTTTACAGTCATTACACAGAAACATCTTTCAGGGAATGCTGAGCTGGCTGGGATACGAAGGACTAGTGATATAATGGAAAATATGTTTTTTGAATTTTAAATTCCGACTTCATTAAATATTATTATATATAATTCATAAATATTTCCATTTATTAGCAGTACTTATTTAAAAAAAAATCTGTCCCTTAAACTAGAATTATGTAATCTTCCACAAGTAGAGAAGCTTCATTAAACAAAAAGTCCATATTCAATGGGCGACTTTATCGGATTGTACGTACCTAGGGTTAGTGTGCATGTACCTATTATTCATTTACATTATCGAATACAGTGACATTTTCGGTTGAAGTAAGGATGGAAGGACATAAGAGTCAAAGTAAGAACTGTCCTTAGCAAATAATGACGGGTGGCAAATCTACCATGAAATAAAACATAGTTTCGTATTGTTAATCACGCTACTCTCACTCTGTTACACATAAACATCTAGTCTAGTGACTAACGTCTATACAGAAAGCATATAAAGTCAAACGGGAAACTCGAACTACATAAGAGTTCAAGGTGAATAACCGAAGTTTCATTCATAAACATTGTCAACTGTCCAGACGAAAAAATGAGCGATTCAAAATCTACTTGGCGGGCGGATTGTTTGGCAAATTAAAATTCTACGCATTTTTTTACCTTCATATTTAGCCTTTTTCGTGCATAAATGGCCAAGTATGCGTTTGGAGTTTTTAAACGAAAAAGTCGTGTTTCTATATGCGCGGCAATACAGTAAACCCGTGGCCGTACCTTCGGTTTGGGAAGCCGTAAAAATACGGCAATTGCCGTGTCGTTGGCAACACTGCTTTAGCGAGACGCGCTGGCGCTACCTGCAGTGTTGCCAGAAGACATTAAAAAAAAATTTGAGAATTGACCGCCGAAATTCGTGATAAATCGCGAACCTGTAATGATTGCATCGGAAGTAGAAATAATAGAATTAAATAATCTTATTCTACTATCATTTATTTTAATAAAACTCAAAAAAAATTTACGATATCAAAATATTATTAAACAAATTTACAAACTTAAACAAATATCTATCACTTTGTGCTATAAAAAACGCCATATTTTTTTTTATAAATAAAAGTGTAAATCTAACACAAAACAAACAAAAAGAAAGAAGTTATTCATCTGTATCACTGGAGTTTCTATCTTATTGTTATCTGAATAAAATACGTGACCACAACCTAACTTTTTAATCGTATTATTTGTGATACAAAAATCGTAGCAATTTTTGTCTCTTGACAGACTTTTGGTATACAAAATGCCTTCTATTGTTTTCACTTTAGGTTTGTTGCGTAGTTGAGTTTTTATTAAATAAATTTGAAAAAATGTTCTCTCTAAGCAAAAAATCTGAAAAACAAATCTAAAGACCCGCAAATTTGAGAGAGTCATCTGCTATTTTTTACTAATGATTTTTTTTTCCAAAACAACAAGGTATCGTTATCAAAACTGTTTAGTGTGATCTTGACATTCGCCATTCGTTATTCAGATCTTGGATTTCATTCGGATTATATGGGAACTATTTGAACTACGTATATGGAGAAAGTGCAATGTGAAATCAGAAACAGAGTTTCAAACCTCAATTGCAATCAGATTGCAATTTGCAAAGATCAGAGTCGTGAGATTCGCTGATTGATATTTCGATAAAGGTAAAAATCGTGAGATTTGGTACTTGATTCATGGGATCGGGAGAAATAACCGAAATCGTGAGATATCACGAAAAGTCGTGAGTTCTGGCAACACTGGCCCACACACTTTACGCAAACAACCCATACGAAGCCAACCGAAGCAGACCGAGAACGGACTTCGGCTGCTTCTCCGCCCTTGATCTAGATATTTTCTGTTGCATAGATAAAGCTGTGTTGATTTGAATTTACCGGCGGACGAACCCGTCTCGTGGTTAAGAATACTATCCTTTTTTAACTACGTTATCTAAACAAGGAGAACGCGCTGACCGACTAGAATCGGTTTGTCGTTGATGAATTCGGGAAAAAGACTATTCGTATACTGCGCATGCGTTCCTGTGGCAGAGATTTCGCCCATAGTGGAGTCAGAGAAAAATAAGACACAGAGAATAATCTCTCCTCTTCCCGCCAGCTCGACAACGCGATGGCCTTCTCTTCAAACGGCAACATCCCGACATCGACCGAGGATCCATGTTAGACCGACCGACCCATGCAACATCGACCGAGGTGGTACCACCCCACATATCCTCTTAAAGGGCTGGTGAAATCCCAACGGATTTTCCAGCTCTGGATGTGGGAGTCGATTGCCCAGTACACCCACCGTACATAGTACTTAGACTTCGGTCTTCGTGGGCTGTCAGAAGATAAAAAAATCCCGAGATTGGCCCGTGTGATTCTCACAATACATCCCGACATTAGCCAGTGCGGTAGCAACACGGCAAGCAGAGAGAGTTTTCTGCAGCGCGTCTCAATACTCGCTCTCACTCTGCTTTATATTAACCCAAAATCTGCATCGCACGCCCATGGCAGCTTATTTCGACGTCGGTTTGGAGGTCATAGAAAGCAAATCGTATTTATGAATGAAATCTGTACGAGATATTACTCTCTCTGTCTTATTTTTCTCTGGTGGAGTTAAAAGTTCTGCGCAACCTATGTATTTTATGAATGAAACTTTAAATATCAGCAGTCCAAGTATGTAAGTCATAAGCCGCACAAACATTTTGGCAAAATTGTTTCCAAGTGTGGCTGATATTTGTATTTGAATATGTCAAAATGGACAAAATGAGGAAATCAATAATAAGAAATACCTGCACGTTGTGAAATAAAAGAAAAACAATATGAAGACAAAATAATTTCACTCTCATGAATTTGTCAAAGTGTATTTTCTATAAGTTATGGTAGATTTATTTCATAGATATTGCAAAAGAGAACCAAAAATCATTGTCGAATTAAATTTTATTGTGCAATTTAGTAATTTAGTTTTATATATTTAAGGCGTTCTCCATTTATGGCATTTACAGAAAAAATAGTACTTTGTAAAAAAATTAAATTAAAAATATTTTTAAAATTTTACTTTTTTCTTTTTTAAATTGAATTAGCTAGTAAAATGGAACTAACGTAACAGCTTCTTGGCTTTTCGAAAAATGCAGGAATTTAATTTAAACCAATTTTAACAAGGTAAACATTCATTTGTCAAAATAGCCGCCAGAAAGCGAGAAATTATTTTGGCCTAAAATGGGGACAAACCACAATTTCTAGTACATGGTTTCTATAATGTTTCATACATCATGTAGCTATAATTAATAGAAAATGTGTCGAAACAGAAACACTGTTTCGATGATATATCGAAAATGTACGGAACAAACGCAACACTGCCAAATCATAACCTAAAATCAAAACTACAGAAATAGTTGAGATCATTAATATTTTCTTTTAAACAAAAAGAACGGAAAATAAAAGTGTACTGTGTAGTTGAAACTAAGGAAAAAAATCGATTGGTCGTTATATATGTCGATGGGACATCACTAATACCTAATTAGAAAATCAGGCTGTGATTTTACTTTTTCCTTTGTAAATTTAAAATTCTTTCTTTTTTATTTTTAGTGTCTTGTAAAACCTTGAGGAATGTTTATACTGTTGTTTTCTTCCCATATTTAAAAAAACACACACCCAAAATGGTTAAATAGGTGATTCAAAACACCAAAATAAACAAATGTAACAACCCACGCGAGCTACGTCCACTTATAAATAGCATTTAGCATTGCCACAATGAAAAAACTATACTTATATTATACCCATATCAAGGGGATTGTAAAGAAAAAGGCAATCCGCCATCTTGGGGCGTCCGCCATATTGGATTTAGAACAATATTAAATATACTATATTGCATTGTCATAAGAACTTACACGAGCGATTCCAGTGGCGCACCTTCATGGTTATTGGTTTGTAAATTACTCCTGATGAATTATACAGGGTGTTTCAATATTGTACCAACAAATTAAAACAGGTGATTCCGTGACCAAAAATAATGAAAAAAGTTCCAAATAATATAGGTCCGGAATGTTGTGAATAAAGTATTTTGATACGCCAATGATTCACTTGTCTTATAGATTGTTAATTTCATATAATGTTAGATTAAGATGTTTATCAACAGATGGCGTTACAGTTAAGTTTTCTTAATAGAATGTTCTTATTGAAAGGAGATAGATACAAATGCTTATTAAGAGAAGTAAGAGACAAAAGAAAAGAAGAACTAGTCTTTTGTCGTGTATGAAAAATGTATGTAGCCGGTATAAGTTGTCGTCTGTAGTTTTGATTATTAAACATTATTTGTAATGGCAAATGTTGTAAATAAATATTGTAAATAGTAAAAGACGTCAAGTGCATCATTATTAAACATAAAACAACAGGTTATGGGCCCAGAGTCACCGAAAATGATCCAGAATCACCCAGGAAAAGTCAAGAAGTGAACCATGACCTTGGCTTAGCCGCTTAGCCCTAGTAACAAGAAAAACGAAAAGAAAAATGGCGAGTATGAGCAAAAATAATTTTAATATAGAGCTTCTAAATAGTAATAATTTTCATACTTGGAAATTTAGAATGCACGTTTTACTGGAAGAAAAAAATGTATATGAATTTATTGAAAAGGAATATAATGATGCAGATTATACAGACGAAAAGAAAAAGCTAGAAGCGAAAAAAAGAGATAATTTGTGTAGGTCACTAATAGTTCAATGTATTGATGACAGTCAAATAGACATAGTTAGAGGAAAAGAAACAGCATTTAATATGTGGAGTTGTCTCGAGGAAAGATATGAAAAAAGGGTATTCCAGGCCAACTGATGTTAAGAAGAAAATTAATGTCCATGAAGTTATCAGATATAAACAAGCTTGAAGAATTTTTGGCAGAATTTGATTTGACTATTAATCAATTAAAAGCTACAGGAGCAGATCTAAAAGATCAGGACATAGTATGTAACTTGTTAATGGCAATGTAACTATTTTAGAAAATAGTCCAGCCAACACTTTAACATTAGACTTTGTGAAAGCGAGATTAAGATTTGAACTTGAAAGACGAAAGTCTTTATATGGAAATAATTTTAAAACTGACAGTGTGAAACCAGCAGCATTCAACAATACAAATATGAGTATAAATCGTGGTGTATGTTTCTCATGTGGTAAAAGAGGACATTTTAAAAGAGATTGCAGAGTAAATAATGGACAACATTCTAGAGGTGGAAATACATATTTTCAAAATGCAAACAGAGGTCAAAGCAGAGATGGACATGGAGGTTTGAGTAGAGGATTCAGAGGTAGAGGTTTTAGAAGAGGTTTAAGTAGACAATATGGACAGAATTTTAGTAGAAACGATGACAGAAATGATGAAAGAAGAGGAAATTATACAGAAAATACAGAAAATGGACGAAGACAGGGAGAAAATGAAGAAGGTAGTGAGCGAGGTATTTGTTTCATGTCAGATATTAATGACTTTGAGAATGTAAGTACTGATGAACTATTATTTTACATAGACTCAGGGTGTACAGCAGGCGCGGCCCGTGAGTTTTTTTACAGGTGGGTCAAAATTTTATTGGCAACTAGTGATATCAACGCAACAAGCAAAATACACTTTTTTAATTAAGGGAGGTTTTCTAATAATGTGCCTAGTTTTGCCAAGAAATTATTTACCTACAAATAAACACCGCCAAAATCATAGAATAGGTACTGCAGAATATTGAACATTACTACTCTTGATGTTTATGACTTTCAGTATCACTCTTCTGTTTATGGCTTTTTTCTATGTGTTTTAATACTCTAAGTTAGTAGATTTTAGCGGTTTTCGTTGTGATAAGTTTAGCTTCTCCTCAATAGGTGTAGCGCCTTGTACTAAAAGCCCAGAATATAAACAGAAAAAAATTCTGAGCTAAAAGTATGACTATTCGTAAAATAAAATTAGGAACGCTGCCGAAACTCCGTTTTCTTTAATACATACAATGCTGGCGACTAGACATAGTAATACGATATTTGTCTACGCACGTGCAGGATGTAAGTTGTAGTAAATATGAGATTGCCAACAATTTTAAAAATATTTTATCGAGGAAGAACTTGTTGCCAATACACCTTTTAGAGCCGATCTAATTTTTTAAATAACAAAACATTTTAAAAAAAGTTCTTGCCCCAACACAGATGCGAACCCGCGAGCGTCGGATTACTGTTATATCCCTTGAGCTACGCTAGCTCTGTAAGAAAATCGGTCCGATACCGTTAAATTCGATGGCTAGCGCCGGCCTGACAGAAATCGTATTTATAATTTTTTATGTTTAACCACTAATTAAAATTGTTATTACAATGCGCATATTAGGTACCTAATTAGTTTTTCTTTTTCCGAACCAAATGTTTTGAAATAATATATTTTAGGGGGCGGTTTGAGAGTATTTCCATAGTGGGAGTGGCCAGATATTATTGGTGGGCCGTCGACCAATTGTGTCTCTTTTTAACTTCCTAAAGCGCGTATGTCTGTTTCTCTCTTGTTTTTAATGAATTTATATCGTCCAAATAAACCTATAAGATCAATTTACAATATGACCCAGCCCGGAACAAGCTTGGATATCCTTTGACGATGGCTGGCTTGACTTTATTCATTCTTGGGGAGTTTTAGCATGGAACTTTGAAACAAAAGATTCTTTTTTGGTTTTAAAAAATTAAAAAATAAATTATTAGGTAGATCACTGAAAATTTTAGGTGGGTCATTGACCAAATGACCTTATGGACGGGCCGCGCCTGGTGTACAGACCATTTAGTCAATGACAAATCATATTTTAGTGATCTTATGATTCTTGAAAATCCAATAAAAATAGCTGTAGCTAAGAATAGCAATTATATGGAAGCTGTAGGAGTAGGAAACATTAAAGTTATATGTAAAGTAAGGGAAAAAGAGGTTGAATGTACCATAAAAAATGTATTTTATGTACCTAACTTACGTAAGAACTTATTGTCTGTTAAACGCTTAGAGATGGCAAACATAAAAGTAGTTTTTAATAATGGTGAAGTTTTCCTGTATCATGAAAATAATGTAATAGGTATAGGATATAGAAATAATTTATATGAAATTAAATTTAGAGTTAAAAATAATGAATGTTTAAATACTGAAGTCGAAAATGAAATGGTGAATATATGGCATAAAAGATTAGGGCACATTTGTCAAACAAATTTAGAAAAACTAATTCGTTATAATATGGTTAACGGCTTAGAACAAATAGAAATAAGAAAAGTAGATTTTTGTCAAGGATGTGTAGCAGGTAAAATGACTAGACAAAAGTTTAATAACAGAAAAAGAGCTAAAAGAATTTTGGAAATAATACATACTGATGTAGCAGGTCCTATTACTCCAGAGAGTCATGACGGTAGTAAATATTTTGTAACGTTTATCGATGATTATTCAAATTTTGTATCTGTATTTATAATTAAAAATAAAAGTGAAGTTTTTCATTATTTTAAGGAATATGTAAAATCAGTTCAAGCTAAATTTAATATGAAAATATCTACTTTAAGATGTGATAATGGAGGGGAATATATTTCAGAGGAAATTAAAAGGTTTTGCAAGGAAAATGGAACGTTCATTGATTATACCACTCCGTATACACCGGAACAGAACGGCAAGGCAGAAAGATTTAACAGAAGTTTAGTTGATAAAGCTAGATGTATGATTCAAGATTCAAGATGCCAATTTACCAAAATATTTTTGGAATGAAGCAATAAGGGTAGCAGCATATATTTTGAATCGTAGTCCAAGTGCACAGTTAGACAATAAGACACCAGCTGAAATATGGAATGGGGCAAAACCAGATTTAGGTAATATGAGAATTTTTGGATGTACTGCATATTCACATATCCCGAAGCAGTTAAGAGAGAAGTTTGATTCAAAAGCAAAGAAATGTATTATGATAGGATACACAAGCACTGGTTATAGATTATGGGATGTGAAAGAACAGAAAGTAATCATGGCTAGAGATGTAATTTTTAATGAAAAGGATTTTTACTTCAAGGAAAAAGAGAGGGAAAAATTTGCTGAAATAGAAAACAATGAAACAAATGATTACAATGAAGAAAATAACATAATACAGCAAGAACAAACAAACAATGAAGAGAAAGATGAAAATGGCAAAAACCAAGGCAGAAGAAGAAAAATACCTGAAAAATATAATGATTATGAAATGTACATGGCTTTTGATGCTATATCTTTTGTGAACAATATTCCAGAAAATATAGAAGATATAAATAAGAGAGAAGACAAAAATATGTGGATAATGGCAATGGAGAGTCAATAAAGAAAAACAAAACATGGACAGAAGTCAAGAAACCAGAAAAAGCAGAAATTTTGAGCACAAAGTGGGTGTTTGCATCCAAACCCCTAGAAGATAAGTTAGAAGATAAGTACAAAGCAAGATTGGTAGTGAGGGGATTTGCACAGAAAGAATTTTTTGATTATGACGATATTTACTCACCAGTTGCAAAAATGGTTACACTTAGAACACTTTTATCTATTGGAAATCAATATGGGTACTATTTCAAACAACTTGATGTGAAAACAGCCTTTCTAAATGCAGAATTAAAGGAAGACATTTATATTTATCCACCAGAAGGAATAAGGTGTAAACATGATTTTGTGTTAAAACTAAATAAATCTCTATACGGATTGAAGCAGGCATCAAAATGCTGGAATCAAAAAATAAATGAGCTTTTACTAAATTTGAGTTTTATAAGATCAGAAACAGATTTTTGTTTATATATTAAAGTTTTTGAAGATGGACAAGTTATGTATTTATTACTTTATGTCGATGATATAATTATTGCAGGACCAGATTTACATAGAAATGAAATTTGTAAAAATAACTTAAAAGAGAAATTTGAAATTAAAGATAAAGGGGACTTAAAAAATTTTTTAGGAATACAAATAAATTATAATAGAGAAATGGGTATTTTAGAGATAAATCAGAAAAGATATATAGAAGGGATTTTAAGAAAATTTGGATTTGAAAATTGTAAACCGACAGCAATTCCTATTGATCCACAATTAAAATTAGAATCTAAAGAAAACAATGAAGATAAACCTATAAAGCAGCTTATAGGATGCTTAATGTATCTCATTTTGGGATCAAGACCGGACATCAGCTTTGCAACGAACTATTTTAGTCGATACCAAGATCAGAATAGTATAGAAGTATGGGTTCATTTAAAACGGGTTTTGAGATATTTGAAGGGAACTATAAATTTGAATCTTATATATGAAAGAAATAATAAATCACCAATTTTGGAATGTTACGCAGATTCAGATTGGGCCAGTGACTGTAAAGATAGAAAGTCAACTTCTGGATTCATCATAAAAGTATTTGGAAATGCAATATCATGGGTAACTAGGAAGCAACATTGTATTGCACTATCTAGTACAGAGGCAGAACTAGTAGCTCTATGTGCTGCTATACAAGATTGTATGTGGATGAAAAAATTATTAATAGATATGAATTTTGATGTTGAAAACTTTAAAGTGTATGAAGATAATCAAGGATGTATTGCATTGATTAAGAATCCTGAAAATAACAAACGTGTTAGGCATATTGATATTAAATATAAATTTATTTGTGAAAATGTAAATGCCAAAGTTATGATTCTTGAGTACTTAAATACTGAATTTCAACTAGCTGACATTCTGACAAAAGGTTTGCAAAGAGTTAGATTCAATGAAATTTGTAAACTTTTAAATTTAAAAATGAGAGAGGGATAATTTTAAGTTAAAGACATTATAGATGCATACTTGTAAAATTATCATTATTATAAGATGGTTGATATATTTAAAATACAACTTTAGGATTTAGTATTGGTAATGTATCAAACATATGTATTTTAAACTTGATATAATACTTATATTATAATTATAACTATTGTCATTTTTATGAAATTTGCAGTTTTGTAAAATAGTTAAATTTCTGAACTTTGTAAGTTAATCATTGAGGAAAGGAGTTGCGAAAAGTAAATCATTGAGAGAGGGTGTTGTGAATAAAGTATTTTGATACGCCAATGATTCACTTGTCTTATAGATTGTTAATTTCATATAATGTTAGATTAAGATGTTTATCAACAGATGGCGTTACAGTTAAGTTTTCTTAATAGAATGTTCTTATTGAAAGGAGATAGATACAAATGCTTATTAAGAGAAGTAAGAGACAAAAGAAAAGAAGAACTAGTCTTTTGTCGTGTATGAAAAATGTATGTAGCCGGTATAAGTTGTCGTCTGTAGTTTTGATTATTAAACATTATTTGTAATGGCAAATGTTGTAAATAAATATTGTAAATAGTAAAAGACGTCAAGTGCATCATTATTAAACATAAAACAACACGGAAACGTTTCGTTTCCAAGATACAGGGTGTTAAACTTTTTTATTCGGTTTTTCTTATTTATTTTATGCCCGCTTAAGTATTATTTATCCAAAATGAGTACTTGTGTTACATATTAAAGTACCTACAGAATTAACATATTGCCATTTAGAACTATCTACTGGGTGTTATTTTTTTTTGGGGGTCAACAACCATTTTGACCCCCCGAACTTTTTTTTGATCCAACACTGATTATCCTTTTGTATAAAAACAATTTTTTTGGTTTATCTTTTAACTTTTTCATCAATTGCACTTTCTTCATATCTTATAGGGTTCGGCTGATATTTGGCAAAACATGATTTAAAGAAGGGCCACAGTTTTATTCTGGTCAAATAAAAAATAATTTATTTACCTAATGAATTTTTATTCAGTTATAACAAAACATAATAACGATAAAAGCATGTTTACAAAAATTGTTCAAAATTCCTTTTATGAACATGCTTTTATCGTTAACATGTTTAGTTATGACTAAATTAAACTTCATTAGGTAAATAAATTATTTTTTATCTGACCAGATTTAAAATTTGGCCCTACTTTAAATCATATTTTGCCCAATATCAGCCGAACCGTATAAGATATGAAAAAAGGGCAAAAGATAAAAAGAGAAAAGATAATCTTTGCAAAAGAGTAGGCAGCGCCGTATCAAAAACAAAGTTCGGGGGGTCAAAGTAGTTATGACCCCCCCCCCCCCCCCAAATAACACCCTGTAGATAGTTCTAAATGGCAATAGGTTAATTCTGTAGGCACTTTAATATGTAACACACGTACAAATTTTGAATAAATAATCCGTACGTGCGCAAAAATAAATAAAAACCGAAAAAAATAAAAGTTTAACACCTTGTATTTTGGAAACGAAACGTTTCCGGACCTATATTATTAGGAACTTTTTTTATTATTTTTTGCCAAGGAATCACCTGTTAAATTTGTCGGTACAATATTGAAACACCCTGTATAATGCTTTGAAATTATTAAAAAATAAAAAGGCCTGTAACAGTTGGGGTAATGAAGACGTACCACTTTTTACTTTAGAATATATATGGCAGTTTATTGAGGTTGATTGCTATATCTACAATTAGGAAGTTTCCGATTTTCTCATTTTCTCTTAATAAATAGTCCTCAAAATGTAAAAAATGTCTGTATTTTTCTTTTTTAACTATCTGTAGAAATAGAAATGTTGTCGTTCTCCAAAATTTGAGATGCCACGCTCATATTGGCTGAGGCTTGATGACGTCACAACACACGACTCGGCCAACAGCGGAATGGGCGCCCGTTTAATGTTTAGTATTATTCTTACCGGACAGGCCACTGCGTAACGTCGTTGTAGTTTTGGCTTGTTTAACATTTTAATCGTTTGAAAAACAAAGTCATGCCTAAGATAACAGGTTCGTATAAGTCCTGTATTGTTCCAAAATGCACCAATACCAGTGTAGCTAGTCCCAATAAACATTTTTGATAAATCTGACATATTTTCGAATATAATCAAACGTAAGGGTATGTTAGAAGATATTTATAATAGATATGCAACACAAAAAGCGTATCATCATATCTAATTTTCCATTATTTACTTTATCTATGGGATGGATTACACGATGAACGGGGTGCGCTAAAGAACTAACTTATTTTTTGAAATATTTTTAAGAAAATAATTAAATCTATATTATTCTTCAAAAAAGCTGCTGGCCTGTTGGTTTAAACCAGATCCATAAAACTTAATCACACACACAATCAATCAATCAATATAATTAACTTAATTTTTAGCGATCTAAAACAGACTTCGTATTTAAACTTTGCGAATAAATCCAGACTTTCTAAATTCCAACGCAATTAAAAGACTTTTATATTCAGTTGCAATATTCCATCCGCTATTTGGAATGTTTCAGAAAGGGTAATGTTTTTATAAATGGTAAACGCACAAAAACTTTCAAACAACATTTTAATTAAATGGAACTGTTTTTTGATTTTTTTTTTCAAAATTGGATCCCCTAAAAATTTAAAGCTCTACGGCAATGAGTACCAAAAACCAAAAACTATTTACAGACAGACATGTACCCCGACAAATATTTCTAAAATTTTACTGATAATTGAACGGTTTTTTTTAAATTTTGAGAATATTTTTCAACATTTGACCCTCTTAGAGTACACCAACAAATATTCCTGAAAGTTCAATTAAAATGATTGTTTATAAGGGTCATTATTTATACACCACAACCAACACAAATAAATTAATTAATAAATTGAAAGAATTAATGGATTTCCCTAGTGTCAAAAGAGGGTATAAGAACGGCTACAACATAGGTCAAACATACTTTGGAAGCTTAGCTCCTCGGATCACGGCACTACTCTATGACGGATTATTTGCAAAAAAATCCATTATCATATCAATAATGTCAACTTTGGGTTGGTTTGTTGAATCCCAACTCACAAAACTATTTCCATTTTCACAATATCATGTTGCAAAAAAAAGGAGAAATGTAGACCTCACTCAATAAACATCACAATGAACATGAGCATACTCAAATAATACCTAAATGTAAAGTAAACACGCGAAAGTAGCAGCAGGCAGCTAGCCCGGCGACAGTGTTGTGTATTCTGATGTCACGAGTCGGCACAAGCCGGGCGCGTAGTAATTAAAAATTTTAGCATAGAAGAAATTAAATAAGTTCCTCAATTTCGAAGATATCGAGATGATTTTTTTTGTTGGACAAGTTAAGTGAAAGACTATTAAAATATATTGAAGTAACTCGATATTTCTGAAATAGGAAACTTCCTTTTGGACAGTTTCTTGACAAACTGAAAGAGGAGAAGTGATACCTTTTCATAAGAAGGGAGATATTAAACATTGGAAAATTACAGAGCGGTTACAGGACTGTCAGCATTTCCCAAAATACTTGAAAAATACTAACTTTGAGATTTGAATGCTTCCTAAGCAAAAACAAATTAATAACTGCTTCACAACATGGTTTCAGAACTAATCATTCAACAAACATAGCAGTGTTTGATCTAATCTCCAGTTTATTTACTCTTCGCTGGACAAAAATTTCTATACTGTAGCTTTGGTTTTTGATCTGACACGAGCATTTGATCGGGTCGATAGTAATTTCCTAATTCAAAAACTTGAAGCACTTGGCTTCAGAGGCAAGCTAAACGAACTTTTGGAATCGTTTCTTACAGATCGAAAAATTAGAGTTAAAATAGGCGCAACAAACTCTCAATTTCATGAGCAGCAGTTTGGAGTTCCTCAGAGTAGTGTATTGTCACCATTACTTTTCTTATTATTTATTAATGACATTGAACACTATCTTGAACTTGGGGATGATTCAGTTATAACTTTATACGCTGACGACACTACGATTGCCCAGGATGATCCCTCATTTGTTGTTCTTACTACCCAAAGAGCAAGTTTGATCTTGAACACTTCTCTCTTTGGTGTACTTGGTAAAAATAATTTAATAGTTAACGATGCTAAAACACATTACCTGGTTTTTAATAAAAAGACGGAGCATTTCTAACTTTACAGTAAATATGAACGGCTCTCAAATAAAAGAAATGAAAAACTGCAGATTGCTGGGCCTGCATGTTAATAATAACTTAACATGGATGTGTAATGTAGATTTTATAGCGAGGAAACTTAATTATGCTTACTTCGGGATTGCCGAGTTCAGTCCGGTTTGATTTGTTCCTTCCTCAGCGCTTGCATGTTATTCATACATTTTAGATGGGATTAAGATTATAGACTTTGGACCCGGGACTGAACTCGACTATGCCCGCTTACTTTGCTATAGTTAATTTAAAAAATGTTCCATTGGCAGAACAACTCATAAATGTTTATTATGCTCTCGCCTATAGTCACCTATAATACATGGTACTCTACTGGGGACAGGTCCCTAAAATAACTCGCATATTTATTTTACAAAAGCCAATACTTCGTAAAATATTCTCGCTTAGCCCAGTACACTCTTATAAACCAATTTTTAAACACAATAATATTTTAGCCTTACCCTTACCCTGTATACTTATTTTCGATACTTGTTTAAATGTATGGGGACACATTTCCGGCAGTCTTAACAATTCACAACTATAATACGAGAAATAATAATGATATTTCAATACCACATTTTCGATTATCGGCACATAAAAAGATGTTGTCTATGAGCAGTTACATACGTTTTCAATAACTTGCCAAACGATATATTGGAACTAAGTACCTATTAACTCTTTTAATAAATTTAAAATACTTAGGTTTAAAAAGCTATCTCTTGGAGAACAGTTTTTATTCTCTGCAAAAATCAAACAAAACAAGCAATGATCATTTCCTTGAACTATTAATATAATTGTCTGCACTTCTATATTCTGTTTAAAAATAAACATGGAATCAGATATTCAGTCTGTTTCGTTTTTATTGGCCAACCCCGTATTTACAGTTATTGTACATAGTATGTATGCTATATATGTAAATCTAAGGAACATTTTAAAGAAAAGTAAATAAAATAATAATTGCTCTTTGTTTAGTATTTTATGTATATTTCCTGAAAAAAAAATAATTTAACTAAAATAAGTCTACAAAAAAATGTAAACAATATAGAGCGTGTCTGTGAATCTGCTTGCCAAATGGAAAACTTTTTTATTACCATTTGTTGGGGGGAAATTACTCTGCATAAAAAGCTTTGCTTTTAAAAATAATAACTTTGCCATAAAAGACTTTTAATGTATTATACAGGGTGCCTCAAAAAGAACCTTTATTAAGGTTTTAGATCACCATTATTTACGTGTCAAATTAAATAAAGGCAAATGAATATGATTTAATTAATTTATAGTGTCATGGCATAGCAATGTAAAAAAAATTTTAAACAAAAATTGCCGATATAGGACCAATAAAAAAATAAGTATTTATTTTCAAGTAAATGTGACTTTATATTGTTGGCAAGTAGATTTAGTATACAAGGAGACTAAATATATTGATCCCTAGAGGGATCGTGTAATCTGAGTATTTCAAGGTTTCCCATGCCCATGATATTGCATACTCAGCAAAAGATAAAAAAATAGTCAATGCATGGAACGTAAAGAAAATAAAATTCTTAATATGACGGGATGCGTGTAAAAATTAAAATAAAACCCATCTACCCTACCCAACTGCAGCATAATCGAAAATATTGTATAAGATACGGTGTACTAAATCCTAACACCATTATAATAAATTTGTCTTTTTATGGATACTAATAGAGATATTCACAAATGTTATACAAAATCATTATACTAATCTTAAAAAATAAGAAAGGCCCCCAATAGGTTATTAATTTTGTATTAATATGGGAAGTATTTTACTCAGAACTTTCCTTGCTGTTCTTAATTCAAATACCTCCGGTTCACTTGAAAATTTTACAGATACTTTGTACGATTTTATTATTGTGTCAGAATACCGCGGACATTTAGGAAACGATATGTAAAATAAATACATGATAAGGGCAGTTGTCCTCAATCATCATCTTTCATATGTTTAGAGCACTGTAAAATGCAATAAAATCGTAGCAGTAAAATTGGCAACATGGTTGGATCTCACGTTACGCATATATTTCCTAATTTACAAGGTCGGATCTCGCCTATTACAAGTATTGTAAGGGATCTCTACTTGACATTATACTGTGTGTATATAAAAATTTGAAAATGACCTACCCCTGTGGTGGTACCATAAATTAAAACACACAATTATTGACTTTTACAACAGATTTTTTTAAATACCTTTATTTGTTCAGGTGGATCTCGGGTAGTCCAAAATATGATCGGATCTCAACTTGACATAAAAACATGTATATATATATATATATATATATATATATATATATATATATATATATATATATATATATATATATATATATATATATATATATATACATATATATATATATATATATATATATATATATATATATGTATATATATATATATATATATTTATTTGAGGGTTCTTGGGTTTTTGGATCCCGGGGAAAAAATTATACAAATTTGTGGGTTCTTATTCACATTATATTTACGTTTCGGTCGTATTCTTCGACCTTCATCAGAATTTTTTTTTGTTTTTTGAAAGCTAAAAACCGCTTTATTAGTAATTTATTTACAATTAAAACTTAAAAATATCCTACCTTCGAACGAAACTTCAGTGGTGCACTGGTAAACCATCACAAATTATATTTACATAGGAACAGTGACACAGACATAATTACAGTTAAAAACATTTAATTTATTAATATATATATATATATATATATATATATAAAACAACGTCACATTCAGCACCATGTAGTGAAACCTTCCCTACCCAGGCGTTAAAGGTATAAATAAAAAAAGAGGTATAATAGTAAAAAAAAAAATAAATAATATGTATAAATATATGTATGCGTGTATGTATAGGTACCTATAGGTGTGTATGTGTATGTCTGGGAAGAGGCGCGTGTATGTATGTATAAAGCTATTAATTAAATATCAATTAACCATGGGGTAATTTAATGATGAATACTTGTGTAAATAAATTACACATTTCTTTCCCGAAAAGAATGTCATCATTTAAATGAGAAAACGATTTTAAATAAAATTTGTGTTAGATTTCTTAAGATTCTTTTTCAGATCATAATTTCAAACTACCAAGCAAGTTTAGCGGCGCGACCAAACTATTGATTTTAGTTTGCTCGTCCGTTTCGATAGGTCAGTGGTTCAAGGGGAGGCAGCAAGATGTCGCCGGCAGTAAAGCGCCACTGCTGTTAAGTTACATATCCGACACTTATAGAGGCTAGATCGAAGACCCCGGCAGTTCCGAATTGGTACTGAAAAGTCTTTCAATGGTAATAATTAATGTTGGTAAAAAGTTGTCGTTAATTGTGTTTTTTGCATTTACCAAATTTTAACAAAAAATTGTATTTTTCAGAGCTTTGATGGCAAGCAAGCCAGTTTTAATGCGCAATAGTTTTGGGTTTTCATTTTTTACAATTTAATATACAAAATCTACGGCCATATTCTTTGATTACCTTATACGACGGAATTTATACGGGTTTTCCGAAATAGACGAATGACGCACAATGTTTCTGAAACAAGGGATCTTATTTTATGATACTTTTTACAAAGGAAAAGCAGAATAATCTTGAAAATTTAATTTAGAATGAGTGTTCTTGCTAACAAAAGTCTTAAATATTCTTTTTCTTGCGGGGAACCAGGAATAACTGGGATGAACTCGGGACACTAAGAGGGCCTAACATTGTTTTTGGTGTTACGAGGACGTCAATCTGTGGTGAACTCTGTTAAACATTGGGAAGAGTGGAAGCTTTTTCCTGTGTCCGAGGACGTCGACTCATGATGAACTTGGAGCACTAAGAGGGCATAACATTTTCTTAGTGCTACGAGGACGTCGGTCTTCGATGAACTCGGCAAGACACTGGGGAGAGTGGAGATTTTTCGCTGTGTTTTCGAGGACGTCAATTTTGATGAACTCTGCTCAACACCGAAAAGGGTGGAAGTTTTTCCCGGTGTTACGAGGACGTCAATGCTTGGTGAACTCGGCTAAACACTGGGAAGAGCGAAAGTTTTCTATGTGTTTCTAGGACGTCGACTATTATGATAACCTTTAGGTTTTGTTTTAAATAATAAAATAAATAAACGATTATCATGGGGGGTAAGACCTGGCGACCACACAGGTTCGTATAGTTATCTTATGGGCACACTTTTCGCATCGAATATAATTTTAGTATATAACTAAGGCTTTAAAATGTTGTATTAAAACGTCATTCGTCTAGTTTGTTAATTATGACACCGTTCAAAGTCAAGTTAGAGTAAATAGAACTAATCCTTGCTGACTAAAAATGTCCCATCTGTCCCCTTGTCTACTATCTCTACTATTACTATTTTCACTATAGCTCTAGGAACATCCCTTACAATATGCTCGACAAGGACGGTCAAGGCACACGTAATATGTTCCTATGAGGAGCAAAATCAAATTAACTACCTTTTCTATCTCTACTTTTCCGACTTCCTGGACTCTGGTTTGACAAATGTCAGTTATCAAGGATTTTTTTTGTTTAAAAGCTAATTATTTCTATCAGGTTATGTTTGTCTATTTACTTAAAAGTTTGCTAACGGTTCGTCCGGATCGCTGTCACACCAGTAATAATAATAATAATAATAATAATAATCATAACCTCCACCGATGGCATTTCCGGGTTGACGTACCGGTGGGGCTTGCGTGTTCAGTGATCCCGAGAGCTATGTCGGCGGTAGCGTAGCTACTGTTAGGGACTCCCATGCCGAACAGGTCGAGGGTGAGAGCCAGACTAAGAGAAATGCCGAAGATAGGAGGAAGAGGAGACCCTAAGCTCAAGGTGTAGCACCATCGCGCTGACGAGCTGCATGGCACAGGGGGAAAAGTGTGTCTGGAGCGATGCCCGAAGGACCAGGCGAACCGGAGGGGACTTACAGCCTTAGTGTGGTATGGGCGCACTGCTGCACTGGACCTTATTTCGACCCTACTCGTGGGAATAAGATGGAAAATACAGACAATAAAAATACTATAGATTCAGGGATTAGAAAATCGGAAACGGTAGATGGAATAAGCGGAGAAGATGTTTTCAAAAGGAGGGAGTCACTCCAGAGGACGCCTCCACAAGGTTTGCAGAGGTGGCTCAAGCAAACAGACGAACAGGAAGACGAAGTGTTCCAAGAACAAAGTAACGTAGATAATGAAATAAGTGAAACAAAGGATGAAGGAACCAAAACAGTAAAGAGGCCGCGGGAAGGAAGCGGAGAAGAGGAAATGAATGCACTAAGAAATGAAATGGGAAAACTAACGAAAACTATTGATGTATTGGCGCAAGTGACAGAAGTAAGTACAAAAACGAAAACGGAAATTTAGATGATTGTTAAAAAACTGAAGCGACAGGCAAGCGATATAAACAAGATATGGAAAGAAATAGATAAACAGGAAAAGAGAGTTAGACCAAGAACCGCTAGCATAGAGAAGAAGTCGGTGTCAATACAAGTGGAAGAGAAGGATATCAAAAATGAATACGAAGAAAGGAAATTAGGAATAGAGGAGGAAATAAAAAGAATAATAGAGGAAAAAGGGGATTTTGACAGGCTCAAAATAGTCCTAGATGAGAAATGGCCAAAAGAGCTGTATAAGATCACGGAAATAGAAAGGGCAAAGCAAATGGCTACAAGCGGTCGCCAAGGAGACTACGCAGTTCTCATAGACCCGAGAAACGTAGAGGGGAATATTGAGATAGAAACGCTCAAAGCAAAATACGATGGGCTAGAGGAACTTATTAAGAATAACGAAGGTCAAGAAGACTTCTTGATACAAACTGCTATCACAAAAACTAGCAAAGGAAACAAGGAAGAAAAGATCAGCGCGGTGTACCTCCTTCCCCTGGAAATAGATAAGGCCGGAATAAATGATATGGAAACAGTATATAAACTGATAAAAAAACTTAAGGAAATCAGCAGCCTACATCCTGTTGAAAATATCAACATACTCGTAGGTGAAGGTCTAAAAGTAACCTACGTTAGGAAAATATGTGAGCATGGCTTTGCAGGGGAGGGCGTTAAGATAAAGCTTATAGCTCAAGAAACGGGATCCGAACCAAAAAAGCAAAAAATGAGAAAAGAAGAGAGCATGCTGACAGTAAAAACAGAAGGAAGGAGCTATACGGACGTCATAAAGACACTGAAACAGGAAGTCGATATAGGGAAAATGGGAGTGAAAATCAATAAAATTAGGAAAACTGAAAAAGGGGATATCTTGCTGGCTATAGAAGGAGGGGAACAGATGGCAAACATGCTACAGCAAGAAATTAAAACAAAAATGAACGGATATCAGGTTGTAACAAGAACGACGGGTGTAACAACAATATATATAATGGGGATGGACCCAACCATAAAAGAAGAGGAAGTGAAAGAAGCAATTGAAAGGGAAACAAAAATAAAAAATTCGGATATTAAGATAAAAGCGATGCGAAAAGGGAAGTTTGAAGAACAAACAGCTATAGTTGAGGTTCCGAAAGGACAAGCCGAAAACTTAATAAGAGCAAGAAAAATAAGGATAGGATGGGTAACCTGCGGGATCAGAGAAAAGGTGTACGTAAAAAGGTGCTTTAAATGCCTGGAATACGGACATAAAACCTATGAATGTACGGGGCAAATAGATCGCAGTGGGGAATGTCTCAAATGTGGACAACAAGGGCACAGAAGCAAAGAGTGTACAAACACAGAACGATGCACAAAATGTGGAGTGGAGGGACATAGGGCAGACCAGATCAAATGCCCATATTTCAAAGGACTGGTAGAAAAAATAAGAGGGCAAAAAATACAGTCCGCAGGCACAGGAAGGGACAAAAAAGCAAATTTGTATGGCCCTTAAAATCTTGCAAACAAATAAACACGGAATTAACACCGGATACTCTAATAGACACTATGATAAGATCTAAAGAAAATTGGAACAACGTATATGGAATGATTAAAACAATACTTGAAACTAAGGAACAGGAAGAAAGACAGAAGCACACCAGGGAAGGAGGAAGACAGAACAATACAAACAGGGAAGGACTAGGACAGTAAAGCGACGAAGAAAGGATAAAATGTTGCCTTCACGACGGAGATGTCACATATGATGGTTCCGTGAAGTGCAATAGAGAAGCTCTGGGGTGGTTTTAGTGCGTATACGGCTTGCCGGACTCCCACATACCCGAGGAAAGGTAAAACAAGTACTCGCTACCTATAAAAGGTTTCCACCCGACAAAAAAAAAAAATAAATAATAATCATAATAATAATAATAATAATCATAATGATGATAATAACAATTCATGCGTGTAAAAGAAAATTAATACTGTTTTTCTTTTTCTCTTAGGTAAAATGAACAGAGACATGGAGCAACCCCCAAAGAACCGTCCACAGGTCCGTCGACTTGCGAAATTCCGCCTAAATTAATATGAGCGTTCTCAATAACTTCAATGAAAATTTGAACATATAATATGAAATTTTTCTTTGTTTATCTTAATTTTCTTTCAAAAGTTAAATTGCTCAGTTGTTCGGCGAACAAATTTATTAACTGAATTTTAACAATTGGAGTTTTTTGCTTTGTTTCTTGCATTGATGTTTTGTATGTAGAGCCTAGTTTCATGGGGGGTACTACCTGCAGGGCATCAGAAAAATAATAATCCTGTACTACCTGCAGGGAACCGGAAAAAGAATAATCCTTTCCCCAAAAGCGGAGCTGCGTAACTGTTGAAAGATCAATGTAAAACCAAATAGATAGTTTTAAAAACAACTGATGTGAAAAATGATTTTGTATATTCTGGCAGGACAACATAATGTTGGTGTGTTCATAATTAAACCAAATATATTATTTTCTTATTAAAATTGGAGGCTGTGCATTTAAGTTGTACTGCTCTTGGACAGGTCGATAGACTCCACAAAAGTTTCCTTCAACGTGGGACAGTTGGACTTCGGTCCTCCAACAGCTGTGAGGGTGGCTTTCCTCCTTCGAACTCAGGGTGGTCCTGAGGCCTTCAGCTGTTGACGGCCACCGAGGAAGTCACTAATAGGGAAAAAGAATGATCCCTTAGGGAAAAAGAGTTATCCCTGTGGAAACGTGGCCAGGCCAGTACAGTTTGGTTGCTGTGATTCCAATCTAATTTAACCATAATTGTTTAAAATTATACCAGTGTTTTCTGCCAGTAATTAAAATTCTATTATTTTCATAAACTCCTTACTAATGTGGTAAGCTTTAAGATGAAGAAAAAAGGGTTTAAAATAAAAATATTATATGAAATCCATTCTGTAACATTTTGAAAAGTTAAATAGAAATGGATTATTTAAATATATTGTTTTATTTCAATCTCCCAGCTACTAAACTTTATATCCAAAGAACCAAATAAGGTATATAAAAGTAACATAACGTAGGGTCCGAAAACGTTTAAAAACAAAACAGAAAGAAATATATATATATATATATATATATATATATATATATATATATATATATATATATATATATATATATAGAAATATAAAACAAAAAACAGTTATTTGTTAGGAAAACTCTGGTTCATAATGAGCCAGGGGCCGTAAGGTTACAGTGGTGCCGTGACCAGGATATAAAGTATTAAATTAGTACGGGAGATTGATGTAAAATTTATGTAGTTAAAATGTATTAAACTTTATTAATATAAAGATCCGTCCACAGGTCACCGAGATCCGGCCATCGTACGAGTGGGATCCATCACAATAGGGAATATGCATGAAATTCAAATCAACCCGAAATATTTTTTATTGTATTCTCTATATAAATTAAATGATTATGGCGGTTGTTGTTTTCCATTTATTTTGGGTTTTATTAGCAAAAAAAAAGATTTAAAACTGCAAATTTTCGCGCGAATTTCGGAACTTGTAAAACGCACTTCTTTTGTTTGTGACGTCACTTTTTTTATGACGTAAACGTTTTATAATGCCTAGTGTAATGTAAAGTTCAGTATTAATTCATTTTCTTGATTGTTTCCCGAAGATTAGTACATTTAGTTGATAGAAAACCTTTTATTTGATTAAAAAAATTGTTTAGAAATGACCAAAACGGAGTGCGTGCAAAGAAAATCGGATAATTTGCTGGATGTTGATGCCCTTTAGAGAGGGTTCCTTTTTTGCCTTCAGAATTTCGTTACCAATACTTATTATTTATTATACTATGAAAATAAATTTACAGTCACATATGCTTACTTGAATTTGGCGATACTGACCTTTATAGATACCGCTTTATGTAAAATTTTTGATTAATTTTGCAGTACCTACGTATACTTTCTTCCAGCACCGCCTCTTTTGGACACGAGAAAATGAAGTTTTCCAAGTCATTAGCTGGAGAATTCTTTTACACTGGCATAATATAATATCTGTAGGTTAGTTTTTTAACATTTTCTACTGTTTAATAAAAAGGATTATTAACAAAATACGATATAATCGAAGACAAACAACAAAATCAAACTTATCAAACCCAACCACACCAGATAAAGCGACCGTCACACTGAAGAAGCAACGTTGCCACCGCTGCAAACACCTGCGTGTTCGATTGACGATAATTGGATCAATCAGGATCACGTTACGTCACTTCAATGCTATTTTATCTCTTTGCACTGCCATTCCCTTAAAGTTCGTCAACTGATCCGGATCAATCCGATTTTGTCAATCGAACACGCCAGTGGCTAAAAAAATGACACGTGAATAACCGAACCGACCCTGTCATCATTAAAGCTTTGCAAACGGAGGTAAATCCAGAGACGGCTCTAACCTAGTTGGAAATAAAATTAGGATTCGATGTGAAAATAAAATACAAATATTTATTTACCCACATTGTGTTATTTGAAAGTGCGAAATACGAAAATCCCATACAGGGTGTCTGAAAAGTCTTAGCATGGGCAAATATCTTTACTATTAATTAAGATAGAGACACCAAATTTTAGTTTTATCTTATTGGTTAATAAATCTACTTTTTTATGTAATTTGACTTTTACCATCCCCTTGGGGGATTACGCTAGGGAGTTGAGGTCAAAAATTTTAAATGCAACCCTATGCCGTGTGGTACCTCATTTTAAAGATCTTTTCTCAGATGTTACTTCTTGGCAGAGATCCAAAACGGACTTTATTACTGCCAAGAAGTTCATGGTGGCCAGTCTAAACAACTTTTAACGTAATTAGTAAGGCAGTCACTGTTGGTCTGTTACCAGAGGTGTCGATGCCGAAAATAAGTACATACGGTATTTGACAGAAATAATTTAATTGATGAGCGTTGCCGTGATTGTATGAAATAAAAAAAAACGGTTGAGTGCAAGTTCGACTCGCGCATAGAGGGTTCCGTGAGACATACAATATTTTGAATTTCTCACAGGACGCAAAAGTCTCAATAACTATGGTAAGGCTAATGCTTGAATAAATAAGAAGAAGCGGCCATGCCGGAAATATGTCAGTGCGTAATATAACTGATTAGTAAGGCTGGCACGGTTGGTCACAATGTCACATAGTTATGTTCAAAAAAGTAAGACGTCATAAAATCGTACAAATATGTTAAATACGTAGTTGTAGTTTTACTATTGGAGATATATTCTTGAAAGTGGGTAGGTTTCAATGTAGACACCAAAGTACATCTCCTGAAATTTCGTGCGCATGTCTAGCCCTCTTAGTTTGATTGGGTGGTACGCATTTGGGTCTACTGCGCAGATGTCAAAAAACAAAATATAAAAACGACAAATGAAGAAGTAAAGTTGGAAAAAAGTTAGAAAAAAAGTGCCCCATAAAACAAAAAATAGTAGCGCAGACTGGTAGGTACTGTATGGCACAAGAAGTCGACTAATGGCCGACTTGTGCCCCGCCTGATTATACGATTTACGATTTATAATTTTTATAGGCTTGCCATGTAAAAATGCATTAAAATACGGGAGTTGCGGTAAAATGTTGCGGTTTAATGACTTTTAAAAGAAGAGGCCACCCGGCATAGGTTTGCATTCAAAATTTTTGATCTCAACTCCCTAGCGTAACCCCCCAAGGGGGTTGAAAAAGTCAAATTGCATAAAAAAGTAGATTTATTAACCAATAAGATACAACTAAAATTTGGTGTCTCTATCTTTATTAATAGTAAAGATATTTGCCCATGCTAAGACTTTTTAGACACCCTGTATGGTATTTTCTTATCTCGCACTTTTAAATAACACAATGTGGGCAAATATAAATATTTGTATTTTATTTGCACATCGAATCCTGATTTTATTTCGCAATAGGTTAGAGAGCCGTCTCTGGATTTACCCCCGTTTGGAAAGCTTTAGTCATCATCGTTTGCCTAGTTGCCTACCTAACCCCTAACCTTGTTTATTTTTGTGGAATCGTTTGTGGAAAGTGGTATTTAGTTTTTAAAAATGTAACGCAGACATGCAATGTATCACTATGTAAATAGAAGAAATTGGTAAGTAATTACTAATTATTCTATAAACATATATTTTAATTATATGCACACTTTACACAACACAATAGTATCATAGACTAAATAATACATAGACGAACACTGGCGTGTAACAAAAATGGACCAAAAAGCGGGCATCTATTGAGACATTTTGAGGGTTTAGTGGTTTATGGCTTAGAAATTTGTTTGTCCACAATCCATGCGTTTATATGTACTATATAGATATATGATGGTGAACAAACAAATTCCTAAACCATAAACCAGTAAATTCGCATAAATGTTTCAATGGATGCTTAAGCTTTTTTTACAACCGTATAGATTTTTTGATGAAATACATGATGATGATTTTAGGTACACTTGCTACATAAAATACATCAGGCAAAACTCTTAAAATTTATTTAAACGCTTTATTTTGCACTTTCTTAGGTTTTATTTAAATCTTATTATAGTTATTAAGTATATCAAAAATGACAATCTTATTATGCTCATACTCATAACCTTTCTCATTCTCATAACCATAACATAACCTTGGATGAATAAAGACAGTCCTTGAGGTAATCCTGGTAATCAGGTTATAAAACTTCACTTTAAAAATGTTGTAATAGTCCAGATTCATACCAAACTATTGCCAAAGCCAATATTATTGTCTAAACTAATAATAAAATTATTATTTAATTCAACTGTCTAAAATTTTTTTAAATAAATAAAGACAAAACGTCAACTACAGTTACAGAAGTGACCGGTAGGGGCGTAGAAGGTATCGACTATGGCGGTGTTGCCGTATCCCCTTTTAAGTCACCTTAATTTGAGTCGCCAACACGTTCAGTGTAGATTGTCCATAACACTGCGTGACGTAACTTTTTTGAGTGAGCAAATGGCTGCTTTTGAAACTGTAATAAATTATTCCGAAAAGTAAAAATTTTTTTTAGCTAAATTATCCCAGTAATTTTCTTCAAAATAGCATTTTTGGGGTTGTAATGACTTCCTTAAATGATTTATGCAATAAAAAAAAATGTGCATATTCCTTATTGGCGAATATTTAGAACAAATGGAAAATAAAATGCAAAGTGAAGCAGAAAATCGTCAGCGGTCTCTATTGGACGCTATAACCAGCTTGGGCAACAAATTCCAAGTTGACTTCGCCAACATGGGAAAAAGTGTTGTTGCTATTCATAATAATTTTCGGGAACAAGTAAATAACTTAAATGGACAAAGTTCCTCAAATCATAATAACAACAATACGACAGTACCCTTGCCCACTACAATCGTATATGCGCCGCCTCCGAGTACCCCAAAATTCAAGGGTGACGGAAGCAAACATGCTGTGAAGTTTTTGGACGAGCTTGAGGTCTATTTTCGGAAAGCTAATATTCCTGCAGCTCAGCGTCTGACAACTATACAGGAATGTTTTGAGGGACCTGCAAACGACTGGTATACTATTTACCGAATCTCATGGCAGAATTATGAAGATTTTAAGAAAGATCTCATTCACTGTAACTGGTCAGAAGTTGAACAAAATCAACTTCACACTAAACTTAGTAATGACGTTTGGCAAAATGGTATGAGTATGGTTGATCACTTTTCTAAGTATGTGGGTTTAGCTCGTCTACTTACTGAACCTCTTAGTGAGGAAAGTCTAGTACCCCAACTCATTAAACATTTTCCCGGTTCTTTACAGTCACTGTGGCTATTGAATAATAATAAGACGGTAGCTGGAACTGCCGATTTTCTGAGACAACAAGAGTCCGTTGTTAACCGACCCGTTAAGGCTTCCCCTGCTCTAATCCCTAGTAAGTCTCATCCGTATCAATCTCCAAATAAAAGTTGGCGACGAATAAATTCTCAGAATATTTCTGAAGTATGTCCCAGTTCTGGTACAAGTAAATCTAATAAGGGTTCGGAAAACTAGAAAATGTCGAATTAATAAGGTCGTGTAATTCGGCACAACTGTTAGGTAAACGACCTCTTTCCAACGAACAAATCTTTTCTAATGTTGGGTGGAAAATAATGAACAAGATGGGTTGGAGATTAGGACAGGGTTTGGGATTGCGTAATCAAGGTATTAAAGAACCTATCCGTGCTTTCGGCCAATCGCCTCCGGATACGACAGGTTTAGGTTTTAGTCTAAATATTACTAAAAATAGTAATGCTAATAAGAATGAAAATCTTTTGCCGGAAATTTTGATTAGCGTCAATAATATTATAACTTTAGCTTTATTAGACACAGGAAGTGAGGTTACTTGCATATCTTTTGCGTTCTGGGAAGAAATTCATAAACAATTCCCCACTATTCCCACGCTCCCTGTCAAATCTCTTCAAATTCAAGGAGCATTTGGTAAGAAAAGTCAAAAGGTTACCAAACAAGTATTGACATCAGTCAATATAGGTCAAAAGGAATTTTTTATGGGTTGTCTTATAGTGTCCAACCTTATTAGGCCCTGTATAATAGGAATAGATTGGATGAAAAAACATTTCTGTAAGTTAGATTTTTATCACCAAACTGTAACTCTTACTAATCAAGACAAACAAACGGTAAATGCCCCTTTTCACTACTCCCATGAATCAACCAACCACATAAAACCAATTGAGAAGGTTCCTCAAACTACTTGCTTCTCATTAGAAAAGGTAAATATTACAGACTTAATTAGCCAAAAGGTACAGGAAGCTGAATTAAATGACTTTGAAAAAAGTCAACTTAAATTGTTATTAAAAGAATTTCAACACTTATTTTCGGATAAACCTGGTTTAACCGATAAATACGTACACAAAATAATAATGAAAATTGATAAACCTGTTGTCAAACGCAGTTATCCTGTGCCTTTTGCTCTACGAAATGCGGTCGAGGAAAAACTAACGGAAATGGAAAGACAAGGAATTATAGAACGAGCCCCTTCAGCCTATTCCAGTCCAATAACGGTCGTACGAAAACGTAATGGTGAAGTCAGGATATGTCTTGACGCTAGAATTATTAACGATAACATGATCGCGGAAACTGAGACACCCCCTGCCCCAGAAGAATTACTACAGCGATTTCATAATGTTAAGTACTTAACTACCATTGATCTAGTTTCGTCCTATTGGCAGATTCCCTTAGATCAACAATCTAAACAATTTACTGCCTTCATTTATAATGGTCGCTCCTATGTTTTTAAAGTTTTACCTTTTGGTTTAAAAACTGCTGTGGGAAGTTTTTCTAGGGCAATGGATATCATCCTAGGGCCAGAGATTAGGGATTTTACTTTTAATTACATAGATGATTTATTAATAGGGTCAGAAAATTTTAAGGACCACTTAAAACACATACGTGCTGTTTTAAATAAATTAAGTGAGGCCAAGTTGACGGTCAATTTGACGAAATCAGCTTTTGTTCGGAAACAAGTAAAATTTTTAGGCCACATTTTAACTCCAACCGGTATTCTTAAAGATCCTGAAAAGATTCAGGCAATTCAGGAATTTCCGAAACCAACCAAAGTTAAACAATTAAGGGGATTCTTAGGTTTATGTAATTATTATCGTAAATTTTGTCAAAATTATTCCACTCTTACTGCAGGGTTAAGTCATCTTCTTAAAAAGGGTTGTAAATGGTCCTGGGGCCCGCTTGAGGACGCTTGTTTTGAACAAATCAAAACAAAATTTTTACAAACAATAACGTTGGTCCATCCAGATCCCAAGAAACAATACATTCTTGAAACGGATAGTTCTCAAATTGGTATGGGGGCTGTTTTATATCAAATTATGCCTGACGGTCAACCGGGAGTGATTTGTTTCCTTAGTAAAAGATTTAATTTCGCAGAACTTAATTATACTACCACAGAAAAAGAATTGTTGGCAATAATTTACGCACTTAAGAAAACTAGACTTTATGTAACGCAAAGCAAACTTTTAATTCGTACAGACTACCACGCGCTCACTTTTATTAAGCAGTGTCGTTTTCTTAATGAACGTTTAGTTCGATGGACGTTATTTTTACAACAGTTTGATTATCACATTGAACACATAACCGGAAAAGAAAATAAAATCGCTGATATTTTATCACGATTTCCTGTAGGCGAAAATTTCACGGGAAAATCTAATGAAAACCCTTTAATCGTGTTACTTCAAGTTGAAAATACCGATCAAATTAAAAATTATTTAAAAAATATTTCTAAATATCAACAGGCAGATGAATATCTGAGTCAAATAATAAAAGCTAAAAAAGAGCACGGTGTGCCTGATAAACATATTAGTCGTGTACTAGAAAACTATGAGTTTCAACACAATATACTTTACCATCTGGATTCTTTTAAACCGCGAAAAACTATCGCACTTCCTGCAAACCTTAGGGAGCCATTTACTTGGCATTATCATCAAGAAATGGGCCACTTCAGTGGACCAAAAATATTTAACACCATGCGAACATTATTTTACTGGAAGAATATGTATAGGGACATACAAAATATTTGTAGGACCTGCGATTTATGTCAAAAGGCTAAAAAACCCAATAAAAGTTTTGTGGGAGAACTTCATCCCATCATTCCCAAGTCCGTGGGTGAGTTAGTTGCTATTGACTATTATGGGCCATTACCCAGAATCATTGGGGGGGGGGGGGGGGGGGTAACTTATATCTTAGTAGTCGTAGATGTATTTTCAAAATATATAAAACTATTTTCGCTAAAAAAGGCAAACACTCAAGCCACATTAAATAGGATCGAAAGGGATTTTTTACCTCTTATAAAGGTACGGGCTATATTAAGTGATCATGGGACACAATTTACATCAAAACTTTGGGTTAGGCGTCTGAAAGAATTAGGGATTCAACCAACTTACTCGTCTATACGTCATGCCTGTTCAAATCCAGCTGAGAGATATATGAAAGAACTTGGTAGGTTTTTTCGTACGTACTGTTATAAAAACCATACGCAATGGGCCAAGTTTGTGCCAGACATCGAACTTTGTCTAAACCAAACCGTTAATTCTAGTACGGGATATTGTCCTTTAGAAATTGTTACCGGGCAAAAATCTACCATGATATTAGATAGGGAAATTGACCAAATACTTGTCCAAGATAATATCCAGGCCAAACCCCATACCCAAATAATACAAGAAGTGCACAATCATTTAATTAAAATGTCTTTAAAAAGAATAAAACAGCAAAAAGTTAAAACTACAAATTTCCAAATTGGTGATTTGGTATTATTAAAAACCAATCCTGTGTCTAGTGCAGCTGAAGGAATAGCAAAAAAGTTCTGCCTAATTTATGAAGGACCTTTTAAGGTTCTAAATAAACCTTATCCTAATTCTTATCAACTTGGTGAGATATCTACAGGTTCTATAAAAGGAACATATAATACCACCAATCTGATCCCTTATTATACTATGTAAAATAGTTATATTGAAAAAAAAAATCCCACGGAAGAGCCTACCAAACAACATAATGTGTTTTCCATCCGTTCCACTAGTGGTGCGATTAACTTTACCCAAAAATTCCAGCTAATTCCGACCCTGTTTTATCTTCAATACACCCCAATGATTCACCCTAATGACTCATCTTCGAAACAAAGATCTGGAAACGTAGGTTGTTTACCGTGCAGTTTATCTCTAAACGTTGGCGAGATATTTTGTTGTGCGGCAAAACGATTAGTCACCCTTAACCGAAAAAAAAAAAATGTCAGAATTAGATGAGATGTTCGCCTCGTTAGATGCGCAATATATGTACGATTATATGCCCGATGTGCCGGATTGTTATTCAACCAACGCCAACGCACTGTGGTTCCTCCATGCGACAAAAATAAAAACCTACTTAATAATATTCTTCAAATTTTGTAGTCGTTCTAACCTGTACTAACTCTAAGCTTTACGACGGTATAAATAAAATAAAATTATTAAATGACATTCAGTTCTTTTTCGTCATCGCAAGTAAACGCATGTAACATAGCGACCGCCTTACGGGTAACCTACCCTGTCGCCAGCTATTTGTGTGTTATCGATACCGAGAAACTGATTGTATGTTTAAGTGTTTTGCAAATGGAAATCCAAGAACAAGGTATGTAGATTATTTTTAATATATAAATGTAAACATTTACTAATCATGAAAGTTGTAGTTTGCCTGCCAAACAGTGAATGTTTTTTATCTTTTTTAAAATTACTTATAACTTCTTTTAGGTATTTAGTTAGTTTCCGTGTATTGTTCCGTGATTAAAACTATTGCACTAGAAAGCTTACACATTACTCTCGACGAATCTATACATATATTTTTCTACTTTTTTCAACTTTATGAGTAATTTGAGGGTTAAGTGAAAGTACTTGTTGCATAGTAAATTCTATACACTTTAAACATAAGTTCTTATTGCAAGTTGTTGTAGATAGTGTGATTTAGGATTCATGTGTAGTAATTAGATTATGTTTGTTCTAGGTACAAGTCATCAATGTATGTTTTCACGCATGTACGTCTTTGATATTTGGATTAAATATTGTGGGAAAACGCTGACGCTTACAGAGCGAGCCAAACATGTTTGTGATGATATCATTGACACTTTGCCGGTGGAAAATAAGGAGAATATCGATTTTGGAAGTTTGACTAAGCGCATAACGTACATATGCACGAAGATCGCAAACCTCTGGAAACAAAATCACTCAATTAAAGCTAAAGTTCTTCAAAAGCATAGTTGTTGGTTAACTCTTCCAGAAACAGTTATTGTGGGGGGCCTCGATCCAATACACTCAAGCGATTTGTCAGTTAAGAAACGAGGCCGACCAAGGAAAGATTGTGGAGAGTGCTCCAAACGGAGCAAACAAAGAAGGCTAGCTGAAATCGCGAAGCTTGATGAGTCTGCTGGTTCTACATTACGCGATATTTCTTTCACTTCCAAACCTGATACTGTGGCATCCATAAATACAGACGAAGTTCTCTCTCTTATTGTTGAGGCAAAACTAACGAAGCACCAATATTTGCTGACTAAGAACTTTATCAATTCTAAGTTATCTCAAAATGTATTTCCTAGTAATAACATTGTATTACAGAAGAAAACATTGTGTTATCCCGTTACAGATAAAATCACTGTCACTGAGTCATGTCCTGAAGTTGATTTACATGCTTTGTTAAATCACACAACTTCAAGGCTCTTGGAGCCACAAAAGGAAGTCTTGGACTCTATGCCTGACGATTTGTCAAATAACCTTGTCTTAATAGGCAAATGGGGATTTGATGGGAGTACAGGCCAAAGTGAGTATAAGCAATCTTTCTCTGATTCTGAAATAGATGACAATAATTTGTTTGTAATGTCTTATGTTCCATTGCATTATAATAACAAAAAGTTGTAGTACGAAATACTCATCACGCTAGCTGGACTCACACTTGACCATTTTTTTGTATGATTTGCTGACAGTACACCTTTTTTAAGTACAAAAATGCATTTTCAGTTATTACTTTTCCAAAAATAATAACTGCAATAATTATGACCGCACTCTCCATATAGTGGGAACCACTGTGCAACGGTGTGAGTGAACAAATCCACAGTGTTCTAGATCCCCGCAAACCCCCCAGTAATGCGGCGCGGGCGGTCTTGGATCTGCCACTGCCGGCATTTGGGTTTGATTGGGTCAAATCAAACAAAAATAAGGAAAATATGTTTGCCGCAGTTTCCTGCAACATTACGCCACTGGAGACCTGCAGTGACGGTAAGGAGGCCTTCAGCGATTCGGTGAAAACCGACGGTAGCCAATCCGACGGGAAAAGAAAAGATAACCCTAACCCCAGCCTTAGTCACAAACAGAGACATAGAAAGGCCTATCGCATTATGAAACGCCGCCGACGCGCGACTAATATGGACCTAAGTAAAAGTGATTAAAAAAAAATACCATTCTGTCAAATTTCATTTTTTCCGCGTATTTTGTGTAATTAGCGTAAGATACCATGATTGTTCGTTTATTTGTTGTATTTTAGTTAGGTTGTTTAATATTTATTTGTTGTATTTTGTTTATTGTTTAATATTTACTGTGCTGTTATCTTGTTATTTTTGTTATTCTGTTGTTGTTCCTATTTGTATTTGGTTCCTATTTGTATTTTTGTCCCTATTTGTATTTTTGTTCCTATGTGTATTGTTGTTGTTGTTGCTATTTGGTTTTTTTTTGTTGTTTGTCTTTAAATAGAGAAATTAGTTTACTATGTCTTATTTTTCTTTACAACCAACTTGGTCTTCAATCAAAATAAGAGGGTGGGACTGAAACCTTCCCTACCCAGGCGTTAAAGGTATAAATAAAAAAAAGAGGTATAATAGTAAAAAAAAAAATAAATAATATGTATAAATATATGTATGCGTGTATGTATAGGTACCTATAGGTGTGTATGTGTATGTCTGGGAAGAGGCGCGTGTATGTATGTATAAAGCTATTAATTAAATATCAATTAACCATGGGGTAATTTAATGATGAATACTTGTGTAAATAAATTACACATTTCTTTCCCGAAAAGAATGTCATCATTTAAATGAGAAAACGATTTTAAATAAAATTTGTGTTAGATTTCTTAAGATTCTTTTTCAGATCATAATTTCAAACTACCAAGCAAGTTTAGCGGCGCGACCAAACTATTGATTTTAGTTTGCTCGTCCGTTTCGATAGGTCAGTGGTTCAAGGGGAGGCAGCAAGATGTCGCCGGCAGTAAAGCGCCACTGCTGTTAAGTTACATATCCGACACTTATAGAGGCTAGATCGAAGACCCCGGCAGTTCCGAATTGGTACTGAAAAGTCTTTCAATGGTAATAATTAATGTTGGTAAAAAGTTGTCGTTAATTGTGTTTTTTGCATTTACCAAATTTTAACAAAAAATTGTATTTTTCAGAGCTTTGATGGCAAGCAAGCCAGTTTTAATGCGCAATAGTTTTGGGTTTTCATTTTTTACAATTTAATATACAAAATCTACGGCCATATTCTTTGATTACCTTATACGACGGAATTTATACGGGTTTTCCGAAATAGACGAATGACGCACAATGTTTCTGAAACAAGGGATCTTATTTTATGATACTTTTTACAAAGGAAAAGCAGAATAATCTTGAAAATTTAATTTAGAATGAGTGTTCTTGCTAACAAAAATCTTAAATATTCTTTTTCTTGCGGGGAACCAGGAATAACTGGGATGAACTCGGGACACTAAGAGGGCCTAACATTGTTTTTGGTGTTACGAGGACCTCAATCTGTGGTGAACTCTGTTAAACATTGGGAAGAGTGGAAGCTTTTTCCTGTGTCCGAGGACGTCGACTCATGATGAACTTGGAGCACTAAGAGGGCATAACATTTTCTTGGTGCTACGAGGACGTCGGTCTTCGATGAACTCGGCAAGATACTGGGGAGAGTGGAGATTTTTCGCTGTGTTGTCGAGGACGTCAATTTTGATGAACTCTGCTCAACATCGAAAAGGGTGGAAGTTTTTCCCGGTGTTACGAGGACGTCAATGCTTGGTGAACTCGGCTAAACACTGGGAAGAGCGAAAGTTTTCTATGTGTTTCTAGGACGTCGACTATTATGATAACCTTTAGGTTTTGTTTTAAATAATAAAATAAATAAACGATTATCATGGGGGGTAAGACCTGGCGACCACACAGGTTCGTATAGTTATCTTATGGGCACACTTTTCGCATCGAATATAATTTTAGTATATAACTAAGGCTTTAAAATGTTGTATTAAAACGTCATTCGTCTAGTTTGTTAATTATGACACCGTTCAAAGTCAAGTTAGAGTAAATAGAACCAATCCTTGCTGACTGAAAATGTCCCATCTGTCCCCTTGTCTACTATCTCTACTATTACTATTTTCACTATAGCTCTAGGAACATCCCTTACAATATGCTCGACAAGGACGGTCAAGGCACACGTAATATGTTCCTATGAGGAGCAAAATCAAATTAACTACCTTTTCTATCTCTACTTTTCCGACTTCCTGGACTCTGGTTTGACAAATGTCAGTTATCAAGGATTTTTTTTTGTTTAAAAGCTAATTATTTCTATCAGGTTATGTTTGTCTATTTACTTAAAAGTTTGCTAACGGTTCGTCCGGATCGCTGTCACACCAGTAATAATAATAATAATAATGATAATAATAATAATAATAATAATAATAATAATAATCATAATAATAATAATAATAATAATAATCATAATGATGATAATAACAATTCATGCGTGTAAAAGAAAATTAATACTGTTTTTCTTTTTCTCTTAGGTCAAATGAACAGAGACATGGAGCAACCCCCCAAAGAACCGTCCACAGGTCCGTCGACTTGCGAAATTCCGCCTAAATTAATATGAGTGTTCTCAATAACATCAATGAAAATTTGAACATATAATATGAAATTTTTCTTTGTTTATCTTAATTTTCTTTCAAAAGTTAAATTGCTCAGTTGTTCGGCGAACAAATTTATTAACTGAATTTTAACAATTGGAGTTTTTTGCTTGGTTTCTTGCATTGATGTTTTGTATGTAGAGCCTAGTTTCGTGGGGGGTACTACCTGCAGGGCATCAGAAAAAGAATAATCCTGTACTACCTGCAGGGAACCGGAAAAAGAATAATCCTTTCCCCAAAAGCGGAGCTGCGTAACTGTTGAAAGATCAATGTAAAACCAAATAGATAGTTTTAAAAACAACTGATGTGAAAAATGATTTCTTATATTCTGGCAGGACAACATAATGTTGGTGTGTTCATAATTAAACCAAATATATTATTTTCTTATTAAAATTGGAGGCTGTGCATTTAAGTTGTACTGCTCTTGGACAGGTCGATAGACTCCACAAAAGTTTCCTTCAACGTGGGACAGTTGGACTTCGGTCCTCCAACAGCTGTGAGGGTGGCTTTCCTCCTTCGAACTCAGGGTGGTCCTGAGGCCTTCAGCTGTTGACGGCCACCGAGGAAGTCACTAATAGGGAAAAAGAATGATCCCTTAGGGAAAAAGAGTTATCCCTGGAGAAAAGAGAGACTCCATTGCTCGTGGAAACGTGGCCAGGCCAGTACAGTTTGGTTGCTGTGATTCCAATCTAATTTAACCATAATTGTTTAAAATTATACCAGTGTTTTCTGCCAGTAATTAAAATTCTATTATTTTCATAAACTCCTTACTAATGTGGTAAGCTTTAAGATGAACAAAAAAGGGTTTAAAATAAAAATATTATGTGAAATCCATTCTGTAACATTTTGAAAAGTTAAATAGAAATGGATTATTTAAATATATTGTTTTATTTCAATCTCCCAGCTACTAAACTTTATATCCAAAGAACCAAATAAGGTATATAAAAGTAACATAACGTAGGGTCCGAAAACGTTTAAAAACAAAACAGAAAGAAATATATATATATAGAAATATAAAACAAAAAACAGTTATTTGTTAGGAAAACTCTGGTTCATAATGAGCCAGGGGCCGTAAGGTTACAGTAGGTTCATTGGAGAACTGAGAACACGAAACGACAAGGAAATTTGCTATGGAATTTGTTTTTTGTTGTATTATTCTTTGTAATTTTATAGGCTTATTTTTAATATTATTGATTACATTTTTTCTTTTAGAATTTTAATTGTTAATTAATGGCGTTATTGGCTTATTTTATTATGTTGTAATAGATTTTGCTTAGGTGCTTTGTATCGGTTTTGGAGTTTATACTGTTTTGATTTTTTTGAATTTCTATCATTTCATAGAGTTCTCGTTTTTTTGTGTGATTTTCTGTACGTAAGATTTTAACGTTTTCATAATTGAATGTGTGTTGTTTTTCTAGCATATGGTTGGTAAGTGCAGTTTTGTTTTTTTTGTCATATTTGTGTCCATTTAATCTATTTTTTAAAAGTTGGCTTGTTTGACCGATGTACACACCTTCGCAGTCGTTACAGGGTATTTGGTAAATTATGTTACTTTTTTTATTTTTTGGAATTTTGGATTTTAAGTGACTGAAATTGTTTTTTAGTAGGTTATACCCCTTATGTGCGACAGTTATATCGTGATTTTTGACCGTGTTATTTATTTTCTCTGACAGGCCTGGAATATAAGGAAGAGAAAGATAGTTTTTGTTTTTTGGTTTTTTATTAGTTTGATTTTTGTTGTAGAAAATGTGGATGCGTTTTTTAAAAATGGTATTAATTAGTTTTTCTGTGTAGCAGTTCAATTTTAGGGCTTCTTTTGCTTTTTTTATTGCTGTATCGCGATATTCGGGGCTGGAAAGTTTAATCGCTCTATCGGCCAGGCCAATAATTACTGATTTTTTTTGAGCAAGAGGATGTTGAGATTTGAAGTTAACATATCTAGAGGACCAGGTTTCTTTTGTGAACCATTCTGTTCTTATGGTGTTTTCTTTGTGGTGGAGTGTTGTGTCTAAAAAGTTTATTTTGTTTTGTTTTTCTGTTTCTATTGTGAATTGGATTTTATTGTGGTAGCTGTTAAAAGAGTTTAATATGTTGTTTGTTTCATTTTCTGGGATGGCAGTGATACAGTCGTCTACGTATCTATAGAAAAATGGTATATAAGAGTTTAGGTTATTTAAGACAGTCTCTTCCAGATCTTCCATCACCAGTTGGGCGATTACACTAGAAATCGATGCTCCCATAGCGCAACCTTCAGTCTGTTTGTAAAATTTATCTCTATATAGGCAGTAGGTTGAATTTAATGTTAGTTCTACGGCCTCTAGAAATTCGGTAAGTGGTATATCGGTAAATTTACTAATTTTATCCCATTTCTTTCTTATTATTTCTTTGGCTACGGTTATGGGTATATTTGTGTATAATGATATAACGTCTAGAGATATTAGGATATAGCCTTTTGGTAAGTTTACATTTTTAATTTTATTCTTGAAATCTACTGAGTCTTTTATATAATAGTTGTTTTGATTTATAATGTTTTGTAAAATGCCTTTTAAATATTTTGAGAGGTAAAAGGCATTTTACAAAACATTATAAATCAAAACAACTATTATATAAAAGACTCAGTAGATTTCAAGAATAAAATTAAAAATGTAAACTTACCAAAAGGCTATATCCTAATATCTCTAGACGTTATATCATTATACACAAATATACCCATAACCGTAGCCAAAGAAATAATAAGAAAGAAATGGGATAAAATTAGTAAATTTACCGATATACCACTTACCGAATTTCTAGAGGCCGTAGAACTAACATTAAATTCAACCTACTTCCTATATAGAGATAAATTTTACAAACAGACTGAAGGTTGCGCTATGGGAGCATCGATTTCTAGTGTAATCGCCCAACAGGTGATGGAAGATCTGGAAGAGACTGTCTTAAATAACCTAAACTCTTATATACCATTTTTCTATAGATACGTAGACGACTGTATCACTGCCATCCCAGAAAATGAAACAAACAACATATTAAACTCTTTTAACAGCTACCACAATAAAATCCAATTCACAATAGAAACAGAAAAACAAAACAAAATAAACTTTTTAGACACAACACTCCACCACAAAGAAAACACCATAAGAACAGAATGGTTCACAAAAGAAACCTGGTCCTCTAGATATGTTAACTTCAAATCTCAACATCCTCTTGCTCAAAAAAAATCAGTAATTATTGGCCTGGCCGATAGAGCGATTAAACTTTCCAGCCCCGAATATCGCGATACAGCAATAAAAAAAGCAAAAGAAGCCCTAAAATTGAACTGCTACCCAGAAAAACTAATTAATACCATTTTTAAAAAACGCATCCACATGTTCTACAACAAAAATCAAACTAATAAAAAACCAAAAAACAAAAACTATCTTTCTCTTCCTTATATTCCAGGCCTGTCAGAGAAAATAAATAACACGGTCAAAAATCACGATATAACTGTCGCACATAAGGGGTATAACCTACTAAAAAACAATTTCAGTCACTTAAAATCCAAAATTCCAAAAAATAAAAAAAGTGACATAATTTACCCAATACCCTGTAACGACTGCGAAGGTGTGTACATCGGTCAAACAAGCCAACTTTTAAAAAATAGATTAAATGGACACAAATATGACAAAAAAAAAACAAAACTGCACTTACCAACCATATGCTAGAAAAACAACACACATTCAAATATGAAAACGTTAAAATCTTAGGTACAGAAAATCACACAAAAAAACGAGAACTCTATGAAATGATAGAAATTCAAAAAAATCAAAACAGTATAAACTCCAAAACCGATAGAAAAGCACCTAAGCAAAATCTATTACAACATAATAAAATAAGCCAATAACGCCATTAATTAACAATTAAAATTCTAAAAGAAAAAATGTAATCAATAATATTAAAAATAAGCCTATAAAATTACAAAAAATAATACAACAAAAAACAGATTCCATAGCAAAATTTCCTTGTCGTTTCGTGTTCTCAGTTCTCCAATGAACCTACATGGTGCTGAATGTGACGTTGTTTTATATATATATATATATATATATATATATATATATATATATATATATATATATATATATATATATATATATATATATATATATATATATATATATATATACAGGGTGTCCCACGACGAACTGCCGCGATCGATTATGGAAAAAGTATAAATAGCAAAGATCTGAAAATTTGGTAACATACTAATGTCAATGGGGGCAATTCGGCTAAAATATTTTCAAAATGGTGGCACTTCCGGTTGTACCGGAAGTAGATATCAACTTGCTTATTTTAAATGGAACACCCTATATATTATTTCATTTTCGGATTTTACGTAAAATTCTAATCGCATTTCATGTATAATCTCCTATACCTAACTCTAACCGTTTTTGACATATTTCAAATTTTATGCCAAAAATGACGTTTGCAGGCCGAAAAATAATTATCGATTTTTCCTACATGAATGCCTTTATGATTTAATTGGGGTACGTTTCCTTGTGGAAGGGGATCTACTTTAGTAGACTGTGTTGATAATTTGGTAATAAATAAATACAGGGTGATCAAAAACTAACATTAAAAATGAAATTGAAAAAATCGTTAAAAGTCATTTTTTTCAAATGGAAGCCCCCTATTTTTATAATTTTACCCTACTCATCATTAAAAATAAGGGTAACTTTGTATAAAGTTGTCTATTCCGAAAATCGATAGTTTTAGAAAAAATGGCAGTTTAACATTTTTCTATTGTAAAAATCATATACGGTTTTCAAGTTTTGTTATTAGTTGGCCACGACCGCGAGGCGCGGCCAAAAAAAACACTCGAGCACTACAGAAATGTCATTATTTCGTGCCATTTGACAATTATTGATAATAATCATGCCAGGGCGATTAAATTATACAAAGGAAGATTATTTAAATTTGTTTATTATCTATGGGGAATGTAACAAAGTTTTATCAGGAACATGCGAGACATTTGCTGACAGATATCCAGATAAACAGAAACCGTCACGGAACAGTGTTAAACGAATAATGGAAAATTTCAAACATTCAGGGAAACAACTTATTTTAATAAATGTTCAAAATTTCCACCATGAGCTTTCAACAGAATTCTATGGATTGAGCTCTTTGAGATTCCTGTTTGTAGAGCCACTTGTCTTAATGCTGTCATAGGATATGCCGCAAAATATCCCAAAATTGCAATTTCGACATTTTCATCATTGAGAATGGGTTTTCTTTTATGCATTTTTGCCTTAACAGTGCCAAAATTTTTGAAATTTTCCATTATTCGTTTAACACTGTTCCGTGACGGTTTCTGTTTATCTGGATATCTGTCAGCAAATGTCTCGCATGTTCTTGATAAAACTTTGTTACATTCCCCATAGATAATAAACAAATTGAAATAATCTTCGTTTGTATAATTTAATCGCCCTGGCATGATTATTATCAATAATTGTCAAATGGCAAGAAATAATGACATTTCTGTAGTGCTCGAGTGTTTTTTTTTGTCCGCGCCTCGCGGTCATGGCCAACTAATAACAAAACTTGAAAACCGTATTATGATTTTTACAATAGAAAAATGTTAAACTGCCATTTTTTCTAAAACTATCGATTTTCGGAATAGACAACCTTATACAAAGTTACCCTTATTTTTAATGCTGAGTAGGGTAAAATTATAAAAATAAGGGGCTTCCATTTGAAAAAAATTACTTTTAACGATTTTTTCAATTTCATTTTTAATGTTAGTTTTTGATCACCCTGTATTTATTTATTACCAAATTATCAACACAGTCTACTAAAGTAGATCCCCTTCCACAAGGAAACCAACCCCAATTAAATCATAAAGGCATTCATGTAGGAAAAATCGATAATTATTTTTCGGCCTGCAAACGTCATTTTTGGCATAAAATTTGAAATATGTCAAAAACGGTTAGAGTTAGGTATAGGAGATTATACATGAAATGCGAATAGAATTTTACGTAAAATCCGAAAATGAAATAATATATAGGGTGTTCCATTTAAAATAAGCAAGTTG